>WOAB01000108.1:0-689309 GCA_027886185.1 Rheum nobile | reverse complement strand
TAGAAAAAACCCCTTAATTGTATGCTAAATCCTTAATCAAAGTTACGTTGTCATTTATTTAGATATTCATATATGTTAAAAACTATTTCATTGTTCAAAAATATGACCACTTACATGTCTCAATTTCAGCAACCACTAATTCATCTGCTTTGCCCGAGTGTTCATCTACATTGCAAAATATAGGTATTTTTTAAATTAATATCATATTTTTTTAATGCTTAGAAGGATGCTATTTTACGTTTCATTCGAATTGTTACATTTAGTATATGAACATAAAATACGATAAAATAAGTAATTTTTTGTATATTTAATATATATGTTACAGTTTCTTTGTTCAACCTTTATTCTCTATATAACAATGAGCAACGGTACAATTCCTGTTACAGTGACGAATAGAAGAACAAGAAATCATACTGGTAACTCTGGTAAGTCTGTTGTATATTTTTTCTAAAAATTTATAATATTTTTGTCCATTCTTTAACACTCATTAATATGTTATAGTTCAATACATCGATCACGGTGAACCAGTGTATGAATGTATGCATTGTGGGGCATTGCTATGGCATGCTGAAAGAATGAACACACAAAACCCTTCAAGCGGAGATATATGTCATATATCTTCATTATGTTGCATGAAAGGAAAAATTGAGCTTCCATTGCTACAAGAGTCACCGCCGTTGTTGAAAAAACTTTTGACAAATAAGCATCCAAAAAGCAAACAATTTTGTGAGAACATTATAGCTTACAATATGATGTTTGCTTTCACCTCTTTGGGAGGAACTGTGTCGCCAATCACGAAAGGTCGTGGAACGTATTGTTACAGAATGCATGGTCAGAATTTTCACAGAATAAGGAGTTTGTTACCAGTGTCGGGCACAACTCCAAAGTTTTCCCAACTATATATATATATGATACTGAAAACGAGGATTCAAACAGAATCAATGCGATAAGGTATGTCAATTACATAATTTTTTTGGTACCGCATATTGTTATATAATGTTATTCTTTAATATTAAGCTTGCACGTTGATCTTTTTTTATTGCAGCTCTAGAGTCAAAAAAGTTGATGAATCGCTTGTGATTGAGTTAAGAAAGATGATAGATCAACACAACCCCCATGCAAAAGCATTTAGAACGGTCAGAGATCGTTTTAAGGATGAAGGTGTTAGCGATATGAAGTTACGACTGCTTAGCAATAGAAACACTGATGGACGGAGATATAATCTCCCGACGAGTTCAGAGGTTGCTGCTATTATTCTCGATGATAATGATACTGAATATCATCACAGTGACATTATACTTCATACAAGGTCTGGTCAGTTACAGCGGATACACGAATTACATCCTTCGTATATTGCTCTTCAATATCCGTTGGCATTCCCTTATGGTGAGGACGGGTATCGCACTGATATTGATTTAAGTGAAAGGTGCAACACTTCTGCAAGGAAGAGGACAAGGGTTACGTTAAAAGAATTCATTCAGTTTCGAATTCAAGAGCGTCGAGGCGAAGCCGGAATTCTGAGGTCATCTAGAAAGTTGTATCAGCAATTTTTGGTTGATGTTTACACAATGATTGAATCAGAAAGGTTGAACTATCATCGATATCATCAGAAGAACATACATGCTGATTTATATACAAATCTTGCTTCAGCAAAGAGCAAGGGTCATACAACACCGGCATCAACTGGAAAGCAAATAGTGTTGCCATCTTCATTTACGGGTGGTCCTAGATATATGCAGCAGAACTATCAAGATGCAATGTCAATATGCAAACACCATGGTTATCCAGATCTATTCATAACATTCACATGCAATTCAAAATGGCCTGAAATTGTCAAGTTTTGTGAAGAAAGGGGTCTACAACCAGAGGATCGACCAGACATTACATGTAGAGTATTCCACATGAAACTGGAGTCCATGATCAAAGATTTCAAAGTAAACAAAATTTTTGGCAAGGTTACTTCAGGTAATTTCTATTTTACTGTCCTCATTTAAGTTATTGTTTACATGTGTATAAAATAAATTATTTTCCCGACATGTTATATTCTATTGTATTTTTTTGGCTTTTTTAAAATGTATTAATTAACTTGAATTTATATTTTGACTTATGCATATTTTGCAGTTATTTACACAATTGAATTCCAAAAGCGGGGTCTGCCACATGCACATATTTTATTATTCTTGGACAATGAATCTAAGTTGCCAACTACTTCAGATATAGATTCGGTCATTTCTGCAGAAATTCCACACCCAACTGAGGATGCTGATTTATTCGATGTCGTGAAAAATTGCATGATGCATGGTCCATGCGGAGCTTCTAAACCATCGTCTCCTTGTATGGCTCATGGAAAGTGTAGAAAGTACTTTCCCAAAAAAATTGTTGAGCAGACTTTTGTTGATGACGATGGCTACCCTGTGTACAGAAGACGTGACGATGGTAGAACGATAGGAAAAAGTGGAGTTCCCCTTGATAATCGGTATGTGGTTCCTTACAATGCATTTCTTCTACTAAAATACAATGCACATATTAATGTTGAATGGTGCAACCGATCGGGCTCTATCAAGTATCTGTTCAAGTACATAAACAAAGGCCATGATCGCATCACTGTTGCAATTACAAACTCTGATGCAAACAATGTCGGTGATAATTGCATGGACGAAATAAAAAACTACTACACCGCTCGGTATGTATCTGCGTGTGAAGCGGCTTGGAGGATTTTTGGCTTTGATATTCATTACAGGACTCCTGCTGTTCAACGTTTGAATTTACATCTTCCCGGCGAAGAAAGCGTTTTGTTTAATGATGATGATCCTATTGATGATGTCTTAAATGATCATGAAAGTGATAAATCAATGTTTCTGCAATGGATGGAGGCTAACAAAAAGTATCCAGAAGCTAAAGATTTGACTTATTCTGAATTTCCAGATAAATTTGTTTGGGTTGCTTCGACTAGGCATTGGAAAAAACGTGTCAAGGGTGGTTCTGTTGGCAGGATTTATCATGTAGCTCCTAGTACTGGCGAGAAGTACTATCTTAGAATTTTGTTGAATCATATAAAAGGACCAACATGCTACGAAGATTTAAGGACTGTTGGAGGTTTAATTTATAGTACATTTAAATAAGCTTGCTATGCATTGGGGTTGTTAGATGATGACAGAGAATATGTTGACGGTATAACTGAAGCAAGTTATTGGGGATCAACAAACTACATTAGGAGTCTATTTGTATTTCTTTTGGTGTCTGATTGTATGGCAAAACCAGAGTTTGTTTGGCAACAAACATGGAGACTTTTAGCAGATGACATTGCCAATAAACAGAGGAGAATTCTACGAATTAATGGTATGTATTTATTTAAGGTTTTGTACTTGATCGTAAAATTTGATATAGTTTTTGGCATAATATATTGTACTCATCTAATTGTAATGACATGTGAATTATATTTATATGCAGATTTGCATGTTACTGATGAGCAGTTACAAAACTACGCTCTTGCCGAAATTGACAAGTTATTACGACAAAATGGTAGTAGTTTGAGTCACTATAAAACCATGCCTTCTGTAGATTCAAGCCTCATATCTGAAGGTTTCAACAAGCTTATACAAGATGAACATCGATATGATAAATCATCTCTAGCCGAGGAACATTCACAATTACTCTCTAGATTTACAATGGAGCAAAAATGGGTGTACGATGAGATCATGAATGCTGTTTTATCAAATAAAGGGGGTGTCTTCTTTTTATATGGTTATGGTGGTACATGCAAAACGTATATATGGAGGGCACTTTCGGCGGCTTTAAGGTCAAAAGGTGAAATAGTGCTTATCGTTGCTTCAAGTGGAAATGTAGCTCTCCTAATACCCGGCGGCAGAACTGCTCATTCGAGGTTTAAAATACCTTTGCAAGTTAATGAGGATTCAACGTGTCATATATGTTCAGGTACGGAATTATCTGAGTTGATATGTTCCGCCAAACTTATTATCTGGGATGAAGCAGTCATGACGAATAGGTATTGTTTTGAAGCTTTAGACAGGACATTACGAGATATTTTACGAACTACAAATCCTCTTAGTTTAGAACAACCTTTTGGAGGAAAAGTCGTAGTATTTGGTGGAGACTTTAGGCAAATCCTACTCGTTATCTCAAAAGGGAGCAGGGAAGATGTTGTTTTTGCTACAATTAATTCCTCTTATTTGTGGCATCATTGCAAAGTTCTTATGCTGACAAGGAATATGAGGATTCAACAAGGTACATCTGAATCTCAGATCCAAGAGGCAAAAGAATTTTCAGAATGGATATTAAGCATTGGAAATGGGACTGCATGTGTTGATAATGATGGAGAAGCGCAAATAGAAATCCCCGATGAACTATTGGTCAAGGATTATGATTTAGATCCGATTCCAGCAGTTGTTAAATCTGTCTATCCCTCTTTAATGGAAGATCGGTTGTGTCCTGCATACTTTGAACTACAAATCCTCTTAGTTTAGAACAGCCTTTTGGAGGAAAAGTCGTAGTATTTGGTGGAGACTTTAGGCAAATCCTACTCGTTATCTCAAAAGGGAGCAGGGAAGATGTTGTTTTTGCTACAATTAATTCCTCTTATTTGTGGCATCATTGCAAAGTTCTTATGCTGACAAGGAACATGAGGATTCAACAAGGTACATCTGAATCTCAGATCCAAGAGACAAAAGAATTTTCAGAATGGATATTAAGCATTGGAAATGGGACTGCAGGTGTTGATAATGATGGAGAAGCGCAAATAGAAATCCCCGATGAACTATTGGTCAAGGATTATGATTTAGATCCGATTCCAGCAGTTGTTAAATCTGTCTATCCCTCTTTAATGGAAGATCAGTTGTGTCCTGCATACTTTGAAGAACGAGACATTCTTGCTCCAACTCACGAAGAGGTAGATAAAGTTAATGAATATATATTGTCTTCTTTGTCTGGGGATGAAAAGATATATCTCAGCTCTGATAGTCTGTGCAAGGCAGGTTTTGTTAAAGACGATGATGCGAGTATTTATACGTCTGATTTTTTGAACAGTCTGAGATGTTCTGGTCTGCCAAATCATGTCCTCAAACTAAAGGTTGGTGTGCCTATTTTGTTGCTCCGAAATATTGATCAATCTTTAGGTTTATGCAATGGGACGAGACTGATCACCACGCAACTTGGTAGTCATGTTATACAAGGGCGAATTATCTCAGGCAACAATATCGGACATACTGTGTTGATTCCTCGCATGATAATGTCACCATCAGACACTTCAATCCCTTTCAAGTTTCAACGGAGACAATTTCCCTTGAGTGTATGTTTTGCTATGACCATAAACAAAAGCCAAGGCCAATCTCTTGCAAATGTTGGTTTGTATCTTCCACGTCCTGTTTTCAGTCATGGTCAGTTTTATGTTGCATCGTCAAGGGTAACTAGCAAGAAAGGTTTGAAGATATTGATTTGCGACAAAGACAAGAAGAGGTATAATACTACAACCAATGTAGTATACAAGGAAGTTTTTAATAATTTGTAGTCATTTTGAACATTGTTCCAGATTTAGTGTTTTTTGCTTCATTCTCATGTGTTTTATGATCATTTTTAGTAATTTTTGCAGCTTTTAGTACTATTGATGTAAGTTGTGTGGCTATATCTAATTGAAACACTAATTAGCCAATTTTACTATTAATAAAGTTATGGAGAGTGTCGTCTCTCTTTATATAATTAGTCTTTTGTATATCTTGATGACAGTTTAATGTTCGTTTATTCATGTTTTATTCAAATAACTAAAAAAATATATTCACCCAATCACTCATCCATAATTTAAAAATATATTTATTACAAATGTAAGAAAAAATAAACAAATCCCGTACAAGGCACGGGTATTACACTAGTAAATGTTAAAGTTGAATGGGACGCTCGCATAAGCTGAAACAAACCGAATATGCGGAGGCTTTCCAGCGGAAGATTCGCTGGAGAATTCGCATCTTCTCTATTTCTTGATTGTCTTTTTCACCTCCTCTTGCATCTCTTTATAAATACCCAAGTTTTATTGCAACTAGAAAAAAATAAGGAAAGTGCTAATTTAATTAGCTAAGTATTTGCATTTCTGGGTTCTTCATAGAAACACCATTTTGACAACAGGTTGGTGTACTCCATAACTTCAAATTCAATCCTTTTCTTTCTCACTAACTCGAGAAATTTAGGGTGTCATCTTTCATGTTTCTGTACTCTATCTTTCCGCGATATATTGCGGATTTGGTTAGTTTGTTGAATTGTATTATTACTTGACGACCCTTTTCTTTTTCCTTACATCTTGCATTTGTATCCTGCCATTAGGAACTTTTAGGCCATTGTTTTTGTGGTTATTAATTCTTGATGCTAGTAATGATTTCAACCACGATGACTAGTTCTATCTAGGCTGTTGTAATTTATCTTCGGACATTCATTACCGCCTAAGATTATCGTGTAAGTTGAAAGGCTTGCTGAATATTATGTAAGATTCCATATGGTGATTTGATCAGATTGAAGTGTCAATTCTATGCTCTTACAGTAGGGTGAATAGATAATTTATTATATTGGCCGGCTTAATTACTTTTTGATGTTGATCCTTAATTAATATGGTTAATGATCAGCTCAGCACAACTCTTTTGCATCAATACTAACATATATTCCCAAAAGATGGTGACTCTGAATTATATTGGAGAATGTAACATCATTCCTTTGTTTTTTTTTTCTTGTAGCCTCTGCAGTATATATTATGATTGTAATGAAGAGGCTTATGAGTCCCCTGAGTGTGTTCAACTCCAGTACAGCTCTAGAAGGTATACACGGAGTCCATGCGAAGCCTCGTGCACCATTTTCCCTAGACGAGATTCCTCAAAATGGGGACCATTGTCAACCAACATTCACTAGCTCTTCTCTTGAACCTAGCCAAGAATTCTTGATCAAGTAAGTGAAATAGAACTCACTAACTTTAAGGTGGCGTTTGTTTAAACTACTGGAAACGGAAACGGAAAGGAAATGAATCTAGTCCATTTTAGTGGAATTATTCATTGATCAAAATAATGATTTTGTTTCCCTTTCCCCTTTTACTAGTATTGTGGTGTGGGTATTTGTTACCCTCATGTTAGGGTGGGTTTCAAAATCCCCTCACCCCCTCTCCTCCCCCTCCTCTCCCCCCTTGTCTCTCCTCTCTTGGCATACAAATTTTAGAATCCAAAATCAAGTTGACAATGTATCATGAAAGGATATTGGTCTAAATTCATTTCCGTTTCCTTTCCGTTTCCGAAGACTATAAACAAACGGGGCCTAAGTTTTAATTCTTTATCAGGTGAGAATGATAATTACCGTGTAAAATGAGAATGATGCACATACAAGCAAAAACATACGTACATACAAACAAAAACTTATGCGCTTTTAAAACTCATGTACATATAAGCAAAAAATTATGCATTTTTCGTATATGCACAAATTCACGTTTATACAGTTAAAAACTTATGCACATACAAGTAAAAACTTGTGCAGATTATAAATTGTATAAAATTTTGTCTGTATTTGCATAAATTTTAAAATTTTACTTGTATGTGCATCATTCTCATTTTATACGGCAATAATCCACTGTTTTTTTGTGTGTATAAAATCATACTTATGTTTTAGTATCTACTCACTCTATCCATCTTCCTAATTTGTCGTTTTATCAGCCCAGTTTGGCAGCAAAGACCCGGTTGTTTGAACCCCATCATCCATAGTTGCATTTGTGGTATTATACAAAAACCAAGCTTCATTTATGCTGCATTTATCAGTTTCTCTGAATTAATTATCTCTGGAACACTTGTTTTTTACCCTTTGTCAGGAGATCAAAGTGTTGCGGAAACAATTGCAAATGTGGTCACATCACTCCCTTTTATCGCCCTTGGAGTCCTTGCACCAAGGCAAGATCCTATCTTCCTTGCTATTTTTGCATGCCAACTATCCAAAGAAACCATATTTTTCAGTCATCTTACTATAAAAAATATGAGAATGGTGCAGGAAAAATGTGAAATGCAAGTTGTATGCTAACTCCTTAATTGGAGTTGGTGTTGCCTCAAGTCTGTATCATTCTTCCAGAGGGCGAATAAGGAAGTACTTGAGATGGGTTGATTATACCATGATAGCAGCAACCACGGTGGTAAGATCAATTAGTCATCATGAAACAGAGAAGATTGATCTTAAACTTTCATTAGACAACCATCAAACATTAGGGTTCTTTGCAACACTACTCTAAAATAGGCAACTTGACTCACACAGAAATAAGTTCACATCTTTATTTCTATATACTATACTAAAGTCTTAATTATCTCTATTAGGTGTAAGCCCGTGAGCTATGTCACGTAGGCAAATCTCAAAGTACAATTACAATATTATTTTTTCTTAATTTTGATATTTACATATTCAATTTCTTATCTATTAATTTTTTTACTTAAAATAACTTACCTTAATTATATTGATGATATCATCTCAAAGATTATTTATATCATTTGCCTTATTAGTTTCTTCTTATTTGTATATAAGATTATTTATAATATAGTTTTACCTTATTAGTTACATCACTTCTTATAATTTTAATACTTAAATTTATATAATTGATAACATATAATTAAACATATTTGGTAATATATGATTAATAATGCAAAAGTGGTAATATATATTAAAAATTTATAAAATAAATATGTGATATAATTTAACCATTTTCCCTTTTTTGTCATATAAAACGTCTGACGTACCTCTCCATTTTTGGCAGCCCATCTGTATTCGGTGCTGAATATTTGCATCTATACCACCGTCTCTCTGTATAACTGACCCTAGATACCCGAAAGTCTCCTTCTTCGTAACGACTTCCCCACCAAGCTGCACTTCTGCCCCGGTTACCTCGTCTCTACCAAATATGAACTCCACATACTTTGTCTTTGTTCTACTCAGCTTAAAGCCCTTTGACTCAAGCTTCTCCTTCCATAGTTCTAACTTAGTGCTAACAGCACCCCTAGTCTCATTTACTATCACAATGTCATCGGCAAACAACATAAACCACGGAATCCCACCTTGGATTGTCCCTGACAACACATCCGTCACTATAGTAAAAAGGAACGGAATTAAAACCGACCCTTGGTGCAAACCTACATCGATCCGAAAGTACTCTATGTCTCCTCCTAGGGTACACACACTGGTCAAAGCACCCTCGTACATGTCTTTCAAAATTCTAATATAAGAGTCTGACATCTGCTTCGCCTCCAAGCACCCTAAAAGTAATTCTCTTAGCACTATTTCGTAAGCCTTCTCCAAATCTACATAGACCATATGTAAATTCCTTTTTTCTTTCCCGATATGTCTCTATCAACCTCCATAATAGGTGAATGGCTTCCATGGTCGACCTCCCCAGCATATAGCCAAATTGGTTGTCGGACACGCTGATAAGATTTCTCAGCCTTCCCTCTATTATCCTCTCACACACCTTCATTGTGTAGCTAAGGAGTTTGATACCCCTATAATTATTGCATTGCTGCACATCGCCTTTGTTCTTGTATAGCATAATTAACTTGTTAAGTCGCCACTCTTTGGGCATTTTTGATGTCCTAAGGATAACATTGAAAAGTAACGTGAGCCAATCCAAGTCTTTCCACCCTAAGCACTTCCAAACCTCAATTGGGATGTCATCTGGACCTATTGCTCTCCTGTTCCTCATTCTACGGACTGTCTCTTTCACTTCCTCCTTGGAGATGCGTATGTAATAACTGTTTACAGTTCGATCTTCTGCAACCTGGTTGCCTACGGGTGTCTCGTGTCCGTCGTTTAGCAGTTGGGCAAAGTATCGTTGCCATATGTGCTTGATGTCATGGTCATCAACTAACATCTCCCCTTCTTCATCTTTAATACACCGCACCGTGTCTAAGTCTCTATTCTTCTTGTCCCTAGCCTTCCTTAATCGATACACCAATCTTTCTCCACCCTTGTCGTCCAATGCCTTGTACAGTCTCTCGAATGCTCTCTCTTTGGCCTTAGCAACTGCTTTCTTAGCCTCTTTCTTTGCATTCTTGTAATCGGTTAACAGACATGCCCTATCTGTCTCGTTGGTACTTCTCGCAAACTTCCTGTATGCCAACTGTTTGACCTTTACCCTCCCTTGGACCTCTTCATCCCACCAAGCTTCACCTTTACCTTTACTGTAATTCCTACCGCCTTTTGCCACCCCTAATACCCAATAGGCCGCCCTACGAATACACTCTGCCATTCTACTCCACATCTCGTCCGCACTATCCTTTGATTTCCACACTCCATTTGCCTCTGCTTCTTCTAAGATCTTATCACGTAGGATTAGCCAACTTGTCTCTGACAGGCGCCACCATCTGATCCTAGGCTGTGACACATTTTTTCTCTTAGCCTTTTTGCAAGTCGTCTCAAAATTCAGGATTAATAGTCAGTGTTGAGTTATTAGTCCTCCGAACGGGGTAACCTTGCAATCTCTACAGCTGCGCAAATCTTCTCTTCTAACCACAAAGCAGTCTATCTAGGATCTGCTTGTCGAGCTCTTGAATGTTACCAAATGCTCATCCTTTTTGCGAAACCACGAGTTTGCAATAACACATCGAAAAGCTACATAGAACTCTAACAAAGCCAGACCACTATCATTTCTGTCACCATAGCCAAAACCTCCATGTACTTTGTCATATCTACCTCTATCCCTTCCAATGTGCCCATTAAAATCACCACCCATAAAGTAAAGTTCTGTCCTCGAGATACCTTTGACCATTTCGTCCAAATCCTCCCAAAATCTTCTCTTTTCTTCCTCATCTAATCCCACTTATGGGGTGTATGCAGTGATTACATGTATGCTAGTGCCTCCAACTACAAGTTTGACTGCCATCAATCGATCACTCTTGCGCTCAACCTGAACCGTCCCTGCTAACAATGATACCTACCCCATTTCTTCTCTTTGCTTCATCCGAATACCATAATTTCCAGCGGCCGATCTCCCGCGCCTTATTGCCCACCCACTTTGTCTCCTGAATGCAAGCGATGCCCACTCATCCTTCTGATTTTCCATTAAGCGTCCCCACATTTCACGACCCCAATCTCAACTTAAAAAGTACTCTCTTCAATTGCCCAGCATTGTTATGTTACTACGACTGTCACATGGACATGGTCTAGCACTATCCCCCAGTAACAGCATCACGACCGATACCTACCAAGGGGTCAACAACAAACACTTACACCTGCCAAACACAAGAGCAACTTGCACACCACAAGAAATAGCAGTCACCGACACACCTCAAGCATGAACAAAGAGCAGTTAAAACACAAGATCGCAGTCCAGAATAATTAAGCTAAATGAGCAAAAGGAGATTTACCGTGCCCCGTAATGCGGCTGCGAGCCGCAACAACGGAAGCCCGCTGTCCACACCCACGGACAAGTCAAGGTTCTTATTGTTACACTGACCTTTTTCATTGCAGTGTCTTTCAAGAGCACTTAGGAGCGAGAATCCAAAGCTTCTCATGGCAGCATCCGCTCTCTGCCTTCCCTTCCAGCCTCTGATGGTCTCGATTGTTCATACCGGAATGATGGAGGTAACATGATCACAACGTACATTCAAACCACTAAAGGATTACAATATCATATGATCGAAAATGTCTTGTGTTGATCACCTTTTTACATGCATAACCAAGAACAAGTCAAAAACTGAGGTGATGATTGGTTAATGATCGATCATCCCGGGCAGGTAGCATTTGCAAAGCGAGCAGTAGAGAATCCGAAGCTGAGAAGTGCACACACAATGCACAAACTCTCATCCTTGTTGGGTGGCGCGCTCTTTGTTGCTGATGATGTTTTTGCACAAACTCCATTCATTCATGCTGCGTGGCATCTCGCGGCTGCAGCTGGAGTTGGCACCTGCAACAAGCTTCTAGAGTAGCACATTGTTCTTGACCACTCTCTACAGGACCAATTCATCTTTGCCCTGCTACTATCAATTTGGTGGTCCGGTGGGCAATGATTCATTGTAAATATAGTTGAAGCTGTTTATGTATATGCAAGTATATATTTTCGTTATTCACTTGTATGAAATGCAAAAAATAGTGACAACCATCATTAATCGTCATGTAAAACAGATCTCTTAAAAAGAGATCATGTGTAGGCACAACTGTATGATGTGTGACTGACATTATGAATTTGTTCATAGCATAACCTAAATTGAACAGAAAAGTTTGCAGTTGCAAATTGCAATTTCATTTACCTTGACAAAAGGTTCACCAAACTGAATCTACTGGATTTATTCGGTATTAGTCTGTAATTGGTAGCTATTTTTTCCTTGGCTAGCATAATAGCATATTGTAAAAATTAATCTGATTTGAAGATTGATTTGAGATCCAGTATAGTATTGGCTAAGTAGTTTAATTTTTTCCTTGGCTAGCATAATAGCATATATATTGTATGATTTGTTGGTGAATCAACCAAAAAAATAAAAAACAACAATGGTGCATACCACGTGATATGGAAATTAATCTGAAATGAACTGTCATTAACTTATATATTGTTTGACTTCCTCGACAAAATGTCAATGCCACTAATTATGAGTTGGGTCGCAATATTGAAGTTACAACGCTAAAGTACTTACAAATTAAGATCTACGGATTGTGTTGGATAAATTACCATTTACACTTGAGTTACAATCCTAGCTTCTCTTGACGTAGTATTTGGGGTGCAAAATCACTTCTGCTCGAAGGGTTGGGTTGGCGGGTTGGTGATGGAAGACATATTAATGTTTTTGGATGGACACTTGGGTTCCTGTGACTCTAGTAGGTAAAATGAATCGTCCACATCCGGATGGGGATTCTAATTTAACTCTCTCGGTCTTTGATCTTATTGATGAAAGCCAGTCAGGTTGGAATTTGCCTCTTATTGGTCAAATTTTTAATGCTGTTGATGTTGCTAGAATTTCCAATATCCCTCTTAGTAGACGATTTCCTAGAGATTTACGCATCTGGTGGCCGAATCGGGATGGGAACTTTTCGGTTAGAAGTGCGTATTGGCTGGGTCGTTGTAGTCATGAAGTTGATTGGATCTCAAGGTTGAATGGGTCTGGGCAAGATGTTTGGGCTGTTGTCAAGAAAATGAAACTTCCTCCAAAATTACTTCATTTGTTTTGCGTTTTTGTACCAGTTTACTGAGCGTCAAGCATCATTTATATCATCGCCATGTGGTTGACTCTCCTATTTGTGATAGTTGTGGCATGGAGGAAGAATCAATTGTTCATACTGTTGTCACTTGTGCAACAATTTCAACAGTATGGAAGGGTTCTTTGTTTTTTCCTTTGGTGCAACCCTTTCTTTTATTATAGCGTGATGATTTAGTTTGTCAATTGCATGCCTTACATGGAATTGCAATTGTAAAAGACTTTTTTGTATCAGCTTGGATTGCTTGGACTTGCCGGAATCAGCTTCTTTTCCAAAAGTTACCGCCAAATATCCCTTAAGCTCAGAGATGGATTTCAAAGGCTGGTTCGAGAATTTAATCAGGTTTGTTGCAAGAATCTACCGATTAGGAAAATCACATATGTGATTGTGGGTGACTCTCGATGGGAAGCCCCGCCATTGGGAGTAGTGAAGATTAATTCTGATGCTTCAACAACAAGTCATGGGGTTGGGATCGAAATTGTGTTGTGGAATCATCAAGGGCAGGTATTGGGAGCAAAAGTAATGCATTTTGATAATGAGTGGTCAACTGGCATTGTTGAGGTCTTGGCTGTAAAGATGGGTGTGGGAGAAGTTATTCGCTGAGGCTTCGATTGTGTCATTTTGGAAACTGACGCACTTCTTGTAGTGAAAGATTTCTACGTGTCTAATGCTTCTATTTCTTATGTTGGTTTACTTTTAGAAGATATTAGAGCTCTTTGTTTGTGTTTTAACTTTTTCCAACTTAGACATGTAAAAATGAAAGAAAACTCTGTTGCTCATTTCCTTCCCTGTTTAGTCCCTGTAGTAGGTTATGAACAAATTTTTGATACAATTCTCCCACAATGCATTGTAAACCTGGTGGGTTGGACTTATGTGAATAATAGATGTACTGCTTTAAAAAAATACCATTTACACAAGTACTTGCAAATTACTATCATGACATTATTAAATTTATGAACTTTATAATTATGAAATATTTTTGTTAAAAGAAAATTCACTTTTGTAATATCATTAATAAAATAAAGTTTTTTTAGTCCAAGTAAAGGATAATATATGATATTTGAAATAGAGATTGTCGTTGTACACGAGGGATTGATATCTATAGTTTGTGTACAAAATACTTCCAATAATATTATATGACCCATTTAAGATGTAGACCTCCTACTCACACTCGATTATATATTATCAAGTGAATTTATAATTGAATATATGGACATAAAATCTAACACAATAACAATTGGACCGACTTGTGATTGATATTTGCTATAAGTTATATTAAATAAATTAATCGAAACAATTTTCAATATTCTTACATAATAACTTAAATATTTTATTGCATAATCTATATATAACCCAAATGACCCTTATAGACTTCTTTAATAGTGGAGTAATGTTTGTAGAGTACACGAAACGTATAATCACATGGAGAAGGCAACAACGAGTCCCTTGCAAGGTTGGAGCCACTACAAAACACAGCACAACACGCCCTACCAACACGCTACCTTTACACGTGCTCTCCCACAACCACCATCATTTTACTTTCATCAATCTCCCTCCATTTCTTTCCCCTAAACTTTCTATTAACATATTGATGAGTATTAAATTTGAATTTATAAGGTCAAATGTCTAATCCTCATTATATATGCTATGTCACATGTTACATATATAAATTGCCACATCATCAACCTAACTTTGTTAATTGGTAATTTAAAAAATTATAAATAAATAATATATATGGAAAGAGTTTTAAATATTTGACAAATTTAATTAAGTATTTTTCAGTTTGGTAAATCTATACAACATGTTCAATTTTGTAAATTAAATAAAGATAACGGAAGACATATATATATAAGGAAAACATTTGGTTTCGTAAGTTTATATTGTGCTATATAGTTATTAATTTAACCAAAAAATTATAAATAGATAACTACATATCACTTTATACATGTGGATTCATAATTTACAATGAGAATAATCTACTATCAACTATGTACATATTGGAAAAATTTCATGTGAGGAACACCTTAAACCTTTTGCAATGGAGGTTTCATATTTATTTTATATATTAAGTTTTATAGTTATAATACTACAGATGGGATGAAACACGAGAAAAAGTTTCATCCTATGAAACCCATAAAAGTAAGAAGGAGGAATAACGGCTATTGATTTTCACCAAAAAAAAATTAGCAGCTATTGATTTTCTCAAGATTCAAAGGCAATACTTTTTTGGAGCTTTTAGCAAATTTTTCAGCAAGAAATTTAATTATAAAAAAGGGGTATGAAACCCATCATAGGATGAAAAGTGATGAGCGTTTTAGACCAATTATTTCAAAATTATCACACATCCTACCACACTCAGTCCCATTGACCAGTCAATGTTTGACATTGACCAAAATTCTTTTAGGGGTCTAATTTTTTTATTTTTCTATTCTTGTTTTCCTACACGATTTCATAAAAAAATTTCAAAAAGTTGAACTGTTCCCTCATAAAGTTAAATAATTATATCTTAAAGTTTAATAATTATATTTACTATGTATATAAGTTGAACAATTATTTCTTATTGTTGAAGAATTTCATTTTTATAGTTAGACAATTGTTTCACATGTATATAAAGTAGAGGGCTCATTTGATAATTCTTTGAGTTTGCAATTATATTTTTTTGAAATTTTGAATAGATTTTGGAAGCACTTTTTTTATAAAAAAAACTTTATTTGATAATTTTGAAAATTCAATATTTTAAGACATGATATGTTTGAAACAATTATAATATTAACTATAGAAAAATAAAAACACTTCACAATTGAAACTTAAAAATTGAAAACTCATAAGATTACCAATCCAACCATTTGATCTATTAGTTTTAGATTTATGGTTGAATATGCGTTAGTGCGTTTAATAAATCAATTAATTTACACGAAATGTGATGCGATTGTGAACTCTATGTTTTCTCTTAATTACACGTCTAACTTAATTTTTTTATAAATGAATCAATTTAAATGTGTGTGAAATAATTTTTAACTCTGATTAGATATTGTTGTCCAAGGATCACAACTTTCATGCCTAAGAAACACTTATGTGTAAACCTACGTACTTACCTCTCGTTTGGTTCGTGCTATACTTCCCAAGAAGTTGAACTTTCTCATGAAGTAGATTTATTTCATGTGTTTGGTTCAAAAATAAAATGTGGGAATTTACTTTTCAGGAAGTTGCAATTCATCCAAATTAAGGAATTGCACTTACCTTGAAGAGGTAGGTAAGATCTACTTCATGCGTTTTTAAGTAAAAATATTATTTCTTCTCATGTTAATATAAAAACAACAATTTTGAACCAAACATGATTTAATAATTTCCAGTAATTTACAATTCCTATAAAGTAGCTAAATTCTCACGAACTTGATTTCACACGTTCAACCAAACGAGGGCTTAGTGCTCGTTTGGTTGGGAAGTAAATTCCCATGATTTTAAATTACTTGGAAAATGATATCAAATACATGTGTTTGATTGACCTTTTTGTTTTTGAAAAATGCAGATATTTAATTCATGGGATTTTCAATTCCTACAAAATATAGGAAGTGTAGTCACCTAATGAGGGGTGGGTAAGATTTTCTTTCCCCATATTTCCCATGATTTAGATTTTAACCAAATATAATTTACCAATTCTCATGAATTTAAATTCTCATGTTTTGATTTCACATAAAATAACTTCTTACGAATTACACTTCCCACATTCAACCAAACAAGCACTTACATGTAGTAGAGTTTTTGTAGATCATATCAAATAGTATTTTAATCAATCTTTTGTGAAAATATATAGGTTTAAATATGTTTAAATTGTATGAGACACTTAATTGATTTTTATATTTTGTGGAAATAAATAACATATTGTGGACCACGAATATTTTGATTGGAGTAAGAATCCAGATAATGACTTAAAATAAGACTTTGCAATGGTTATTATTAAAGTATATATACCTTACAAAAAAAAAACACGTTAACACTTTTAGATTTAAAAAATGATTAATATCAATATTAATTATAGATAACTTCATTTGCATAATCATGAATTAATAATACTCCAAAGAACTAAAAAACATCAAACGCGCCCTAATATAATTGAATTAAGTGAAGTTTCTCTTATAAGCCAAAAAAGTGTGGTTAGTGCAATGGTAATGTGAATGTTTAGTTTAACGTGGTATTCGGGGGTCTTCGAGCCTCTACCTAATTTACGTGGTCGGATAAATTGATGTACATTTAAAAAGTATATAAATTTTCGTTTATTTATACATGACTTTTAAAAATATATAAAATTTTGTTTATATATGGATAAATTTTACTTATATATACATCATTATTATTTTACACAATAATAATCAATTTAACATGATAAAACCGTATGTGAAATAAGTTACTATTTTTTAGAAATGTGACATGCTATTTTAATAAGGATGACATGATAAATTAACTTATATGTCATAAAACTTTTGAAATTGTCTATTTTTATGTAGGACCAATTTTCTTTTAGTTGACCAGTTTGCATATTTTTGAACTGCACATCCATTGATGATAGCTAGCAAGTAGCAAGTACGTTATTCCTCTAGAAAAATACCAAAGTTCTATTTGCCAATGATATAAACTTTTTGATTGCAAATTCCAGCTAAATAAAATCATTGATAAATAGACTTAGACACTTATAGACTTATAGTACACTAAGAGCTTTCGGGAAACATTAGGGAATAAATTATTAAAACTAAAAAAGTATACGTACTGTTTGTATAAATAAAAAATATTAAACTATAGCTTCATGCATACTTAACTTTCCTTTATCTTCTTCATATTATTTTTATTTTGTGAACGTGAATAATTTATTACATCCATACAATTATAAAATGAACTTTCTAACATATGTCCTTAGGGTAAAGGTCAAACATACTTATTTTAAAAACTATTATTTTAAATTAGAAAGCTTAAACATATCATACAAAATTTAAAATTTCAAAATAAGTAATATATATGTAGCAAACATTCCCATAATAAGCTGTTTATCCTATTCTTTTAGGACATAAGTTAGAAATTTCAATTATAAAATTGTGGTTCATAAAATTAGTATATATGTCTATCCACTAATGCACTATTAAAAGTTAAAACCATGCTAATCTAATTTCTTATTCAATTTGGTTAACCCATTTGTAACCAGTAACCAGTATCCATCCTCCATGGGAAAGAAGACACCCAATTACACTGCAATTGGATCTTAGCAAATCTCACCACCCCCACCAATCCCCCACCTTTAGATCTCTCAGCTCCATTTAGCTTAGTTGTACACCTCCATTATTCAATCGGTCAGGTCAAATTGATTAGATTTTAGGGTACTCTACAAGTTTTGTAATTACAAATATATCGAATGTGGGTTACGAATATCGAATGTGGGTTACTCATGAATAAAGTCATGTTCTTTTCGCTTTTATCGCATCCTTCTCGAGTTTGATTTTTAAGTAGTCGTCGTATCGCTTTCATAAGGCAATATCAAAAAAACACCCAAATCAGATTTTTGATCCGATTTATTTGGTGTTGTGTGGTGTGATTCTGTGAATCTATATTAATTTGAAAATGAAAATTGAATAACCAAGATAAAAAATTAAGATTAAGATTAGTGAAAATGAGTATGGTATGGTACTATGGTTACGGGCGTTTGGCAGAAGATGAATAAAAAATGAATACAACCAATCTGTACTAAACTACTAATCATCCTCTATTCCTCTCTCTTTGGCTCTCTCAATAGAGAAAGAAGAAAGAAAAAATTGAAAACACAAAACAATTAAACTAAAAATAAAATTGGTTAACTAGAAGAAGAAGAAGAAGAAGAAGAAGAGCATGTTTCCGTTTTTGAAGCTCCCTTCTTCCATGATGTAACCAAGCACTCGCCCCAAATCGCCCGCCGGAGAAAACCCTAATCGCCCCCCGTACCAGTACACAGTGATGCACCGGCTCCCCAGCAGCGGCCACACCACCCCGTCGCCGCCGCCGTCGCCGTCGGTCCGCTCCCCGAGGTACCGCCACCGGAAGCAGGGTGCACGCGCCGGACAATCGGCTCCACATCGGAATTTCGCCCAGCGCCTCTCCTGGCTACTCCTCTCAGTTCTCCTCCGCCGCCAGGGGATTTTCCTCTTCGCTCCTCTAATCTACATCTCCGGCATGCTCCTTTATATGGGGACTGTTTCGTTCGATGTCGGCCCCGGGATCGTCCACCGCCCCGCTCCCGGTTCCGTTTACCGGAGCCCGCAAGTCTACGCCAAGCTCAGGCCTGACATGGATTCTGATAATTCCACAATTGATGCGGTTAGTCCCTTGCTTTCTTGCCGTGATTCGTTTGTCTTTTTTAGGCTCTCTAGAAGATGCGCTTTTGGGTTTGTGATGACTGGGAGTGGAGTGACGGGGTTGTGATCTGCTATGGAGCTTTGTGATTTGATTTTAGGGTTTGAGATGCGTGTGCGAATGTGGTTGGATTGTGGAATTGGGTATTTTGGGGTTTATAAGAGAGATGAGTTGGTAGATAGTTTGAATGCCACGTTGTTCTGATTAATCTTTGATGTATCTGAATGCTCCGTGTGGATCAGTTCCCACTCTCTATAAGATGACGAAATAATTCAGATTTGTTTCTCAAGTGTCTTTGGTTGTGCTATCGTGTGCCATCTAACTGATCAAGCTTCTCTAGGAATTGTTTCAATTTGACACCACACCGCATGCATATTTTAATACAATATACATCTTTTGCTTTTCGGATGTGGTTTTGCATTATGTTACAGTACTCTTCTGTTTATTCAGGAAAGTCCAATTCAATTTTGTTTAGGTAGGATTATTGAGTTGCATGCCTGCATTATTGTCAATAAGCTTTTTTCCTAAAATTATGTGTCTGACATTTTAATTCTTCTAAATCTATGTCTGTTCAAAGATGGCTGTGAAATTACACATGAATTGCTCAAGGCATCTATATGGTAAGTAGAACCAAGAGTTACTCTGTGCCTGGTAACATGTTTATTGTTCTTCCTTAATTTTGACTTCCAAACACGGAGGAAACTGTGGAATGTTTAGTCAGGGTTGGTGGTATGGTGTAGGAGACCTGCAGCTGTGGGATCTTTGAATAGGAGGTAAGTGAGGGGGAAATCTTCAGGACATTGTGAATTTATGATAATGCATTAGTCAATCAAGAGATTGTTGATTGAAGGTAATGGAAGGTGCTATGAGACATTTGAGCAATGTTGTGTAAGGAACATGTGAAAGGTGAGATTTAAGTAAAGGGCTTGAATGTTTTGGATCAAGAACATGTGAAAGGTGACATTTGAGCAATTTTGTCAATAAGAAGTGGTAGAGTGTTCTATGACGTCAAATGTTTCAGATCAAGAAACTTGTGGAGTTTCTTTTCTCACTTGTCGGTTTACTGGATTTTCTGCTCTAGCTTAGTGAACACATGTAAATTTTTAATGGTTTTGAAATATGTGTTCTACTCTGATGTTGCTTGAGATTCACTTTCTTTTTGGTATCATTGGAAGGTAAAGCCTTCTTTCCATGATCATTCCAGGAACCCTATTGGATGTGCTCTATCGATTTGTCTGTTGCACATTATTTCTGTACACGGCGATTCGGCGAATCTATGTCTTCTTATAACCTTCCTAACATCTTTGCACAACCTAATATATGGTACTCTCTAATGGTTATTATATCAGTGTTTTGAACCGCTTATGAATAGCCATAATCAGTAGATTTAGCTGGAGCTCTTGGTTTGTGTTTTTAGTGTTGAAAATCTTATAGCATTTGTACGAGTCTTTGAGAAAAGAGCTGATCGCTTTGAAGCCTTAGAGTCGGGCAGTTGAGCTTAATAAATGTTTTTCTTTTTTTTTTGGGGGGGGGGGGGGGGTGATTGGAATTGGTTATCTAAATTATTTGAGAGGAAATGAAAAAACTTTTAAAAGGGTTTCATTATCTTGAGATTCTTTTTTGTTGCCTAACATTCATATGTATGTAAGATGCAACATCTATTTCTTTTCTCCTTTCCCAGTGGTCATCTAAGCATTTTTTAATAAACAATTACTATCTTACAACTTGGAGAGCATATTTGTATGTGAATTGGTACCTGTGAAATCTTGATATTCCTATTTATTGGGAGATGTAATTTTAGTTGATTTCACATTTATGTAAACCGGAATTTTACTTTTTGTAGCTTTTTTTTCCTATAAAGAATATGGTAAATTGTACCTTATCTTAATGTGAACTTGTGATTGCTGTAGATTTCAACTATATGGAAAAATTCTTATAGAGGTGGTGAGTGGAAACCATGTTTAAGCAGATCCACTGGAGGTACATACTAATGATTTTCATCCAACCTATATTTGAGATCCTTTATTTTTTGGCATCTTACACTATAGAAGAGGCAGATGGAGAGAAGTGGTTGTGTACTTGTGTCCTTGTGTTTTGCTTGTGAAAAATAATTATATCTCCTCCATGCTTTTATATTCACTATGTTCTCTGTGGTAACATTTCTAAGTCATTTTTCATTTTTTTTTGATGGATGAGTTGTCCATGTGTGAGGTTAAAAAAGGATTAACTTGAGAACATTTTCAGATACTGTTACATCTTTGTAGCTTTTTGAAAAGTGTAACATGAACTCTAGGAATACTTCTGTGCATATTGGTGGCTGCATGATTAGTGCATGTTGACTAGTTATTGTTCTACATCCATTAGTTAGTTGGCAATTGGCATTGATGCTGCACTAGCTCCTTTAGATTTCAGCTCTCATGTGTCCACTAGTTAGTTTGGTCATATTTGTAGTCACTTGAGCTTAATTAAATTCAAATGAATGCTTGAAAGAAAGTTCTCCACTGGATTGTCTTCTTAAAAAATGATATGGAATGCATATTCGTATGTTATTTTTTATATTTATATGTTTCAAAATCTATGATATCGTAATGTGAAGCTCATTTCAATACTAGGCTTACCGGAATCAAATGGTTACATTTATGTTGAGGCAAATGGTGGCTTAAATCAGCAGAGGGCATCAGTCAGTATCTCTTTCTTGTAGTAAATTTTCAAGTACTTTTGGTTGCCTAGGCTGGGATAGTCATCAACTAATTCATGTGCTCTTGATTCTCATGCTTTAACAGATATGTAATGCAGTTGCTGTGGCAGGCTATCTCAATGCAACACTTGTTATTCCCAATTTTCATTATCATAGCATCTGGAGAGATCCTAGGTTTCTTTCTCTATCCTTGGGAAGCATCAGTACTTTATTAACCCATTAATATGCGACTCTATTCATTGAACAGTGGATTCCCTATCTTTATCTGAAGGAACAAAATGCTGCAGCCTGTGATGTTAAATGATGCATTTGTATGATATATATAAGAAGGAAATTTTTGGTGCCGTTTATTGCTGTTTGTGTTACGTAGCACAATCTGTTCCCATGCTTGTTTACTTCTGATCGTAGTCAGTGCTACCCTTGTATTCTGTATACTCTGTTTCCTAAATTATTTGTTATTTCTTGACTTTATTGTAATCATGCTGTCCAAGTGGCATAGTAAATTCTGTGCTATAATCAGCAGAGTTATTAGTAATTCATGTAATAACTGAAGATGCTTGCTTTCTATAATAATTGCTTAGACACAATTATTTATTGTTACATATGCTAAGGAGAGATCATACCTACTTCATCAAAAGAACCCAACCAACAAGACCAATCTCAATGGTATTCTTTGAGCTAGCTACAAGGGCTACCTTGTCTATATCAAACCAAAATCTTGTTCTATAACTTCTGATGTAAATTATATGTTTAAATCAATGATTAAATTTTTGCTCAATAGCTTCAGAAGGACACCATTTGGAGAGTTGTTAACTCAATTAAAATATCGTGCAAGGAAAAGCTAGAAGGATGGAAATATTGTAGATTTTTGTATGGATGAAGTCTCAAAGGTTTATTGAGTTTAATCTCTTATTCTATTCTTAATTTGTTTGTGAGAATTTTTGCATGTTGCTTTCTGTTAGAGCCTTGGCTTTAATACTTTACTCTATTATATGTTTGTAATTTTGTTAATGTTATCTAATGATGCATTATATTGGTAATCTAACTTATTATGCCTTGATGTTGATCATTACTTCTTAAGCTTGGTCCGCATGACCTTTAGAATGATGCCTTGATTTTCATTTAACTGACACTAAGATTGTCTACATTTTCTGATGAAGAAGTAAGAACAAAAAAGCTCTTACACCATGCAACATTTACATACAGGTTCTGATAATGCTTTCCCATGTGCAGCAAATTTGATGACATCTATGACGAGGAACATTTTGTCCATACATTGGAGAATGATGTAAGGGTGGTTAATAATATTCCTGGATACCTGATGGAGCGGTTTGACCATAACATGAGCAATGTGTATAACTTTAGAATAAAAGCATGGTCTTCTATTGAGTACTATAAGGATAATGTCCTACCAAGACTGCTTGAAGAAAAGTAAGTTGAATTTTGTGTTGTTTTTTTCCTTCAATTTTGAAAGCAACTTCATGCATGTCCTATGAATGACTTGAACCAGCACCTCTATTTTGTTTTCTG
This sequence comes from Rheum nobile, assembly GCA_027886185.1. Taxonomy (NCBI): domain Eukaryota; kingdom Viridiplantae; phylum Streptophyta; class Magnoliopsida; order Caryophyllales; family Polygonaceae; genus Rheum; species Rheum nobile. Next base: position 665,515 of record WOAB01000108.1, on the reverse strand, counting down.
CTAAGATTGATGAACAATGGTTCACATGTGGACAATTGATTTACAGAAGCCAGTGTGAGTTCAATAATCTATTAGATGTGTAGTATTTGAAGAAGCTGACCAGCTACAAACTTTATGATCTCTACATTTATTGAGGAAAATGGGAGGACTTATCCACATGAGGCTACAGATTGTTGCATGGAATACATTGGTGCCCTCCTATAGCTCCGTAATTTGACATTTTAATCTGATAAAAATCAAGATGAAGATGAAATGTTTCTATGAGCTCATTAGATTCTATAGATTAGTTTGTAGTAATTTGACATGATTCCTCACTATCCCTATTCTGTGTAGCTTTAGCAATTCACATTTTTCTTGTTTTTCCAGTTAAAATACATCCTCCTTTCAAAATCAAGCTGAAAATGAAATGTTTCTACTACCCCTATAGATTATTTTGTAGACTGAGCTTTTGCTTTCCCCTGGAGCAATGTATTTATTTCTATAATTGTTTATTATGTTATGTCATGATTGTTGGTCATTAAAATTTACTTACTCAACCGTAGTGGTTAACTCAGGGTCATAAGGATCTCTCCTTTTGCAAATCGTTTGTCATTCGATGCCCCTCTAGCTGTTCAACGGCTTAGGTGCTTGGCAAACTATGAAGCTTTGAAGTTTTCTAATCCTATCTTAACCATGGGTGAAACCTTGGTCAAAAGGATGAAAGAACGTAGCAAAAGCAATGGTGGAAAATACATCTCTGTACACCTTCGCTTTGAGGAGGTTAGACATAATGGCCTGATATCTTTCCCCATTTTACATAATTTTCCTTCAAAGGATCTCATTACTACACTTTGCTCTGAGTTAAGAATAACACTTCTCATATGTTTGCTTTCCCTATGGGTCATCATAGGATATGGTTGCTTTCTCTTGCTGCGTTTTTGATGGTGGCAAGCAGGAACGAGAAGATATGGTTGCAGCAAGAGAGAGAGGTTGGAGAGGGAAATTTACCAGGCCTGGTCGAGTTATACGTCCTGGTTTAATCAGAATCAATGGGAAATGTCCTCTTTCTCCTCTGGAGGTAAGATTACGTCTTCTTTGCACTGCCGGAATTTCTTTTTGCATTTCAAGCTTCCGAAACGTATAAACATTTATGAAAATATATGATGTCAACAGAGTAGTAGTATGCTCGAATAGCAAATCTTCGATCACTTCCCTAAAGCTGATGGATGAAAGAATCCTCATTTTCAAGTTTTGTCTTTGTTCTATTGTATTTTGTGCATCCTGGAGGGTTCTGTTTCTTTTACCCTTTTATCCTTTCGTTATTTTATCCTCCTACTTTTTTTTTTGTGTTGCCATGGAAGCAGAATCTGGTTAAACTTCAGTAGATGGTAACTAGCTAAGTAGTAACTAAATTGGAGACTTGGTAATCCTCAGTTAATTTTTCCCCTTCTTAAATTCGCCCTCAAATGTGTGTTGCCATGCAAGTCTGATAAATTTTGCTATCAAAATTGCCATGAATGAACTAATGGAGTGAACAGACTATTGCTTATTTGAACATTTCAGTAACCTGACTTTGTGTTTTGCAATCTTCATGAGTCCACTTGAACTTCTACAATCTATTCTGTATATATGTCCCCAGACGTTGATTTCCTACATGTCAACAGGTTGGTCTCACACTCCGAGGAATGGGCTTTGATAGGAACACATCTATATTTTTGGCCTCTGGGAAGATCTATGATGCAGAGAGAAATATGGCTCCGTTACTTGAAATGTTTCCTCTTCTTCAAACGAAAGATACGCTGGCATCGACTGAAGAACTAGCACCATTTACGGTATAAGCGCTTCTCCTTATCTCCACCATTTCTCTCTCTGATGTCGTAACCTGACCTGGTGCTGACAGCATATGTTTTTTCTTATAGAATTATTCATCCCGGATGGCTGCTATAGACTACACCGTCTGTCTATATAGTGAAGTGTTTCTTACAACTCAAGGCGGAAACTTCCCTCAGTTTCTCATGGGCCATCGGAGATACATATATGGTGGACATTCGAAGACTATCAGACCTGACAAGAGGAAGTTGGCACAGCTATTCGATAATCCTAATGTTGGGTATGCACTTTCATCTAGATATTATACATGCTCATCATTGTCTGTATACTCTTGTAGCTACGAAACATATATATATATATCTGTTCAAAGGAAGCCTCTTGAAATTTTTATTTTCGCTTGTGGGTCTTCAGCCTAAAAGTAGAAGACGACCCCTCTTATAGACAGTCAAGTTAATTTTCTTTTTCAATAGCGTAAAAACCATTGTTGTTTAACATTTCCCCTAGTGGTAAAAGCATCATGTATTCAGATTAAACAGTTGCTGGAACTGTTGCTTATAATGACCTACTAAGTCACTTAATTTTGTGGTTATGCTGCTGCCCAGATGGAAGAGCTTCAAGCGGCATATGCTGAATATCAGATCACATAGTGATTCCAAGGGATTTGAGCTGAAAAGACCTAATGATTCGATATATACTTTCCCGTGCCCTGACTGCATGTGCCACACGAATAAAGCAGAAGATTCAAGATCAAAAACTGCGACGTGATCTGCAGTTGAAGGGGAATTATGTTGGGTGCTTCATCCATATTAAAAAAATCACTAGGGCACACGGTATCTGGCTTCTGATTTTCAATTGTGATTCTTTAATTCTTTGCCCTAGCATTTATTGAGAGGGGCAGTTTGAGTTTTGGAGCACCAAGGACTTCCTTGGGAGCACACAAGTCAGATTATTTCCTGGGATTGACCTAGAAGAGAATTCAGTCGTCCGTATTCGTGATCACAAAGGAAGACGCTGCAGAGATCAGGGAATCCCGGGCATAGACTCCTACGAGAGGACTCGCAGCTGCTGTATCTAACAAGCTGTGAGTTGACACCATTGGTTGTTTTTGGGGCCTCTTCTTCTCTTTTGTTGCTTGGTTTTGTATATTTTTTCATTCAGATTCATGATCACAAGGGGTGTATAAAAAGCAGGATAGAGTTTTTTTCTTCTTCATTTCTTTCAATTCTGTGTACATTTCTGACATTCTTGGCTATTGAATACTATTTGTTTGTTGCCTAAGCTTTTTTACTGTGTTTGTTCTCTTCCTCTGCTTTCTTAGTGTTATACAATATTTTTCAGTGTTCTAGCAATTGAAATTAGGTTTCAGGTATGAATATCCATCACTGTATGCAGCAGATCGGCAATGCAAGGTCAATTGTTTGGAAGGGTTAAAAAGGCTTGAGATCTGATATGGAACATTTATTTTTGTAGACTCGTCTTCAATATACCTGTAATTCTTGAATTGCTGAAACTGGTGTGGATTGATTCTGCTGTTCGATTGTGTAGAGCACCGAATGCTTGAATGCTGATTTTGAAGTATCATGTTGCCAAGTTCCCTTTCTCTTGGTGCCCATGCCAGCATCTATATCAACATACAGACCCAGAAAGAGGTAGATCACATTCCAAGAATTACTTTCTTCTTTTTCATTTCCTTTTGGGGCAAGAGTAGATAGGATAAAGCACGGCTCTTTTTGGATTCCACAAAGAAATAAAAATAAAAATTGGTCACTTATCGTTAGATTTTCAAGACATTTTTGCTTTCGACACGGTTCAAGGTGTATAAGCTTGTGTGTGCATAATGAGTTTATAAGTGTGCAAGATTTTATGTATATATGCATAAGTTTTTGTCCCTATATATTCTCACGTTTGCACAATAACGTCCATTCTCACTAGGTCCATATTCTTTATTTATTACATATCTCATTTCTACCCAATAAATAAAGAATACCCAATAAAAAAAACTCACATAGACTAAATCTGAGAGCTAAAATGACAATCTTTCCTGAACGGAGGAGGAAGTTTAAATAAAGAGTCAACGGTCTAAACATCTTGAAAATGTAACGGGAGTGCTACATTCGAACATGTAACTCGCCGCCATGTGGCTAATGTTATATCCTTGGAAAATGGAACTCATGGCACTTCACTGGTCGTTAAGGCCATCTGTAATGATGATATCTAAGGTCATTTATAGGGAAAAATTTTGGGTTTTTTTCTTCTAAAAATAAAGATAATTTTTTTTTTAAAAAAAAAGGCAGAACTTTATACTGACACAGTTTCTTAATTTTCAGAATAGTCTCTAGCAGTAAAAGACTTATTTTAAAAATTAAGACCCCCCGCAAAATTATGACTTTTATCATAACTTATTTAATTTCCTTTTATTTAATTTTCCACAAAAGAAACCCAAGGTTTCTCCTTTGTAGATGACCTAAGGATACTTATAGGGATACATAGATATTTTGGAAATAAAGAAACGGTTAATTCATATGTACCCCATTTTAATCGTTTGTCCCACTTCGATGTCCTAAACGATGTCTCAATCATTTTGATTGGCCCATAATTCTTTTTTATTTATTTTATAAAACAAGTGAACATATTCTCTTTTATTTTCCTACCAACCAAAATAAATGGGACACCACTTCAAACACTAAAATGGGACCAAAGATTTGGATGCACGATTATGTACCCCTAAAAACACCTCAGATGTGGTCCTGTAGGACACATGTCACACAATAAAAAGCAATCCCATCGTGTAAGGCTATTATGGGTGGACACGAAAAACCGAAACCGCAAAACCGAACCAAAATACTGAAAAACCTATCATTTTTTGGTTAACCTTACCGAAGAAAAACAGACTTTCGGTTTCGGTTAACTGACCGAAGTAACCTTTGGTTATTTGGTATGGTAATGATTAGGGTTTTTTTTTGTCTCGGTTAACCGAATAACCGATATTATATATTTATTTATTTTAGAATTATAAAAAGATAACTAGTGTAACCTACTAGTAGTGGACACATTCTACAATGAAATAGGGTGTTTTGCCTTGGTTCGAATCTCTCTAGACGCAACCACCCATTTCCTTTTTTGTTATGTATAAATGAAATAGTGAGTGTGGCTCATATGCACTAGACAGTGAAATTGATGGTGATTTAGAGTACTAATTAATATTGAAAAGGGAACAAGTAATTTTGTTAAGTGGAAGAGACAAAACTCAGAACAATATACTACTGATTAATTTCATATTCAAAGGGCTAAGTTTTTCATCAATTTTTTTACTTATTTGTTAGCGTATTTAATATATTAGTAGAATATATAATATAATGGATATATTTGGATTTAAAAATTTAGGAATAAAAGAAAAAAACAAAGTTTATCAGCACAAGATATTGGAATTGAGGGAGATTTAGGCTAGGGTACTAATTAATATTGAATGATGTTAATCTTGTTTTAATTATATAGATGTCGAACACCAACCTAGTGGAGATAAATCATATAAGAGATGAAAGTAAGGAAGATGGTGTTGAAAGGGTCACTCGGTTGAACAAGTCTATTCGTCCTTCGACTTTAGTATTATACTAGTGTAGTACACGTGCCTTTGATAAGGCGTTGTCGTGACAGATTCTGCAGGCACTAGGAGTTGGGTAGTGTCCCCTCTCTGGAGAGAAAGAGCAAGGGTATGAGTTATCGCGCGACTCTCCCCAGAAATCCATATCTGTGACAAAAAATCAAAAAGGAAAAACAAAAGTCAGTAGCACATGTGTGGACCGTAAGATAGGTCCACACCAAAGTAACAAACACACAAACAAACACACAGAAAAATCAAATCTTGCCTCCCCGGCAACGGCGCCAATTTGATAAGGCGTTGTCGTGACACCTTAAACAAATAAAATAATCCTAACAAACCTAAACAAGTAGTCTGGGCAAGTAAGGGTCGAATCCACAGGGAGGAAGTGATCAATTCATGTGTTTATGAGCATGCAAAGTAACAGGAAAGGGGAGTTTTGATTATCAAACACAGAGCAAAGTAAACAGGTTTAGTTGACTTGAGAATATATGAATGGGGAAAGTAGTTCTACTAGAACGAGATCCACAATACAGAGATAAGTCGATCATTGAAATCTTATAAATCCAAGTTCTTTAACTATTTTTATGGTTGTTCCCACCCTGATCTTAAGTACTACCGATTCTCACAGTTGTCGATAGACTTATTACTATGCCAATGATAAAGTACCACTGATTCTCACAGTTGTCAGCGTACTTTAGCACCAACACAGCAATAGCAATAGCAATGCACACAAGGATATAGGATACATGCAAGTAGAAAGACGTACAAGTACTCACTCCCCTACTTAACATGCAATGATTCTCACTCACAATTGTACGCTCGGAACCCCTATACGCACAATTGTGTTTGTCACTAGATATGCACTCGGAACCCCTATATGCAATCCTAGTAATTGATAAATAGTATTCAACCTAGCTGGCCAGACTATGAGGAATAACAATGAATCAATATTCAATATAACCAAGAGAATCAAACCAACACACATAAGAATAAGAACAAGGAATAGAAATCTCACAACATAATCAACTGTATTGCTTCAAACGTCTAGTAGAACAAAGGTGTTTAGTTTTCCATGGGTTGAAAACCCCGGAGGCAAAACTACGAACTAAAACTAAATCTAACGTAATGTCAACTAGGTTAACAAAGAGTATTTAACCTAATTCTAAAAGATTATAAAAATAATAAAAGGAAATAATAATAAAGTCATTAAAGGAAATAAACGAACGAAACTAGGGGAAATAATTCCCGTCTTCTCGTGCAATAGCTGCTCGCCAATTCTCGTGTTCTCTCGCAAGCAGCTTCTTCTCGGTTCGGCCCAGCTCAACAACAGCTTCAGCACCAACACGGCCCAACTTCTCCATCGGCCCAATTCCAATTTGCAAGCATCAGCACGCTGACATCATGGCGACGTCATCACTCCGCTTCTTCAATTCACGCCTCGCTTCAATTTCCCGATTTCACGCGCGCGGAATTCAGCTTCAATTGGGCCTTTCCTCATCTTCACGGCCCACTTCAATTCCAGCGCCACGGGCTTTGTATTTAATATTCGCTGTTTTGCCTCACGTGACCGCGAGGCGTGGTTTCTCACCGCGGGGCGGCATCCTTCTCTCTTCATTGTGGTTTCTTCATGGATTTTCAACGTCTTCTCAAGTGGTCAACTCCTCTTTCTCTGGATGTCTTCAAATAGCTCCTCCAGACCACCAAAACCACACTTTTCCACTCTAACTCCATAATCTCCAATTGTGCTCTAAATCCAACCAAATGGCGCCTCAAACCTGGTAATAATCCTTAGATAAGTGGTACAAAATAGCACTTATCAGCCTTGCACTGGATTTGTTTATTTTTTCTTACATTTAAAAAAATAGTTTATAAAAAGTATATATTCAATTGATATAGAATTATGTAGGTAGTGACGATTATAGAAATAGGTGAAAAATAATATAAAAAATGACTAATTGAATACAAAATATTGAAGAGATTAACAAAACACATTATTGAAAGAGAGGCGGAACTCTTCATAACTTTATTAATAGTAAAAATTGGCTAAGTAGTTTTGAAACGGAGATAGTCACATCCCTAACATCAATACTACTAAAACGATAAAACATAATCAAAATGTTCATCTAATACATAAAAATGTAATAAATATTTCTAAATACTCAATGGACTTATGGGCCCAAATTATATTTGTATAGGTTGTAAATTTTTCATGCAACTTTAAATTGGTTTAATGGGCTTATAGGCCCAAATATAATAAATGGGGAAGTGAAATAGAAGCCCAATTCAAAAAACTCGGTTTATGTAACAATATATTATTTATGTTAAATTGAATTTATCTGTTGTCGTTTCTCTCTAATATGAACCGAACTCAACATTTTGTTATGTCGGGTTAATTCGTCCATAACAAAATCACTGAAAAATTTGAGATGTATATTCCCAATAAAATAAATAAATATACAAACTAATAATTTATTTTAATTTTATAATAATATATATACACATTTAAATAATAAGTAATTGTACATACTAATTATTTATTGTAATATTTAAAAAAATTATAAATAATATTTGGACATATGAGCCAAAATAATATTGGAATAGGCTGAAATATTTTACTTAAATATGGAATTGAGTTAATGGGCTCATAGGTCCGATTACACAAATTTCGGTAACTTAGTTATTTGGGTTAATGGACACCTTTGTTTAATGGACTCATAGGCGGGTTCAATATTGGCTTATGGGCTTCCATTTCTTTCGAAACCATTTGATTTGTTTTTGTATTAAAACCCAAGCCCATAATCGAAACCAAAATCGTCGGCCTCCACTAACCCTATCTCATTTTCAACTCTTCATTTCGCTGTTTCCCTTACTCTCTCTCTCTCTCTCTCTCTCTCTCTCTCTCTCTCTCTCTCTCTCTCTCTCTCTCTCTCTCTCTCTCTCTCTCTCGAACTTTCTTTCCATTTCTTTCGCTTTCCAAATCCATGGCGGATTTTATTTCCAAATCCAAGCTTCGTCGTTCTTTTCCCCCCCTCTAAATCCAGGCCAACCTTTCTATTTCTTTTTTCCAAAATTTAATATCCAAAATAGTCCTTTGAAGCCGAGACAAAGACAAATCAGTGATTTTTCTTCCATTTCTTCATCTTAGAGTGTGAAGCGAATAGCGATGAACACCTCCCCAGTTCAGATCTAGATCACCCCACCGCCGTTCTATTTCAGATAAAAAAAAAATTGATTCTTGTCCCTAAGTTTACAAGCAAATCTAACAACGCACTATGTTTATTAGAAGATAATCACGAAGATGAGGAGATTTGGAAGACGATGATTCTGGAGCGCTCCACAGTAGAGAAATGTAAGATCTCTCTCTCTCTCTCTCTCTGGATATCCCTTCCGTTTGAAATGCTAGGTTGCCTTCTATTGAAAAAAACTTCTCTATCAACCTCTAGTATGAATCAACAAAAATCTGTTTCACTGCTTTGTTTGAATGTTTTTCATCTAGACTGTTCTCGTTTAATGTATGTATTATATATGTTATAATGGGTTCAATTTTTATTAATATATTGTTATTATATGAATCGGGGTCGACTTTATGATAACTCTTAAATTTATATTTGATATGAATTTCCGCCATTCAAATAAGAAAAAGGGTTATATGTATGATTTACTAATTTTAATATATTATAATGTAATAGATAAATAATATAAGTGTTCATAAAACGAATATCAGTTAATGGGCTTCTGAATACAATATAATGGGCTTAAACATTAAATGAGCTTATTGAAAAAAAGATTTTGTGAAAAAATTAAATTTTGTGTAGCCTAAACTTGTAATGGGCTTATTGGCTCATATAATGGTTAATAATATTATACAACGTCAAAAAATTAATGGACTTATATAGACCCAAATACAAATTTAACAAATTTATTTTTACGACCCAACATGTATAAAAAAATATAACACAACCGACAATATTATCGCCGACTTATTAATGGGCTTGATTTTGGCCCAAGTTCAAATTAAATCGGCTTATTGGCCCAAGTAAACAAATTTTCGCCAACATTTAATGGTCTTGAATAAAATTAACGCTTATGTAGACTAAGTCAAATAATGGGCTGAAATATTAAACTTAAACATCTAATTGAGTTAATGGGCTTATAGGCCAAATTTTATCATAATATTATAATATGAATCTAACTTATTTATTCTTGTTACAATAAGGCATGCTAGACCTTGGGATGGACTTATAGACCAAATTTTATTTTTTAACCTAAATATGAAAGAGGTGTAAAGGTGTGTTTACTATACTAAGAATTATTTTAGACCCAGACCATCATGTAATTTAGCATAGAGTAGTGTAAGTAGTTTACATGTAATAGATACTTTCATTAACTTAGAAGTAAATATTATAACGTAATTTAGAAGTGAACATGGAGTTATTCAAATTTATCTAGTTGTAAATAAATGATTTACAACTGAAACATATATGTGAACATAAATTTTTTTCAGTTGTGAAAAAATACTTCAGCTATATAAACCAATTCATAAAACTGAATAGAAAATTTAATTAGTTGTAAATAGAAATTTTTTGTACACTACTGCACTACGCCCAAATTAGAAAACATAGAAGACACACAATAAACATTTACAAATCAAAAGACACATAAAGACAAACTATACCTTTGAGTTTCGACGACTTTGAATAGTCTTGTTTAACTTAATAAATTCTTAACTCTGCTCAATGCCTCCAAGGATTGAACAACTTCTTAGTTTTGTCCTAGTGTCATCCTCTAGCATATATTTTGAATGTACACCTGTTTCATGAAATTTTCAACATTTATAGAAGTTAGGATTTTTTTAATAATATATCAACTCAATATGCAACCGTATATGATCTTTTAATTATCTTAAATTGGCCGATATGATTTTATTATGTACAAATTACCATATATAAAAAATCTCCTATATAATAAATGTTTAATAGAAGTCTACAAAATGTATTTTTTCCTTATGAACTTACAGAAACTAATCATTCTAAAATATTATTTACCTTAAATGTTTTTTAAAAACAGCATCATATTTATATAATAAACACAAAAAATTTCCTTACAATTGCCATATCCTATACGTGTTATATTTTAGAATTTTACTTTATGAAATAAAATTATGTATACACAAAGGAAATAATCGTCAGATTTTACATATTTTATGAAGTTCTGAAATACTTGAGACTTTTTTGTAAATATGAAATCACTTTTTAAACTTTATAATATAATAATAATCTTTATTTACTTCTCGGTTTAGTTTAGATGAAACTCTATATCTACATAACGAATAAGAAAAAATAAAAACATAAATTAGTATTGCATTGAAGTACTATTTTGCAGGCTGTTTAGATAAAATAACTAATAACAAAAAAATGTCCTCTCTTCAACTGTCCTCTACACTCTTGTCTCTCATCTCTCCTGTTCACTTCTTTTATCTTTCCCTTTTCACAATTCACAAATCATAACAATCATTTTAGTAGTATTTAACCCAACAAAACTTAAAATGAAGAACCTATTCAAGCCGGAAAAAGAATGCAAATTGAAGTACTAATAAAAAGTTGAAGGAACTGGAAAATATCATCATAATATTAATAAAAATGTATTCCCTAAATGAAACATAACTAACAATCACTTATTCTAAAAACTTAATGAAAAATACTAAAAATAGCCAAAAATTAAAATTTAAAAATACAACGTATCTACATTAAAATCCTAAACCTATCTAAACCCTAAACCGTACACATAGTATATGTATATGCAAATTTTTAAATTTTATACTTGGTTATGTTATGCTTCATATCTTTAATGTAGGGAAATTGTATTTAAAACAACTAAACAGTAAACATAGCCAGAATTTAGATTTTTTTAATGAAACAGAATTTAAATTTTAAAATACTATATGTATATCAATTTAAATCCTAAACCTATCTAAACCCTACCTATGAAATCATAATATAAGTCATAATTTATAACATAATAAAAAGGTGAGATTAGAATTTTACATATGAAAAGGGAATATCGAATACCTTGTATCCATTAACTGAATATTGATCATTTTACCATCTTTCCCATTGCGGTTAGTAAAGGTGACAATTTTCTCACTAATTCCAACCAATTGACCAATAACATCTACATAATAAAAAGTAATATGTTTAAAATAGAATAATAAAAGTATCGAAACACTAATAGTTCAAAGAATTTCATATGAAAAATTTAAACAATTACTAACCATAAACATATCCTTGATCCAATGACTCATCGAGGATTTTTTCAAATTCAACAAATTTGAATCCATAAATGTCATACCCTCAACCCGAACCTTAAGCGCATAATTCCCTCAGCTACCTGTAATGTCCTTTATTTCTTGTAGTTCTTTTGACATAGCTACAAAACAATATAGACAAAAACAAAATCAGTTCAAATAAAACAGTTCAGTTCTGAAATCAGAAAATACATAAACAGATGCAAAAAATCATGTTAGTGCTGATATTCGTTCATAAAAAATACATAAATAGTCATATCTCAGAGAGGGTATTAGTTTGTGCAACATATGCTCAGAGAGGTTATTAGTTTCATCGACAAAAGGCCTAAACTAATACCCTCTCTGAGCATATTATGCACAAACTTTCAAGTAATCATACCTTACTCGTGAAAGACTGAAAACAGTGTCTTAAATACTTGTGTATTTACCTGCTAAAATAGAAAATGCTCAGAGAGGGTCTTAGTTTGTGCAGAATATGCTCAGAGAGGTTATTAGTTTCATCGGCAAAAGACCTAAACTAATACCCTCTCTGAGCATATTCTGCACAAACTGAAAAATATAATTTCTACAGCACATTCAATCGGTGCATGTACAATAAATATCAACATGTAGAATGAAAGACAAAAAAATATATAAAAATGTAATTACCTGGTAATTAACTAAGTATGATCTTGTAAGAACAATTTGGCTATGATTCCAGTTGTTTGTACTGAAATTGAAGGAGGGGGTGTAGTTTTATAACCCAAAAACCGTTTAATTTATTCTGCAATATTGTACAGAAAGGAACAAAATATTTTCTTTTTTTTTTTAATTTTGAAAACATGGATATGTAGTTTTTGAATTACCCTTTATGAATGATGCCTTAATATTTATGGTTTTATTGTGCAGATCTTGCAATTGGAATCTTTTTAAAGATAATATGCACGACTGTTTATGGATTGTGCAAATCATGTCAGTTTTGAGGCAACAAAAGATTTGTGTTTTTTTTGTGTGGCATTTTTTGCATTTGGTTATTTTCTTTCAAGCAGCAAAAGTTTTTGTGCAATTAATGTCCGTTTTGAGGGTGTGCAATTATTTGTGTCTGCTTTAGGTTTCCAGTCTATTTTTTTTGGTTTAGTTCTTATTTGTGTCTTCTTCAGGTTTAGTTCTTGCAGGTTTATTTATTGTACATGTTCAGTTTTTGTGCAATAATGTTGTCATTAGCAGGTTTAGTTTTATTTCAAGTTTAGTTCTTGCATGTTCAGTTTTAGTACGGACACGTTTTTCTTACATGTATCATGCCAGGGGCGGAGCTGCGGGGGGGGGGGGGGGGGGGGGGGCTTAGGGGGGCGACCGCCCCCTCTTACCTCCAGCGGACCGCCTAGCCGAAATAGAGAGCCCCCGCGCCGGCCAATGAAGAGCCCCCCCGGTCGCCATAGCTGAAGCTTGAAGCTGAACTTCCCGTCCAGATCTGAGATATGAAGAAGACGACTCAGTCGTCCTTTTTTTTAAATAAAAATGTACCAAAACGACGTCGTTTTGTTATTAAAAAAATTAAAGCATATCTATTTTTTTAAAATAAAAGACCTCTCTTTTAATTTTATGAGGTGAAGACCCCTCTTTATGCTTGCTCAGTTGCTCTCAACCCCATTGTTCGTTCCTTCCTCTGCACATCACAGCCACAGACTGCACGTCTCTGCCGGAGGACTCCAGCCGGCGCCACGCCTGCTCGCTCCACGCTGGTGACCGGTCTGTCGCGCCGCGCCAACCGACCAGCCCCATTCGGCCATTCCCCTCCCCGGCGGCCGATGATAAGCACTACTTTGTAGGGCTTAACTAAGAGTCATTAGAGGGTTTATTGGTGCCATTCGGATAGATTTAGACACATTCATGTGTATGACGTTTGGGGGCGAAGTTGGTGTTTTTGGAGGTGTTTGAGCTGTTTTGGAGATCATAGGAAACACTAAGGATGAAGCCACCAGTATAAGACGCCAAAGAGTTATGAAGTATTGGCGAGGAGGTGCTGAAGACACACTTTTGGAGGCATTGGGAGCATTCAGAGATGAAGTGACGAAGACACTGAAGGAGTGGCTTCACGGCGGCCGCCGTTCACATCGTGGCGACCGCCGCCAAAGGATTCCCGGCGACCATGGCTACGACTTAAGAACGGCGACCGCCGTTTAAAGACGGCGACCGCCGCAGAGGAGGCAGCGACCGCCGCCGCTGTCAGAAGCCCACCGAGCCCGTTTTCCTTAATTGTTTTATTTGGACTATTTTAATTACGTTTTAATATTTCGTTTTATGTTAATTCTGGAGACTTTATTTCCTTTTAGTATTTAAGGATAGAGAAAAAGGCTTGTTTTCCTCGCTGGAACCCTAATTTCATCTTTTCCCTTTCTACGTACTTTGCTATGAAGAACTAAGCCACTCTTGCTTAGTCAGACGCTGAAGCTTTCGTTTTGATTCAGTTGTGAGATTCTCGTTCTTAATCTATTGCATGGATTTTATCTATTCTCTTGCTTGATTGCTTATGATTGATATTGATAATTTCTAGTCTGATCAACTAGGGTTTGTTGTTATTGATCTATTGCTAGATTTAGATTGTTACTGGTTGACCATATCTATTTCAGAGTAGCAACTGCATCGTGCTAGTATCTGGTTATGCTAGTCTTATGCAGAAGAGAACTGATTTACATTCTAGGATAAAAGCTGGTTGTTTTATGCTAGAATTGTATCCAACTATATTCTTATCCGTAAAGCTGCTGTTAAACTGAATCTTGATAGTTTCAGGGTTGTTTAATTAGTTAGTGCTAATAGTATCTGGTTGTGCTATTAGTTATATCTGAAAAGGAATTGGAATTTCCATTGCATGAGATTTTGAATGAGTATCTAGGATCAACTTTTCATACGAATAATGGATGTTGTTTGACTAAGTGCTTTTCCCATCACTGAATTCATCAACTTTTAGTTTGTTTACTTCTGCATGCTTAGATTCTTTACAACATACAAAACCCCCCTTTGGTTACTTTGGATTGACATACAAATTGCATATTAAGATAGACTCTGTCTCCCTGTAGACTCGACCTTTACTTACCTAGGACTACGGTTTAAGGTTTGTTTGGATATTTTGCATAGTAGGAATTAGCACGACAAATTCCTATTATCAAATTGGCGCCGTTGCCGGGGAGGCAATAATCTATTTTGTGTGTGTGATTTGTGTGCCAATCTTTGGTGTGAACCTATCTTCAAGCTCGAGAGAACTTTTCTGTTATCAAATTCCTGTTATCAAATTGGCGCCGTTCACACCCTTGTTACTAATAATCTACCTCTAGTTTTTGATCCAGAAATCGAGAGAACTTTTCTTCAAGCTCACAGGGCTGCGAATATACTACTTCAGGAAGCTGAAAGAATGGCAGCTCGTGTTACTCTTGAGTCCTTGACATCTCCTAACTTGGAGCAACCAACTCGTACTGTGCAATTTCCTGCCCTTGGTGATGAGGTTAAATTTGAGCTCAAGACAGGAGTAGTCCATTTACTCCCGAAATTCAGTGGAACCCCGCTTGAGGATCCTATTCAGCACTTGGATGAATTCCTCGAGGTCTGCACCAGCATACGGCCATCTGAAATTATTGAAGATCAGATGAGGTTGAGAGTCTTTTTCTTTTCTATGAAGGACTCTGCTAAGGACTGGTATCATTCTTTACCCCCAGGAAGCATCACTACTTGGGTGAATTTGAAGAAGGTGTTTCTTGATAAGTACTTTCCGGCAATCAAGTCCAATCAGCTCAAGAAG
The DNA here is from genome assembly GCA_027886185.1 of Rheum nobile. Taxonomy (NCBI): domain Eukaryota; kingdom Viridiplantae; phylum Streptophyta; class Magnoliopsida; order Caryophyllales; family Polygonaceae; genus Rheum; species Rheum nobile. The sequence goes on along the minus strand of WOAB01000108.1, from coordinate 650,029 downwards.
AAGATCTGCAACATAGAGCAACTGTCTAATGAGTCTCTCTATGACTACTATGAACGCTTCAAGAAACTGGTGAAGAGTTGCCCCTACCATGGTTATGCCAATCATGATCTAATTCTTTATCTGCATGGAGGACTCCGTGAAGATGATCGTCGGATGGTAAATTCTGCATGTGGTGGGAATATTCTGAAGAGGACTTATGAAGAGGCTCAAGAGATATTTTCTACTCTGGCTGATGACTCTAGACAGTAGAGTGGGAGAGGTTCCCAAAGCTTGGTAGTTGCTACTTCTCAATCAAAGATTGATCAGGCTGATTTTGATGTGCTGAGAGAGGAGGTGAGGCGTCTGAAACTGAAAGGCACACCTCAGCAGACTAAGGCCTGTGAGATTTGTCATGACGACTTGCATCCTACTGATTCGTGTCCTACTCTACAAGAGGAAGTGAATGCAGTAGGAGGATATCAGCAGAGACCCAGACATGATCCTTACTCTAATACATACAATCCTGGTTGGAGGGATCAACCCAATTTCAGATGGAGAGACCCAGACCCAAATCAACAACAGGGTAATCCTCAACAACCTAGGCAGCCATTTGTGCCAAATCCTCAAGGGCAGAGCTCGAATCCTTCACCGTCTATGGATGACATGATGAAGATGCTGATGCAGAGCAACGTAAACCTCAATGAGAATGTTGCTAAGTTGACTAAGAACCAATTGTAATTCCAAGAGACTACACAAGCCAGCATTCAGAACTTGGAAAGGCAGGTTGGTCAGATCTATCAAGTGGTGAGTAAGCTTGACGCCAAGGTTTCTGGTAAACTTCCATCTCAGACGGAAGCGAACCCGAACATTCGGAATGTCAGTGCTGTGACTCTGAGAAGTGGGAAGAAGCTTGAAGAGGATAATTCTGAGGTCAACAAGGAAGAAAGTCCGGATTTGGAGCAGAATGTAAACGGCGACCGCCGCCCTTCTTACGGCGACCGCCGCCCAGAAAACGGTGACCGCCGTGAAGACAACGGCGCCCGTCGTGACGGTGATCAAAATCTTAGTTTTTCTGACGATGTCAGCGGCGACCGCCGCCCTTCTTACGGCGACCGCCGCCCTTCTTACGGCGACCGCCGCCTCCCTGTAGTCGATGCTGAGGCTGAGATGGAGTCCGAAACTCCGATTTTTCCTGATTGGAAGCCTGTTCCGCAATTCCCATCTGCTTTGAAGCGTACCAAGCCACTTGCGCAGGACAAGAACATGTTTGAGATGTTCAGAAACGTTGAGGTCAACATTCCTCTCCTAAATTTGATCAAGTTTGTCCCTCGTTATGCCAAGTTCTTGAAGCAGATGTGCACCATAAAGAGGAATCAAGATAGGAACAGCAAGAAGAAGGTAAAGGTAAGCGAACATGTTTCTGCTGTGTTTCAGAAGCGCTTACCTAAGAAGTGTGGCGACCCAGGTATGTTCACCATTCCCATCACTATTGGAGATACCAAGTTCAATAAAGCTATGTTAGATTTGGGTGCTTCCATTAATGTTCTACCTTCATCTCTTTGTGAATCCTTACGATTAGGACCCATGCATGCGACTAATATTTTCATTCAGTTAGCTGATCGATCTAGTGTGCGTCCTATAGGGATAGTGGATGATGTTTTGGTTAGGGTTGGTGATCTTACTTTTCCTGCTGACTTCTATGTGCTCAATATGGAACATGATAAGTATGCAGCCCCTATTCTGTTAGGGAAACCTTTCCTGAAAACTTCCAACACTAAGATTAATGTGAGTACTGGTGCTTTAACCATGAAATTTGATGGCCAAACTATTAACTACAATATCTATGAAGCCATGAAATATCCTTCTGATGATCACTCTATGTGTGCAATTGATGTACTTGAGCCTGTGGTGCAAGACGTTTTTGATGAGGACCACCTAGGTGACAAGCAATCTATCATTGTTGATTCTAGCTTGGATTTTGCTTCATCTACTAACTCGCAGGAAGTCGTCACTGAGTTGGACGCTTACTATAAGCTTCCTCTGGAGCTACCAGGCAAATCGCCTTTACCGCTAACTCCGAGCGAGAAGCTCGTTCCCTCTTTGGTGCAGGTCCCTGAAGTTGAGTGTAATACCCCTCATTTTTGGTAAGGAAAATTTTGGTATTTTTCCAGCTTTACTCGTATAAGATATTGTTGCAAAATAATTATATAAGATATTGTTGTAAAATATTTATATAAGATATTCGTGTAAGATAATTGTGGACTCTCAGGCGGCGCCAGTACCGGCACCGGCATCGTTTAAGGTGGGTGGGTGGCTTGGTAGCTGTGTTAGCTTGGCCTGGGGAGTGTCACAAATATATGCAGGATAATTATATAAAGTATTTGTGCACGGTATTTATACAAGATATTTGTGCACGGTAATTGTGCAAGGTAATTGCTTGAGATGTTTGTGCTAGATGATGCACGAATATATTTAACTCGGGATTAAGATTATTTGATCTCTTGGTGAGATAGGACAAAAACGGGTAAAAAGGGGTGATTTTGCCGTGACCGCACCCGGTGCCAAGAGCCACCGCACCCGCGGCAAGGGCCAAAACAGAGGCGGTTGTCTTCCTCGCGCAAGTGGCTCGGTTGGGATATTTTTTTTGGGCAGGCCAAATGGCCCTTCGCCTTTGTCCCCTTGTCCCTTGCTTGTTCCCCCTAAGGTGGTTCGGATTTGTGCTATAAAAGGGGTCGAAACCGAAGCCTTTCCTTCTCTCTTCTTCTTCTCTCTTTTCCTTCTCTGTTTCCCCTGTTTCACCATTGTTGAATGAGCTGTGAGCTCGATTCGAGATCCCTTTGAGTGTTAGAAGGTTGCCTTGAGTGTTGGGTAAAGCTTTGAGGAGTAGGAAGATCAAATCCGAGGCAAATCGAAGCTTGGAATCGAGTTGGGTAATTTTCTTTTCCCCCATGGCTGTCGCTCGAGCTTTTCTCTGTGCCGTCCACCGCACCCAGCGGCAAGTCCCACCGCACCCGCGGCGAGGCTTGTCCGTGAGTGTGTTCTTGGAGTTTTGGCTTGGGGCTTGGCTCGATTCTTTTGATTCTTTTCCTATTCTTTTAGATTCATTTATGAGGATATTTGATCTAAGTTAGGATCTTGTTATGAGTCATTTCCTAGGGATTTTTATTCCAGATCTGTCCCCGTTTTGGATTCAGGAACCCGTTCTTAAGCTTTGTTTGAGCTCGTCTATTCCAGGCAAGTGGCTTTTAATTAATTTGAGATAATTAAAATCTGATATTATATTAGGTTGTATTTCTGCTAGAATCAACGCTATTATAAGAGATATGTTGTAATTATGTGGCTTGAGATTTTGATATGATTTGTGATATGTGGAACTGCTTGTGTTGCATTTGTGTGAATCATTGGTGAATGTTTTCCGCCCTTGCTTAGTCTATTCATTAGACTAATCCCTTGTATTTTATTTATCTGTAACGTCGTGGTGGTGTCGTCTGTCCGTTTCGGCACATGCAGATCAGTGAAGGCTAGAAGCGACTATGAGGATGGACGGTGTTTTGTTTTCGACAACTTGTTTTGTCGTTGTATTTAAAAGACTTCCGCTGTGTTATATTTATTTAATTTGTTAAGACTTCCGCTGTTGTATTTCTGATTAATTGGGTCATTTTTGGAATCGTGTAATTCCGCGACCATGTGGTTTAATAAAAGTTATGATTTTAGTATTGTAACTATGTTTAAGACAGTTATGTCATTGGAAAAGCCTGGGGTGACTTCGGGGTTTACATCCGGAGTCATCGGCAGTAGCACTTTCGATTTGGGGTCAAATTCGGGGGGTGTTACAGATTTGGTATCAGAGCTAAAAAGTTTTCGTAGGCTCTGTTACAGATTTGGTATCAGAGCCGAAAGTTTTTAAAACGGGTTTGGGATTTAATGGACCATTTACTCGTTTTGTTTGAAAATATTTTCAAACGGCTCTTGTGAACTCACGGGCGGCACCAGTACCGGCACCGCCACCGTTGGGTGGCTTGGTTGCTGGGGTAGCTTGGCCTGGTGATGTTACAGGTCCGGTTTGAAATATTTTCATTCGTTGAAATATTTTCACTTATTTGAAATATTTGCGAAGGCTCTAAATTTTCAAAATGAAAAAGTTACACCGTTCATAGTCGTGCCTCTTCTCTTGAGTCTGTTAGGGTGAATCTCTAATTAGACTTGAGTTCCTAGTTTCCTTGTTATGCTTTGAGGTTATAGGACCTTTGGTTAAAGTTTTTGAGGTTAAGGATGGTAAGGTTGTTGTTGAGGTAGGTTTCTCATTGGCTTAGTGCAAGTTTCGGGGTCGAAACTTAAATTAAGGGGGTGGTAATGTAATACCCCTCATTTTTTGTAAGGAAAATTTTGGTATTTTTCCAGCTTTACTCGTATAAGATATTGTTGCAAAATAATTATATAAGATATTGTTGTAAAATATTTATATAAGATATTCGTGTAAGATAATTGTGGACTCTCAGGCGGTGCCAGTACCGGCACCGACATCGTTTAAGGTGGGTGGGTGGCTTGGTAGCTGTGTTAGCTTGGCCTGGGGAGTGTCACAAATATATGCAGGATAATTATATAAAGTATTTGTACAAGATATTTATATAAGATATTTGTGCACGGTATTTATACAAGATATTTGTGCACGGTAATTGTGCAAGGTAATTGCTTGAGATGTTTGTGCTAGATGATGCACGAATATATTTAACCCGGGATTAAGATTATTTGATCTCTTGGTGAGATAGGACAAAAATGGGTAAAAAGGGGTGATTTTGCCGTGACCGCACCCGGCGCCAGGAGCCACCGCACCCGCGGCAAGGGCCAAAACAGAGGCGGTCGTCTTCCTCGCGCAAGTGGCTCGGTTGGGATATTTTTTGGGCAGGCCAAGTGGCCCTTCGCCTTTGTCCCCTTGTCCCTTGCTTGTTTCCCCTAAGGTGGTTCAGATTTGTGCTATAAAAGGGGTCGAAACCGAAGCCTTTCCTTCTCTCTTCTTCTTCTCTCTTTTCCTTCTCTGTTTCCCCTGTTTCACCATTGTTGAATGAGCTGTGAGCTCGGTTTTGAGCTCGATTCGAGATCCCTTTGAGTGTTAGAAGGTTGCCTTGAGTGTTGGGTAAAGCTTTGAGGAGTTTGAAGATCAAATCCGAGGCAAATCGAAGCTTGGAATCGAGTTGGGTAATTTTCTTTTCCCCCATGGCTGTCGCTCGAGCTTTTCTCTGTGCCGTCCACCGCACCCAGCGGCAAGTCCCACCGCACCCGCGGCGAGGCTTGTCCGTGAGTGTGTTCTTGGAGTTTTGGCTTGGGGCTTGGCTCGATTCTTTTGATTCTTTTCATATTCTTTTAGATTCATTTATGAGGATTTTGATCTAAGTTAGGATCTTGTTATGGGTCGTTTCCTAGGGATTTTTATTCCAGATCTGTCCCCGTTTTGGATTCAGGAACCCGTTCTTAAGCTTTGTTTGAGCTCGTCTATTCCAGGCAAGTGGCTTTTAATTAATTTGAGATAATTAAAATCTGATATTATATTAGGTTGTATTTCTGCTAGAATCAACGCTATTATAAGAGATATGTTATAATTATGTGGCTTGAGATTTTGATATGATTTGTGATATGTGGAACTGCTTGTGTTGCATTTGTGTGAATCATTGGTGAATGTTTTCCGCCCTTGCTTAGTCTATTCATTAGACTAACCCCTTGTATTTTATTTATCTGTAACGTCATGGTGGTGTCGTCCGTCCGTTTCGGCACATGCAGATCAGTGAAGGCTAGAAGCGACTATGAGGATGGACGGTGTTTTGTTTTCGACAACTTGTTTTGTCGTTGTATTTAAAAGACTTCCGCTGTGTTATATTTATTTAATTTGTTAAGACTTCCGCTGTTGTATTTCTGATTAATTGGGTCATTTTTGGAATCGTGTAATTCCGCGACCATGTGGTTTAATAAAAGTTATGATTTTAGTATTATAACTATGTTTAAGACAATTATGTCGTTGGAAAAGCCTGGGGTGACTTCGGGGTTTACGTCTGGAGTCATCGGCAGTAGCACTTTCGATTTGGGGTCAAATTCGGGGGGTGTTACATTGAGGCTAAACACCCCCCTGATCGATCTAAGTATGGGGGAGACGCGACTAAGAAGGTCAAGGTGGAGGAGCCGTTGAAGAAGAAGAATGGTCTAAGGCTCAAACCTTTCCATGAGTGGTTCAGGAAGGAGGTAATGAATGAGAAGGTTCCTAAGGAACCTGATGATATGGATTGAGGTTGTTCGAGTAGTATGTCGAGCCAACGACATTAACTAAGGCGCTGCTCGGGAGGCAACCCGATGTTAGGTAGTTTATTTCCTTTCCCTTAGTCATTTTCTTTTGTTTTTCCTTTTAGTTTTTGCTTTCTGTGTCAAACTAACCTGCAGGAAGCGTATCCAAGTGAAGAAGGAGAAGCGGCGACCGCCGCCCCCCTTACGGCCACCGCCGCAAACCCCCTCCTCCGACACTTTGCTTGCGGTAAATGATGGCGACCGCCGTTTAATTACGGCGATCGCCGCCATTCTCAGGTTCGTTTTCTTTTTATTTTATTAAAAAAAAAAATGGGCCCTGAAAAAACCTTAAACGGGGAGCAAAAGACGAAAATAAAATACCCCGAAAAGACCTTAAATGGAGAGAAAAAGTCAAAAAAAAAAGGTTCTATCGGAGGCCAACTGCCCAGCGTTTCCTATGGAGAGATGGTGCGCATCATGTTGTCAAGGAGGAGACATTAGCCCCACTTTGTATTTGACAACGATGATGGCCCTATAATTGGCAGCTGAGGAGGAGGAACACTAGGACCCACACCACGATTACATCTGGGCCCCATTTTTGTGTTCGTTTAAGGCGTGCAACCCCGCCATACCTGCCATACCACTATTCACCACAGTGGTTCCCTATGGTTGCACGGTAGATGAAGATTATGGCGTTGATGCCGACACCCGAGACATGGACATTTATTGAGAAGACCGCCAGCCACAAAGGAAGTGTCCAAGCCAGCTCGGCGACGTTGTGAGTTAATTTTTTTTGCTTTTCCCTGTGCTTCTATTTTTTGTCTTTCATTACATTGAGGACAATGCAATGTTTAAGCATGGGGGAGAGTTCTATTCTTGCTACGTCGTTGAGGAGAAAAATGAATAAAGAGAAAAAGCCAAAAATTTGAAAAAAGGCTATCATTGAAATCCTGGGATAGGTCGAAAACCCGAAAGGACGACCTAGGTAATAAGCAGGTGGCTTGGACCAACATTAGGCTGGGGTAATATGTGGTCAAGAGTGACGTGAGCTTATGTGAGTACATCTATTGGAAAATGAAATGAGTGGCTTGGTGAAAACCCGAAAGGGCGCCTTGGCAAAACGAGCGAAAAAGAAGAAGAGTGATTTTAGGATTTCTCATTATTCTTGGCGAGGCGTCATAAGAAGAGGAGTCAAAGAAGGATTGTCGGGTAGGTCACTCTGGGAGACATAAGGAGCAATAGATGGAGGCTAGGATTAAAGGTTACTCACACTATTGGATGTCCGGGTTTAGCTTGGGGGAAGTACTCTGCTTGCCCCTTAAGCTTGTTGAGTGTTGATGTGTTATGAATGAGATTGGTGCCAGGAGCTTGGCATGGGTTAGGTGACTCTTAGTTGGAGGATATGCTTCCTGAGACCTTGGATGCTGCATTGGAGGAGTAGACTCTTTATTAGTTTACTCGTGGACGAGCAAAGGTCTAAGCATGGGGGAGTTTGATAAGCACTACTTTGTAGGGCTTAACTAAGAGTCATTAGAGGGTTTATTGGTGCCATTCGGGTAGATTTAGACACATTCATGTGTATGGCGTTTGGGGGCGAAGTTTGTGTTTTTGGAGGTGTTTGAGCTATTTTGGAGATTATAGGAAACACTGAGGATGAAGCCACCAGTAGAAGACACCAAGGAGTTATGAAGTATTGGCGAGGAGGTGCTGAAGACACACTTTTGGAGGCCTTGGGAGCATTCAGAGCTGAAGTGACGAAGACACTGAAGGAGTGGCTTCACGGCGGCCGCCATTCACATCGCGGCGACCGCCGCCAAAGGATTCCCGGCGACCATGGATACGACTTAAGAACGGCGACCGTCGTAATTACGGCGACCGCCGCAGAGGAGGCAGCGACCGCCGCCGCTGTCAAAAGCCCACCGAGCCCGTTTTCCTTAATTGTTTTATTTGGACTATTTTAATTACGTTTTAAAATTTCGTTTTATGTTAATTCTGGAGACTTTATGTCCTTTTAGTATTTAAGGGTAGAGAAAAAGGCTTGTTTTCCTCGCTGGAACCCTAATTTCATCTTTTCCCTTTCTACGTACTTTGCTATGAAGAAATAAGCCACTCTTGCTTAGTCAGACGCTGAATCTTTCGTTTTGATTCAGTTGTGAGATTCTCATTCTTAATCTATTGCATGGATTTTATCTATTCTCTTGCTTGATTGCTTATGATTGATATTGATAATTTCTAGTCTGATCAACTAGGGTTTGTTGTTATTGATCTATTGCTAGATTTAGATTGTTACTGGTTGAGCATATCTATTTCAGAGTAGCAACTGCATCGTGCTAGTATCTGGTTGTGCTAGTCTTATGCAGAAGAGAACTGATTTACATTCTAGGATAAAAGCTGGTTGTTTTATGCTAGAATTGTATCCAACTATATTCCTATCCGTAAAGCTGCTGTTAAACTGAATCTTGATAGTTTCAGGATTGTTTAATTAGTTAGTGCTAATAGTATCTGGTTGTGCTATTAGTTATATCTTAAAAGGAATTGGAATTTCCATTGCATGAGATTTTGAATGAGTATCTAGGATTAACTTGTCATACGAATAGTGGATGTTGTTTGACTAAGTGCTTTTCCCATCACTGAATTCATCAACTTTTAGTTTGTTTACTTTTGTATGCTTAGATTCATTAAAACATACAAAACCCCCCCTTGATTACTTTGGATTGACATACAAATTGCACATTAAGATAGACTCTATCTCCCTGTGGACTCGACCTTTACTTACCTAGGACTACGATTTAAGGTTTGTTTGGATATTTTGCATAGTAGGAATTAGCACGACAAATTCCTGTTATCAGCTGACTTCCCCTGTAAGTTTTATTTATTCTATTTTAGGGTTTAAGTGTAATTTTAGTATGGATTATATTTGTTCAAAAATCACATTCATTTGTTAGAGAATTTATAATTCTAGTTGAAATGTTTGTTTATAGTTACCTATTTAGTGAATTAATTAGATAGATTGAAATGGTGAACATTGGTTGAACATTGAAATGTTGGACATTGATTGAATTATTGAAATGTTTAAATTGAATTGTTTATGTTTAGGAAAATGGATAAATATGTTATCCGGAGTAAAAGGGTGTCAATTTCAACTTCAAGTAATGTTGATATGAATGTGGGTGGATTAAATGATCCTCAAGTTGGTATGAATGTGGGTGGATTAGATGAGCATCAAGTTAATATGAATGTGGATGGATCGAATGAGCCTCAAGTTGATGTGAATGTGGGTGGGTCAAATGAGTCTCAAAACGTTGATAACAATGTGGGTGGATCTAGTCCCAAAAGAGCTCGAATGGAGACTATATGTGAAGAAGATATTGTTAGTGATCCGCATTGCAAAAACCCATCAATGAATATGATCCTCGGATTAGAGACGATGTTAGGAGAGGGTATGTGGTTAAAGGTCCATGTCGACCAATTTCTCACGATTTTAAACAAAGTCAATTTGGTAAGACTTCGAGGTGTTTTCAAGTTGAGTGGTTCAAGAGATGGGATTGGTTGGAATTTATTGTTTCTAAGGATGCGACATTTTGCTTTTGGTGCTATCTTTTTAGAGGGGAGGTTGGCAAAAGACATGGAGATGATGTGTTTGTGAAAACGGGATTTCGTAATTGGAAGAAGGCTTGTGATAAATTTAAAGAACATGTGGGAGTTGTCGGTAGTGTACACAATGATGCTCGAACACTATTCTTTGCTTTCAAAGATCAAAGACAAAGTTTGACAAGGAATGTGATTTTGGGAAAACAAGTATTAGGTGAGGCATATCGTACTCGTTTGACCGCAAGTGTGGATGTTGCTAGATTGCTAATTAATCAAGGGTTGCCTTTTCGGGGGCATGACGAGACATCAAGCTCACAAAATAAATTTTCTTGAAATTCTTGATTGTTATAGCTCACGTAATCTTGAGGTTGGGAAGGTGGTGAAGGAGAATGCGCCGTCAAATCACCAACTTACTAGTCCTCCCATTCAAAAGCAAATTATTAGTGCTTGTGCATCGGAGACAATAAATGCCATAATTAGTGATATCAGAGAAAAATTCTTTTCTTTGTTGGTTGATGAGGCCCGTGATAGTTCGATGAAAGAGCAAATGGATATTGTCTTGAGATATGTGAATAACCATGGAGTAGTGATGGAAAGGTTTCTTGGAGTTGTTCATGTTGTTGACACCACCACACTTTCTTTGAAAAGAGGTATTGATGATTTTTTTGCTAGACATGGATTATCTATCTCTAAACTTAGAGGTCAAGGATATGACGGAGATTCTAATATGTGAGGTGAGCTTAATGGATTGAAGACTCTTATATTGAATGAAAATCCAAGTGCAAGGTATATTCATTGGTTTGCTCATCAACTCCAATTAGTTGTCGTGGCGGTTTCACAAAAGAATCGATTTATGTGTGATTTTTTTGAGTATATGTGCATGATTACTAACATGGTTGGAGCTTCTTGCAAAAGAAAAGATGAGTTTCGGCAAAAGCAACATGAAAACATGGTGCAAGGGTTGCACAATGGGGAAATTGCTAGTGGGAGAGGATTGAATCAAGAAAGTAGCTTAGCTCGGCCAGGAGCTACACGTTGGGGTTCCCACTATACTACCATTGTTCGTCTTCTATCTATGTGGTCCTCAACTACTGAAGTACTTGAAAATATATATGACGATGGCGATGAACAAACTCGAGGAGTGGCCGGTAGTTTGGGGCAAAAAATGGAGAATTATCTATTTTTTTTATTGATCATTTGATGAATCTAGTATTGGGGATAAAAAATGTTTTGTCACAATTCTTGCAACGAAAAGATCAAGATATCATCGAGGCCATGAGTTTGGTTCAAAGCGCTAAAGAAAAATTGCAAGATTTGAGGGAAAATGGATGGGATGAGTTATTAGAAGATGTCAATGACTTTTGTGCTAAGAATGATATCATCATTCCCAACATAGAAGATAATGCTCCGAGTCTCTTTCGTAGACGCGTTGGACATGCTATTACATATTACCACCAATTTCGAGTTGAGATATTTTGTCAGGTACATTATTTTATTTTTTAAATGTTTAACTAATTTTTCATATTAGTAGAATTAACATTATGCTACATTTTTAGGTTATTGACCAAGTTGGTATAAAAATGGAGAGTCGTTTCAGTGAGATAAGCACAGAAGTACTCACATGTGTAGCATGCCTTGATCCAAAAGATTCATTCTCTCACTTCAGTGAATCAAAGCTACTTCGACTTGCGGAATTATATCCACAAGACTTCTTAGTGTGCGATCTAATGGAGCTTAAAGTGCAATTGAAGTTGTGGATTTATGAAAGGAGACGAAATGAAAATTTTTCAAACTTGCAAAATATTAGAGCTCTTGCAAAGAAGATGGTCGAGGTAGGAATTCATAGCGCTTTCCACTTGATATATCGTCTTATTGAGTTGTCTTTAGTGTTACATGTTGCGACCGCCACTGTAGAAAGAGCCTTTTCCGCGATGAATATCATTAAGTCAGATTTACGTAACAAAATGGGAGATGAGTTTCTCACTGATGCTCTAGTGTGCTATGTGGAGAAGGATGTTTTCAGAAGCATTGATAATGAAGTTATCATTCAACATTTTCAAACTATGAGAACCCGTAGGATGGATTTACCGCCTTTGTAATTTGAAGAGTCGGAAGCGACAATTTTTTGTAATGAACTTCATCTGTCGCTATTTTTGTAAATCTCAACTAATTATATTTAAGTTTTCTTTAAGTCTTTATAGTTTCAAGAGTCGGAAGCGATAAATCATGTAATGAACTTCTTGTGTCGCTATTTTTGTAAATCTCAACTAATCATATTTAAATTTATGTTAAGTCTTTGAGCCCCCCTTACGAGATTTTCTGGCCCCGCCACTGATCATGCAGGTTTTATAAGAAATGTGCATTTGCATAATTCCATTTAATATTTTTGGATGACAACTAGTTGAATATTTTTGGGTGCACAATCCGTGCTTTTATTACAGGTTGTAACCAAATGTGAATGTGCATATTGGAAACAAAAGATTTTTGTAATATTCTTGAGTGCGTTTTGGCAATTATTGATGATTACAGATTTGATTATGTACAAAAATAATAGGGATCATAATCTTATTTGGTACATTTTTAGACAGATTATAGTATAAAAATTATTCAAATTGTATGCAAATCCGGCTAAAATAGGCAGTGATTTTATTAGATTTTTGTCAAAACAACCGAAAAAATAGGAGCTTGACACGTGGCAAATTGAATAACGTTATGCCACGTGGTAGCGTAAATTGTGGGTTCATTGTGGGGGTGACACGTAGCGTAGTAAGTATTATGTTTTAGTATATATATATATATTAGATTATTTTGTTTCGTGTCAAAATTATAGGGGTGGTAAACTAAATAAATCGTTTTTTATTTTATGATTGATGGTTTCATTTTTACTTGTATGCATTGTACAACAAGTTACAATATTAAGAAAGTTGAAAAAAACTAACAGTAGTAAGCTTCACTAGAGCACTAAAATACATTTATTTTTTAACATTACGTTTTTTTGGTAAACCGAATAACCATACTGTAACCGATGGTTAACCGATGTATGTTTAACCAGGGTTAACGGTATGATTAATACACTAACTGAAATCTCAGTTAACCGAAACTTCGGTTAACCGACCATGCCCACCCATAAAGGCTCTATGGACGAATTGGATAAACTCTAATAAAAAATGATTTGTGATGTTTAAAATCGACTTTTCAACAAATTTAAATTTGAAAAAAAATATTTTGGTAATTTAGGGATTTATAAAATGTCTTTCCTTATCCAATGACACTTGACGCCCATATTGTATTTATTTAGCATTTTATAAAAGGTACTGTTTTTTAGGGCTATAATTGCATGTGATTATTTGTATTGTGACAATAGTTTAAATATATTATGTATATCAAGAAATTTTTATTTGATTAATTATCCTATAAAATAACTATAGTATGGAGAGAGAAAAGTATAAAATGGAACGTTATGTATTCTTATGTATTCATGAGAAGTACACTAATGAATACATGAATTATAAATAACTTAGAAGTTAGAAAGGATGTAGAATATATTATTTTAATAGTTATGTACCCAAATGTAGTACACTAATGCAGATGGCCTAATTGGCCTCAGACGAGGAATAATTACAGCCAAAAATTGTGGTAGAACTAAAATTACAAATTGGAGGTAATAATGTTCACGCTACTAATGTTTTGAAATTACAAATTGAAGTTTGTTGTTGTGGGTTATTGGGCTTGGGTCTCTAGCCCAACTCTCTACACTCCCTCCCAACTCCCTTTTGTCGGTTAGGCCTATTCGGCCTCTTGATCACATCGAAACCTTTCCTTGTATTTATTTGGCTTGTAACCGGTTCTCGGTTCTTTTCCTTTAATATATAAAATTATGTCCTTTTCTCAAAAAAAAAGAAAAAAGAATTTGAGATTTTAATTTACAATATTTGATTCCCTTCTAGATCAATAGTGTACCACAAAGGTTTAAATTCAACATATTTTCAGAAAAATTAATGTCACTAGAGTATGACCCAACTTTTGAAATTTCTAACACTTCAAATATTTTTGTGCAGCAAGAAGAAACTTTTAACACCTTATAAAAAAGACACTCTTAACCCGCTGGATCCATCCGAACAAACCCGCTATAACACGACCCGGTTAACATGAAATATTTAACAACCTAAAATTTGACAAAACTTAACTCAGCCTTTTCAACCCAGTTGACAATTCTAATAAATTTGCTTTAGGATGGACAACTTATTCTTTAGCTAACGGTTAGGACTTTTAGATTTCCATCGGATACACTTGAAATATGCTATATTGTTGGAATGATCTTTTGACGGATAATAATGGTGGTAAGCCTTATATTTTATTTTCTTAAGAAAGGGAATAGGTGGTAGAGTAATGCTCCGATAAAACGGAAGTTGTGGTAAAATAGAGGGATGAATGTAGGACGTTGGATGTAAGGTGATAGATGGATGGATGATTGGGCCTTATAATTGATACGGTAGGGGTATAACCACAAAATCTACTCTAATAAGACAATTATTGATTTTTTAAATTAACAAAATAAAATTAGGGAGGTTGTTAGATGAGAGATAAAACAAGATATTCTTTCCCTAAACCGCTCGCTCCAATCTTCTCTACGTTATGCACAAAATCCACCGGTGGAAGCTCCATTGCTGCTGAACGTTCATCGTCCTATACCTGTTCGCCAGTCCATCAAACCATCGAATTTCTCGAACCCTTCTAATATCCCAGTTAAAAAATTGAACGACCAACCATCAAACATCTACGTTGGGGCTTAATCGACTCGTATTAATATGAATCGAGGTGTGAATTTTTCTCTTCTTTCAAAACCCTAATTCCTCTAATTCATGCTATGTTGATCTTGTGCCTATTCTATTTGATTTACTGATATTCATTGTCTGCTTGTAAATATTCAGTTCAAATTTATGTATTCGATATTTGTAAGAGACTTGTAGAAGCGACTCCTCCAAGGTTTTGCCATCTCGTCTTCAGCGGAAGCGACTTGTCCACGGTAATGCAATCTCGCTTTAATCAGATCAAGGTTATTTCGTTTTCATCAAATTAAAGGCGGTACAAATTCTTTGTCGATCCTCCATAACCTTTAACCTCCATTGTTGCAACCATACGCAAAGTTGTTTTCAACAATGATATTACGAATGTTCTATTTGATATTCACATATAGTACAAGTGTACAACGATATTCATTGTTGCAATTGGCTTTGTATAATGAATATCGATCATGCAAATTTGAATATCAAGTCATTAACAATAACTTAATATTGATATTATCGTACGCGAATATCATAACATGAATGTCTGCATTAACAACATGAATGTCACATAATACAAAATGGATATCAATGATCAACAAATCATACAACACTATCAAAAAATGAAATCTCATCCAACATGAATATTAACATTGTTATCATAAATATCATCTAAACCCTAAACCTCTAAACCCTTAAACTCTAACCCTAAACCTTAAACCCTGAACTCCTAAACACATACACCATAAATCTATACACCCTAAACCCTAAACCTTAACCCCTTAAACCCTTAAACCATAAACCCTAAATTCCTAAATCTTAAACTCTACACCCTTAAACCCTAAACCCTAAACCTTAAACCCTAAACCCTAAACTCCTAAACACATACACCCTAAATCTATAAACCCTAAGTCCTAAACCTTAAATCCATACACACTAAACCCTAAACATAAATAAAAGCACCAAAACTGATTGAACATGAATATCAAAAGCATTTGTATGAATATCACATCAAACAATTTGAATATCAATTGCAAACAATACAAACAACACAAACAAAACATCAAAACTGATCCAACATGAATATCAACAACATTATAGTGAATATCATATCATAAAGTTTGAATATCAACTACTCAACACATGAAACCTACATCCAATATGAATATCAAAAGCATTTGTATGAATATCACATTAAACAATTTGAATATCAATTGCAAACAGTACAAATAACACCAACCAAACACCAAAACTGATCCAACATGAATATCAACAACATTATAGTGAATATCACATCATAAATTTTGAATATACTCAACGCATGAAATCTACATCCAACATGAATATCAACAACATTATAGTGAATATCACATCATAAAATTGAATATCAACTACTCAACGCATGAAACTTACATCCAACATGAATATCAAAAGAATATATATGAATATCACATCAAACAATTTGAATATCACATATAAAAACGTGAATATCAATGATCAACAACTCATACAACACCATCAACAAGCAGAATCTGAATCCACGTGAATATCAACATTATTATAATGAATAACACCACAGAGAAACTGAATATCATATATACAATATCTGAAACATAAATATCAAAACACATAAATTATAACACTGTGAATAACAATACCGTTAACATGAATAACAATAGTGGTGAACAATTTAGAGCTTCGAAGACGATGTCGGAGGTCATAGTGCATCAGTCATTCGAGGAATTGAGGGGCGGATGTGAGGCGTAGGCACATCGACGATGGTGGAGCAATGTAGAGATGAGCGGCAACGAGGCGATTGGTGGTCTGTCGGGGCTAAAACTGGGTAGAACGGTGCCAAATTGGAAATTGTTGGCTGTGAAGAGGAGTCCCGAAGACGATGACGGAAATCTTATTCGTCGTGAATAGGAAGAGCGGGAAGATCAACAACTTTCCAGTCTAAATAAAAAAAACAATCCAAAAAATGGGTTAGAAAGAATTGCGAGACGATCGGTTTTTTAAGAAACTGAAAATTTGAGTTTTGGGTTTTTAGAAAAAAATAGTACCTTGGAGAGTAAAACTAGGTAGAACGACGCCGACTTGGATATTTTCGATTGTAAAGATGAGTCCCTAAGACGATGACGGAGGGATAAATCTTCGTCGTGAAGAGGAAGATTGAGAAGATGAAGTTGTAGGTTGAAGACGCTTCGAATGGAAAGAGAGAGATGGAGTAACCGAGAGAGAGGGTGACGGTTTCAGGAAAGTGAAATGGGAAGGTGAAAGATTTTGTGGGATTTGGGTAAAAGTATCCCTAAAATCATGTGGAGAATAATAAATCTGGTGTGTGCAATCCATTATAATAATTTACACCCTTTTAGTTTCAATCGAAATCATTGATTTATTTCTAATTAAAGGGTTCTCATTTGTACTCCTGTTTTACTCTAAAAAATTATTTCACTATAACCTAAAGCATAGGGGTAATGGTATGTTGTTGACAAATATCAATAATTTTAGTAATTTTTGTTACTTATAAAAACCATATTTGAAGAAACATAATGTGAGCGTGCCGGAGTGGTTATCGGGCATGACTAGAAATCATGTGGGCTTTGCCCGCGCAGGTTCGAATCCTGCCGCTCACGTCATTTTCTCACCCAAAATTTAATTGGCCTTGTTTGCCCACGGTTTTTTTTTTTAGAGAATTGGTTACACGTTCACGAAAACTTGTCTAATGAGATACATGTTCTTTAGAACTTAAAAATTGGATATATTTAATAATTTCTAAAATGTTGACTTATTATCAAAATTATGTCTTTTGTTAAAGCAATAATATATAATATAATTTAAAAATATGATAACTTAAAAAAGTTACTCACAAAAATAATTTCTTCCACGTAAATATCCATAAAACTGAAAATTTAATGAAATCATCCACAAGATGAGAGATATTGTGTAATATACTCACACATAAAAATAAAGAAAATACAAAATAGTTATATTCATGGGTTTTGTTACTAAACACCAACATTAAAAATGTTTTGAAAACACTAATAATATATAGAGGAATGAGAGCACAAAAAGAGATATAATATAATTTAAGTTAAAATGCTTTTAATAAAAAGAGTTATTGTAATCGTCATAGAATTTATTTTTGTTTCATTGTAAATAAAATCCCTAAAATGAGTGATTTTTCAGGTTTTTATTATTTTTATGATTGCTTTTATAAAAGTCTCATATTTTATGACTAATTTTGTGTATTTATCATTAATTTAAATGATCATATTATATAGTCTTAAATGTAAACATATTTAGGATGATAAACTATTTTTTATGATTCGATGGGTACATATATCAATGTTATTAAGTTTTGCTAGATATATATCCAATTAAACATGTTTTAATGGGTATATAATCACATCTGCCATCTTTATAAAAACTTTTTTTTTTTTAAACATTTTTCCTCCCTTCACACTTTCATATACCAATCAAATGTCAAATACTAATAAGGCCCAAAGAACGCCCTTTGGGTCGAGTAACTGTCCATCGGGCCAAATACACTCGTAGCCCAGAGTCGGCTCTGATACTATTTATAAGGCTCGAGGCCTCAGAAACGTCATTTCATGCCAACTCGAGGACTTTCTCTCGCAGGAGATCACCCATTCTGATACTACTTTCATCTAACACGTTTAATTTCTAAAGTTTTTTTGTTCTCACTTAAATTCTAAAAAGAAAGAGCTCTTAACATGAATAACATTTCAATCTTTATCAACCAATCTCAAATTCAAGATGTTACAAAATTATTACTTAAAACATAAATATCATGACCCTTTTTTGGATCAACATAGACAAAGAATTAATGCCACACCATCTAGCTTGCAATCATAATATTGGATAATTGATTGGACTTTTGTATCTTAGCTTGCAAATTGCGAAGTGGAGTGGTGTGTTGAAGTGAGGGTTTGTACTTGTCTTAAAAAGAACTTTACCAATATTTCCCTATATTTTATAAAGAAACCATTCAACTCGATTATTCAACGTGTCTGCTATATATACGATGAAATTTTTACATACGCACGACGCCTGTACGTCAAAGTCTGGCGTACAAACAAAAATAAGACAAACCTGTACGCCAAAATGTGGCGTACATGCAAAAAACTTGTATGCCACATTTTGACGTACAAATTTGTCGTGTATATAGCAGCGGCCTTATTTAAGGGTTTAAATTGAAGCTGTTCAAAGTATTTCCGTCGAATTAGTTTCCTCATTACTCACTAGTTAGGTGCAGAGTCATTTTGATACTAGCTCCCAAAATATTAGCCATTTGCTAACCAATTAATTAATACCCTCAATTTTTCACATGACACCATTGTGATACCATGTTCTTGGTCCGCCCTGATTATAAGGTTTGACATTAATTCGGTTTGAAGAACCAACTTTCATGATTAACTTTTTAATCATCGTTGTCATAATTAAACAAATGAATATCTAGAACAGTAGATCCGCCAATATATGATTCAACTCAAAAGCATGGATTGAGAATTTTTATAGTGTTTATCATTTTGCTCAAGAACGAGTTTTTGATGGTGATTTTGTTAAGCACTTTGTTCCTACAAAGTTTAGGTTGAAGATATCTTCGTTAAAGGATTGCTTAAATACAATCCTCCATCGTATAAAACTAATACGGACGTTCGAACTTGCGTCATGTAGTAATTCATTCAGTCGAAATTCTCCTCACCCAATTACCTGAGCATAATATAATTTAGGGTAAATTGCAGATAATCTATATATGTTGAAGATACAAAAACTCAATCAATAGATAGATTTAATGATATTGCATTGCTTATGATTTTTTTTATAATAAAAGCATTTAAATGATAATGATCTAATTTGGAAAGAGAGGAGATAACCTATGTTGAATCATATTTTAATGCCTTTTTTAACCATATCAACTTCAAAGATAGATTTCAACACTAAATCAGACCATGGATATATGAGACAAGGAAGAACTTTTCAACCCATAATTTTTTTTTTTGGAATTTAACCCACTCCCCAATCCCAAAAGAGAATTTAGGGTTAGAAACGAAGCAACTTTCTATTGTAATCCAAAATAATGCCCTAGTAAATTTAAATGACTCCAACATGATGTCATCCAATCAGTCGTGGTTAACCCTTTGTGATTAAAAATTATAATTGGAGGGGCAGATGGGCCTAACAGTTTAGGTGATTTTTGGAGTTTAATGTTTGGATTGGGATCTTCCAACACTCAATTTCTTGTTAAGTAGTGGTGGTGGTGTTTGGGATGCCCATAATGTTAGTCATAGTTGTCATTAATTTACATCTTTTCATTGTGTCAGATTACAAGACACAAACAAAACTTGCACTATAACAAGCTAAGAGCCAATTGCAAAAGTCCCAATACAGCAGCGTCAGACCAGTTACGATTTAGCCGGCCACGATACATAGTTGTAGTTCGCGCGACAAGGAATTCAATTTCACCACAGATCCGATCCAGGAACTCGATCTTAGGTGAATTTAATAATTGCTCGCTAATATTTGTTAAAGGTGAAACTCATATCCCAAGCAATGCTATTAGAATCTTAATTCGGATCTACGATTATAAAAATTCTACAATCCGGTAATGGTAGAATAATCCACCATTTTAGGTAGGACTTTAATTGATCAAAATAAATTTGATAGAATCTTTTGTACGATCCCGATTAGCGATCCTAGAACGATTCTTACGATCTTATGAAAATGAATATAGTATATATTGTATTCTTCGATCTTATTCAGTTAGTCTAGTGATTTGACACTAGGCTCTCTTAAGCGTTCTATTGGTACCACTTTGTGTGCTAACAATATCCTAGTCTGGACGTAGAGCGACTCTAACTGATCGAACCAGACGATCAAGACCCAAAAGAAAGCACTAAATCGCAAAAAATAACACTTATATTATCACATTATTATTACAATGAAGATTTATATATCTATTGTAATTAATTATTAACCTTTCATTTATCTTAATAACATTGATACATATTTAATACCTAATATTTTAGGGTGTGACTATATACTTTTAGTTATAATATTAAATCATACGATTTATGATCCGATTTCAAACCTAATACCATTGATTCCAAGAGTACCCGCCGTCCAACTTCGATCTACTGCATCCGTTCCGGTTTGTTTGTCCTGTTTGATTTTTGAACACTGTTCACCGTTGAAGAGAATCCTCAAGATTTCTTCCAATATATAAGAAAAAACATAGTCATGTGGGGTCTTGTTTGATTCGTCTCAACGAGTACTTTGATAATATCAAAAAATTATAATTTTTAAGATTATGTAATTATAGATATTAACGATACAAAATCTACCTCGATAAGTGTTCCCGATCAAAACAGGACAAACAAACCGGAATGGAGAGAGTATAAATTAGTGAGAAGATAAATCTAGGGATGTGACTATGTGACTATTTAATGGAATAGGGAACAAAGAATACGTGACGTGGCAATTAGTTAATACCACTTGCAAACAAACGAGTCTACTTTACCTTCAAAATCCCATCCTTGTAGCAGAGTTTAGACAGACAACAACGCATTTTGTTCTTTCAACCATTGATCTATATGTCACGGGAGATTATGGTCGCTAATTCTTATATCCTATTGGGTACGGAATCCTGCCTACATATATATACCCATAGGTTTAATTGGGGTATAGTGATTGCTCGTATGTAGATGACAATTTTATATACTATGTATATATCCACAAATTTTTCATGTCTGCTGAACTTAATTTATAATATGTACCTGTTTTGGATAAAAAGATATCAAACCTAAATTACCTTCGATGTGATGTTATTAGTCGAACGAATCAAATTATAACTTCAAATAAATCAGAGAATCAAAATGATGAGACAAAATAGTAATAATAAAGCTTAGCTACAAATGATTGCAGTGGGTCGAATGAGAATGAGTCGAATGACTAATGTCGAACGGATGCTCAGAACAATCGGACTTTGCCTTGCTTAGAAAGATCGTGCTTCAAATTACAATGAGAGCTCCGAATATCAGTAAAATGGAGTCATGAGAGATCCCCTACAATGTGCTTATTGGGGATGTATTTATAATAATGAATTTAATGCTAAGATCTTGGTAAGAAATGGTCGTTGGAAGATCTGATCGTGTCCTTGATTTTCTCTAGGGAGTTAATGCTCCCTTGATTTCCTCCATTGGTTTAATGCTCCACGATTCTCTTTGTGGCTGAGATCTTTGCTCAATAACTTCTCATATCGTCGAGTTTAATGCACCGAAGGCTCAATAACTCCCCATATCTGTTGAGACTGAAATCAGCGGACGTCGCTTCCCGTATACCTACTAGATGATACGATTCGGTCTCCTGAAACGCGTCTCCGGGTGGATCTAGGACAAGGTTGACAACGGAACGAGTCGAACGAGGGTACTCGAAGACAGCCACAAAAAGATTGGTTTCCGAGAATGCCGGCGATGATCGACCGTGGTGGAAGAGATGAACGGAGTAGGTGGTGCAAGGTGGCGAAGAAGAAGCAAACTAGGGCGCAAGAGCAATGCTCAACGACTGCCTCTAATTCCAATTCAACGTAACTCTTCATTAGGTCAAATTGGCTTCTTAAGCCAAATTACAAGAGAGAGAGACCAATGGGCCTAAGACCCATGGATCAGCCTTCCCAAAATAGAAACTTTCCTAATGCGGTAACATCCAAATATAGTAAGTGCTAAAAATAGAAACTTTCCAATCTTAGAAACATTCTAAGAATGGAAACTGCTAAATGCGAAAACTACTAAAAATAGCAACAATCTCAAAATGTCTCGAAATTGGCATGTAAACTTCAAAATGCCAAAATAACACAAACGCCTCGGAAAGTGCTGAGGCAATGTCAAAGTGCCTCGGCGTTGGCCGTTGTCAGAACGTGTCAAGGCAATGCCAAGGCGTCTCGGTGGTGGCCGCTGTCAGTATCTCGGCCGGGGGCGTATCACTCTCCCCCCTTGACCGCGAAACGTCCTCGTTTCGTCAATGTCAACGTCCGGGGGCACGTACGGGGTCAAGGCACCGGGCTCGAAAGTGAGGCGATGTCGGTTCCTGTCGTGCGGTGACGCGTCCAGACTCGTGCTCTGCTCCAACGGCTCCTTGCTCGTCGCAGGACCAACTCGGGCTGCAGGGCGCCGTTGCCACGAAGCATCGAGGGGCAGGTCCAATGGTGGCGCAATGCCGCGATCAGGAGGAAAATCATCAGGAGGCACATCATCAAAAACCTGCAAAACAGAAGGTGCAATAGGGGGTAAATCAAAGGGATCCGCTAACAAAGAAAAACACGCAGAAGGGCAAATAGGAGAACGTCTCTGAAAAGCTGGGGTGAACTCCCGAGATCAAGTCAACAAAGTATGATGCTCGACTCGGACCTGCAGGGTAGGCACCAGGGTACCGGCATTGGGAGTAATGGGCTTCTGGCGCGCCCTACTCGGCTGGGTCCCAGGCGGTGGTGCAGTGTGTAGCTTGGCCTCGGTCGCCTTCGCACGGTTCCTCTCCACCTGGGGTAAGATCTCCGGAGGCATCATAGAGAGAAGAGTGACTCGCCTACTACCATGCATAAATACATAAGTGTTGAGGAACCCGCCATGGACCGTCTTCCTGTCATACTGCCAAAGTCTACCAAGTAAAAGATGAGTAACATCCATAGATACAACATCACATAAAACAGTATCACGGTATTGACCAATCTGATATGTGACGCGGTATTGCCTGTGTACCGCATCACCCTTATCTTCAGAAAACCACTGAAGGCCGTAGGGCTGTGGGTGGGGCTGCGTCGGTAATTGAAGGTGCTTGACCACCTTCTCATTGATAATGTTACAACACGAACCACCATCAATTATCACACTGAGGGATGCAGTCTGGACCAGGCATCTAGTATGGAAGAGGGTCTCTCTCTGGTCCATCTGGGGAACCTCCTGCACAGTAAGGGCACGTTTCGCGAAAAAGGCTCAGGGGGGTACCTACAGCCAAATCAGGAGGCACACAAGTGTACTCCGCATCGTGATCAGCAAGCTCCTGCTGCTCGGGAGCTAGCTCCTCGTCTGGCTCATCATCAAAGGACTCATATCCGACGGCTTGGGTAAACAGAATCTGCTTCGGGTTGGGGCAGTCGCGTTGGATGTGTCCACGACCGCCGCAACAAAAACAAGCATGGTCTCGGGTCTTGTCCGTGTGCCGTGGGGGCTCCCTAATCGATGCAGGCGGCGCGGCAGGTCGCGATGCCTCGCTGGTATGGGATGGGGGCTGGTACTGTCTGGGCTGCATAGGTGAAGACTGATAAGCACTACTTTGTAGGGCTTAAGTAAGAGTCATTAGAGGATTTATTGGTGCCATTCAGGTAGATTTAGACACATTCATGTGTATGGCGTTTGGGGGCGAAGTTGGTGTTTTTGGAGGTGTTTGAGCGGTTTTGGAGATCATATGAGACACTGAGGAGGAAGCCACCAGTAGTAGGCGCCAAGGGAGTGCAATGAAGAGTAGAAGAACAATGTGCTGAATTTAATTGGTTCGTTCTCTTTACTCTGATGTCCAAATGGAGTGATTCCAATTCGAGGAGTTAGATCTTGAGGTCTAATGCAAGTCCTCAAAATATGAGCGCAATCCGAGTTGGGAATCAAAAGTTATGGCGTTTTTACGGAAGTGTCACAAGAGTTGAACCGAAGAACGGCGACCGCCGTAATTACGGCATCCGCCGTGAACCTTACGGCGCCCGCCGCAATTGGCTTTCCACCGACCTTGGCTACGAAGTGACCACGGCGCCCGCCGTTTAATTGCGGTGCCCGCCGTGGGAGATGCGGCGACCGCCGCCTATGTTAGAAGCCCACCGAGTCCGTTTTCCTTATTTGTTTTATTTCGGATTATTTTATTACGGTTTTAATATTTCGTATTAGGTTAACTTAGCTTTATTTTCTTTAGTATTTAAGGGTTGAGAAAAGGCTTGTTTGCCAATCTTCGTTTTTCTCTTGAACCCTAATTCCCTTTTCTACGTTATGAAGAACTAAGCCTCCCTGGCTTAGTCAGACGCTGAAACTTTCGTTTTGATTCAGTTGTGAGATTCTCATTCTTAATCTATTGCATGGTTTTTATCTTTCTCTTGCTTAAGTTGCTTATGATTGATATTGATAATCTCTATTTGGACGCATCTAGGGTTTGATGTTATTGATTGATTGCTAGATCTAGATTGTTACTGGTTGAGCATATCTATTTCAGAGTAGCAACTGCATCGTATTAGTAACTGGTTGTGCTAGTCTTATGCAGAAGAGAACTGATTTACATTCTAGGATAAAAGCTGGTTGTTTTATGCTAGAATTATATCCAACTATATTCCTATCCGTAAGGCTGTTGTTAAACTGAATCTTGATAGTTTCAGGGTTGTTTAATTAGTTAGTGCTAATAGTATCTAGTTGTGCTATTAGTTATATCTGAAAAGGAATTGGAATCACCATTGCATGAGATTTTGAATGAGTATCTATGATCAACTTGTCATACGAATAGTGGACGTTGTTTGACTAAGTGCTTTTCCCCATTACTGAATTCATCATCTTTAGTTGTTTTACCTTTACATGCTTAGATTACTTAAACTCATAAAACCCCCCTTTGGTTACTTTAGTTTGACATACAAATTGCATATTAAGATAGAATTCGCCTCCCTGTGGATTCGACCTGTACTTACCTAGGACTACAGTTTAAGGTTTGTTTGGATATTTTGCATAGCAGTTTTTAGAACGACAAAAACCTGTTATCAAATTGGCGCCGTTGCCGGGGAGGCAATAATCTATTTTGTGTGTGTAATTTGTGTGCCAATCTTGGTGTGAACCTATCTTATGGTTCACACCCGTGTTACTAATAATCTACCTCTAGTTTTTGATCCAGAAATCGAAAGAACTTTTCTTCAGGCTCGCAAGGCTGCGAATTTGCTACTTCAGGAAACTGATACGATGGCTGATCGTGTTACTCTGGAATCTTTGACAGCTCCTAACTTGGAGCAACCAACTCGTGCTGTGCAATTCCTTGCCCTGGGTGATGGGGTTAAATTTGAGCTTAAGACATGAGTAGTCCATTTGCTCCCTAAATTCAGTGGAACCCCGCTTGAGGATCCTATTCAGCACCTGGATGAATTCCTTAAGGTCTGCACCAGTATGAGGCCGTCTGATATTACTGAAGATCAGATGAGGTTGGGGGTATTTTCCTTTTCTCTGAAGGACTCCGCTAAGGACTGGTATCATTCTCTACCCCCAGGAAGCATCACTACTTGGGTGAATTTGAAGAAGGTGTTTCTTGATAAATACTTTCCGGTAATCAAGTCTAATCAGCTCAAGAAGAAAATTTGCAACATAGAGCAACTTTCTAATGAGTCTCTCTATGATTATTATGAGCGCTTCAAGAAATTGGTGAAGAGTTGCCCCTACCATGGCTATGCTAATCATGATCTGATTATTTATCTGCATGGAGGACTCCGTGAAGATGACCGTCAGATGGTCAATTCTGCATGTGGTGGGAATATTCTGAAGAGGACCTATGATGAGGCTCTAGAGATATTTGCTACATTGGCTGATGACTCTAGGCAATACAGTGGGAGAGGCTCCCAACGCTTGGTTGTTGCGGGTTCTCAAGCGAAAATTGATCAGGCTGATTTTGATGTGCTGAGAGAGGAAGTGAGGCGTTTGAAACTGAAAGGTACGCCTCAGCAGGCTAAGGCTTGTGAGATCTGTCGTGATGACTTGCATCCTACTGATTCATGTCTTACTCTACAAGAGGAAGTGAATGCAGTGGGAGGATATCAGCAGAGGCCCAGGCATGATCCCTACTCCAATACATACAATCCTGGTTGGAGGGATCATCCCAATTTCAGATGGAGAGACCCAGAACCATAGCAACAATAGGGTAATCCTCAACAACCAAGGCAGTCATTTGTGCCACAACCTCAAGGGCAGAGTTCGAATCCTTCGTCACCTATGGAGGACATGATGAAGATGCTCACTGCGAATGTTAATAAGCTGATTTAGAGCTCAGCGCAATTCCAAGCAAATACTCAAGCTAGCATTCAGAACTTGGAAAGGCAATTTGGCCAGATTTCTCAAGTGGTGAATAAACTGGACGCAAAGGATTCTGGTAAACTTCCATCTCAAACGAAAGTGAACCCGAATATTAGGAACGTCAGTGCTATAACTCTGAGGAGCGGGAAGAGACTCGATGAGGAAGATAAATCTGAGGCCAACGAGGAAGAACACGAGGATTTGGAGCAGAACAGTGACGGCGACCGCCGCGAAACACACGGCGACCGCCGCGAAAGGGACGCTGCTCTCGACCTGGAGGATAAAAATTACGGCGACTGCCGCAATAATTACGGCGACCGCCGTGACGGTGAAAATTTTCTCAGAAATCCTGATGACGTTCACGGCGCCCGCCGCACTTCTTACGGCGCCCGCCGCCCCTCTGAAGCCGATGCTGAGGCTGAGAAGGAGTATGTACCCCCAATTTTTCCTGAGTGGAAGCCTGTTGCACCGTTTCCATCTGCATTGAAGCGTACCAAGCCACTTGCGCAGGACAAGGACATGTTTGAGATGTTCAGAAACGTTGAGGTCAACATGCCCCTCCTGAATTTGATCAAGTCCGTCCCTCGTTATGCCAAGTTCTTGAAGCAGATGTGCACCACAAAGAGGATTCAGGATAGGAACAGCAAGAAGAAGGTGAAGGTAAGCGAGCATGTCTCTGCGATTTTTCAGAAGCGCTTACCCAAGAAGTGTGGCGACCCAGGTATGTTCACCATCCCCGTCACCATTGGAGGTACCAAGTTCAATAAAGCTATGTTAGATTTGGGTGCTTCCATAAATGTTTTACCTTCATCTCTTTGTGAATCCTTAGGATTAGGACCCATGCATGCAACCAAAATTTCCATTCAACTAGCTGATAGATCTAGTGTGCGTCCTATAGGGATAGTGGAGGATGTTTTGGTTAGGGTTGGTGATCTTACTTTTCCTGCTGACTTCTATGTGCTTGATATGGAACATGATATGCATGCAACCCCTATTCTGTTAGGGAGATCCTTCCTGAAAACTGCAAACACCAAGATTAATGTGAGTACTGGTTCCTTGACTATGGAATTTGATGGCCAAACCATTAATTATAATATCTATGAAGCCATGAAATCCCCTTCTGATGATCATTCTTTGTGTGCAATTGATATCCTTGAGCCTGTAGTGCAAGATGTTTTTGATGAGAACCACTGATAAGCACTACTTTGTAGGGCTTAAGTAAGAGTCATTAGAGGTTTTATTGGTGTCATTCGGGTAGATTTAGACACATTCATGTGCATGTCGTGTGAGGGCGAAGTTTGGTAATTAATTAAAAGCCACGTGATTTTGGGCCAAGTTGAAGCAAGGAATTGGGCCCATGAATTAGGCCCATGAAGTGCCGGCCCAATTGAAGGAAGAAAGGCCAATTGAAGGAAGGCTGGAGCCCACATGAAGATGCCAGCGTGAATTGAAGCTGGAAATGAATTGGAGGGTGATGTCACGCTGATGTTGGCGTGCAGGTGAATTGCAAATTGGAATTGGGCCGAGATGGTGTGGGCCGCCGTTGCTGCTTGCATGAATTGGAGTGGGCCATCACATGATGCTTCGCTGGTGCTTTGTTGAGAGGCCGAGACTGAGCAGCTGCTCGCGAGAATTCAAGGCCGAGAAGAACGGGATTAATTTCCTTGTTTTAGTTTATTATTTTATTAATTCGTTTGAGGTTAATTTAGATTTTATTTCCTTTAGTATATTAGGGTTGAGAAAAGGCTTATTTGCCTATCTTGGCCAATCTTCATTTTTCTCTTGAACCCTAATTCCCTTTTCTACGTTATGAAGAACTAAGCCTCCCTGGCTTAGTCAGACGCTGAAGCTTTCGTTTGGATTAA
Organism: Rheum nobile; assembly: GCA_027886185.1. Classification (NCBI taxonomy): domain Eukaryota; kingdom Viridiplantae; phylum Streptophyta; class Magnoliopsida; order Caryophyllales; family Polygonaceae; genus Rheum; species Rheum nobile. The sequence goes on along the minus strand of WOAB01000108.1, from coordinate 621,442 downwards.
GTTGTGAGATTCTCGTTCTTAATCTATTGCATGGTTTTTATCTTTCTCTTGCTTAAGTTGCTTATGATTTATATTGATAATCTCTATTTGGATGCAACTAGGGTTTGTCGTTATTGATCTATTGCTAGATTTAGATTGTTACTGGTTGAGCATATCTATTTCAGAGTAGAAACTGCATCGTATTAGTAACTGGTTGTGCTAGTCTTATGCAGAAGAGAATTGATTTACATTCTAGGATAAAAGCTGATTGTTTTATGCTAGAATTGTATCCAATTATATTCCTATCCGTAAGGCTACTGTTAAACTGAATCTTGATAGTTTCAGGGTTGTTTAATTAGTTAGTGCTAATAGTATCTGGTTGTGCTATTAGTTATATCTGAAAAGGAATTGGAATTTCCATTGCATGAGATTTTGAATGATTATCTATGATCAACTTGTCATACGAATAATGGATGTTGTTTGACTAAGTGCTTTTCCCATTACCGAATTCATCATCTTTAGTCTACTTTGCCTTTGCATGCTAGATAACTTAAACTCACAAAACCCCCCTTTGGTTACTTCTGATTGACACATAAATTGCATATTTAGATAGAATCCGCCTCCCTGTGGATTCGACCTTTACTTACCTAGGACTACGGTTTAGGGTTTGTTTGGATATTTTGCATAGTAGTTTTTAGAACGACAAAAACCTGTTATCAACCACCTAGATGACACACCACCTATTGTTGATTCTAGCTTGGATATTGCTATATCTACTGACTTGCAGAAAGGTGTTGATGAGTGGGACGCTCACTATAAGCTCCCTCCGGAGCTACCAGGCAAATCGCCTTTACTGTTAACTCCGAGCGAGAAGCTCGTTCCCTCTTTAGTGCAGGTCTCTGAAGTCAAGGCTAAACACCCCCTGATCGATCTAAGCATGGGGTAGACGCAACTAAGAAAGTCAAGATGGAGAAGCCGCTGAAGAGGAAGCATGGTCTAAGGTTCAAACCTTTCCATGATTGGTTCAGAAAGGAGGTATGGATTGAGAAGGTTCCTAAGGAGCCCGATGATATGGATTGAGGTTGTTCGAGTAGTATGTCGAGCCAACGACATTAACCAAGGCGCTGCTCAGGAGGCAACCCGAGATTTGGTAGTGTATTTTCTTTCCCTTAGTCAATTTCTATTGTTTTTCTTTTAGTTTTTGTGTTGAACTAACCTGCAGGAAGCGCGAAAAAGTGAAGAAAGAGTTCACGGCGCCCGCCGCCAACCTTACGGCGCCCGCCGTAAATGCCCACCAAGCAATGTTGGCTACGACCTAAGAACGGCGACCGCCGTTTAAACACGGCGCCCGCCGCAATTACGGCGCCCGCCGCCCTCCTTACGGGGACCGCCACAATTTCTCAGGTAAAAAAAAAAATTAGTTTTACCGAGCTGTCCCGATTTCCACGGAGAGGTGCACATCATGTTGCCAACGGAGGAATACATTCACCCTACATTTATTTGGCAACGATGATGGCCCTGCAGTCGACAACTGGAGATGAGGTACACCAGGGCCCAACCACGATGACATCTGGGCCCATTTTTGAAGGCCGTGCAACCCCGCATTGTTTGATTACCACTACTCACCAAGTGGTCACCTTATGGTTGCACGGTAGAAGATGATTATGGAGTAATTAAGACGCACGCTCAACACCTGGATATGCGCCTTTATGACTACACCGCCAGCAACAAGGAAGTGTCCAAGCCAACTCGGCAACGTTGTGAGTTATTTTTTGCTTTTCCCTGTGCTTTATTCTTTTGTCTTTCATTACATTGAGGACAATGCAATGTTTAAGTATGGGGTGGGGTTTTATACTTGCTACGCTGCTGAGGAGAAAAATAAAAAAATGAAAAGAGCCAAAAATTTGAAAAAAGGCTATCATTGAAATCCTGTGATAGGTCGAAAACCCGAAAGGGCGGCCTAGGCAATAAGCAGGTGGCTTGGACCAGCATTAGGCTGGGGTAATATGAGGTCAAGAGTTGTGATACCCCGTATTTTATAAGGTTATTTTGGGAATTTTTGGAATTTTCCCAAACACCCGTTTTGTACGTCGGATTTAATACAGAGAGTTTAAGACATTCTGTAATGTTCTATATCTCTGTATTATTTTTCTCAGTGAAATAAAATACAGACGACGTACTTTGGATGTTAATTACTCATTCGCGTACGATAATTTTATCCTGGGTTAACATCGTTTCGTCTTAGAGCAAAGGAAGCGGCCGAGCCAAGGGGCGGCGCCCGCCGTGGGTATGGCGGCGCCCGCCGTCACAAGGCTCGAGGAGCAGCCGAGTCTCCTCCTAGCTGGGGACGCCAGGTCTATGGCGGCGCCCGCCGCATTGATGGCGGCGCCCGCCGCAGTTATGACGACGCCCGCCGTCGATGTTGTCCGGAGGTCCTTGCCCAAAGGTCGCCGGCGAACGTCTGACGTTGCCGTTTTAGCCCCGCCACGACGCCCTATTAGCCATCATTGTGCTCCCTCGGTCTGTGGCTATAAAAGGAGAGGCTTGGGGGTCCGATTCGAGCTAAAATCAGAAGCTCTATCTCAGAATCTCTCTCGCCGGAAAAGCTTGCCCTCGCCGGAGTTCTTTGGGGCAATCGCCGGTGTTGTTTGGTGGTGTTTCCAGAAGCCCTTTTTAAGCCTTTTGGTTGCCCTTGGAGGTCAGAACCCAAGCAAGGCAAAAAGGGGTCGAAACGCGCATCGTTTTGGTGAGTCTTCTCGCCATTCTATTGTCGGAGGTTCTTCACGGCGACCGCCATTCATCACGGCGCCCGCCGTGATGAACACGGCGCCTGCCGCCAATGTCCAGAAGCCCCTTTGTTGGCTTGGTCTTGGTGGTCGTTGTTGTGGAGTCGTTCCTTTCGATTTCTTTCGTCTTTCCTTAGATTCGTACTAGTTTATGTCGGATCTAACTTAGGGTTTCCTTATGGGTCGACTCGAAGGTCGTTGTGCTGTCGGAGCTATACCTGTGTCGAGCCCGGAATCCCGTTGTCTCTGCTCTGTTCCAGATCTGCGGACTAAGGCAAGTGGCGGTTCGCTCTTGCTTAATCAGTCCTTGTTTCGTTAATCTTTAATCGTTTAATTGTTAATTGAGTTAATGTGAACTGTTGTTTGGGTTGGGAATTAATTTCATAAGTAAACGTGATTAAAATAATGTTATAATAGGTTGTATATCTATTAGTACGACGCTATTATATGTGATAATTACCGTGATGGTATCGGGTGGTTTAATGTTAATCTTTAATGCTTAATCTCGTGTGTGTTCTCGGAACGCTAGTCCAATTAAGGATTAGTTGTTTCTTAATAACTTAATGTTCGTAGGAACGCTAATCCAAGTAAGAATTTGTCATTTCTTTAAATCATAATATTCCTCAGATTAATTCCGAATAATTTAAGGGTCATGACCTATGCTTCTTATCCACCGTTAAGGATTTGAAGTGTTTAAGCGCCTTACAAGCGCCATTGGATGAGCATAATTGCAGTCCTGTGTATTAAGCACTTAGCTAGTGCAATTGGGGTGGACGTAACTGTCACCCTGTAAATTAAAGTGTAAGCACTGTGGCAGTGTAATCAGGGTGAACGTAAGGTCACCCGGTGTAATAATAACTTCCGTGTTCTCGGAATAATATTAAAAGCCTCAACAGTGTGTGTGTGTGTGTTGTAATTTAATAAGATAAGTGTAGTTAAACACATAATTAATAAGTGTAAGTACTGTAATAGTGCAATCAGGGTGAACATAAGGTCACCCGGTGTAATTATAACGCCGTTGTTACTCGGCATAATAATGTTAAGTCCCGCGAGTGTGTTGTGTGTGTTTTAATTTGGGTTGACGTAATGGTCGCCTTAAGATTTAAGCCTTGTTGTCGCTCTTAATAACATTAACGTGTTTCAGTAATGTGTGTTTTGTAATTAAATAAGATATGTGCCCGAGTGCACATGATTAATAAACCTTTGGCGAGTAGTGCAGCTAAGTTATAGTACAGCTAGGAAAACTCGTCTCGACTTTGATCATAGTACGTTCTCTTTTCAATCTGGATTCGCTGTATGCGATGAGGTTGGTTGTGAACTGAAGCATCTCAGTCAGCTTTTAAATCATTGGTGTGTGTAACTTTAATGTTCCCTAGCAGTTGTCATAATTTCCTATAAGGCTCATTTCAGTTGGAGTCTTCTCTTCAGTGCATATCTTAATTGTTAAATCATTCTGTGAAAGTGCCGGGTTATATATCGTTCCTTCGGTTATTATTCGAGGGACAATGATAGTAAACGGTCACGATCACTCGAACCACTCTGCTTTGTGCCCTTGCTAGTCTATTCAGTAGACTAACCCGCTGTATTTTTGTTATCTGCATCATCATGGTTGGTGCCGTCCGTCCGTTTTGGCACATCAGGAGTTGATTCCCGGAGTTTAAGTAACCTATTGAAAGATAAGAAGCTTGCAGACGAAGATTTAAAAGTCAGTGTTTTAAGCTGTTAAGTGTTTTAAGATTGTTAAAGTGTTACTTCAATGTATCTTCATAATTTTGCCATGTTATAAGTTGGCTCTTTAAAGTCTTCCGCTGTGTAATTTAAAGTCTTTCGTTGTTTAATCTTTCCATTATTATGTAATTATGTTATGTATTTAAGCTTAACTGTTCTGGAAAAGCCTGGGGTGACTTTGGACGGTAAAGTCTGAGGTCACTGGCATGTAATATCTCCGGTATAAATTAGGGGTGTTACAAGAGTGACGTGAGCTTATGTGAGTACATCTATTGGAAAATGAAATGAGTGGCTTGGTGAAAACCCGAAAGGGCGCCTTGGCAAAACGAGTGAAAAAGAAGAAGAGTGATTTTAGGATTTCTCATTATTCTTGGCGAGGCGTCATAAGAAGAGGAGACAAAGAAGGATTGTCGGGTAGGTCACTCTGGGAGACATAAGGAGCAATAGATGGAGGCTAGGATTAGATGTTACTCACACTTTTGGATGTTCGGGTTAGCTTTGGGGAAGTACTCTACGTGCCCCTTAAGCTGTTGAGTTGTGGATGTGTTGTGAATGAGATTGGTGCCAGGAGCTTTGGCATGGGTTAGGTGACTCTTAGTTGGAGGATATGCTTCCTGAGACCTTGGATGCTGCATTGGAGGAGTAGGCTCTTTATTAGTTTACTCGAGGACGAGCAAAGGTCTAAACATGGGGTGGTTTGATAAGCACTACTTTGTAGGGCTTAAGTAAGAGTCATTAGAGGATTTATTGGTGCCATTCGGGTAGATTTAGACACATTAATGTGTATGGCGTTTGGGGGCGAAGTTGGTGTTTTTGGAGGTGTTTGAGCGGTTTTGGAGATCATATGAGACACTGAGGAGGAAGCCACCAGTAGTAGGCGCCAAGGGAGTGCAATGAAGAGTAAAAGAACAATGTGCTGAATTAAATTGGTTCGTTCTCTCTACTCCGATGTCCAAATGGAGTGATTCCAATTCGAGGAGTTAGATCTTGAGGTCTACTGCAAGTCCTCAAAATATGAGCGCAATCCGAGTTGAGAATCAAAAGTTATGGCATTTTTACGGAAGTGTCACAGGAGCTGAACTAAAGAACGGCGACCGCCGTACAAAGACGGCGACCGCCGTAATTACGGCGTCCGCCGTGAACCTTACGGCGCCCGCCGCAATTGGCTTTCCACCGACCTTGGCTACGAAGTGACCACGGCGCCCTCCGTTTAATTGCGGCGCCCGCCGCGATTACGGCGCCCGCCGTGGGAGATGCGGCGACCGCCACCGATGTCAGAAGCCCACCGAGTCCGTTTTCCTTATTTGTTTTATTTCGGATTATTTTATTACGGTTTTAATATTTCGTATTAGGTTAACTTAGCTTTATTTCCTTTAGTATTTAAGGGTTGAGAAAAGGCTTGTTTGCCAATCTTCGTTTTTCTCTTGAACCCTAATTCCCTTTTCTACGTTATGAAGAACTAAGCATCCCTGGCTTAGTCAGACGCTGAAGCTTTCGTTTTGATTCAGTTGTGAGATTCTCGTTCTTAATCTATTGCATGGTTTTTATCTTTCTCTTGCTTAAGTTGCTTATGATTGATATTGATAATCTCTATTTGGACGCATCTAGGGTTTGTTGTTATTGATTGATTGCTAGATCTAGATTGTTACTGGTTGAGCATATCTATTTCAGAGTAGCAACTGCATCGTATTAGTAACTGGTTGTGCTAGTCTTATGCAGAAGAGAACTGATTTACATTCTAGGATAAAAGCTGGTTGTTTTATGCTAGAATTGTATCCAACTATATTCTTATCCGTAAGGCTGCTGTTAAACTGAATCTTGATAGTTTCAGGGTTGTTTAATTAGTTAGTGCTAATAGTATCTGGTTGTGCTATTAGTTATATCTGAAAAGGAATTGGAATCACCATTGCATGAGATTTTGAATGAGTATCTATGATCAACTTGTCATACGAATAGTGGACGTTGTTTAACTAAGTGCTTTTCCCCATTACTGAATTCATCATCTTTAGTTGTTTTACCTTTGCATGCTTAGATTACTTAAACTCACAAAACCCCCCTTTGGTTACTTTAGTTTGACATACAAATTGCATATTAAGATAGAATTTGCCTCCCTGTGGATTCGACCTGTACTTACCTACGACTACGGTTTAAGGTTTGTTTGGATATTTTGCATAGCAGTTTTTAGAACGACAAAAACCTGTTATCAAAGACACATCAGTAGAAACAGAAGGATTAGGGTTAGTGTCATACCTGCGAGACGAATTCTGGGTCCAGGGGGCTTGTCTGCGGCGCTGATGCTGCTGGTGGATCATCATAGCAGTATGCGTCAGCTGGTTGAGGTCATGTATAGGCAGGATTTCCAGTTGGTCTCGGATGTTGGCGTTCAGCCCATTGAGAAATCTGGTCCGTATAGTAGACGGAGAGACGCTCATTCCCGCCTTATAATACAGATCCTCGAGCTTTGCGAAAAACTCGATCGACGTCTGTGTTCCCTGGCGGGCGAGAGCGATTTCCATCCGCATGCGGTTCTGGTAATCATCAGGGACATACTTGCATCACATGATAAACACCAGTTGGTGCCACTGCTCGATCTGCTCAAGACCCCTGCGTTCCCTGTCGGAACACAAACGATGCCACTAGTTCCGGGCAGCACCCCGAAACTGCAGAGTATCAATATCCACCATCTCGTTCTCCTTATAAGTACAATGGTGCATCGTATGTTCTGTAGCCTGCAACCACTCTAAAAATATAGCAGGATCATAGTCACCATGAAAGTGCTCGATGGTTACCTTGATCTCACGGCGACTAGCGTAGGGGTTGGGCCCAGCGCGGCGGTCAGGTAGTCGTCTCGCTGCATGATCCGGCTCAGCATAAGGATCCTCCAGGTCATCATCATATGCATCAAAAGCATCCTGAACAACGTGGCGCTGGCGGCGCTTGGCATTCTGCTCTGTACGGGGCCGGTCGTGGCCCACAGGACGTCTCAGAGGCGTCGAAATCCGTGGGGGAATATAGTCCAGAGGAAAATGCTGGGACTCCACGGGATCGGCCAAAAAGGGGTTGGAAATTCCCGGGGTTCGGATCACCTGCAACCTCAAAGCCCTCATCATCATATTCTGTAAAGACAATGGGAGAAGTATACCTGGAATGGCGGGAAGGGTCAAGTCGCCTGCTGGCAGTGTGGTGTGAAGGCCCTGGGGCGGTACGGTCACGGGGCTGCTCTCGGCGCGCCTCCGTGTGCTGTGTGGCCTCGTTCCGACATCGACGATTTCTGGTGTCGACGTATAGGTGTCGCTCCACAGAGGCTGCAGGGCTCTCGTGCTCCGCAGAGTCATAAGCGAAGTCGTCCACGGCGGAGCGGGTGGGGTCGTATCTATCATAGTCCGAGAGCTCGTGTTGCGACTCAATGATGGAGTTTAGACGACGGAGCTTCGGCTGGATCTGCGAACTAGAGGGTAGTGGACCCTTTCCTTTGTCCAGCCTCCTCGTCGTGTCAGTCTGGGCGGGATCGGTGACTGCGACGCCCGTAGAAAGTCGAGCAACGAGTGCCTCAGCTGCGGCTCTGGCCTCCTCAGCATCTGCACGGCCTCTCTCAGCGTGTTCGAGGCGTGCCTCAATATCCGCCAAGCGCTTGGCCATGGCCTCGTCTGCGGCATGCGGAACTGCGTGCGGATCGTCGGACCCTGAACCTGGAGACACCATGGAAAAACACGCAGAAAGAGAAAAAACGCAGCAAAGGATAACAACCAACAAAACGAATAAAGACGATCAACTCCAACTCACTAAGTCTCACGTAGGTCTCTAATTTGGCTAGGGCCGTGAGGGAGGAATGGTTAGGCTGACGCAACGTGGACTATATCAACTTAGAAACCAAACTAACCGCACAACAATGGAGCCTAAAATCAGTGATTACGTAAGAAATATTCTAGCATGCAATTCCTAGAAATCACAGTGAAAGAATACGGGGAGATGAGTATGAAGGACCTGTGTCAAAAGTGAATCGGCTTTGCCGAGATCACCTTAGGCTTTCATTTTTCTAATCGGTTGGCTGTTTTTTTTTTTTTTTTTTTTTTTTAAACCGATGCCTTTTTTCTTTGTAAATGACACAAGTGAGCAATGCAGACCAAGAGAAGATTCACGGCCAAACTAATTTTTTGTTTGTTTTTTAATGTAAAGCCGTGAGCATGTATGATTTATTAGACAAGAATGAAGCAAATTTGATGATGAAAACTAGGACTAAACAACCTAGAAAAATTTCGAACAGTAAGCAATGATTAAAAGCAACCAAAAGATGTGAAATGAGTTTGATTTCATGCAAGGAGTCCACGAAATGGTTCTGGTGTCTCACGGCTATACCACTCAATTTATTTATTTTTTGTGACACTTGTTCCTAGGGCACTCGGTTATGAATCATGGCTGAAGGAAGCCAACAATTCACCTAGACGATGGAATATGGGCGGCAACTCACAACAACAATTAACACAGCACAGTGGCGGCAAACCACATCAACAATTAACACAGCACAGTGGCGGCAAACCACAGAATATAGAGGCGGAAGATGATGGATTAAAATCTGAATTTGTGAGACAAAGTAAGCTAGAGAATGTTGGAACTGAATTTTCCGGGTACTTTTCTGGTGGGCTCCGGTCACCGGTTGTGCCGGATTATGGGAGCGTTGGATTCGCCTCCGCGAGCTCTACAACGAAGTGTGCTCATACGATAAATTCGGGTTCCGTTTGAATGAGAAATGAGGACTCAAAGGTGGTTGGTTGCAACACCCAAATGGAGTTTGGGGTGCAATTCTACATCCCACATCGGAAATGTGAGAGTAGAATTGAGTGGTTTATATACCACTATCACCCAAGCCAAGGTAAGAACTTGGTGACTATGGAGAGAAGAGCTTGACAACTCACGCGCGCCGTCCGTTTATGGGGAACTCGTCCACATCCAAGGTGGAAGGTTACGGGAAAGTGGTGCTGAAGCTGACTTCTGGAAAGGAGCTGACTCTCACCAACGTCATGCATGTGCCTGACATAAGGAAGAATCTGATCTCCGGCACTCTGCTGAGCAAGAACGGATTCACGACCAACTTCGTGTCTGACAAGTTGGTTCTCTCTAAGAATGGGGTGTATTTGGGCAAAGGATATGTAAAGGATGGACTGGTCAAAATGAATGTAATGACAGTCATCCCAAAAACTATTGTAACTGAGGTTTCAATGAATAAGACTAATCCTATTGCTTATGTTGTTGAGTCTTTTAATATTTGGCATGAACGATTAGGGCATGTGAATAACAAGTCTATTCAAAGACTAATGAACATGAACCTGATTCCAAAATGCAAAGCAAGTAAAGAAAAATGTGAAGTATGCGTACATGCCAAACTCACAAAAACGCCATCCCCACATGTAGAGAGAACAACCGAACCTCTAGGTTTAATTCACACAGATTTATGTGATTTAAAATATGTGCAAACTAGAGGCGGTAAAAAGTATTTCGTAACCTTTATTGATGATTGCACAAAATACTGCTATGTATACTTGCTAAGAAGCAAGGATGAGGCCTTGGAAAAGTTCAAGGAATACAAGTTGGAAGTTGAAAACCAACTTAGTAAAACCATAAAGATTATCCGAAGTGATAGAGGAGGGGAGTATGATGAACCTTTCAACGCGTTCTGTAGAGAACACGGGATTATTCATCAAACAACTGCTCCCTACTCACCAGAATCTAACGGAGTTACGGAACGCAAGAACCGAACTCTGAAAGAGATGATGAATGCAATGTTGCAGGAATCTGGGTTACCCCAGAACATGTGGGGGGAAGCGCTGCTTACCACCAATTATATCCTCAACAAAATACCGCATAAAGTTACTGGCAAGACGCCATACGAACTTTGGAAAGGTAACGTACCTTCGTACAAATACCTCAAAGTGTGGGGGTGCCTAGCAAAAGTGGCGGTACCACCTCCTAAAAAGGTCACAATTGGACCTAAAACCGTTGATTGTATTTTCATAGGATATGCACATAACAGTAGTGCTTATCGGTTTCTGGTACACAAATCTGATATACCAGATATACATGCCAATACAATAATGGAATCAAGGAATGCGTCTTTCTTTGAAAATGTGTTTCCGTGCAAGGATAAAGAACATCCGAAACGAACTCGTGAACAGATTGATGCAGGAACTTCTGTAAATGAAACAGAAGATGAACCTGGACAGAGCAAAAGAGCTCGAAAGGAACCAGAAGCTGAACCTCGACGAAGCACGAGAGCTCGAAAGGAAAAGACTTTTGGTCAAGAGTTCATAACGGCTTTTCTCTTGGAGAATGAGCCTAGAACCTTCAAAGAAGCCATGTCTACACCTGATGCACCTTCATGAAAGGAAGCAATTAAAAGCGAAATCGACTCCATTATGCAGAATCATACATGGGAGCTAGTCGATTTGCCACAAGGGTGTAAAGCACTTGGGTGCAAATGGATTTTCAAAACCAAATTGAAAACCGATGGCTCAATAGATAAGCACAAGGCGAGGCTTGTGGTGCAAGGATTCCGGCAAAAAGAGGGCTAGGATTTCTTTGACACTTATTCTCCAGTTACGAGAATAACTTCAATCAGAATGCTAATAGCAATAGCAGCATTACGAAACCTCGAAATCCATCAAATGGATGTGAAAACTGCCTTTCTAAACGGAGAATTAGAAGAGGAGATATACATGAAACAACCTGAGGGTTATGTGGTTCCCGGACAGGAACACAAAGTGTGCAGACTTGTGAAGTCTCTATATGGACTCAAACAAGCTCCAAACCAGTGGCATGAAAAATTTGACAATGTCATGATGTCAAATGGCTTCAGCATCAATGAATGTGACAAATGCATCTACTTCAAAGACACACCAAATGGTTACATCTTGTTGTGTTTGTACGTAGATGACATGCTCATTATTGGAAGCAATAAGGACATGATCAACCGAACTAAGAACATGCTTAGTGGAAAGTTTGACATGAAAGATATGGGACTAGCAGATGTCATACTAGGGATTAAAATCACTAGACATTCTGAAGGAATTATCCTGTCTCAAGCTCATTATGCTGAAAAAGTACTTGAGAGATTCAAGAACTATTCAAGCGGGATTGCAAAGAGTCCTGTGGACCCTCATCTTCACTTGACTAAGAACTCGGGGGATGTAGTGTCACAATTGGAATATGCACGTGTGATTGGAAGTCTCATGTACTTGACCAACTGCACAAGACCTGACTTGGCGCACTCAGTAAATGTACTAAGTCGCTACACAAGTAATCCAGGACACAAATACTGGAAAGGGATAACTAGAGTATTGAACTACTTGCGCTATACTCAAAGTTATGAGCTGCATTATGGGAAATACCCAGCAGTTTTGGAAGGATACAGTGATGCAAACTGGATATCCGATTCCAGAAACTCAAAGTCCACAAGTGGATATGTATTCACACTTGGTGGTGCAGCAGTCTCATGGAAATCTTCCAAACAAACACTATTGGCCAGATCCACTATGGAGTCTGAGTTCATTGCTTTAGACAAAGCAGCAGAGGAAGCTGAATGGCTTCGGAATTTGTTGGAAGATATCCCAATGTGGGAAAAACCAGTGCCATCAGTAAGTGTACACTGTGATAGCCAATCGGCTATCGCTCGGGCACTGAGTCGCTTGTACAATGGTAAGTCTCGTCACATAAGAAGACGACATAAAACCATCAGACAACTACTCTTGCATGGTATAATCTCAATAGATTATATCAAGTCGACTGACAACCTAGCGGATCCATTTACTAAAGGTTTGTCACGAGATCAAGTTGTTAAATCATCAAGAGGAATGGGTTTAAAGCCTATGACTAAAGAGGATGCTTGATGGCTAACCCTACCTACCTGACTGGAGATCCCAAGAAGTAGGTTCAAAGGGAAAACTAAATCAAGTTGAATCACCATGAGCGCTGAGAGATTTAAGTCTCCTCTCAGTTCCTAGGATGATGAACAGTGCTACCTGTATGAGTTAAGGTTAAGCTTGGCTTTTAATGATTCCATAGATTTGAAATAAAAGTGGGGTATGACAGGATACTCTTCATGGAAATCACCTTATGAGTGTGAAATGGGGCCGTTTCTAGGAGAATTAAGAAAGGCTGAATTCTCCAAGTTCACTCATGAATAACCAGGGATGTTCAAGGCCAAAATGAACACAACAAGAGAACCTAGTTCTGTGAGAAGATGAAACTGTGTGATAGTTATTGTCTCGGTTTACATCAAAGCCCGGGTGGTTCAAGACATCAAGTTCACTACCTGGTCGAGTAAATCCGATAGCTACTCACTATGGGTGGTTCAAGGCTGAAAAATGCTACCAACCCAGATGCAGTGATTTTTCGCCTGTACTCTCAAAAGTTTTTTCTGTTTTCATAAAACCAATGTTTAGAATCATTTCTATTCATGTGGGGGATTGTTGGAACTGAATTTTCCGGGCACTTTTCCGGTGGGCTTCGGTCACCGGTTGTGCCGGATTATGGGAGCGTTGGATTCGCCTCCGCGAGCTCTACAACGAAGTGTGCTCATACGATAAATTCGGGTTCCGTTTGAATGAGAAATGAGGACTCAAAGGTGGTTGGTTGCAACACCCAAATGGAGTTTGGGGTGCAATTCTACATCCCACATCAGAAATGTGGGAGTAGAATTGAGTGGTTTATATACCACTATCACCCAAGCCAAGGTAAGAACTTGGTGACTATGGAGAGAAGAGCTTGACCACTCACGCGCGCCGTCCGTCCGTCCGAAAAGTCTCGAAATTGGCATGTAAACTTCAAAATGCCAAAAGAACACAAACGCCTTGGAAAGTGCCGATGCAATGTCAAAGTGCCTCGGCGTTGGCCGCTATCAGAACGTGTCGAGGCAATGCCAAGGCGCCTCGATGGTGGCCGCTGTCAATATCTCGGTCGGGGGCGTATCACTAGACCGAGATCTCATGAGGTGGTTTCTGACTGGACTAGGATTTTTAGAGGCTGAACGGACCGGACCTCGTCGGAAGGTAGCTTTGGTTCAGGCCATTGGACCGATCTAATGGGCCGAAAAATCGAGGCCCAACAATTGCCCCAAAATTAAACTGGGTCAGAGCGTCGAGTGATGAGACAGTTTGATTTTATAACTTCTCTTTCTTCTGGCGTGATCTTGATTGTGTTACATGCGTTCTGGCGACAGGGCTGACATGTGTATTGCTCAAACTGAGAGTCAGCTTAATACAACCAATAATCGTGTGAAGACGACTGAGGGCGTTTCTTGTGACGACGAAGGGTCAGGAGACCGCTTCTTGTTTGTCGTTTGTTTTGTTTTGCAGGTGGACTCGTCAGTCGCTTCCTGGTCAAGTCGTGTGACATTGGTCATGTAGACCTGTAGTTGAGTGTGACATGTCGTGTAGTTCCAGGGAAGTGCATTGTAGTGTTTGTATAAGGCGTGTACCTTAATGGGGACGTGTCTTGTAAACATGTGTCATGTTTTTGTTCCTCTATTCCCTGTGTACCGATCGGTCATGTAATGTATAAGCGCTATGTGTGATTGTGTTTCGTGTATGTTGATCAACTTGATTTTGTCAATCGCACCTTGGCAGTGACGCAAAATGTTTGGTCGTGATGACCTGTAATGTAGCATGCTTTGTGTGTCCGGGGAGGAGTTGTATGTATTGTAGGAAAAGACGAGTGCCTTGGGCAAGACAAGTCTTGTAAGTAGTTTGTAGTATGTCGTTTCTCTACTCCCCGTGTACCGATCGATCGTGTAATGTGTATTGTAAGCGTTGTTTTGTAAGTGATAAGGATATCCGTTTCGGGCTTGAATGTCATGTTTCATCCTTGAGGCCTCTTGTTATGTTCCTGTTGAAGATACTTGAAAAGTATAGAAAAATCAAAGGGTGACCATTGGTGTGAGTCCAACGGTCCTCCGATGCTTAAGTCAGTAAACGCGTCCGATGAAATAATAATGGACTGAACAAATGTAATAGATAAGCTAACAAATGACAAAAGATTTTTTTAGAAATGATACTGCTTTAGGTATGTCGCATTCCATTCACATCTTACGGCATGGGCTATCTTGTCCCCTGTATCGACTTTGGTCGTCGCGTCCCCGGGAGTAGGGCTGATGACGCATGTCCCTGCGATCATCGGACGCCGATCTGTGGTTGATTCGATCTGGACTTGGCTTGGTCTTGAAGGGTTCTTCGTCCTCTTCCAGTCTGACTTGATCCATTGCCTTGGCTTGGACATCTTCGAAGCTTCGGCCGGGATATTTTGTCAATTCCCGACGCAACTCGCTGCCCCAGACCAGACCTCGTCGGAAGGCTTCGATAGATGTAGGGATGTCGCAGTGGGGTATGACGACCTTTTCCTTATTGTATCTGTTAAGATAAGTACACAGAGGTTCGTTATGCTTTTGGACAATACGATATAGGTCGCTAGATTGCTTCTCTAGTCTTCTACTACTAGCGAATTGAATTTTAAAAGCGTTGACTAATTCTGCGAAGGATGCGATCGATCCTTGTGGCAGACGCATAAACCAAGTAAGTGCCGGCCCTGCGAGGGAGGTGCCGAAACTTTTACACATAACCACCTCGCGATTGGTCCTGGAGACGGAAATTGTCATGAGCTTTTGTTTGTAGAGGGAGATATGGTCGTCTGGATCGCTCGTCCCATCGTAGCTAGTCATGCTTGGGAGGTGGAACTTCTTTGGGATCTCGACCCGTGCGATATCATTGACGAACGGAGATTCTTCGAAGCCGTCCAACACCTCTTTCTCGATGGGTTGGGGAACGCCCGGGACCTTCGCGAGACGTTCGCCGAGAGACTTTATATGCTCGTTGATAACCTGTTGGATGAGCGTCTGGATGCTCGGCGTCGTCGTAACCTGTGGATTGGTTACTCGGGTCCTTTCGGAACCAGTTGGAGTGACAAAAGAAACATTGTTAGTCATAATAGTGTTAACACGAGAGGTTTCAGGAATACCGGTCGCATGGATTTGGTTTCGCTCGTTCGCTGGTGTTACGACTACATCCTCCATGTCCAATCGAGTTCGGATCCCTTTGAGGTCGATTGGTCGCCTGCTTCCAGTCGGTGCGGATACGGCGGATTGGACCTGTGCTTTGAGAAGTTCATTTTCATTAGTCAAACGATTAATTGCAGTAACGGAAGTAGCACGGATTGACTCGTTAGTCCGACGTTGGTCGAATAACTCTTCCTGGAGGGACGACATGGTTTGCGCCATTTGACGGATCTGCTCTTGAGTAGAAACCTCCACTGTACTGACGACGACATCGTTAGCGGTTGCTCCCAAGGTCGGCCTTTCTCCAATGGTGCTGGGAGGAACTTCGTTCACCATCTTTGGATGATTTTTGATGAAGTTTCTGAATGCGAATCGGCTAACGGCCCCACGGTGGGCGCCAACTTGTTTTGGGCAAAAAGATATCAAACCTAAATTGCATTCGATGTGGTGCTATTAGTCGAACGAATCAAATTATAACTTCAAATAAATCAGAGAATCAAAATGATGAGACAAAATAGTAATAATAAAGCTTAGCTACAAAGGATTGCAGTGGGTCGAATGAGAATGAGTCGAATGACTAATGTCGAACGGATGCTCAGAACAATCGGACTTTGCCTTGCTTAGAAAGATCGTTCTTCGAATTACAATGAGAGCTCCTAATATCAGTAAAATGGAGTCATGAGAGATCCCCTACAATGTGCTTATTGGGAATGTATTTATAATAATGAATTTAATTCTAAGATCTTGGTAAGAAATAGTCGTTGGAAGATCTGATCGTGTCATTGATTTTCTCTAGGGAGTTAATGCTCCCTTGATATCCTCCATTGGTTTAATGCTCCACGATTCTCTTTGTGGCTAAGATCTTTGCTCAATAACTCCTCATATCGTCGAGTTTAATGCACCGAAGGCTCAATAACTCCCCATATCCGTTGAGACCGAAATCAGCGGACGTCGCTTCCCGTATACCGACTAGACCGAGATCTCATGAGGTTGTTTATGACTGGACTAAGATTTCTGGAGGCTGAACGGACCGAACCTCGTCGGAAGGTAGCTTTGCTTCAGGACATTGGACCGATCTAATGGGCCGAAAAATCGGGGCCCAACAGTACCCATATATTTAATCGGGGTATAGTAGTTGCTCGTCTGTAGATGATCTGCAACTTTGATTTTTGATATTCATCAATATACTGTTACTTAGTTTTTTCTTTCTTTCAAGAGGGGTTTATATGCTTGATTAGTGAATACCCCATACATGCAAAGTAAGAACTTCTACAGCTCAAGCTATATATACCAAAGAGAGGTGGAGCAATTAACAAGGTCAAACATCGTTAATTCGGGAGTTATAACTTATAAGTATAACCTAAAGATGATTAATCTATATATGAGATTGAACTCATTTCCCCCTGGAAATAAAGGTATGTATGAATAAAAAAACTTATATGTAAGAAAGTTGGAGCAAGCCATCAGCTCAACCTAAAACACCACATATATATACGGGGACAATATTCGCACCGCAAATTTTATGCCCCGTATTGCATTTTGGGCGCAACATGGTTGCACCCAAAATGCGGTTGTGAATCCTGGGTGCAACATGGTAGTGTCCAATTTTTTTTTTTTTAAAAAAATCATCTTGAGCGGAACATGGTGGCGTCCAAAATTGAACCAAATATTTTTAAAGAAAACCGATTTAGTTGAACCGCTAATCGGGTTTAATATTTTTTTTAAAAAATGGTTTGATCTGGTTGCGCCCAAACCAAATAAAATAAAATAAAATTGATATGGGCGCAACCAGGTTGCGCCTCAACAATTGTTTTTTGATCTGGGCGCAACTATGCGCCCAACTTCAATGCGATATATTCGCGTTCGCTCCTCTTCCCTGACCTAGAGAAATCACAACAATGGCGATAAACAACGGCAATGACGACCAAGTAGAGGCAGCGACAGCTCACGCGGCGGCGGAGGAGAGGGCGGCGCTGAAGGAGGCTGATTTGGCGGTGTCCCCGACGGAGGAGACCCGAGCCGAGGATATAGCTGATTTTCATGCGGAGTCCAGCGACGACTCGATGTAGCTACTGGCATTATGGATTTTGACTGATATTATGGATTTTGTACCGACATTATGGATTTTGTACTGACATTTTGTGTATATATGTCTTTTGTGTTGACTCGAATTGCGAATTTACGCGCGTCGTTTAAGTATGACTCTAAGACTTCGGTCTGCCATGGTTTTTCAAGCGAAAGAGCCGTTCCGGTTCCTCATATATCCTTCCTAAACCCTTAACCCAGAAATATCATACACTGTACTGTAATGACAAAGACCCAAAAACCCTAAACAGTAAACCTTAACCCTAAACCCTAAAAAACCCCAAAATAAAACCCCATACAGCTTTTGGGCGCCACCTAGTTGCGCCCAAAGGGTATCTAGTATTTACCCTTTGGGCGCCACCTAGTTGCGCCCAAAAGCTGTATGGGGTTTTGTTCTTGGGTTTAGGAGGGTTTAGGGTTTCATAGATTATAGGGTAGTGTGAAATATTTCTGACCCTAATCCGCATAAAGGATATTCTGTATGTATATATGGCCCGAATGTTTCAAAAACTTATGTGGAATATTTTGGGGTACATCGGTCTGCTATGGTTTTTCAGGCGAAAGAGCCGTTTTAGGCGAAAATGGTAAATATTCAATATAAAGACCCAAAAATATCATACACTGTACTGTAATGACAAAGACCCAAAAACCCTAAACCTTAACCCTAAAATAAAACCCCATACAGCTTTTGGGCACCACCTAGTTACGCCCAAAGGGTATACCCTTTGGGCGCCACCTAATTGCGCCCAAAAGGTTTCTAATGTTTTTTAGGGTTTAAGGAGGGTTTAGCGTTTGGGATTCTATCCTATAATTATACTATGATTATATCCTATAGTTATATACTTTGATTATATCTTATAGTTATATCCAATTTGGTTATATCTTATGGTTATATTCTATAGTTATATACTATGGTTATAACCAATATTATATTCTATAGTTATATAATATGATTATATCCTATATTATATCCTATAGTTATATATTATGGTTATATCCTATAGTTATATACTATGGTTATAACTATATTATATTCTATAGTTATATACTTTGGTTATATCCTATATTATATTCTATAGTTATATATTATGGTTATATCCTATAGTTATATACTATGGTTATATCTTATAGTTATATCAAATTTGGTTATATCTTATGGTTATATCTATAGGATATAATCATAGTATATAACTATATGATATACTATGAAAATATACTATAATCATATTATATATTTATTGGATATACTATGATTATAACTATAGAATATACTAAACCCTAACCCTAAACCTTGAAAAATGCCAAATTGGGCACCACATAGTGGCACCCAAGAGGTTATAGTATAAGCCCTTTGGATACATCTAGTGGCGCCCAAGGGGTTGGGTTACAACATAAGCCCCTTGGACGCATCTATGTGGCGCCCAAGAGGTTACAACATAAGCCCCTTGGACGCATCTAAGTGGCGCCCGAGGGGTTTATGCTGTAACCCATTGGGCGCTACTTAGATGCGTCCAAGGGGTTACAAATTTTCTAAGTTTAAAACTTAAAATTTTGTCCAACTTAAACTTGGAAATGTTAAACTTTATACTTCAATGATAAAGATGACTCTAACATATTATATAAGTACGTTATGATTTCATATATTAGAGTATAATGTATGATATGTTACGAAATTGAGGGTTATTAACTAGTGGACAATAAAAATTGAAAAACTACAATTTTTAAAAAAGAGTGGATTTACATAGACTAAACATATCCAACTCTATCCCGATCCAACATTTGTAGTAGTTGGATATCCTAAGCACTATGACTAAAGAAATATTCCTCCCTGGCCACCCATGGTCAGTTCCGTGACGTAAGCTCTCATCCTAGACTCAAACGGTTTATCCCATCCTTCAACACTTGCATCTTTGAATCGGGTCCAAACGCCGGGCGGGGGTGGAATCGGACAAAGATCATCAACTAGCCAAACCTGTACAAATTCAAGGGTTATAATACATACAAAATAAATAAAGGTTAATGATGATCGAATGTGGAAATGCATACCGGTACAAATCGGTCATGGTTGCCTACAAGGGCTATCGCATGCGTGAGGTCCAGACCATGATAGTACAATAAGAGCCACCTGGAATCGTGTGGAAAACGCCAAGCCGACCATAGGAACTTCCATCTAGTGATGGCTCAAGCACACTCCGGCATAATTCACTAACCTGATCAACTCTGATATTGGAGTAACAACACAGGTCGGGGTGTACAACTCTCGACGTTGTTGTAGTTCCTTGGAAAGGTCCCATCAAACATAGTCATAATTGTCTTGGCCCCCCTAATAATACAACCACTGAACGATACCCACCATGACCATCGCCCATTACATTCTGTACTGCTGAAATGTAGGCGAACATGAATGAATCAATATTCTCTCGACCCAGTTGATGATAAATAAGATCGTTATATGCTCAGTATCAAGGAAGTTTCAGCTTAAAATGCACACAAGACGACATTGAAGATCGGTTCTTGAAGATGATGATTTTGGTAGTGTGTTTGGGGCCATTTTTTTTTGTTGGATCTTGGATCGGTTTTTGAAAGGTATTCTTTGCTGGAAATTGAAAGGGATAAGTCGACAAAGTACTTGTTGATATGACTCACCACTTGCGCCTTGAACAAGATCAAATAATTCGAGATATGACTCACCCGAATGGATCGATCAGCGATCGATATTACTCACGAGCAAACTACAAGAGTTCTATTAATATTCTAAAGAAAACACTCAGTTTTAGACTTCATTTTGATGATCAAAGACGTGGTTACAATGGTAGAAGAAAGCTCTTTAAATAGAGAACAAACTAGAGACTCTTTGATGGCTCGACATTGAAGATGACTGTCTTGGAAGACTCTTCAAATGGCACGGATTTAATGTTGATCAAGGTGAAGAGTCTTCACATTATTAGGTCCATCAAATGCAGAAGAATGAGGCTTAATAACTTCCAATTGATGACTTGTTTCTTGGCCTCCCTTGCCTATTGTGAATTAAACATGAGGCTCTTCTGCTGGACTGCCGCTGGAGACTGCGACTTATAGACTGTTTGGGGGTAGATTCCATGGAATAAGTTGTCATCATAGTTGTATATCTTATTGTTAGCTTTCCAATGGCTACTCATGGTCCTCCATTGGATGTTCGTAGCTCCCTTTATAGCCAAAATACTGAGGAGGTGTCGGAGGGACAAATTCAGCGGTTTTGTCACCTTCCAACATCTGAGCGATTTTTTTGTTTTTAGATTTTTTTCTTCCTCAAATATGATGTCACCCATAGTCATATCACCAGTTAAACCCCAGGTAAATCACTTCCTTCCCGCCCTTAGGTGGTCCAGTGGTGCTACGCTTGCCAATTGAAACTCCGCTGCGCGGTTTACTGCTCGGAGGACGTCCTTTAGATCCCACGGATGAATTTTTCCGCTCCTCATCCTTTTTTTTTTCCGCCGCCCTATGCTCAAACCAACTCGGGTCCCTCTTGGTATCATTCTTCTTCTTTTTAGGTCTCCCCTTCTTGGTCTCAGCGGTTGGGGGCTCTTCTGCGGTACACAATCTCGGCTCACAGTAATCTTTGTACTTGCGGGAAAACTCGGACCTAAGCTCTGGGGGCAAATCGTTGTTGGCCCAATCTCCCCACATGACACCTAAGATGACATCTTCTTCTGAGATAAAGTCGTCCTCATCCGGTGCGAGATCGGGAAGACCCACTCCTTCCCACTTGATTTGCTTCCAATAAATATTGATTTCACTTGGCTTCAATAGGACACCGGCCTTTACATATTCCTTGATCATGTGTGGGCAAGGCAAACCTAGGGAGGATTTCCAAAACACATCACGACATTCTTTCTCGGGTATTTTTCCTTCCTTTGCCCTAACAACTTCCTTGTATAGCATTCTTAAGCACTTTTCTAAGACCTTATAAAGAACGCGCCTGAAAAAACCTTCACCCAGTTCGGCCCATTTACGATCTCTGTGGGCCCCTTAAAAGCACTCTACTCTATATCACCCCCGATTTCCCGAACCTGATCAGCGAACATATTGTCGATTTGTTGCACGAGGGTGTCCAAGCCTCCAACAGACGATTCGATCCCGTCCTTCAGCACAGAGTACTAACTCTCAACCATGAAAATAAAACTCAAGTTACACTTAGTATATATTGATACATATCTAAAAAAGTTTTCCTAGTTGCACTTATGAATTTACCTGTTTTGATGATCTTGTGGCGAAATGGAGAACTGTGTCGCACCACGCACAGACTAGCATCTTCTTGTACGGATCAAGCCATACCCTCTTCACGTAGTCCATCAACCAGGGTAGCTTAATCCATTTCTCCGTCAAGTATTGAAGTCGTGCCTCGTACACATTCTCAGTGGGCGACCTCAACAACCAACGAACATTACCACTAAAATGTTCAAAGTTGTCAATATGTTTCATAGCATAACCTTCCACGTTGCGGTTGACATGGACCCTACACAATAGATGATGCGAATTGGGAAATACTATTTTGAGAGCGTTCACAAGACCGAGCTCTCGATTTGACATGATTGCCTTAGGTTCCTGTCTCCCGAACATGATCTTAAGGCGCTGCAAGGCCCATTAGTAGTGCTCCGCCGTCTCATCTTGCATGAATATGATCGCAATACAGAACGTACAGTTGGTGCAAGTGAATCCAACAAACTCCAACAAAGGCATGTCGTACCTATAAATGTAAAAATTGGAACATGTATATGCAATTACATATTTTAGATGTAGTAATAACGATAACTAAACTTTCATACCTGTTGGTCTTGTAGGTCGTATCCATGATGACGACATGGGGGAACAAACACAACCAATGTCTAGCTTCGAGGTGACAAATAAAAATATCACTCAAAACCTCCTTCCCTTTATCATTGCGAACCGTGTTAGTGCTTGTATAATAACATCTCGTCTTTAGAAAATCCAACGTGTATTACGGCACCGTCAAA
Source organism: Rheum nobile (assembly GCA_027886185.1). NCBI lineage: Eukaryota > Viridiplantae > Streptophyta > Magnoliopsida > Caryophyllales > Polygonaceae > Rheum > Rheum nobile. Next base: position 598,829 of record WOAB01000108.1, on the reverse strand, counting down.
TTCCTTGTTGTCAAGCATTGGGGACCCGCCTGTAGAAATAGACTCATAATTGCCTTCGGCTTTGTGCCGGAGGCTGACAAAACATTCACGCTCTGAAGTTGTTCCCGCGAAAGCCGCCCAACAAATGCATGACCAATCAAACTACGTGAAAGATCATGGTTGTGCCATCCATTAACGACGGATAATGTCCACCTGTCAGATTTGATTCAATTTCCTTTCACAAACACCACAAGTAACTGAAACGGGCACTCACTCTTCTTTGTCCTCGATTTGTATTTTCGTGTAGGGATTACCTCGGCACCCTCAACCTCCTTCTTCTTCACCGCCGATCGATATGACCCAGACTTCTCACACGACAATATGACCTTTCTAGCCCATGATTTACTTATGACGATCACCATACACTTTTCCAAACCTACATTCTTGGCCCAACTGATCATACTGTCGCTATCACTCCATTCATCACTTGTAGTAAAATGAGCAGAATAGTCCATTGGCGAAAAATCGCTATCACTAGAGTCGTCCTATTTATTTTCAAAAAGATTATACATTAGAGGTATTTCTAAGAGCGTTTCAAAAAACTAACATAATGATGTTCTGACCACAAACATATAATTTACTTAATAATTGATAAACTAACACATGTGATCATCCTATTTATTTCGTAAATAAATATTCCGAAAATATCACCTAAAAATACTAACATATTGTCCACTAACCTGAAACATGTAGTAATCCTATTTATTTCACAACTATATATGATACATAATATACGACCTAAAAATACAAACATAATGTATAAACTAACACATGTGATCATCCTATTATTTCACAAATAAATATACCGAAAATACCACCTAAAAATACTAACATATTTTCCACTAACCTAAAACATGTATCATTCTATTTATTTCACAACTATATAATAGGATACCAAAAATACCACCTAAAAAGACTAACATAATGTCACTAACCTAAAACATGGAATCATCCTAACACACCAATCGTATGTACGTTTTAATGAACGTTCTAAACTACAACAAACGACTTTAATTTACTAAATTTCAAAAAAACTTAGGAAAAAACATATACGTACCCGTAAATCAACGTGATGAATCAAATCAAGACAGGGTGCATCATCGTAAGGGTGGGCATGAAAAACCAAAACCGAAAAATCGTCCCAAGAAACCGAGAAACCGATCCTTTCTTCGGTTAACCGTACGAACATTTATCGAAAGTTTGGTACAATTAACCGACCGAATAAAATTACGGTTTTTTAGTATGGTTATGGTTAGTAATATTTTCACCTTTGGTTAACCGACTAACCGAATATATGAATAATGTGTTTTTAGCAATGGAAAGACTTTATTAAGCTAATCTAGTGGTTGAAGACTCATTTAGATGTTGCATGTGACATATGATTAATTAGTTTAATTCTCCCTCGCTCTCTATACATGCATGGCTTTGGTTTACAAGAGATTAACTCCATTTTAACATATTTACTATGAGATTCTCTTGGAGGTATTCCAAAACTCCCTATTATGCATCTACATATCTCATGTGTAATAAAAACTATGAATAACCAATTGTTCTTTGTAATGACTCTTAATTACATAGTTATATGGACTTTTCCATCCTTCCAAACATCATCTTATGAAATTGAGTGTTATAAAGTTGTATAAAATTAAGTTGTCTTAATCTATTGTAAAAGTTGCTAAGAAGTGTAGCCTTACATCGACACGTGGAAAAATATTTCTAGAATAGAATGTGTAATGTAACGAAGTAGTAAATTGATGCGCGATGAAGTCATAATAAATAACTTATCCAATTTGTATGTATAAATATTGTTGAATTACTTGTAATGTCAATTTGGATTATCTGTAACCGTTTAGTCATGAATCATTTAGCATGGATTATCTTAAAATTGTCTAACTCATCCGCTTACAGATTCCTCATATTTGCTCTTACCTACTAATGCCACTAATCAAGAAAATTAACGCCACTAATCAAGAAAATTAAGTGAAAAATTACCAGCAAAACAACTTCTTAAAGTATTTTCAAAGTCATTTTCAGTTATTTTTAGTCTTATGGTTAATCAATTAACCGTACTGATCAACACTACTTTGCAGTGCTTATCTAAGAGTTGTTACCGATGTTTAGGGTGCCATTTGTGTGGATTTAGAGCACAACTGTAGAGTAGGGAGTTGGAGAGAAGAAGTGTGGATATGGTGGTTTGGAGAAGCTTAAACGAAGATTTATTGAAACCGAGGAGTAGACCAAGGAAGATAGAAGGAAGAAGCCACATGAAGGAGAAGAAGGCTAAACCGCGAGCATGCCGCGATCGCGGGTGAAGAGGACACATGATCGCAGAGAAGTCGAGAGTGCGAAGTCAGAATTGCCATTTTCCGCGACCGCGGATTTTCTGCCGCGACCGCGGAAAATCCCCCAGCGCTGCACAAGTCGAGAGCGAAAATCTAATTTCTGCGACCGCGGATTTCTTTCCGCGGCCGCGGAATGACACGGAGCGAAGCCCGCGAAGATTTCCGAAGTTTTCTTTCTTTTGCCTTTTCCGACTTTATTTTATTATATTATTTCGAACTTTATACTATTATTTCCTTTTAGACTACTTTCGTTATCTTTCCACTTGAGTTTTAGGGTTAGGTTATTTAACCTAGTTTCCCTTTCATTGTTCATTATCACGTTTTAGCATTCAACAATTTTCCCTTTGAAGTTTATTTGTTTCCAAGAACTATAAGGAGCTAAGCACCCTTTGCTTAGTCCGACGATTGAAGCCTTCATTTGATATACGGTTGTGAGATTCTAATTCTATTTCTTTTCCTTTGAATGTATTGAGTTCTCTTGTGCTTCATCCCATTGATTATTACTGATTTCGCTTGTTGGACGCAACTAGTTGTTATTGGTAATTGTCTATTGTTAGGGTTTGGTAATTACTGTTTGAGTTACCTAATTTATGTGTAGCAACTGCAATATTCTAAGAACTGTTTGGGACTAGTTTATTGTAGGGAGAATTAATTGCATGCAATAGTATGACTGTTTGCTACTCTTGCAAGTATCTATCAAAATTCCCGTGCTCATTGCTGCTATTGAATTGATGCGTGAGGTTTTCATAGTTATTTAATAGTTAGTATTCTCAGGGTCTGTTTGTCCTATTTATAACTTATGAAAAGGAATAGGAACATTCATAGGAAGGAATTAGAGAGAATCTAGGATCAACCAATTAAATGAATGGTGGATATTTGTTTGGCTAAGTGTTTTTCCCTATTTGATTACAAACTCTTTGCTTTTGTTTCCCTTGTTTACTTGTTTGACAACCAATCAACCAAAACCCCCCTTGTTACCTTTGACATACAATTGTGCACTTAGAAAGATTACTTCCTCCCTGTGGGATTCGACCCTTACTTGCCTATTCTACTAGTTTATGTTTGTTTAGGATTATTTTGTTTAGGCGCCTCGACAACGCCTATCACGTACCAAAATTCCGGTTAACCGAGGTTAACGATATGGTTAATGGTATTAGAAAACTACTAACATAAACCTCGGTTAACCGAAAACTGGTTAACCGAGATCTTGGTTAACTAGCCCATGCCCACCCCTAATCGTAGCTTGAGGAAGTCATTCTCTCAATATTTTGTGATTTCAATTCGGTGGTATGCTCAAATGGACCCAAATGACTATCATATATAAAACGGTAACTTTTTGGGCGCAACGACATAGCGCCCAAAAAGTGTTAAACCGATTCAATTATTTTTAAAAAATCATTTTTCAAAGTAAAAAATTTTTACCTGGACCTTGGGCGCCACTAGGTTGCGCCCAAGGAATTTTTTTTCTTGGGCGCCACTAGGTTGCGCCCAAGGTCAATTTTTTATTTGGACGCAACCTCGTGGCGCCCAAAATGCGATACGGGGAATAAAAAGAAGCGGTGCGAAGATTAACCCCCTATATATATTGTTAGACCATACGTATCTGTGGGTGAAATGATATCATGTCACCCATTAATGTTTGTTTATGGCTGAAGAGAAAAGTGGATTGTTAGTATTCTCAAGATATTTCACGTTGGAAAATAAAAGGTACACTTACCTCCATTTGTATGCTTTCCCTTGAAGGCTAACAACGAGTTGGGAGAAGAGAGGTCCCTACGCGCGCGCCGCCGCCGCCGCCCGTTCCGGTCCACTATGTGCAGTGGGGATGTGTCTCTTTTTACGGGTTTGCTAATTATTTTACGGATAAAGAGCCAAATGAGTTACAAATTAGTATTGACGATTGCTCCATCATAATCTCGATTTTACTACAACGTCTTTAATTCAAAGAATCTATTTTGACTAATTTAATATTAAATTGATGTTGCTTTTAATGGTGGCCTGACCTTGTGATAAAGAATAAGATTTTAGGATTTATTGTGTTGATTTTGTGGTTAATGGTGAAGGAGCAGATCATGGGATCTTGTTGATCTCCACTCCCCTATATAAGGATGCTTCTCTTCTCCATTTGATACACAAAAACAAAATTGTTCACTCTTTTATGTTTTCTAAACACATCAGCAAATCCACCCTTCTCTTACTGGTTCAAGTTCCAATGATCCCTTCTACTCTTACTTGAAATGCACAAAATCGAAGAGAGTTGTGCTAGCTTTGGGGGGGGGGGGGGGGGGGGGGGGCTTATGCCATTTCTGACTTGCACTAGTGTCAGGGTGGTTTTCTTCTAAGGCAATGGCTTGTATCATGAAACAACAACGAGGCTACGTCTACATCAATTACCGGGCTACATTTCATGATCTCTTCGAGTTCTTATCCATGTGGTGATTCTCATACTTTAATTTGGAAGCAAATTATTTCACCGCTCTTTCTGATCGAATAGATGGTTGACACCGAAGCTACCAGGCATTTCTATGCCAACAAAGACATTCTGTTTGACTTCGTCCCTGCCAGCAAGGGCGAACAAGTCTACATGGGCAACTCCAACGTATCTGAAGTGCTCAGTAAGGGGAAAATTCTTCTCAAATTAATTTCTGAAAAAACGTTATGCTTAATGAATGTGCTATATGTGCCATCTTTGTGTAAGAACTTGATTTCTGAGGGTTAATGATTAAAGATGGCTTTATGGTCCTTTTTGACGGAGGAAAAGTAATCATTAATAGATATGAATGGAGAATTTGTTGGGAAGGGATTCATGGATGAGAATGGTCTTTTCATGCTTGATTCCATTGTTGCTAAAATTAATGAAGTTGGTTATGCTTCTACTTACTTGACCGAGTCTATTGATTTATGGCATGCTAGATTTGGACATGTGAATGTGAATGCTATTGAACGATTGCATAAATCTGGATTAATTCCTAACCTGAACATTGATAGCCATAGCAAATGTGATATATATACTGAGGTCAAATTCACCCGAAAACCTGTTAAACTAGTTTTCGAAAGGAAATCAGAATTACTTGAGTTAATACATTTTGACCTGGCTGATTTTAAGAATACATAGAGTAAAGGAGGCAAATGGTGATACATCACATTTCTAGATGATTACTCTAGATATAACATGGTCTATTTACTTTAATCCAAAGATGAGGTTGAAAGAACTTTCTTAGTTTATAAAGCAAAATTGGAAAATCAATTAGATCGAAAAATAAAAAGATTTAGATTTGATAGAGATGGTAAGTATGGGACTGATTCACTTAAGAGATTTTGTGAAGAAAATGGTATTATTCATGAGATTACAACCCCTTACACACCTCAACAAAATGGTATATCTGGGAGGAAAAACCAAACTTTAAAAGAAATGATGAATGCCATGCTTATTAGTTTTGGTTTACCTGATTATATGTGGGGTGGAGCTGTTTTAACAGCTAATCATGTTTTAAACAGAATGCCTCATAAAAAATCGATGTAACCCCTTATGAATTATGGAAAGGCTATGCACTTAACTTGTCATATATGAAAGTGTGAGGGTGTTTAGCTAAGGTTGCATTTCATGTGTTTAAACGTGAAACTATTGGACCTAGACCATTTGATTGTGTGTTTATAGGCTATGCTGATAGTAGTTCAGCTTACAGATTCATGCGTCTAAATGATCGAACTACGTATGAATATCGTGATGCATAATTTTTTGAGCATGTTTATTCTTTAAAGACTCGTGATGTGTCTCTTCATGTAATTCATGCATCTCTTTTTATGTCTGCATCTACTTTTACGTCCTCTACATGCAAGAACTCTAATTATTCTATTGAACTTAGGAGGAGTAAAAAGTTGAGAAGTGAAACTAGCTTTGGTCCTGATTTTGTGACTTCTTTCTAATGGAACTTAAAAACATAGACATATTAGATGAGTCTATGATATGCATTCATATGATTGAAGAAGATCCTAGAACATATGAAGAGGCGATGAGTTCTATTGATGCTAGTTTCTGGAAATATGATATTAAAAGTGAATTAGATTCGATCATGTCTAATAAAAAAATGGGATATTGTTGACTTGCCTAGAGGTAATAAGGCCATTGGATGTAAATGGATTTTCAGAAGTTGAAAACTGATGACTTGCCTAGAGGTATTAAGGGGTTTACCAACAACTTGGTATTGATTATTTTGACACTTACTCACTTGTGACTAACATCGCTACTATTCGTGCTTTGCTACCTTAGCTTCTGCTCATAACTTGCTAGTACTTCTTATGGATGCGAAGACAACATTTCTGAATGACAATTTAGATGAAGAGATATACGTGCAACAACCTCCAGGGTTTGAGATTTCTGAACAAAAGCACAAGCAGTGTAAGTTCAAGAAATCTCCATATGGTCTGAAACAAGCACCAAAGCAATGGTATGAAAATTTTATAGTACTATTTTAAGCATTGGTGATACGCTCTACTCTGTAGTGCGTAACTAGGAATTGTTAGTGCATTATTAGGGATGTTTGTACTAGTTTAGGAGCTAATTTATGATTAAGAAGTTGGGAAGAATTAGTACAGGAAAAGGTAGATTTAAGTGAGTTTGGAGCGTTAGGAAGCTAAGAAGAACAAGCCGCGGGCGCGGAAAGGAAGCCACGGGCACGGCCAAGGAAGAATTCGTTGAAGTACAAAGACAAGCAAAGCCGCGATCGCGGCCAACAAAGCAGTGATCGCGGCCGTTGAAGAAAATGCTGAAGTCAAAGACAAGCAAAGCCGCGATCACGGCAAACAAGGCAGCGATCGCGGCCATTGAAGAAAAAACAGCAGAGTTGTTGTTTCAGATTTCCTTAGTTATTTTATTAGTTTTTATTAATTGTTTTAATTACGTTTGTTATGGAAACTGTTATCTTTAGCCTAGGATATAAATACTTTGCTAAACCTAGTTTTCAGAGATGTTATTTTTTTGGAGAACAATCGTTTCTATTATTTTTGGAGTTTTTGCAAGACTATGAAGAACTAAGTTCCTTTGCTTGGTTAGACGATTGAAGCCTTCGTTTGATTTGGTTGTAAGATTATAACTCTTGTTCTACTTCTTTGAATCTTATTGATTCTCTTGAACTTAATCCCTTTGAGTTTTGCTAATTGGCCATTGGTACTACTCTTATGCTAGAGTTGGATTATTTCTAGTTGAAATATCTGAGTCAGAGTAGAAACTACGATCTTTTAGAACTAGTTGTGATAGTTTATTGTAGAAGAAAATTGATTTGCATGCTAAATAAAACTGGTTGTTTTATGTTGCATGTATCTGCTGAAATTCCTGGAACTTACTGCTGCTATTGAATTGAATCTCGATAGTTTCCTGATTGTTTGATAGTTAGTATTATCAGGGTTTGGTTGTCCTATTAATAAACTTAAGCAAAGAAATTGGAACATTCATTGGGTTAAAGAACTGGAGATAATCGATGATCAACCAATCAAACTAAAGTGTGGATATCAGTCTGGCTGAGCTCTTTCGTCAATATCTGTTTACATCTTTGTTACTTCTGTTAGTTAATTTCGTAGCTTTAGAACTCAAACCAAAACCCCCCTTTGTTACTGTTGATGATTGGTAAACGATTTCTGCAAACATGATAAATAGCTTGATTCTCTGTGGGTTCGACCTTTACTTGCCAGACTACATTAGTTGGGTTATTGAGGTTTATTTGATAGGTACATACGACAAAAGCCGTGTTAAATTTGGCACCATTGCCGGGAAATCTAAAGTTTTAATCTTTTCATGTTTGTGTGTGATTGTTTACCAACTGTTGTGTGAACCTATCTTATGGTTCACACCCGTGCTACTAATTCTACAATTTTGAATCTTGATCCATAAATTGAGCGGACACTTTACAGGAACCGTAGAGAAGTTCGTGAGCAACTCGAGATGGATGAACAACAGACTTTGAGGCAGTTAACTACACCAAATCTGGAGCAGCAACCGCTCGTTATGCACTTTCCTGAGTTGGCTGATGGAGTCAATTTTGAGTTGAAGTCTGGATTAATTCATTTGCTACCACACTTCGATGGGTTGAGTGGTGAAGATCCCAACAAACATCTTTCTGAGTTTCACGTTGTCCGCACCAGCATGAAGCCGAGGGGAGTTACTGAAGATCAGATCAAGTTGAGGGCCTTTCCTTTCTCTTTGAAGGATTCAGCTAATGACTGGTTCTACTATCTAGCTCCGGGAAGTATTGATACATGGGCAAAGATGAAGAAAACCTTTTTGGAGAAGTACTTTCCTGAAACAAAGCTCAATAGCCTGAAGAAGAACATTAGCAACATTGAACAACATGCTACTGAGACTTTGTATGAGTACTATGAGAGATTCAAACGGCTAATATCAAGTTGTCCGTACCATGTTTATTCTGATCAGGATCTCATTTTGTATTTGTATAGAGGACTTCTTGATGATGAGCGCAGGATGGTGAATGCAGCCTGTGGCGGTAATATTCTCAACAAAACGCATGCTGTAGCTTTTGAGATGCTTTTTGAGCTATTTGAAGGCTCAAGACAGTTCAGCAAAATGACTAGTTCTCATGCAGCAAAAGCTGCAGAATCCTCATCGCCATCTCTGTAGTCTGATGTGAATGAATTGAAGGAGATGATGAAGCATTTTATGTTGAAAGGCAATCAGAAGCCAGTCAACGCATGTGGTATTTGTGTTGATGTGCTCCATCCTACTGATGCATGCCCGCAACTGCAAAAGCCTACAGCTGAAGTGAATGCTGTGGGAGGTTTCGGACCTCCTAGACCAAGATATGACCCATACTCCAACACCTACAATCCTGGGTGGAGAGATCACCCCAATTTGAGATATGAGAACCCACAAAACCAGCAATAGCAGCAACAATTTCAACAGCCTGGAGGTCAACAACAACAACAACAACAATTCAAACCACCATATGATCATAGACCTCAGGGGAAGAATTCGAGTTCATCTATGTCTACAGAAGACATGATCAAGGCCCTTGCGCAGAACATGACCACCATGTAGAGCAATCTAGTGCAATTTCAACATGAGACCAAGTCTAGCATTTAGAATTTGGAGAATCAGGTTGGGCAGATTTCTCTGGCAGTAAGCAAATTGGAAGCTAAGGAGGTGAGTAAGTTGTCGTCGTAAACGGAGTTGAACCCGAGGCAGAATGTGAGTGCAATTATGCTGATGAGTGGGAAACAGTTGGATGACAGAGCGAACAATAAAGTTCCCTCAGCTGAAAGGGACGAACAACCTGCAACAAGTATAGTTCAACAGAAGGAACATACAACAACTGAAAAGCCATATGTCAGGCTGGATTTTCCTCAACTCGGCTCCCAGAAGTCGGTTCCGCCATTTCCTGAGGCGTTGAAAGACACAAGGAGGTTAGAGAATGACAAGGAGATTTTCGAGACCTTTAGTAAGTGTGAGGTAAACATTCCCTTGCTTAAATTGATTAAAAGTGTTCCTCTCTATGCAAAGTTTCTTAAAGAGTTGTGTACAATTAAGAGGAATCAAAAAGTGAAAAGCAAGAAAAAGATTAAGGTAAGTGAGCATGTGTCTGCTGTGCTTCAAAGGCGAATGCCTAAGAAATGTGGCGACCCTGGAATGTTCAGCATACCTTGTGTGATAGGTGACACCAAATTTGAAAGAGCCATGTTAGATTTAGGTGCATCAATTAATGTGTTACCTTATTATTTATATGAATCTTTGAGACTTGGACCATTGCATGAAATTGGGGTAATTATTCAATTAGCTCATTGTTCCAATGCCTATCCGAAAGGAGTGGTAAAGGACGTTCTTGTGAAGGCGGATAAGCTAATTTTTCCTACTGATTTCTTTGTGTGGGACATGGACCATGACAAGCATGCATCTCCTATTCTGTTAGGTAGGTGATATGTTCTTGCCTCCGATGACAAGTCGAATTGTCAAGGTGACACCTTTGGATCTAGTCTTGGTTGGAAAGTCACTCGACACTGGTAAATCTGCCGTGGAACGTGGTGTTGGTGATGGTTCACGAGCGGGAGATCGCAATGGTTGTTGTGATGGAAACGACGGTAGTGATGAATGGAATGAATAGATAGCGGTGGCAGAAGCGGTTTGATGAGGGATAGATGACTTGAAGAGACAAGTCTTTGGGTGTCGTAGCGTCGACTGCGGAGGAAGGGAGATGCGAAGGAAGACTTGGCTTGAAAGATCAAGCGATTGCCGTAGCATCGGCGGCGGAGGGAATGGGGATGCGAAGATAGAGGGTGACGTCCGATCAAGGGAAGGAGGATAAACACTCTACTTGAAACCTTGATTAAAATGGAACGTAAGAAATAACAATAACAAGGGAGGCTTTAAATAGCCAATGTATCTCGGCCAAGACCTAATGGGCTTGGGCCGAAACGAGCCTAAGGGCTAGCCCATGCAAGCATGCAAAAGGCACAAACCCTAAAAGATAGAAAGACTATAAAAGGAAACTATCTAAAACACACAGGAAATACTAAATATAGAAAATGTCTTGAAACTATGAAAACGACGCGTTGAATGAGTACAAATACCGCGAGGAATAATGACTAAGGGTCAATGGCCTCGCGAGTGGGTGCACGCAATGTTGTCTCTGAAGAACGCGTTGTTTCATTGCCGATGGTGGAGATGACGACGAGTCTTGGGTTTTCGTCTAGGCTTCCTTGGCCAGCGACGACGCGTGCGACAAGTGATGTGACAGTGGTAGAGATGGCTTTGGACCTAGACCTTGTCATTGGGCCCTCTGAGCGTAGGCTCATGGGTTCTTCTCGTCTTGGGCCGTCATGGGAAGCAGGGTCACATCACCCTCCCCCACTTGGCTGTGAAGTGTCCCTGCTTTACCATCATCAAACTCTGGGTCAACATATGGTGTCAAGTCCGCCACGTTGAAGGACGCGTGGACTCCAAAATCTGGGGGGAGCTCGAGTTGATAGGCATTTTCCCCTAAGGCCTTGATCACGCGGAAGGGTCCATCTCCACGTGGTGCCAATTTGTGCTTGTGCCGCGCGGGGAATCTCTCCTTTTGCATATGCACCCAGACAAGGTCTCCGGGGAAAAAGACGACGCGACGGTGGCCAGAATTCTTCTGCGAGGCATACCGCACGGCCCTCCTCTCCAGCTGCTCCTTGGTGCATCGATGAAGCTCCTGCACTTGCTCGGCACGGTTGGCGGCGAAGACATGTACTGGGTCACGTAGAGGTCGCGGAGACAGATCTAGTGGCGTCAAGGGGTTCATGCCTGACAGGGCTAAAGTCGTATGCCTATCAAATATATCCTAAAATACCTACTAAAGAGTATAACAAGCAAGTCAGGGTCGATTCCACAGGGAGTCAGGTTATCTATCTCTGTAATTCGAAATCACCAACTAGGAACTAGGGGGGGGGGGGGGGGGGTTGTTGTATGAGTTTCTTAGTAACCAAGTAAATAAAGCAAGAAAACAAGTAAACAAATTCGCAATTAAAGGTTGTGAATATGGTGGGGAAAAACGTCACACCTGACAAAGATCCACACAATAAGAGATATGGTTGATCACTGAATTCTATTAGCCTCAAGTTCTTATCTTTCCTATAGCTGTCCTTATCCCGATCTTAGGTAACTATTAGTTCTACCAGCCCTAATAGTACTTATTACTAGGTCAAATCCGAAAACCTTCAAGACTCAACAAAGCAATAGCATTCAACCAAGGATTTAACAAGATACATGCAATAGAAACAACCCGTTACTATAACATGCAATTAACTCTCTCTCACGATGAACACTCGTAACCCGCTTATGTAAATCGTGTGTACTACTAGATATGCAACCCGATCCCGGAATCACAAGTCCTAGCTATTAGGAAGATATCAATAAACCTAGGTGATCAGTCTAGATAAATCAACATAAACCAATAAACATTCAAGCACAAGAGAATTAATCCAACCAGATAGGAAAATGAACAAGAGTAGAAAACTCACAACCAATCAATTGCTGGCTTCAAACTGTCAAGTGCAACAATGGAGGTTTAGTTCTCCATAGGGTTTGTGAGAGCAAAAACATAGAAAGGTGGCAACTAGGGTTCAAGAATGGATTCCCTCTAAAAGAGTCTTAAACTTAACTTAAATACTAAAGAAATAATTCAGAAATAAAGAAAAGAAATAAACAAACTTGGAAACAAAGTCTCGGAAATAAAATAAAACGGGAAATAAAAACTCGGAAATATCTTCAGCGCGTCTCCACCGCGGGTGCGGTGATACCCACCGCAGGGTGCGGTGGTCTTCCAGAATCTAGATCCTCGCTTCTGTTGTGCTCGCCGCGGGTGCGGCCATCCCACCGCGGGGTGCGGTGGCGACGACTTCTTCAGCTTTTGCGACACTTTATTAAAAATACCATAACGTTTGATTCCCAACTCGGATTGCGCTCATATTTTGAGGACTTGCAGTAGACTTCAAGATCTAACTCCTTGAATTGGAATCAATCCATTTTGACATCTGAGTAAAAAGAACTAACCATTTGAATTCAGCCCACTGTTCTTCTACTCTTCAATGTACTTCAAACCTCTGTAAATCCCATGATTTCTTCACTTCTAGTCTCTAACTCTCAACTCCACAATTGTGCTCTAAATCCATCCAAATGGCACCTCAAAACTGATAACAACCCCTAGAAATACACTATAAAATAGTGCCGATCAAATCCCCCATGCTTAAACCTTGCTTGTCCTCGAGTAAGCTAAAGTCAACCTACTCCTTCAATCAATCCCCAAGGTTTCAGGAAGCATAGAAAAATCAATCCCTCCAAGAATTTCACCTAACAATAAACTCCAAGTACCAACACAATAAGCACAGCACAACACAACATATAATAATACAACACTACACACCAAAGCTAAAAGGAAAGCAGAGTACTTCCCCCAAGCTTATCCCGAACACCATAGAGTGAATAAAATCTAATCCTAATCTCCCATCTATCTTCTTATGCCTCCCAGAGTGACCTACCCGAATCCTCCTTATATCACCTCTTCTTATGTCGCCACGCCAGGTAAAATGATGATTCCTAAAAATCACTCTTCTTCTTTTCACTCATTTTGCCAAGGCGCCCTTTCAGGTTTTCACCAAGCCACTCATTTCATTTTTCTATAGATGGGCTCACATATGCTCACATCACTCTTGACCAATTATTACCCCAGCCTAATGCTGGTCCAAGCCACCTGCTTATTACCTAAGCCGCCCTTTCGGGTTTTCGACCTATCCCAGGATTTCTATTTTAGCCTTTTTTCAAATTTTTGGCTTTTTCAATTTTTTTTTATTTTTCTCCTCAACAACGTAGCAAGTATAGAACTCTCCCCCATGCTTAAACATTGCATTGTCCTCAATGTAATGAAAGACAAAAAGAAAAGAAGCACAGTGAGAAGCAAAAAATAACTCACAACGTCGCCGAGCTGGCTTGGACACTTCGTTTGTTGCTGGCGGTCTTCAATATACGCACAGGTCGCTGGTGTTGTGTGGGTGTCTTCGTCAACTCCATAATCTTCTCCTACCGTGCAACCAAAAGGAACCACTGTGGTGAGTAGTGGCATAGCAAGGATGTCGGGGTTGCACGGCCTTCAATGAACACATTGTAGAGCCCATATGTAATCGTGGGGGGCTCTAGTGTTCCTCCTCATCAGCTGTCAATTGTAGGGCCATCATCATTGCCAAATAATGTGTGGGGCTAATGACTCCTCCTTGGACAACATGATGCGCAACATCTCCATGAGAAACTCTGGACAACTGGCCTTGGTACAACTTTTTTTTTTAATTCCGATTATTCTTTTTTTTTTTGGATTTTTTTTTTGCTCCCCGTTTAAGATTTTTTCAGGGAGTTTATTAGTGCAGGGAAAAAAAAGACTTACAATGGTATGGGAAACACCTTCTTCAATTTGCATAGGTCTCATCCCTGCAGGTTAGTTGGAAACAAAGAAAAACAAAAACAAAAACAAAACACACCAAAACAAAAGCATAAACAAAGAAAAAAAAAGCAAAGAAAGAAAAACATACCTCGGGTTGCCTCCCGGACAGCGCCTTAGTTATTGTCATGGCTTGACTTGGTATTCTCCCACTTAACTTGGGTTGCTCAAAGCAATTGAACTCTTGGGGTCTATATCAGGGGGATGCCTCTTTGTATACTCCCTGTTGAGCTTTTCCCCCATGCTTGTGCACTTCATGATGGTTGGGCCGCTGTTCATATCTATGAATGCACTTGCCATCTTCAAAAACGGTCTACCCAGCATCTCAGGGGCTGCATGTATGTCCTGCCCCGTATCTAACATATAAAAATCCGCCACTTAAATCAGGGTCTCCTTCTTGTGTTTCCCCTTTGATTTCTTCTTGATCCTGCACAACACCCCTAAAAATTCTGTGCAGCGAGGGATGATGTTCGCCAGCGTGACCAAGGGAACGGTTTCTACGCAGTCACTGAAGGTTTCAAATAAATTTTTGTCGTTCTCCACCATTCTGGTGTCCTTCAGAGCCTCAGAGAAGGGTGTAGCGGGGTGCAGCGAGACAAGCGGGAAGGAGTTTAGATGCACATACTCATCATAGGCAGCCTCGAGAGGGTCGGGGGCTATCGGGGCGTTTTCGAGAGGGGCGGGCGTCGCAGGATCGTTTCCGCAATCGCGGCTCTCCTCCTCTTGGTCGCTGAATTCCTCCAGTCCCAAAAAATATTCTTCCTCAGAAAGCACCTTGCGGTCCCAAATATCGTCTGGAAGGCCCAACTCCTTGAGTGAACCGCTGGCGTGGTCAGATTCCACCGCGGGTGTGGTCATGTTCGTAGAGGAATTCTTGGAAAATCCCACAACGCCTTCGCGGGTGCGGTCAGATGACCGCGGGTGCGGTGAAGATGCAGGACTCTCAGTTTGTTCCGCCGTTGGGTGCGGTGAGAGTGGCGCAGGGTGCGGTCGGTCTTGTAGAGTCCCACCGCAGGTGCGGTCCGCCTGCCGCAGGTGCGGTGAACTCGACAGAGAGTTCTCGCCTTCTGTGTCGTCCTCTTCAGCACTAGGAGCGACGTTCAACTGCTTAGTACTCTGGAGGGTCATTGAAAAGACATCCTCTCTCTGGTGCACTACTGGGTGAAATAGCTGTTTTGCCGACATCGTGGACTCTATTCTGCTAATTTCTTGAGTCAAGTGCTCCATTTGATTCCTCAAATTCTGGAACCTGGAATCCATCTCTTGTTCATGTTGGATCATGCTTTGCGTAAGAGATTGAATTAAATCCTCAGTCGACATGTGGGAACTTGGATCGGACACTGGTAGTCTATGCTCATAGGCCGGATTGTACTGCCGTGGAGTACCCTGCGGGTAGAACGATTGTGGCTCCGGGTAGAACTCCTGGTAGTCATGACCATATGGAGGGTATTGCTGGTACCCATAACTCGAATTGGGGTAATCTCTCCACCCTGGAGTGTATGCGTAGGAGTATGGGTCATATCGCGGCTCTCTCCATAACTCCATATCTGTAACAAAGAAAAAGAAATCAGTAGCACGAGTGTGGACCGCAAGATAGGTCCACACAAAAGTTGGTAACAAATAAAAACACAAAAACAAAAATTTTTGATTCCCCGGCAACGGCGCCAAATTTGATAGGACTAAAGTCGTATGCCTATCAAATAAATCCTAAAATACCTACTAAAGAGTATAGCAAGCAAGTCAGGGTCGATCCCACAGGGAGTCAGATTATCTATCTTTGTAATTCGAAATCACCAACTAGGAACTAGGGGGGGGGGGAGGGTTGTTGTTGTATGAGTTTCTTAGTAACCAAGTAAATAAAGCAAGAAAACAAGTAAACAAATTCGCAAGTAAAGGTTGTGAATATGGTGGGGAAAAATGTCACACCTGACAAAGATCCACACAACAAGAGATATGGTTGATCACTTAATTCTATTAGCCTCAAGTTCTTATCTTTCCTATAGCTGTCCTTATCCCGATCTTAGGTAACTATTAGTTCTACTAGCCCTAATAGTACTTATTACTATGTCAAATCCAAAAACCTTCAAGACTCAATAAAGCAATAGCATTCAACCAAGGATTTAACAAGATACATGCAATAGAAACAACCCGTTACTATAACATGCAATTAACTCTCTCTCACAATGAACACTCGCAACCCGCTTATGTAAATCGTGTGTACTACTAGATATGCAACCCGATCCCGGAATCACAAGTCCTAGCTATTAGGAACATATCAATAAACCTAGGTGATCAGTCTAGATAAATCAACATAAACCAATAAACATTCAAGCACAAGAGAATTAATCCAACCAGATAGGAAAACGAACAAGAGTAGAAAACTCACAACCAATCAATTGCTGGCTTCAAACTGTCAAGTGCAACAATGGAGGTTTAGTTCTCCATAGGGTTTGTGAGAGCAAAAACGTAGAAAGGTGGCAATTAGGGTTCAAGAATGGATTCCCTCTAAAAGAGTCTTAAACTTAACTTAAATACTAAGGAAATAATTCAGAAATAAAGAAAAGAAATAAACAAACTTGGAAACAAAGTCTCGGAAATAAAATAAAACGGGAAATAAAAACTCGGAAATATCTTCAACGCGTCTCCACTGCGGGTGCGGTGATACCCACCGCGGGGTGCGGTGGTCTTCCAGAATCTAGATCCTTGCTTCTATTGTGCTCGCCGCTGGTGCGGCCATCCCACCGCGGGGTGCGGTGGCGACGACTTCTTCAGCTTCTGCGACACTTTAGTAAAAACGCCATAACTTTTGATTCCCAACTCGGATTGCACTCATATTTTGAGGACTTGCAGTAGACTTCAAGATCTAACTCCTAGAATTGGGATCACTCCATTTTGACATCTGAGTAAAGAGAACGAACTATTTGAATTCAGCCCACTGTTCTTCTACTCTTCAAAGCACTTCAAACCTATGTAAATCCCATGATTTCTTCACTTCTAGTCTCTAACTCTCAACTCCACAATTGTGCTCTAAATCCATCCAAATGGCACCTCAAAACTGGTAACAACCCCTAGAAATACACTATAAAATAGTGCCGATCAATGCCATACACCACTTCGAACGGTATCAACTTGGTTCCCGTGTGCCTGCATCTATTGTAACAAAACTCGACAAGTGATAGTAAGTCCTCCCAACGCCGAGGGTTGGCTTTAAGCATCGCGCGAAGGAGGGCTCCTAGGGTTTTATTCTTGACCTCCTTTTGGCCATCGGTCTGAGGGTGGTAGCTAGTAGAGAATAAGAGTTTGGTGCCTAGCTTACCCCAAAGAGTTCTCCAAAAATGACCAACGAACTTAGAATCCCTATCACTCTCTATAGTACGCGGGACTCCATGCAGACGCACCACATGCTCAAAGAATAGATCGGCAATCTCACTAGCACTATGGGTTGTCTTACAAGCAATAAAATGTGCCATCTTAGAAAACCTATCTACGACCACAAAAATAGAGTCTTTACCGCATCTAGAGAGGGGCAAACCCGTGATGAAATCCATAGACAAATCTTCCCAGGGGGCACTTGGTATGGACAAAGGAGTGTAGAGGCCGTGAGGACTAGACCTAGCTTTGGCTCTCTGGCAAGTCACACAACTTCTACAAAACCTAGTCACTTGGTGGGTCATCTTAGGCCAAAAGAAGTGTTCTCTAAGTGCGGCCAATGTCTTACTAATCCCAAAATGTTTGCGACTTTCGTGTGCTTCCTGAATCAAAAGGATCCTAATGGAAGACATAGGGATGCAAAGGCGACTAGCCTTGTATAAATAACCCTCAGAAAGGAAATAGGACTCAAACTCACGCGATCTCAGGCAATTCTCTAAAATATGTGCAAAGAAAGGATCACTAGCATACAATTCCTTAATCAAAGCAAAACCCAAAACTTTAGTTTGCACATGAGTCAAGAGAACATACCTTCTAGACAACGCGTCTGCGACAATGTTCTCCTTCCCTTTCTTGTGGACCACGACATAAGGAAATGTCTCCATAAATTCCACCCAACGAGCATGGCGTCGATTGAGGTGGGCTTGGCTCTTCAAATAGCTCAAGGCTGCATGGTCGCTGTGGATGCCAAATTTACGCAGCCAAAGGTAATGTTGCCATGTCTTCAGCACGCGTACTAAGGCATATAACTCTTTGTCGTAGGTGGGGTAATTGAGTGTGGCCCAGTGAGCTTCTCACTGAAATATGCAATGGGCCTCTTCTCCTGGTATAGCACACCACCAATGCCTATGTCTGAGGCATCACACTCCACCTCGAAGGTCTTCGCGAAGTCAGGGAGCTGGAGCAACGGCGCGTTGCACAAGGCCCTCTTCAAGGCCGAGAAGGCCTCTTTGTGGGACTCAAGCCAGACAATTGTGCTTCCCTTCCTCGTCAACTCATGTAATGGCACGACAATGGAGGAGAAATCTCTAACAAAGCGCCTATAAAATCCAGCGAGGCCGAGAAAGCTTTGCACCTGTGTCAGCGTCGTCGGAGTTGACCACTCTTTGATGGCCGCAATCTTTGCCTCGTCGACGCATAGACCATCACTACTCACGACGTAGCCCAGAAAATTTGTGGACGCGGAGCAAAAACTGCACTTGGCCAGATTGGCAAACAAGCTCTCGCGTCGAAGGCATTCGAGCACAAGTCAAAGGTGATCGACATGCTCTTCCAGACTCCGTGAATATACAAGGATGTCATCAAAATAAACGACGACAAACTTGCCAAGGAATGTTCTCAAGATATGGTTCATCACGCGCATGAAGGTGTTGGGCGCGTTCGTGAGCCCAAATGGCATGACAAGCCACTCGTAGAGCCCGTACTTTATCTTGAACGCGGTCTTCCACTCATCACCTTCTTTCATCCTGATCTGGTGATAACCACTCTTCAAATCTATCTTGGAGAAAAGTGTGGCGCCATGAAGTTCATCAAGCATATCATCGAGGCGGGGAATAAGATGCCTATACTTGACGGTGATCTGGTTTATCGCGTGACAATCAACACACATTCTCCATGTGCCATCTTTCTTGGGCACAAGGATCACATGCACAACACAAGGGGAGAGAGATTCCCTTACGTAGCCGCGATCCAACAACTCTTGCACTTGGCGCTGTAGCTCTTTGGTCTCTTCTGGGCCAGCTCTATATGCAACGCGATTGGGCAAGGAAGCACCTGGTACAAGGTCAATCTGGTGCTCAATGCCTCTCAGTGGAGGTAAACCTTATGGCAACTCATCAGGAAATACATCATCGAATGCGGCGAGCAAGGTCACGATGACTGGCGGCACGGACGCGGTGTTCGACGATTCAGAGATGCAGGGAGTTGGCACAAGCAGAAAACATGGAGCTTTTCCAGTCAAACACTTAGTGAGGTCACTGGGCCTGGCTAAAAGCATGCGTTGCTCACACTTGCCTTGCAAAGGAGACGTCTTTGGCAACGGTGCGGCAAACTTTGTCAATGGCGAGGCGCTTCTCGAATTCTGTAGGGAACTTGGTGTCCCAGCTGTGGCGTTGTGCGTCTTCTTGCCAGTGCCTGGAGGAGACGAAGTGTTGCCAAATTTGGAGAAGTTTTTCCTCTAGAGTGCCTCTGGACACTCTTTTGACCTAGTAGACGCGATCTCTATGGCCTTCTGGCGATCACGTTCAACTTGGTCCTGCAAGATCTCATGGGGAGACATTGGATGCAAAGTGACGCGCTTCCCGTGGTAATTAAACACATAAGTGTTTAAATAGCCATCGTGGAGCACGCGCCTGTCAAATTGCCATGGGCGCCCAAGCAAAATATAGGTGGCGTCCATTGCAATGACATCACATAAAACTGAATCACAGTATTGGCCTATGGAATATGAAATTAAGCATTGGCGAGATACTGTGTTACATGGACTAGATGATATCCATTGGAGGGCATAAGGCTGGGGATGAGGCGTCGTGGGCAACTTGAAGTGTGTGACGACCTTCTCAATGACAATGTTAGCACATGATCCTCCATCAACAATGACACTCAAGGAAGCCGTCTGGACGAGAGCTCTTGTGTGGAACAAATTCTCCCTTTGGTCGCATAGGCTTGCTTCCTTGACTGTGAGGAGACGACGCGTCACCAAGCTCAATGGTGTGCCCGTGTGTAGAGAAGCGGGTTCGCAGTCATAAGCGTCTTCATCCTCTTTTGCATTGCCTTCATCGATCGCGTCAAGTGTGGCCTCCTCGTCATCACAGGACTCGTAGCCAGCGGCGGAGAACAACACCTTGCAAGCATTGGGGCAATCTTTCTTGTAGTGGCCTCATCCACCACACTTGTAGCATTCGAGGTCGCGCGTGCGATCTGTGCCCACTGGGGGTTGTCTGGGCGTGGTCTGGCGCGGCACGGTGCTCGGCGTCGAAGGCTTCGCCTTGGTTTCTTGGATAGACGCGGTTGTGGGAGAGGCACTAGGGCGAGGGTTAGTAGAAGATAAACCACTAGGGTTAGAAGCATACCTGGTTTGGCCACTTTTCCAAGTATAGGACTTTCGGCGAGTGAGTTGTGCATGAATTTTCATCGCCGTGTGAGTGAGGGTGTTCAAGTCTTTGATTGGCAAAATATCGAGTTGATCACGGATGTTGGTGTTCAAGCCACTAAAGAATTTCGTCCTCAAAGTCGATGGTGCAACGGAGATGTTGGCCTTGTAATACATGTCTTCAAGCTTGGAAAATAACTCAAGTGGAGTCATGGACCCTTGGCGAGCCATGGCTATCTCCATTCGCATTTGATTCCTATAGTCTAGCGGCACATATTTCTTGGTCATCACGTACACCAATTGATGCCACTCGGTGACCCTTGTCCTATGGCGACGCACGCAGTCATCTTCAAATCTATGCCACCAAACACGGGCGGCTCCTCAAAAGTTAAGTGTCGCAGCATCGACATGCTCCTCGGGAGGCACTCGACAATATCGAAGTGTGTACTCCGTAGCCTGCACCCATTCAAGAAAAACAGAGGGTTTGTATTCACCATAAAAATGCTCGATTTTTACCTTGACTTGGTGTCATTGGAATCGAGGCTGGGCAGGTGCTTGGTTGAACGCGTTGTTTGGCGCGGCGTCGTAGAGAGGGTTCTCAAAGGCACGCACTCCATGTGGTCTATCGCGTCCAACCTGGCGTCTATCGCGTTCTTGGCGATCTTCGCGGACATACTCATCCCTGGGCACTAGGCGTCATCGCGTTGACGTCTTCGCGGCTGGGCATCATAGTTGTTGCGTCGAATGTCTCTTGGCATAACATCGCGGCGCTCACCGCCAATGTCACGAACGCGTTCTCCTTGGGCTGGAGACGCGGTGGAGGTATCCAATCCGAAGGGCGATCCTGCAATTCAAGTGGATCTCCAAGAGGGGGGTGAAAAAAATTAGGATTGACCATACCCGAGTCCTCGATCTCTTCGTCATCATACTCGTCGAAGTCGTCGTGGACATTGGGTGTGATCGACGCGTAGCCATCCGATCCATAGCGCGGTGTCCGAACACTTTGATGTCGAAGGTGGTCGCACACATCATGGCTTCGTGGTTGTGTAGGTGGTATCCTCAATTGAGCATCGTGTCGTGTAGGCCCACCGTCGCGGCGGCCGAGTCTTTTCGGCATCGCGTCGGCTTGACGATGTCGGCCATCGCGTGGCGTGGAGTCTGGCACACGGTGTTCGGTTCTCCGAGAGGCATACCTATCATCAAAGTTGTAGGGTTCAGAATACTCACCTCGAGAGTCGTCGGCGTTGCGGTCAGAACCGGTGCCGTAGCCAGTGGGAGTGGCTCTGGGAACGTAGCTATCCGTTTGGGAAACGAAGCCTTAGCGGCTCTCAATGACACTCTGCATTCGGTTGAGTTGTGGTTGATGTTGAGAAGTGGAAGGCATAACACCTTTGCCTTTGTCCACCCTTGTCTTCGATGGACTCGCGTCGGTGGCTCCAGGTTGAGCCGGCGCGTCCATGGCACTCAGAGGAGTTAGAGTTGGCACGACGGGTGCCACGCGTTGTTGTGCTCTTAAGGCTGCATTCTCTTGTCGAAGATCTTGAATCAATTGTTGCTCCTCGGACAACTCAAGGAGTGGTTCGTGTTGTGGGGGGTCGAGAGGGAGACCCAACGTCTGAGGTTGTGGGTTGGTGTTGTCGTCATCGCGTTGGTCTTCACTGTGTCCAACTGGCATGGTACCTATGACAAGACGGCCATACATGGGAGTAAAACGAACCAAAAGACAACAAAGAACAACAACCAAGAAAATCACTAGTCAAGTCACAAAGTTCACGTAGGTAGGGCTAGTTTGGGCTTGCCGTGAGGGCGGCTTGGCTTGACAAGAGATGGTGTATCAAGGAAGTTGCAATCAAACAAACAAGAACAAACTGAAACCCTAAAACAAATGTAAACAAAGCAACCTAATAAGCAAGAAAATACCTTCTAGGAAGCTTGACCTAGACGGTGGAGAGGTTGAGAAGATGAGCTTAGACCGAGAGTGGGTTAGGATTGCCTTATTTTGGCTTTCCCTAACTTTGGAAACTTTTTTTTTGATTTTTTTTAAATATCCGAGATCTTATCTTTTGATCTTTTCGGATTTGCAAAAGGAAACAAAAATAAAATCGGTCTAAGTAACAAGAATATCACAAGTGTGATCTTAGAGATAAGAGAGAGGAGATAAGATTTGATAGATATCTTATATAAGGAAATTCGGTTAACTTGACTAAAAAGTAAACTCTAGCAAACAAGGAAACTCTATCCACGCATGAAATAAGGAAACAAAATATTCTAGCATGCAAGATAACAAATTATCTAACACACCAAAACTTAGGGAACAAGAAAAAAAACCGGCCAAGATAGGATCTTGTAGAAACCGAAGGTGTTGCAAAGATGGATTTTTTTTTGTTTTTCTCTTCTTTTCTCGCGATATCTTACGAAAGCAAACGATGGGGGCCAAGAAAAATTTTGTGAACAAAATGCAAACTTGAGTTCGTGACTTACAAGACTGTTGGGCTCTGATGCTAGTTGATATGTTCTTGCCTCCGATGACAAGTCGAATTGTCAAGGTGACACCTTTGGATCTAGTCTTGGTTGGGAAGTCACTCGGCACTGGTAAATCTGACGTGGAACGCGGTGTTGGTGATGGTTCGCGAGCGGGAGATCGCGATGGTTGTTGTGATGGAAACGGTGGTAGTGATGAATGGAATGAATAGATAGTGGTGGCGGAAGCGGTTTGATGAGGGATAGGTGACTTGAAGAGACAAGTCTTTGGGTGTCGTAGCGTCGACTGCGGAGGAAGGGAGATGCGAAGGAAGACTTGACTTGAAAGATCAAGCGATTGACGTAGCGTCGGCGGCGGAGGGAATGGGGATGCGAAGATAGAGGGTGACGTCCGATCAAGGGAAGGAGGATAAACACTCTACTTGAAACCTTGATTAAAATTGACCGTAAGAAATAACAATAACAGGGGAGGCTTTAAATAGCCAATGTATCTCGGCCAAGACCTAATGGGCTTTGGCCGAAACGAGCCTAAGGGCTAGCCCATGCAAGCATGCAAAAGGCACAAACCCTAAAAGATAGAAAGACTATAAAAGAAAACTATCTAAAACACACAGGAAATACTAAATATAGAAAATGTCTCAAAACTATGAAAACGACGCGTTGAATGAGTACAAACACCGCGAGGAACAACGACTAAGGGTCGATGGCCTCGCGAGTGGGTGCACGCGATGTTGTCTCTGAAGAACGCGTTGTTTCATTGCCGATGGTGGAGAGGACGATGAGTCTTGGGTTTTCGTCTGGGCTTCGTTGGCCAGCGACGACGCGTGCGACAAGTGACGCGACGGCGGCAGAGATGGATTTGGACCTAGACCTTGTCACTGGGCCCTCTGAGCGTAGGCTCATGGCTTCTTCCTTGTCTTGGGCCGTCATGGAAGGCAGGGTCACATCAGTAGGCCATTTCTTAAAACTGTCAACACAAGAATTGATGTAAGTAGTGGTTCACTTGCTATGGAATTTGATGGGGAAAGGGTAGAGTATAACATTTATGATGCTAAGAAACACCCTCCTGATGATGATTCCATGTGTTCTATTGATGTGAGTAACTTATTTTGATCACCATGACACTATGTCGAGCCCACGACATTAACCAAGGCGCTTCTCGAGAGGCAACCCGAGGTATGAAGTATTTCTTGTCATTTTCTTTCTGTCCTTCTTTTTCCCTTATTTCATTTTCTAGACTAATTTGCAGGTAAAGATGCTTTCGAAGTGGAAGCCGCGGTCGCGGCCCAAAAACTGCGATCGCGGCCTTGCCTATACATGAAGCATGCAATTCAATTGCACACCAAATACCGTAAGCCTTCTCTACCTTGAAAAAGAAAAGAAAAAAAGAAGAACGCCGTGTGCAAGCCGCGATCGCTGCCTGTCAACCGCAACCGCGGCCTTGCCCTTGGGTAAAAAAAAAGTGCCGAAGAGAAAGCCGCGATCGCTGCCCACCACACCGCGATCGCGGCCCTGCTGGGAAGCAAGAACACCCCTCAATTTCTTCCTGCTCGACATTCTTCACCTTTTTCGTTCAAGTCGCCGCTTCCACACATCAAAACTCCCTTTCAGAACTCCTCATTGTCCATTGTTTCCAATCCAAGCAGCCGCTCAAGTCTATGTTCACTCTCTTCACTGCAAGGCTGCTCGCCACTTACTTCCTACTCGTTGTAGATCTTTTCTTCTTGCTGCGACCACTACTCGCTGCAACCGCCTTTATTTCAACAGTGACTGTAACGGCCAACGACAGAACCCGCAACACAATTGCACTAGGGCTTCGAATCTATGTTCGTAGAGGAATCGTGCAATCCCACTTCTTTGATGTTCCCACTTTAAATAAAGTGGAATTATTTGATTGCACTCGGAGTCTGTTTGAGCAGGACCGCCTAGGCGCCAATAGTGAGTATTTTTCCTTCTTCCCCAGATTTTCATTTCCGTCTTTCATTACATTGAGGATAATGCAATATTTAAGCATGTGGGAGAGATTTGTACTTGATGTCTATATATATATATTAAAAAAAATCAAAAAAGTCTGGCTAAGCTGAAAACCCGAAAGGGCGGCTTAGGCAAAATTCAGGGGCCTGGACCGGCATTAGGCTGGGGTAATAAGAGGCTAAAGAGTGATGTGAGGATTGGTGAGCTCATCTATGAAAAAAATGAAATGAGTGGCTAGGTGAAAACCCGAAAGGGCGCCTAGGCAGAATGAGAAAAAAAAAGAGTGATTAATTGGATTCATTCATTCTTCTGGCGTGGTGACATAAGTGGTGGAGCTATAAGGAGGTTTCGGGTAGGTCACTCGGGAGTTATAAGGAGATAGATTGGAGCTAGGATTAGAAATTCTCATTCACATACTGGAGTTCTGGTTAAGCTTGGGGGAAGTACTCTACTTTCCTTGATGCTGGTGTGCTGCGTTGTTGTGTTGGTGTTGCTAGAGATTCATGAGTAGGTACAGTTCTTAGTGGAGAATTTTGTTGTGCTTCCTGAGACCTTGTGTATTTCATTGGAAGAGTAGGTTTCCATTAGCTTACTCGAGGACAAGCAAGGTCTAAGCATGGGGGAATTTGATACGCTATACTCTGTAGTGCGTAACTAGGAATTGTTAGTGCATTATTAGGGATGTTTGTACTAGTTTAGGAGCTAATTTATAATTGAGGAGTTGGGAAGATTTAGTACAGGAAAAGGTGGATTTAAGTGAGTTTGGAGCGTCAGGAAGCTGAGAAGAACAAGCCGCGGGCGCGGAAAGGAAGCCGCGGGCGCGGCCATGTAAGAATTTGTTGAAGTACCAAGACAAGCAAAGCCGCGATCGCGGCCATTGAAGAAAATGCTGAAGTCAAACACAAGCAAAGCCGCGATTGCGGCCAACAAGGCAGCGATCGCGGCCATTGAAGAAAAATCAGCAGAGTTACTGTTTCGGATTTCCTTAGTTAATTTATCAGTTTTTATTAATTGTTTTAATTACGTTTTTTATGGAAACTGTTATCTTTAGCCTAGGATATAAATACTTTGCTAAACCTAGTTTTCAGAGATGTTATTTTTTTGGAGAACAATCGTTTCTATTGTTTTTGGAGTTTTTGCAAGACTATGAAGAACTAAGTTCTTTTGCATGGTTAGACGATTGAAGCCTTCGTTTGATTTGGTTGTAAGATTATAACTCTTGTTCTACTTCTTTGAATGTTATTGACTCTCTTGAACTTAATCCCTTTGAGTTTTGCTAATTGGCCATTGGTATTACTCTTATTCTAGAGTTGGATTATTTCTAGTTGAAATATCTGAGTCAAAGTAGCAACTACGATCTTCTAGAACTAGTTGTGATAGTTTATTGTAGAAGAGAATTGATTTGCATGCTAAATAAAATTGGTTGTTTTATGTTGCATGTATCTGCTGAAATTCCTGGAACTTACTGCTGCTATTGAGTTGAATCTCGATAGTTTCCTGATTGTTTGATAGTTAGTATTATTAGGGTCTGGTTGTCCTGTTAATAAACTTAAGAAAAGGAATTGGAACATTCTATGGGTTAAAGAACTGGAGATAATCGATGATCAACCAATCAAACTGAAGTGTGGATATCAGTTTGGCTGAGCTCTTTCGTCAATATCTGTTTACATCTTTGTTACTTCTGTTAGTTAATTTCGTAGCTTTAGAACTCAAATCAAAACCCCCCTTTGTTACTGTTGATGATTGGTAAACGATTTCTGTAAATAGGATAGATAGCTTGATTCTCTGTGGGTTCGACCCTTACTTGCCAGACTACATTAGTTGGGTTATTGAGGTTTATTTGATAGGTACATACGACAAAAGCCGTGTCAATTGGATTTCATGTGAATGGTACTGATGCATGTGTGAATTCTAAAATGAATCATGGAAAATGTGTGATTATAAGCTTGTATGTAGATGACATGCTTATTATGGGAAAACACATAAATATTATTGATTCAGACCAAGGATTTCTTATCTTTAAAATTTGAGATGAAAGATTTAGGTGGAGTTGATGTGATCTTAGGTATGAAAGTGACTAAAACCAAAGATGGCTTCATAGTGTTTCAATCTCATTATGTGGAGAAAATTTTATAGAAATTTGATTCTTTTGATGTCATGCCTGTAAGAATACCTTATGATTCTAGCATACATTTAAAGAAAAATAAAGAGAATATTGTTTCTCAATCTGAGTATACTAAGATAATTTGATGTTTGATGTTCGATGTTCTTAATGAACTATACTCGACCTGATATAGCCTATGCTTTTAGTAGATTAATTCGATATACCCTTTGTCCTTGTAATGAACATTGTAGTGCCCTTAAAAGATTATTAAAGTACTTGAGAGGTATAATGGATTGGAGATTACATTATGTGAAATTTTCTAAAGTTCTAGAGGGCTATTGTGATGCTAATTGGGTATTCGATAATGATGAAGTAAATTCTACTAGTGGTTATGTGTTTACTTTATGTGGTGCAACTATTTCATGAAAGTCTGCAAAGCAAACCATACTATGGAGTCAGAGTTTGTGGCTCTTGACTTAGCAAAGCAAGAGGCTCATGATTAAGAAGTCTAATGGGTGACATTCCATTATGGAGGGGGCCAACACCTCCCATATCTCTACCCCTCATATTACATATATAGTTTATACTTTTGGTTTCTTGAGATTGAAATCTCACTAATATTATAACATGTTATCAGCAAGACTTGCTCTAAGATAATAAGGTTGTCCTTGTGCTTCTTGTTTTGTGTTACTTTCGAGGTGTTGCACGCTTTGTCTAAAGTATTCAATGGTGGTTACTCTGTTTATATGCGTGATTTCTTGTTTTACTCTCGATGCCTACTTAATTTCATGATCTTACCAATTTTACTTTAATTTT
Organism: Rheum nobile; assembly: GCA_027886185.1. Taxonomy (NCBI): domain Eukaryota; kingdom Viridiplantae; phylum Streptophyta; class Magnoliopsida; order Caryophyllales; family Polygonaceae; genus Rheum; species Rheum nobile. Next base: position 570,593 of record WOAB01000108.1, on the reverse strand, counting down.
TTATTCACGATGATCTCTTGCCTCTATAGAGGAATTATATCTATTTACATATGTTGTTGTTACATTTTTTTGAAAGTATATACATTTATTAAACCCTTGAAGTGGATTCCGAAGAGGTTACATATATTGTCATCCCGGTAGTAATGGCATTTATCCTCCTCAAGAGGATATATACTTGAGTCAACTAACGTCCTGGGAGTGATGAAGATTATTATCGAAGTGATGAGTGTCATTCCTCCGAAGAGGATGTATATATGAGACAATTTGTGTCCTCGTAGTGACAATGTTTATTCCTATATATAATTTGTGAAATTGTTCCTTGAAGTGAATGAAATGTAAGAATTGTATTGTTTAGTATAGAGGAATTTTTTTTATTTGAAATGTATGAATTAGAATGTAAAATGGTATATATATATCTCATGAAGTAGACATGTATACAAAATTGAGACAAATATAAACCCTTTAAATGGCTATATGTAAGTTGTATAAATTATATTATATCCCTGAAGTGAATGTTAAGGTACTTGTATCATCTGTGAAAGCAGATGATCAAAACACATTTTGTAAAAATGATTGTCATATAAACACCAGGTAATATTAAGAATGACATCAAATATCTAAGTCTTGCATCTCATAGATTGGCCCGAAAGCAAGAATATGATAATTTCCACACCTAGATTATATGACACGATTATACAACAATTGAATTATATAGTATCACTAATAGAAGTTAGTTGACGATAAAATATTATGTGGCATGATAGACTCAGTCACCCAAGTCATATAATGATGCGCATGAAAACTGTATATTGACATACACTTACTATAGGACCATAAGATCTTGAGACCTAAAGTTTCTTTCATGAGAGCTAAGGGTGACCTAGTATGCAAAGTTCATATGGTCCTTGATTGAGTTTAAGGGACATATGAGGACAAAGTACACCGACATATGCATCAATGTATGTGAGTTGTCATATATTATATGATGTTGATAGATGTCCCAACACATTGCCTACACAAATTTAGTGAGAGAATGAGACCAATCAATTAATGTAGTGGTTGTGCATTTAGTTGCTCCTACACGTTCACAAAACGATCTAGTAGTGTCATTAATAATGTGGTCATAAGGATAGATAGACGAATGCTTATACATGACGTATAAGACCCGGTAGAGTCGTTGATCATATCAAATCATAACATATGAATGTCAAGAATTTAATTCAACTTAGACTGACGCTTAAAGTTCTCTTATATAAAATTTGTCTCCAAAAGAGAAATTTAAAGTTATTGGAAATGTGGTAAACATCCTCTTACCTCCCTTGATATATTAAAGTTGTTCCACATAAAAGCTAGGATTATACGAGGGGTTTGATTCCCTATTGTTTACTGAATGCCTAGAGCTTATGACCACATGATCAATACGTTGCTCGATATTAAGATTGCCAACCAGGTCAAAATCCCAACTTTAGGGGGAGAAGGAAATGAAACTAGTAAGTAAGATAAATGAACCGGAAGTTCAAAGGAATGAAATATAACTTTAATGGATTGTATAGCTGACATGCTATCAAATGTATTTACTAGTGCCATGATAATGTGACAAAGTCACATATATGAGAGTCATTTACATATCGTACCAAAGAGAAGGTTCTTTATAGTCTCTTTGTTGTTACAAGAACACCAGAAGTGTTGGGTGAGGATTATCCTCAAACGATATACATAATAAATCGACATTTTAATAATTTCATAGGTTGTAATGAAGTAATATGAGAAAGCTAGATTATTTAAATAAACATGGTGATTTTTGGACCAATAGTTCTAATGCCAAAAAGCATAAAACTAGTCAGTTGTATACACATGTCATAAGTGCAATAAGAATGTGATCTAAAGATAGATTGGTCACATAAGGATTTACACATAAGTCTAGAGTGGAGTATTTCAATCGCGATGAATTTTGTTCAAATATTTCTAGCTAAAACACATTATGTGTACTCAATTAGAATATGAAGGCTTTTATATGAAGTAAAAAAAAAATTATGGCATATGGGGTATAATTGTGTTCGCGAGTATTCGATAAGAAAAAAGGATCTATAAATAATCATATGGTTGTTATATATTTGCAGAAAATGACAAAGTCGAGCTATGATATTGTGTCTCCAGAAGAGATCCAACAAGCAACTAACATTTTGACTTGTTAGTTCATGCAAAATAATGATATTTTCCCTCCTCAGAAAAGTAAGCTAATAAAGTCAATTGATGTAACAAAGTATCATTTATTGTTACTGAACAAACAATAAAAGATAGTCAGTCAAGAGTCACATGATGATATATATACATATATCTACCGCATGAAGACCATATGTTTAACTGGGAGTATTATTTCTACGACTGCACTCTTTTTCTCTTAGCTTTGGTTTTTATCTCATTGGGTTTTTCCAAGTAAGGTTTTTGACGAGGCAGTTCGTGAAATCAATGATTCAGAACTCTAGAAGAGTTCCAACATGCACCCATCTTGATAACACGCATGTGATAGATGATTTAAACTATTGAATATAGACTAGCCTCGACCTGCAGTTCGATCATGCACAAAGATAATTGACAATGAGGGGAGATTTCTGTTAACTATACTCATTTCCCTAACTCTAGTTTTGTCCCATAGGGTTTTTTCAATACAAGGGTTTTTAACGAGACAGTATGTAAATTACAAGGTATACATAAAAAGGGAGATTGTTGTAAATACATAAAGTTATAACGTTGGATGTTCACTAATACATTAATTTTCTTAGGTTACTATTTGACCCATTTAGTACCTAGCTATATGTTACCTTGATAGTAACTCTCACATTGAAGAGTATAATAGCTTATAAAAATGTCTATCTTCAGCCTATAAATAAAGGCTCGTATAAGGTCATAATTGAATAAGAAGAAGAAACACGAGACTTTGTTCATACTTTCCATCTTTTCTCTACCTATCCTATTGTATATTTACTTTATGCTTTTGGTTTCTTGATATTGAAATCTCACCGATATTATAACATAAGTCTAATAATAGACGTGATAAGTCATTGCAATAGTTCATAAAACAACCATGTTTGTGGTAGCCAAGGATTGAAATTAAAGGAATAGGGTATTAACTAGTATAGTCGCATATGCCGGCCTTGCACGAATTTATTCTATAAAGTTTCACAAACTTGTTATATATCAATATCGAGAATGGTTCTCAGGATGAGTACAATCACTTTCATGAGAAATTCGAATGATGCACATAGAATGTAAAATATATGCACACATAGGTAACAATTTATGTACCTAAAAAATTCATGTATATTTAGGCAAATATTTATGTACTAAAAAAGTGCATATGTTTTTTGTCTAAATGTGCATATATTTTACATTGTATGTACATTGCTTGTAAAAGTGCACATTTTTTTGCCTAAATGTACAAATATCTTTTATTGTATAGGCATCGTTCGCATTTTACTCAGGAGCGGCCATTCTCACGGGATCAAACCCCTTAAAATACATACTTTGAAAAAAATATTTGTATTTTTTGAAGTAAAAATTCAACACATGAATAAACCTTAATATTAAAAATTTATATAACATACAACTCATTTCAACCTCGTTTTGCAAGTCAGTTACAACATGGGCACCCAAACAACACAAACTAATGACCAAATAAAAGCGGATGCCTAAAAAACATGAGTGGTTTAGGAAAAAATACATTGCGTTTTTTCGTAAGAGAGCGAAGACAAGTAATCAAAGTAGCATCGATTGGTCTCGGAGGAGACATCGACAACAATGGGCAAATAGACGGCGAGAGAATCGACTAGGAAGTTGCACTCACACATGAGAGGCCATTCTCACGAGATCAACCCCTTCAAATACATACTTTAAAAAAAAATTGTATTTTTCAAAGTAAAAATTCAACACACGAATAAATCTTATTATTGAACATTTCTAAAACATACAACTCATTTCAAACTCGATTTGCACGTCGGTTATGAGCACCCAAACAATGCAAACTAATGACCAAATAAACACATATGCCTAAAAAAACGTGAGTGGTTTAGGAAAAAAATACATTGCGCTTTTTCGTAAGTTTTGAGAGCAAAGACACCATACATGTAATCAAATTAGCATCGAGTGGTCTCATAGGAGACGTCGGCAATAATGGGCAGATAGACAACGAGTGAATCAACAGAGAAGTCGCATTCACATGACAGGCGAATACGACCAAATAGGAGGATTTGATGATTGAATAGGGAAGATAAAGTTAGTAGTTATGAATGGGTTTGGTTTGGTGGACGGCCACTTGACCCAGAGTGCGATCTTTGGGCCTTTACGAGATCGTCAATGGTTTAAGTGGGGGTGATTGTAACACCCCAGATTTGTAATCCTTTATAAGGATTAGAGTGCTACCCATGTCAACAAGAGCTCTTTCTTTTTAGGGTTCAACTGAGGACAAAGAACTCTGAAGTTAAGCGTGCTAGGACGGGAATAGTACTAGGATGAGTGACCTCCTAGAATGTCATCGGGTTGGCATGAGATGGCGCTTCTAAGACATCGGATCTTACAAATAGTTTGGAGATTAAGAAAGGAGTAGGAAGTTGAGCGGATAATAAGTGAGTTGAGAATATGACATATTGATAGTTAAGAAAAAAAAAATGAGGAGTTTGGTGGTTAAATATTGAGTGGACAATTTGGCGGTTAAGAAAGAGTTAAGAGTTGAACTCTCAATTTTCATCTTGACCGCCAAATTTACAACTCCCTTAATGGCCATCCAACTTTTTACTCCTTTTGTAACCATTAAATCTACTCTATATCTATTAAACTAGAACATAATAACGTTACATGACAATACCTCATTAAAACCACCACATGACACTCTCTCATTAAAAAAGATCATATGTCATTTTCTGCGTTTTTCAATTATTTAAAATAAATCTAATTATATATCAAAGATTGTTATCCTACATCTATCACTCGTTTTTTTCTAATATAAATACAAATCAAGCACAAAGATTACAAGTTAATCACAAAGATTACAAATCCAAAATTTCCTAATTATATACAAATCCAAGTTTTCCTAATTATATACAAATTCAAAATTTCTTAATCTACTATATATTTACTAAAACTAGAACCTAATTAAGTCACATGGCAATCCCTCATTAAAACCGCCACATGACACTCCCTCGTTAAAATCGCTACATGTCATTTTCTGCTTTTTTCAATTTTTTAAAATAAATCTAATTATAAATCAAAGATTATTTTCCTAAACCTATCACTCATTTTTTCTTAATTTAAATACAAATAAAACACAAAGATTACAAGTTAATCACAAATCCAAAATTTCCTAAGTATATACAAATCCAAGTTTTCATAATTATATACAAATTCAAAATTTCTTAATCTACTATATATCTATTAAAATAGAACCTAATTATGCCAAATGACACTCTCTCATTAAAACTGCCACATGGCACTTCCTCATTAAAACCGCCACATGTCATTTTTTGATTTTTTTCAATTTTTAAAATAAATCTAATTATATATCTAAGATTGTTATATTAAACCTATCCCTCATTTTTTCATAATTTGAATACAAATCAAGCACAAAGATTACAAGGTAATCACAAAGATTTATTAATCAACTATATATCTACTAAACTAAAATTTCCTAATTATATACAAATTCAAAATTTCTTAATCAACTATAAATCTACTAAACTAGAACCTAATTACGCCACATGGAACTACCTCGTTAAACCGTCACATGTCATTTTATGTTTTTTTTAAATAAATCTAATTATAAATCAAATTTTATTATCCTAAACCTATCACTCATTTTTTCCTAATTTAAATACAAATCAAACACAAAGATTACAATTTAATCACAAAGATTACAAATCAAAAATTTCCTAATTCTATACAAAATCCAAAATATCCTAATCTACTATATATCTACTAAACTAGAACCTAATTACGCCACATGGCACTCTCTCATTTAAACCGTCACATGACACTCTCTCATTAAAACCGCTACATGTCTTTTTTTTTTTCAATTTTTTAAAATAAATCTAATTATCAATAAAAAATTATTATCCTAAACCTATCACTCATTTTTTCCAAATTTAAATACAAATCAAGCACAAAGATTACAAGTTAATCACAAAATTTTCAAATCCAAAATTTCTTAATTATATACAAATCCAAAATTTTCTAATTATATACAAATTCAAAATTTCTTAATCTACTATATATCTACTAAACTATAACCTAATTACGCCACATGGCACTCCCTCATTAAAACCGCCATATGTCATTTTTTGCTTTTTTCAATTTTTTTAAAATAAATTTATATATAAATCAAAGATTATTTTCCTAAACCTATCACTTAATTTTTCCTAATTTAAATACAAATCAAACACAAAGATTACAAGTTAATCACAAAGATTTTAAATCCAAAATTTACTAATTATATACAAATCCAAAATTTCCTAATTATATACAAATTCAAAATTTCTTAATCTACTATATATCTACTAAACTAAAACCTAATTATGCCAAATGACACTCTCTCATTAAAACTGCCACATGGCACTTCCTCATTAAAACCGCCAAATGTCATTTTTTGCTTTTATTAATTTTTAAAAATAAATCTAATTCTAAATCAAAGATTATTATCCTAAACCTATCACTCATTTTTTCCTAATATATATACAAATCAAGCACAAAGATTATAAGTTAATCACAAAGATTTATTAATCAACTATATATCTACTAAACTAAAATTTCCTAATTATATACAAATTCAAAAGTTTCCTAATTATATACAAATTCAAAATTTCTTAATCAACTATATATCTACTAAACTAGAACCTAATTACGCCACATGGTACTACCTCGTTAAACCGTCACATGTTATTTTCTGCTTTTTTTATTTTTTTTTAAAATAAATCTAATTATAAATCAAATATTATTATTCTAAACCTATCACTCATTTTTTCCTAATTTAAATACAAATCAAGCACAAAGATTACAACTTAATCACAAAGATTACAAATCAAAAATTTCCTAATTGTATACAAAATCCAAAATATCCTAATCTACTATATGTCTACTAAACTAGAACCTAATTACGCCACATGGCACTCCCTCATTTAAACCGCCACATGACACTCACTCATTAAAATCGCTACATGTCATTTTTTTCTTTTTTCAATTTTTTAAAATAAATCTAATTATCAATAAAAGATTATTATCCTAAACCTATCACTCATTTTTTTCCTAATTTAAATACAAATCAAGCACAAAGATTACAAGTTAATCACAAATTTTTCAAATCCAAAATTTCCTAATTATATACAAATCCAAAATTTTCTAATTATATACAAATTCAAAATTTCTTAATCTACTATATATCTACTAAACTATAACCTAATTACGCTACATGACACTCCCTCATTAAAACCGTCATATGTCATTTTTTGCTTTTTTCAATTTTTTTAAAATAAATCTAATTATAAATCAATGATTATTTTCCTAAACCTATCACTTATTTTTCCTAATTTAAATACAAATCAAACACAAAGATTACAAGTTAATCACAAAGATTTTAAATCCAAAATTTACTAATTATATACAAATCCAAAATTTCCTAATTATATACAAATTCAAAATTTCTTAATCTACTATATATCTACTAAACTAAAACCTAATCACGCCACATGACAATCCCTCATTAAAACCGCCACATGGGACTCCCTCATTAAAACCGCTACATATCATTTTCTGTTTTTTTCAATTTTTTAAAATAAATCTAATTCTAAATCAAAGATTATTTTCCTAAACCTATCACTCATTTTTTCCTAATATATATACAAATCAAGCACAAAGATTACAAGTTAATCACAAAGATTACAAATCCAAAATTTATTAATTATATACAAATCCAAAATTTTCTAATTATATACAAATTCAAATTTTCTTAATCTACTATATATCTACTAAACTAGAACCTAATTACGCCACATGACAATCCCTCATTAAAACCGTCACATGACACTCACTCATTAAAACCGCCACATGGGACTCTTTGCTTTTTTCAAATTTTTAAAATAAATCTAATTGTAAATCAAATATTATTATCCTAAACCTATCACTCATTTTTTCCTAATTTAAATACAAAACATGCACAAAAGTTACAAGTTAATCACAAAGATACAAATCCAAAGTATCCTAATTATATGCAAAATCCAAAATTTTCTAATCTACTCTATATCTACTAAACTAGAACCTAATTACGCCACATGGCACTTTCTCATTTAAACCGCCACATGACACTCACTCATTAAAACCGCCACATGGGACTCTTTGCTTTTTTCAATTTTTTAAAATAAATCTAATTGTAAATCAAATATTATTATCCTAAACCTATCACTCATTTTTTCCTAATTTAAATACAAAACATGCACAAAAGTTACAAGTTAATCACAAAGATACAAATCCAAAGTATCCTAATTATATGCAAAATCCAAAATTTTCTAATCTACTCTATATCTACTAAACTAGAACCTAATTACGCCACATGGCACTTCCTCATTTAAACCGCCACATGGAACTCCCTCATTAAAACGGCCACATGTCATTTTATGCTTTTTTCAATTTTTTAAAATAAATCTAATTATCAATCAAAGATTATTAATTTATTATCCTAAACCTATCACTCATTTTTTCCTAATTTAAATACAAATGAAGCACAAAGATTACAAGTTAATCATAAAGATTTCAAATCCAAAATTTCCTAATTATATACAAATCCAAAATTTTCTAGTTATATACAAATTCAAAATTTCTTAATCTACTATATATCTACTAAACTAAAACCTAATTACGCCACATGACACTCTCTCATTAAAACCGCCACATGGCACTCCCTCATTAAAACTGTCACATGTCATTTTCTGCTTTTTTCAATTTTTTAAAATAAATCTAATTATAAATAAAAAATTATTATCCTAAATCTATCACTCATTTCTTCCTAATTTAAATACAAATCAAACACAAAGATTACAAATCCAAAATTTACTAATTATATACAAATCCAAAATTTCCTAATTATATACAAATTCAAAATTTCTTAATCGACTATATATATACTAAACTAGAATGTAATCACGCCAAATGACAATTTCTCATTAAAACCGCCACATGGCACTCCCTCGTTAAAATCGCCACATGTCATTTTCTGTTTTTTTTTTCAATTTTTAAAAATAAATCTAATTATAAATCAAAGATTATTATTCTAAACCTATCACCCATTTTTTCCTAATACCAAGTTGGCCAAAGGGATCAGAACTTTGAGAATATGAAAAACTTAGAACAAACAATAACACGAACTAGAACTATTGCATGAATAGTACTTTTGCTACAGTGACCTTTGATGAATAGTAAACAACGATACTATTGAAATCAAGGAGAAAAATAAGAACTGGGACTATTATTAAAAGATAATTTGCTTACAGAAAGAAACTGTACATAGAAGACTTACTAATGAACTGAAGAACACCAAAGCTAAAAACTTAAAGATGTGATGGAGAAATATATGGAGAGAGAGAGAGAGAGTTTTTGCGTGCCTTCAACAGACTGAAGGGCTTTGCTATTTAAAGAAAATTAGGATTGACTATTTGGGATCCCCTGTTTGGTAGCCGTACAACTATTCATGTGTACAGTTTAAAAACAAGTGGGAATTACATTTGCTGGAAAGAGCTTTTGGAGTCTTCTGCTTTTGCTAATAGTCATTGTCGGCCATAAGCTTTTGCAGAAAGGACTTTTGTACTCTTCTACTTTTGTTGAAAGTCTTTGTCGGCCATAAACATTTGCTGAAAGTGAATTGATCTCACTGATTGCTTGTACCGACAACTGATTTTGCTGAGACTTGTTTTGCTGAGTTGGGCCAAAGACTTCTTGTTGGACTTGAATAGCTCTTGGGCCAATATTTTGATATGGATTGTTATGCGTAAGGATCTTGAGCAAAATGATCATCAGGATCAAAATCCTCATAGTAGTCTTGATTGGTCGAACTGTTTTGGGCTTCCAGTTCGTCTTCTTGGACTTTGTCAGCCCATGATTTGTTTTTAACTAATTTGGGCTGAACATCTTTGATTATAATGGTCTTGACTTGGTCATTGCTTGATTGGGCTGCACTGGACTGGGCTGCCATTTCTTGATTTTTTTCCATCTTTGAAATTCTTCCCATTCTTTCTGCTGGGCTGCAGCTAATGGTGGTGACTGAGAAGAAGATGCCACTGGAATACCTGTAGGATGAATTGTTTGGGCATTTTGAGGAGTCTGGGAGGTTCTTTTGAGCTGGATAAGGGTTTTGATTTTATCAAGGGAGACTAGGTCTAAGTCGAATTTCTCCCACCATTTGACTTTGTAAAGTCTACAGAGTGATAATGGGAGTGGTGTAGGAAGAATCTGTTTGAGATCGTAGATCCAACAAAAGATCCAAGCTACCCCAGTATTTTTGTGGAATTGGACTGGTTTAATGTATTCTGGCCAGAAACAGTGTTTGCAGAAGTAGTCAAGGGCTAACTTAACTGGATCAGGGTATATTTCAGGGACAGGACCAAAGAGGTTCCACCAAGAGTAAAACCAGATTGGTATTTGATTTGGGCAATCTTTGCAAAAAAAAGAAAAACCAAGAGTGGTTAAAGGGTCTGATTAAAAATGCTTTTGACCACGCCAAACGATAGTCATAGTAGGAGTATCCCTTTGGGTAAAAGGGAATAGAGAATTGCTTGTTTGCAGTGGGATCACCCCATTGGTCTCTGGAGATTACTTTGAGGATCTTACACTTAGAAAAAAGTATAAGATTGAGATATTTCTCATCTTTGGTATGGGAGATTTCTGCAGAATGAGAATCTACCAAAATGAACTCGTAGAATTTTTGTGTTTTAGCTGGTTCAGTAGGGAACCATTGGAAGTCTTTTGAGAAGAGACTCTTGACGAAAGGCTCGAACTCTTTGGGTTCATGAGTCACTAGTTCTTTGGTTAAACATAGTTCTTCAATGGGGGATTGTTTAATGACATATTTATGAAAGACTTTGGACTTTGACTCTTTTTTCTGTGGGGTTTTTGGGCTTGAGGCCTTTGAGAGGGTAGGATATTGTGATAGACTTTGGAACTGGTTGTGAACCGGGACTAGTTCACCAGTACTTTTTGTTGGGAGGTAATCCGCTGGGGTTTGCTTCCGAGAGTTTCCTCTCCCCGCCATTTCTGAAAAATCAAAGAATATTGTCAGAAACAGAGATTAGAGGTTAATACCTTGGAGGTCATCATTCTTTTGACTGCAGATCTGTTACGTTGAAGCCAAATTTTTGCTATGCAAATGTCTAGGTTTTTTGAGTCTTCAGAATCATAGTCTGTTGCTAAAATTCTTTTGAGATCCAGTAGGCTATTAAAAATACCGCAGGATGCTAAACATTCTTTTTGAAGATCTTGAAAGATTTTGAGATGAGGGAAAGGAGACATTTAAATGCTTGATTTTCCCTGCAAAAATTCTCTTGTAAGAAAATTAGGTAAGGAGTTATGTTCTCCTTTAATGAATTCTATTTCGAAATCAAATGCTGAAAGTATGGCTTGCCATCTGGCGAAAATCTGTTTTGAGACAATGTTAAGAACGTCTTTTTGCAAAATTTCTTTTGCCGATTTGCAATCGACTCTAAGGAGAAAAGTTTTGTTGTAAAGATCATCTTGAAATTTAGAAATACAGGCAACAATGGCAAGGATTTCTTTCTTGACAGTGCTGTAATTCTTTTGAGGACCTGTCCAACATCCAGAGTAAAATCTGACTAATTGCTCTGGCTTATTGATATCTAATCTTTGTTTTAAGATGCCACCAAAACCTAGGTCAGAGGCGTCTGTCTCAACAATCATAAAGGCTTTAGGTTGAGGAATGCCTATGCAGGGAAGTTGCTGAACTTTGCTTTTGATAATTCTGACAGCTTTGGTCTGTTCTAGACCCCAAGGAGGAGGATTTTTCTTGAGTCTAAGGAACAGAGGAATGCAAAGTTTCCTAAGGTCAGGGAAGAAGTCTGAGATGTAATTAAGATATCCTAAAAACCTTTGAAGCTGGGTTTTGTCTTTAATTTCATCAGGGAATTTGTTAGCAAATTCAATGCTCCTATGAATGGGTTTGATGGTTTGCTGATGGATATCATGGCCAAGAAATCTGATCTTGGTGTGGAAGAGTTTCATCTTGGTCATAGATAAAACTAAACCATTTTTCTTGATGACGTAAAGAAAGGTATTTAAATGTTTGAAATGATCATCTAAGGATTTGGAGTATATGAGAATGTCGTCGATATAGACAATGAGAAAGTCAGAGTAAGGGTTCAGAATTTCATTCATGATCCTTTGATACTCTGAAGGGGCGTTTTTAAGGCCAAATGGCATGACATTCCATTCATAATGCCCAAAAGGGACTGTGAACGCAGTTTTGTATTTGTCTGCTTCGGTTATCTGAATCTGCCAGTAACCGCTTTTCATATCGAATTTGGAGAAAATCTTTGCTTCAAAGAGTCTGTTAAGCAGATCTCTTTTATTGGGAATAGGATACCTAATCCATTGAAGAACAGTGTTAAGAGGTTTGTAGTTGATGACCAACCTGGGAATACCTCTTTCTTTTTCTGCTGCATTCATAACATAGAAGGCAGCACAACTCCAAGGAGATTGGGATTTCCTTATAAGCTTTTTGTTTAATAAGGAGTCTATCTCTTTTTTGCAGACTTCAAGTAATTCCTTATTCATTTGAATGGGTCTGGCTTTGGTAGGAATATCCCTCTCGTTGAAAGTCTTTTCATAGGGGAGGGAGACATGGTGTTGTTTGCGATCCCAGAAAGCATTAGGGACTTTAGAGCAAACTTGATTTTTGAAGGATTTTTCAAGATTACTGATTCTAGTTTGTAAATGGGGACAATGAAGTTTCTCTTCGATTTTTAAGGAAGCAATTTCCTCAGTTAAATCTCTGATGAAGGTTTTCTTATGATCGATGAGATTAAGATGTTTCTTGATTGAGACAGATTGAAGGAGATCAAGATCTTTGGTTCTAATGGGATCTAGGAATTTGAAGTCTAACCGTTTCCCCAAGATATCAGCATGGATACCACTTCTAGTGACAGTGAAGGGATAGAGTTGAGTTAGAAAGGGGGTTCCTAGAATGACTTCTTGGGTAAGGTCTCTAACAAGAACAAACGAGTTTGAGAGACAGTAACCATTGCTGCAAATAGAAGCTTCAAGAATTTTGAAGTTTAATTGCATTTTAACGCCACTTGCGTTAATGAGTCTTTCATTGGTTTTCTCGAAATACTTGGAAGGTACGAGGCCTTCTCTTATGCAGTTGAGATCAGCTCCGCTGTCGAGAAGAGCGACAGTGTCAAGAATGAAGGTGTTTATTTTGATTCTGATCGGGCAGTACCATTTTTTAAAATTCATTTTTTCAAGGGAAGCAACGAACAGATCATCAGAGTGGTTGTCGGGAGAAGAGTTTCTAGAACTGCTTCTGGATCTATGAGAGGAATGATTACTGCTACTTGATTCAATTCTGGATTCAAGTAGGGTAATTCTAGTTTCAATCTCAAGGTTAATATGATTTTTGATCCTTACATATTCCTGGAGATCTTTGACTTCTCTTTTGAGTCTGTTAACCTCAGTTTGAAGTTCTTTGGTGGTAACCTGTGTGCCAAGGAGACTGGTGCAAGGTTTGTTCTCAAAGAGTTTTGAAATGCTAAAAGGTTTTTCTAGAGCAGGTTTTTGCTCTTTGAAAATGAGGTCTTTGAGTTTCATGAAATAATCATGCTTGGTCTGAGGGTCAGGAATTTAGTTTATGAGGTCAAATAAGGCTTCTTCTCTGTCGGCCTTAGTGATGACATTGCAAAATTGCTGAGGTTGATCATTGTCAGAACTAGAGGAAGTATTATAATCTAGTTCATAGAGACCTTCATTGCTAGAAGAATGATCAGTGTTATTGAGGATAATTTTTTCTAATTCTCTTTTGAGACTGGGGTTGTCTTTAGCTAACTCGTTGATCCTTTGTTTAAGAGGACAGACGTCAGCTTTGTGACCTGGTTTGCGACACTTGTAACAAATGATCTTTTTGCTAGGGCTGGGCCTGAATTTGGGTTTATAAGGTTTTTCAGGCTTAGCAGGGTTAGATCTATGTTTTCTAAAGCGTTTAGAAAAGTCCTTTTTTCTTTTGAAAGACTTTTCCTTTCTAGCTCTAGATGGAGCTTGGATCTTTTCCATGCCAAAGGCTTCGCAGAAGTTTCCCATTTCTCTTCTAGAGTTACCATTTCCCCCTCCGTATTTTGCCTGAATTTTTAGTTCAGTGCATAATGCTAATCCTTCTTTTTTGATAAACGCCCCAAGCTGACCATAAGTGATCTCTTTCCATGGAATATCTTATGTTCCAATGTTTTCTTTGAGCTTGGTTATGATGCGTTTAGCAAATAGAGAAGGTAAGCCAGCAACGAATCTTTCTTTCCAGAAAGGCTCATTACAGTCTGGTCTTTTAAGGACATAGGTTAAAAATACATCTTTGTACCACCTATAGTCGCTTAAGGTTGGGCAACTAAGGTTTGTTAGGGTGAACTTGTTAGCTTCAAGTTCCTCCTTAGGATTGCCGATGAAATACATGCTAATAGCATATATAAGTTGGGCACAAGAGTTTTGCTCTGTGGTGATTCTACCATTGTCATCTTTACTGGAAATAGTTGCATCTAAAATTTCCATTTTTTGCTGAAGACTGGTAGCGTTATCCCACCAATGTTTTAACTGCCCTGTGAATCCTTGAATTATAAGGCATGCTGCAGTTTTGTCTGTTTGATCATGGGTTCTATAGGCAACCTTGGCCATTCCCATTTCTTGGAGAGTATTTAAAATCTCTCCTTCAGACTTTCCATCAATGTTCCATTCGTAGATGGATGTACCACTGTAATTAGTGGTTCTAAACTTAGCTCTTTCTTCATACTGAAGATCTGGAGGAGTAGGTCTATTATAATAATTCCTAGTATCAGAGTTGCCAAATATTTTGGTAAAATGTTGAGATCTGTTTCCTCTTCTTCTGAGTCTGTTGATCTCTGGTAATTCTGATTCTATGTGACTGTTTTGTTTATCAGACTCACCTTCAGTACTTGATTCAGTAGTACTGGGGTTATTCTGATCTGTGCAAGAGTTATCATTACAACTGCTTTTGCAAGACGCCTTTAAGCAGTTTAAGTTTGCCGGGTTGATAGGAGTATGGGGTCTAACTCCTGAGCTTGATGCATGGATTGCATCAATTCTTTGAGAAGTTGCGGTTTGGAAAGCATCTATTTTCTGGGAGATCCTTTCAAGCAGGTTCGGAGGATTGAGATTTATGTTTCTCAAAAGATTGCTAGGGATACTTTCGGATTGAAAGTGAGGTTTAGACAAATCCCTAGGGAACCTAGGAGATTTACATCCTTTGTCGATTCCCAAGTGAACTTGGTCTATCTGTTCGGCAATGGTATGTAGGATCTGATTAGAGTAGTTTTTTTGATTGTAAATCTTTTTAATATCTCTAAGATTTACAGGGCTATTATCCGCATCAGTTCTACCTTTTTTGAAGGGTTCAGCCTTAATCTCTTCATTCTCGTTACTGAGAATAATTCCTTTGAGAGGAGGATGAACAGAGGTACTAGAGCCCGTTGGAAGAAGTTTCCAGGTTCTAGTGATTCTATTTTGAACTTCTAGATAAGAAAGGTGAAAAGGGTCTTTAATTCCTTTTCTGGACAAGTATATGGAGAACCATTTGAAAAAGAGAATATTAGTCTGAAGTCTATTCATATCTTCATACCATTCTTCTCTAATATGGTTTCTACATTCTTTGTCTATGCTCATGAACCATCTTTTCTTTTTATCATTTTTGGGACTACCAAAGTCTTTTCTAAGGTAATCTTTGTCAATGATAAAATCAGTTTTGGATAAAACATTGATAGAGGAAAAACTGTGTCTATCAATGGAGGTTGGTGAGTGACCACCGGTTGACTCTGTATCGTTTTGAGGGATGATTCTAGGTAAAGGATCTTCATAATTGACACGATCATGTCTGAGATGGTCATTTCTCAAAGATCCCGAAAATTCACTCCTAATAGAATAGAAGGGATCATGGATAGAGTTTCTGCCAGGAATCAAAGGGGGTCTATTGGCAGAATTTTCTCTAGAAGAGTTGAATCTGATGAGAATTCTACCATCGATTTCTTCGATGATCTGAGAAATCTCTTGTTGTTCCATGTTCCTAGGAGGATTGTCGTTGTCGACCTCTAAGGTTTCAGGAATGGTTATGTCTTTCCATTTGATAGTCTTAGGTGTAAAGGTGCAAGACTTTTCCGCTTCTAGTTGAAGGAGAACGGATTGTATAGCTGACATGCTATCAAATGTATTTACTAGTGCCATGATAATGTGACAAAGTCACATATATGAGAGTCATTTACATATCGTACCAAAGAGAAGGTTCTTTATAGTCTCTTTGTTGTTACAAGAACACCAGAAGTGTTGGGTGAGGATTATCCTCAAACGATATACATAATAAATCGACATTTTAATAATTTCATAGGTTGTAATGAAGTAATATGAGAAAGCTAGATTATTTAAATAAACATGGTGATTTTTGGACCAATAGTTCTAATGCCAAAAAGCATAAAACTAGTCAGTTGTATACACATGTCATAAGTGCAATAAGAATGTGATCTAAAGATAGATTGGTCACATAAGGATTTACACATAAGTCTAGAGTGGAGTATTTCAATCGCGATGAATTTTGTTCAAATATTTCTAGCTAAAACACATTATGTGTACTCAATTAGAATATGAAGGCTTTTATATGAAGTAAAAAAAAAATTATGGCATATGGGGTATAATTGTGTTCGCGAGTATTCGATAAGAAAAAAGGATCTATAAATAATCATATGGTTGTTATATATTTGCAGAAAATGACAAAGTCGAGCTATGATATTGTGTCTCCAGAAGAGATCCAACAAGCAACTAACATTTTGACTTGTTAGTTCATGCAAAATAATGATATTTTCCCTCCTCAGAAAAGTAAGCTAATAAAGTCAATTGATGTAACAAAGTATCATTTATTGTTACTGAGCAAACAATAAAAGATAGTCAGTCAAGAGTCACATGATGATATATATACATATATCTACCGCATGAAGACCATATGTTTAACTGGGGGTATTATTTCTACGACTGCACTCTTTTTCTCTTAGCTTTGGTTTTTATCTCATTGGGTTTTTCCAAGTAAGGTTTTTGACGAGGCAGTTCGTGAAATCAATGATTCAGAACTCTAGAAGAGTTCCAACATGCACCCATCTTGATAACACGCATGTGATAGATGATTTAAACTATTGAATATAGACTAGCCTCGACCTGCAGTTCGATCATGCACAAAGATAATTGACAATGAGGGGAGATTTCTGTTAACTATACTCATTTCCCTAACTCTAGTTTTGTCCCATAGGGTTTTTTCAATACAAGGGTTTTTAACGAGACAGTATGTAAATTACAAGGTATACATAAAAAGGGAGATTGTTGTAAATACATAAAGTTATAACGTTGGATGTTCACTAATACATTAATTTTCTTAGGTTACTATTTGACCCATTTAGTACCTAGCTATATGTTACCTTGATAGTAACTCTCACATTGAAGAGTATAATAGCTTATAAAAATGTCTATCTTCAGCCTATAAATAAAGGCTCGTATAAGGTCACAATTGAATAAGAAGAAGAAACACGAGACTTTGTTCATACTTTCCATCTTTTCTCTACCTATCCTATTGTATATTTACTTTATGCTTTTGGTTTCTTGATATTGAAATCTCACCGATATTATAACATAAGTCTAATAATAGACGTGATAAGTCATTGCAATAGTTCATAAAACAACCATGTTTGTGGTAGCCAAGGATTGAAATTAAAGGAATAGGGTATTAACTAGTATAGTCGCATATGCCGGCCTTGCACGAATTTATTCTATAAAGTTTCACAAACTTGTTATATATCAATATCGAGAATGGTTCTCAGGATGAGTACAATCACTTTCATGAGAAATTCGAATGATGCACATAGAATGTAAAATATATGCACACATAGGTAACAATTTATGTACCTAAAAAAATCATGTATATTTAGGCAAATATTTATGTACTAAAAAAGTGCATATGTTTTTTGTCTAAATGTGCATATATTTTACATTGTATGTACATTGCTTGTAAAAGTGCACATTTTTTTGCCTAAATGTACAAATATCTTTTATTGTATAGGCATCGTTCGCATTTTACTCAGGAGCGGCCATTCTCACGGGATCAAACCCCTTAAAATACATACTTTGAAAAAAATATTTGTATTTTTTGAAGTAAAAATTCAACACATGAATAAACCTTAATATTAAAAATTTATATAACATACAACTCATTTCAACCTCGTTTTGCAAGTCAGTTACAACATGGGCACCCAAACAACACAAACTAATGACCAAATAAAAGCGGATGCCTAAAAAACATGAGTGGTTTAGGAAAAAATACATTGCGTTTTTTCGTAAGAGAGCGAAGACAAGTAATCAAAGTAGCATCGATTGGTCTCGGAGGAGACATCGACAACAATAGGCAAATAGACGGCGAGAGAATCGACTAGGAAGTTGCACTCACACATGAGAGGCCGTTCTCACGAGATCAACCCCTTCAAATACATACTTTAAAAAAAAAATTGTATTTTTCAAAGTAAAAATTCAACACACGAATAAATCTTATTATTGAACATTTCTAAAACATACAACTCATTTCAAACTCGATTTGCACGTCGGTTATGAGCACCCAAACAATGCAAACTAATGACCAAATAAACACATATGCCTAAAAAAACGTTAGTGGTTTAGGAAAAAATACATTGCGCTTTTTCGTAAGTTTTGAGAGCAAAGACACCATACATGTAATCAAATTAGCATCGAGTGGTCTCATAGGAGACGTCGGCAATAATGGGCAGATAGACAACGAGTGAATCAACAGAGAAGTCGCATTCACATGACAGGCGAATACGACCAAATAGGAGGATTTGATGATTGAATAGGGAAGATAAAGTTAGTAGTTATGAATGGGTTTGGTTTGGTGGACGGCCACTTGACCCAGAGTGCGATCTTTGGGCCTTTACGAGATCGTCAATGGTTTAAGTGGGGGTGATTGTAACACCCCAGATTTGTAATCCTTTATAAGGATTAGAGTGCTACCCATGTCAACAAGAGCTCTTTCTTTTTAGGGTTCAACTGAGGACAAAGAACTCTGAAGTTAAGCGTGCTAGGGCGGGAATAGTACTAGGATGAGTGACCTCCTAGAATGTCATCGGGTTGGCATGAGATGGCGCTTCTAAGACATCGGATCTTACAAATAGTTTGGAGATTAAGAAAGGAGTAGGAAGTTGAGCGGATAATAAGTGAGTTGAGAATATGACATATTGATAGTTAAGAAAAAAAAAATGAGGAGTTTGGTGGTTAAATATTGAGTGGACAATTTGGCGGTTAAGAAAGAGTTAAGAGTTGAACTCTCAATTTTCATCTTGACCGCCAAATTTACAACTCCCTTAATGGCCATCCAACTTTTTACTCCTTTTGTAACCATTAAATCTACTCTATATCTATTAAACTAGAACATAATAACGTTACATGACAATACCTCATTAAAACCACCACATGACACTCTCTCATTAAAAAAGATCATATGTCATTTTCTGCGTTTTTCAATTATTTAAAATAAATCTAATTATATATCAAAGATTGTTATCCTACATCTATCACTCGTTTTTTTCTAATATAAATACAAATCAAGCACAAAGATTACAAGTTAATCACAAAGATTACAAATCCAAAATTTCCTAATTATATACAAATCCAAGTTTTCCTAATTATATACAAATTCAAAATTTCTTAATCTACTATATATTTACTAAAACTAGAACCTAATTAAGTCACATGGCAATCCCTCATTAAAACCGCCACATGACACTCCCTCGTTAAAATCGCCACATGTCATTTTCTGCTTTTTTCAATTTTTTAAAATAAATCTAATTATAAATAAAAGATTATTTTCCTAAACCTATCACTCATTTTTTCTTAATTTAAATACAAATAAAACACAAAGATTACAAGTTAATCACAAATCCAAAATTTCCTAAGTATATACAAATCCAAGTTTTCATAATTATATACAAATTCAAAATTTCTTAATCTACTATATATCTATTAAAATAGAACCTAATTATGCCAAATGACACTCTCTCATTAAAACTGCCACATGGCACTTCCTCATTAAAACCGCTACATGTCATTTTTTGATTTTTTTCAATTTTTAAAATAAATCTAATTATATATCTAAGATTGTTATATTAAACCTATCCCTCATTTTTTCCTAATTTGAATACAAATCAAGCACAAAGATTACAAGGTAATCACAAAGATTTATTAATCAACTATATATCTACTAAACTAAATTTTCCTAATTATATACAAATTCAAAATTTCTTAATCAACTATATATCTACTAAACTAGAACCTAATTACGTCACATGGAACTACCTCTTTAAACCGTCACATGTCATTTTATGCTTTTTTTAAATAAATCTAATTATAAATCAAATTTTATTATCCTAAACCTATCACTCATTTTTTCCTAATTTAAATACAAATCAAACACAAAGATTACAATTTAATCACAAAGATTACAAATCAAAAATTTCCTAATTCTATACAAAATCCAAAATATCATAATCTACTATATATCTACTAAACTAGAACCTAATTACGCCACATGGCACTCTCTCATTTAAACCGTCACATGACACTCCCTCATTAAAACCGCTACATGTCATTTTTTTTTCCAATTTTTTAAAATAAATCTAATTATCAATAAAAAATTATTATCCTAAACCTATCACTCATTTTTTCCTAATTTAAATACAAATCAAGCACAAAGATTACAAGTTAATCACAAAATTTCCAAATCCAAAATTTCTTAATTATATACAAATCCAAAATTTTCTAATTATATACAAATTCAAAATTTCTTAATCTACTATATATCTACTAAACTATAACCTAATTACGCCACATGGCACTCCCTCATTAAAACCGCCATATGTCATTTTTTGCTTTTTTCAATTTTTTTAAAATAAATTTATATATAAATCAAAGATTATTTTCCTAAACCTATCACTTAATTTTTCCTAATTTAAATACAAATCAAACACAAAGATTACAAGTTAATCACAAAGATTTTAAATCCAAAATTTACTAATTATATACAAATCCAAAATTTCCTAATTATATACAAATTCAAAATTTCTTAATCTACTATATATCTATTAAACTAAAACCTAATTATGCCAAATGACACTCTCTCATTAAAACTGCCACATGGCACTTCCTCATTAAAACCGCCACATGTCATTGTTTGCTTTTATTAATTTTTAAAAATAAATCTAATTCTAAATCAAAGATTATTATCCTAAACCTATCACTCATTTTTTCCTAATATATATACAAATCAAGCACAAAGATTACAAGTTAATCACAAAGATTTATTAATCAACTATATATCTACTAAACTAAAATTTCCTAATTATATACAAATTCAAAAGTTTCCTAATTATATACAAATTCAAAATTTCTTAATCAACTATATATCTACTAAACTAGAACCTAATTACGCCACATGGTACTACCTCGTTAAACCGTCACATGTTATTTTCTGCTTTTTTTATTTTTTTTTAAAATAAATCTAATTATAAATCAAATATTATTATTCTAAACCTATCACTCATTTTTTCCTAATTTAAATACAAATCAAGCACAAAGATTACAACTTAATCACAAAGATTACAAATCAAAAATTTCCTAATTGTATACAAAATCCAAAATATCCTAATCTACTATATGTCTACTAAACTAGAACCTAATTACGCCACATGACACTCTCTCATTTAAACCGTCACATGACACTCACTCATTAAAATCGCTATATGTCATTTTTTTCTTTTTTCAATTTTTTAAAATAAATCTAATTATCAATAAAAGATTATTATCCTAAACCTATCACTCATTTTTTTCCTAATTTAAATACAAATCAAGCACAAAGATTACAAGTTAATCACAAATTGTTCAAATCCAAAATTTCCTAATTATATACAAATCCAAAATTTTCTAATTATATACAAATTCAAAATTTCTTAATCTACTATATATCTACTAAACTATAACCTAATTACGCTACATGACACTCCCTCATTAAAACCGTCATATGTCATTTTTTGCTTTTTTCAATTTTTTTAAAATAAATCTAATTATAAATCAATGATTATTTTCCTAAACCTATCACTTATTTTTCCTAATTTAAATACAAATCAAACACAAAGATTACAAGTTAATCACAAAGATTTTAAATCCAAAATTTACTAATTATATACAAATCCAAAATTTCCTAATTATATACAAATTCAAAATTTCTTAATCTACTATATATCTACTAAACTAAAACCTAATCACGCCACATGACAATCCCTCATTAAAACCGCCACATGGGACTCCCTCATTAAAACCGCCACATATCATTTTCTGTTTTTTTCAATTTTTTAAAATAAATCTAATTCTAAATCAAAGATTATTTTCCTAAACCTATCACTCATTTTTTCCTAATATATATACAAATCAAGCACAAAGATTACAAGTTAATCACAAAGATTACAAATCCAAAATTTATTAATTATATACAAATCCAAAATTTTCTAATTATATACAAATTCAAATTTTCTTAATCTACTATATATCTACTAAACTAGAACCTAATTACGCCACATGACAATCCCTCATTAAAACCGTCACATGACACTCACTCATTAAAACCGCCACATGGGACTCTTTGCTTTTTTCAAATTTTTAAAATAAATCTAATTGTAAATCAAATATTATTATCCTAAACCTATCACTCATTTTTTCCTAATTTAAATACAAAACATGCACAAAAGTTACAAGTTAATCACAAAGATACAAATCCAAAGTATCCTAATTATATGCAAAATCCAAAATTTTCTAATCTACTCTATATCTACTAAACTAGAACCTAATTACGCCACATGGCACTTTCTCATTTAAACCGCCACATGACACTCACTCATTAAAACCGCCACATGGGACTCTTTGCTTTTTTCAAAATTTTAAAATAAATCTAATTGTAAATCAAATATTATTATCCTAAACCTATCACTCATTTTTTCCTAATTTAAATACAAAACATGCACAAAAGTTACAAGTTAATCACAAAGATACAAATCCAAAGTATCCTAATTATATGCAAAATCCAAAATTTTCTAATCTACTCTATATCTACTAAACTAGAACCTAATTACGCCACATGGCACTTCCTCATTTAAACCGCCACATGGAACTCCCTCATTAAAACGGCCACATGTCATTTTATGCTTTTTTCAATTTTTTAAAATAAATCTAATTATCAATCAAAGATTATTAATTTATTATCCTAAACCTATCACTCATTTTTTCCTAATTTAAATACAAATGAAGCACAAAGATTACAAGTTAATCATAAAGATTTCAAATCCAAAATTTCCTAATTATATACAAATCCAAAATTTTCTAGTTATATACAAATTCAAAATTTCTTAATCTACTATATATCTACTAAACTAAAACCTAACTACGCCACATGACACTCTCTCATTAAAACCGCCACATGGCACTCCCTCATTAAAACTGTCACATGTCATTTTCTGCTTTTTCCAATTTTTTAAAATAAATCTAATTATAAATAAAAAATTATTATCCTAAACCTATCACTCATTTCTTCCTAATTTAAATACAAATCAAACACAAAGATTACAAATCCAAAATTTACTAATTATATACAAATCCAAAATTTCCTAATTATATACAAATTCAAAATTTCTTAATCGACTATATATATACTAAACTAGAACGTAATCACGCCAAATGACAATTTCTCATTAAAACCGCCACATGGCACTCCCTCGTTAAAATCGCCACATGTCATTTTCTGTTTTTTTTTTCAATTTTTAAAAATAAATCTAATTATAAATCAAAGATTATTATTCTAAACCTATCACCCATTTTTTCCTAATTTAAATACAAATCAAGCACAAAGATTACAAGTTAATCACAAAGATTACAAATCCAAAATTTTCTAAGTATATACAAATCCAAAATTTTCTAATTATATTCAAATCCAAAATTTCCTAATTATATAGATGATTGAGATACGAAAGAAATTGATTTTAATATCAATATTTTCTGAATCTATTTTTTAATACATAGATTGATTTTAATAATTATTAATATTTTTAATTTAATATATATGACCTAAAAATGTGTGCATGACACGAGAATTACATTAGTTTCCCACTATTTATGTAACCGCCAAAATCCCCACTACTTGTGTAATTGCCAAATCTCACCCCTAATACTTTATTAACCTCCAATTCATCAAATAATTAAACACACATGTTAGTAAACAATTTAGATAACTTCGAAATCATGAATTGAACACACGAGTTGGAATTTGGTAGTATTTATATTGAAAAAATCATAAACCATTTGAAAAAACAAAATTGTAGACCTAATTCCAGAGAATTCAACATAAACACAAAGTGAATTAAAATGTTTAGAATAGTGAAGAAAGATTATTTTTGCATTGAATAATTGATTTTGCAATTACTCTAGTATAACTAATGTGATTGGGATAAAAAGGAAATCCACCTTCAAATATTACGCTGGAAAAAAGGTTGGTCATGTAAGATTATCTAAGCATATAATGTCTTTTGAATCCACAAAATATTCAAGAATAAAGTTCACCTTTTTATAGGTATTTACAAAAGAAAAAAACACTTTTACAATACAATGACTTCCAATTTATGAATAAAGACAACTCTTCTCTCAAACTCGGCGAGAAGAAGAAAACTACAAATGTCGTTATAGTTGTATTGACCGCCCAAATAAATGAGGACGAAACTATCACAAAATCAAGCTTCTTATACGCAATGTGAGAGAATAGGAGAGATAGTGTTGAAAAATTCCAAAAACAATCAAAACTTAAGCAAAGTACACCAAAGATTGAAGGATTATGTATACATGATACCTTCTTGCACGTTTGGATCGATATGACAAAGAAGAAAGAAAAACTAAATTATGATTTTGCAAAATCGGTTGCGAGCGAGCATGATTCAACGTCGACCGGGCTTCGGCGCAATCGGATGTGACAAGTGGCAATACAACAATGGAAAATCTACTACTATTGAAATCAGATCTTGAATTTGGAATGATGGTGGATAAATAATTTGATGATAAAGGGAGGGGAGTGAGGAAGACACTTCGTTGAATCGTAGTGTGTTAGACAGAGAACGGTGTGACTGTTCCCTGAACAGCGGAATATAAAGATTCAAAGTAACAAGTAATTTCCCAAAAACAAATACTTGTATTATTAAAAATTGTACAATCTCACAAGTCTTATCTCTACCTATACCCTAGGTTAAAGACTTTGAGTGCAATCAACTTCTAAAGACACAAGAACAAAACAAGACCTTTAGCAAGAACTATCCGTACCTTGCCTTAGACCTTCGATCTCAGTTCCCACAAGAGTTCCTTCGTGTGCTTGATAGTTATAGCTGAGATGCCTTTCCTCAAGGAAAATCTCATCTATATATATGGTCTAACAAATATCCTATTACCAAATATCTAACAATTGACATATATGGTAACAACAAACAATTTCGTTATGAAATATACTTTTCAGCTTATAAACACATGGTTTCCTTATATAAACTTTCCTAAGACTCATTATCTTCTTCTTCTTAACCAAGCAAGACTTAAAATCTCGTTTCCTTGTATAACTGAGTCTCTCTGGGAACAGCTGGTACATATCTGCGTTCCTTATCGTTCCACGGATGTTGTTTCCATATATAGAGTTTTCCTTGTATAGGAACTACGCGTGTCAGATTTCCAACTTGCTTCCGCGTAATAGTTCCTTGTTTCCACAACGTTCCTTGGCTCTTCTCTGCTTTCTCTTCTTTATGCGTTTTCCACTGTTCCCTAATTCTTTCATAAGATCTGAAACTCATAGGAACAACAAGAAAACATAAAACCTAATGGTGTTTATCATCATCAAAACCAGAGGGAACGTCAAGGTTCCAACAATTTCCCCATTTTTGGTAATGACAAACCCATTTAAAAATTGTTCGATCAAAACAGAGTAATAAACAAGGCAATATTAATCAACATGTATCTCAGTTTCAATGTATAAGCAAAATTTTATGTCAAATGAACAATTGCAATTCATACCTTCAAGTTGCATCATCGTTCCCCCTCAGCACTAGCATCGTCCAGAAATTCATAAAGAATTAGGAACAATTTAAACTGTTACCTCTCTTAACTGAGTTATCGCACAATTTCCACACTTCCCCCTTTTGGCATCATCAAAGGATCAAAAGTAAACAATGGAACAACATAACTAAGGCAGCAGGCAAAAGCAAAAGAAAAGTTCATAGATCAAGCAAGGAATTGATTACAAAACATCAGAGACAACTTGACAAACAAACACAAAAAGATCAAAATACAAACACTTAAACAAGATAACATATTAGAAAGCCAAGAGAAGAGGGTAAGACAGGCTGGATAAGAGAAGGTGTCCACTCAAGACTCAGAATCCTCCTTCTGGGCCTTGTCCTTGTTGAGAAAATACCCAAGAAGCAGTGAAAGGATGTTCTTGATTTCGCGCAATTCAGTCAACATCTGGCTGTGCATAGAGGCACCTATAGATGTTCCCTCTCCAGCTTTCCGCTTCAAAATATCAGACACAGGCAGAGTTCCCTTTCTGTCTCCCTGAAACTTCATTTTGTTCACATTCACCATATCCAGTTCGGTGACCAAGGAAACTTCGCCTTCTGCTCTGTAAGCCCCTTCTGCTTGTAGAATCAGCTTGATAACATTTGGGTAGGCAAAGGAATGAGTCTTGGCACTGCATTTTGCCATGTGTTGTAGAATGATCCTAGGAAGATCAATCTTCTCCATGTGCCAAAACCTGTCCAACAGCAGCAGATCGGTGACAGTGATTGTGTTTCTCTTCTCCTGCCTGGGAACGACAGCCTTCATAATGATGTGATGCGCTATCCGCAGAGCAGACACATGAGTGGCTGTAATTTTGGATTTGAAGAGCCGCTCAGCACTAGCCTCCTTGGACATTTTCAAAGCATATGAGTTCTTCTCTCCAGATATTTCACAAAACCCTTCAGCAGAGATGGACAACAGTCGAGCAACCTTGGACACAGTGAAGGACAGATCTTCATCGTTGATCGACGTTGTTCCCACCATAGTGGTGGCAGTGTTGAGTTGGAAGGAATGGTAGAACTCCCGGATCTGATCAGGGTTGGCCATGACACGGTTGGAAATGAGGTGTTCCCAACCTTGAAATTTGAGTCGCTCTAAGACATCTTCGAAGCCGTTGGCGACTAGGAACCCTTCTGGGATAAGGAGGTGGGGAATGATCTTTTTCCCATCAACCGATTTTTCTTCTAGCTTAGCCTTCTTTCTGGGCTCAGTCTTGGCCTCGATCTTTTTTTGCAGATCGCAGACGTTCCTTTAGAGTACCTGGAGTAGTCTCACCGGCGGCAGACGTAGTTGGGGTGGAGAAGTCGGTGGACGCTCGCTGTTCCCCTAAGTACTCAACATCTGGGTGCTCATCATCCTCAGAGCCGATCGTGTGTTTGCGTTTGCGACTGGGCCCTATAGTTTCCAGAGGATGAAGACCTAGATCGACCTCTACAGCAGCCATGGCCTCCTCTTCAGCTTCTTTTGATTTAGGAGGGCAGTTGACTTCGTCTTCTGGCTCAGTAATGGTCACCATCTCCTTAGAGGCATCAGTTTCTTGGACCTGTTCCACTGATGGTTGTTTCCCCTGAGGTTATTCCTCATGAAGTTCAGCAATTGAGGAGGTGGCCTCTTTGGCTATTTCCACCACAGCAGCAATGGAGGTGGTATCCTTGAATTGTGGAGTCTTAGCAGCCTGGAGCACCTCAATTGAGTGCTTGAGAGCACTGAGTTGCTCCTCAGTGAAAGCAGAGACGTCAATGGCGGGGGTAGAAGAAGATATGGGAATAGACATGATGATGTGGTTGTGTTTGGAGAGAGGAGGGATGATGATTTAGGGTTTGAAAACGGCAAAGAGAAAAGAGAAGGAAATTTCAGAGATTGAGAGAGAGAATATGTGAAACAGTGGTAAATCGGGTTGTGGTGAGGGTGAGGTTTTTATAGAAGGCGAGATATTGGGAAGAAAGGAAATAAAGAAAGGATGAGGATTGGCTTACCAAAAATCTCGCCATTGACATCTTTGAAGACGGCAACCATATCTTTTCTCTCTCTACAGGTGTTAGGAAACGGAACTCAGGAACCTCAGTTCCCATGAGAGTTCCTTTCCTCAGTTTCTCTACTTTTGAAGATGACAAATACTTTGATACTAATGTTTTATCTCAAAGATGTGTTTAAAGGAACCACAGGACAGTTACTGAAACCATGGAAGCCAAACAAGATAAAGAAACCAAACAAGCAAGTCAAAGGAACCCAGAAGTGCCCAGAAATGCAACACGTGACTTTGCTTTTCCCGATGAAGCTGGGAACACAGAACCTCGGACAAATGATGGTGAAAGCGACTTGAGCAAAGCTTCTAAAGCATGCCACCATCCAAAGGAAAGCTCCAAGATGTCTAGAACGCTAAACCTCGGACAAAGGTTGTTGAAAGCGACATGTCACAAGGCTGTCACCATCCAGAGGATAGTTCCAAAGTGTCTAGGTTGCTGAACCTCGGACGAAAGGAGTTGGACAACGACATGACAGACTTGCCTGAAGCAGTTGACCAACCAATGTGGATTCTGAGTTGCCTAGGTTGTTGGTACATGTCTAAGTCAGCGTGAATCAAGGATTACCACACAACCTAGGTCAAGCTTACTCTGTGGGAACCAAGAGAAGATCCAACCTCGAGGATCCACTATATAAGGAAGATAAGCTCCACTGTTATCTTCAAGCACTACAACAAGAATCACACTTCATAGAAAACATCATAGTGTGAGCTCTCAATCAGATCGTCAACAGAAACCAAGATCAAGAGGAACTAGTCAAGGAATCTGAGAGCTATGTGCTAGTTCCTGTGACTGTAAGTGAGTTAGTTTCTGAGTGCTTAGGACTGCTTCTTGGATTGATTATACTTTCTTTTAAGTTTATCTAGGATTGTCTAACTGTGTGTAAGACAAAGAAACTGTGTGTTTGTTCCTAGATTAATCTGTAACCGAAGTGATAAGAAATCAAGAAATAGACCTTGAAATCCTTTCGAAAGAAAGGTAGTGGTTTTTATCCTAGATTGCTAGTTTGCAATCGAAGGTTTCCACTATAAGGAACTTGTTCATTTATATTTGAGTGTTTATTTCCGCTGCGAAGGGAACTGTAATCTGTATTCTCAGTTCCCTTGTTCTTAATCTAACAATCACGATCCTACAATTGGTATCAGAGCAGAAAAAGCTCTAGATCTTTGTTTAAGTTTGCAGATCTAAGATGTCTCAGTCAAGCAAGTTTGAGCTCGGAATCTCCACCAACAAACCACATCTCCGAAAGAAGGGAGAAGAAACATGGTGGGCCAAGTGCATGGAAAGCCACATAAAGACCAATGACTACCAATGTTGGAGGATAGTCGAGAATGGAGATGGCCATGTCGATCTCAACCAAAAGGAAGAAGATTGGAAACCTGAGCACTATGTCATCATGGAAAAGAACGCCAAGGCTAGATAGTTCATTCTCAATGGACTGGATAGAGAAGATATGGACAAAGTCATAGGAATCAAGACGGCGAAAGAAATGTGGAAAGCACTCAAAGACATGCATGAAAGAAGTGAGGAACTAAAGCAAAGCCGGAAGTTTGCTTTAGAAGGAGAATACCACACATTCAAAATGATGGAAACTGAAACCATCTCTGAGTACTACTCTCGCTTCAATAGGCTCATTGGAAAGCTAACAGCGGCTGAGGTCACCCTTGATGAAGTCTCCAAATCACTGGTGGTCATCAATGGACTTAACTCTAAGTTCACCCTCATCAAAGGAATCACGAAGAACACCCCAGGTATCCAATCTCTTCCCTTGACTCAAATCATAGGGAAACTGGAGGTTGAAGAAGGAGAACACACCAAAGTCAATGCTGACAAGAAACTGGAGAAAGGAATTGCCCTCAAAATCTCCAAGGCCTTCTCAAGGCTTGAGATGGAACAGGATAACTCAGACCTAGAAGATGAGGAGGACGAACTTACAGCTCTCTTCACAAAGAACATCAAAAAATTCTTTGTGAAGGGAAAATTCCAAAAAGGCAGTTCCTCTCACAATGGACCAAGAAGAGATCTCAAAGATATCTCTTGCTATGAGTGCAAAGAGAAGAGGCACTACGCTAAGAGCTGTCCCAACAAAGAAGACTCCAAAGAAGATGAAAGACCTCAAAGGAAAAAGGCTCTTGTGGCCTCATGGGGAGAAGACTCAGATGAGGAACTAGATCTGAGCGGATTCTCTGGAGGAAGATGCCTCATGGCAAAAGGAGATCCAAGCAACTCAGAAGACCTTGAGAAAGAAGAGAGGCAACCTCAACTATGGTACATTGACAGTGGTTGCTCATGCCATATGACCGGAAGAAGAAATCAAATGACCTCTCTTCAACCTCTCCAAGGAGGGAACATCTCTTTTGGAGACAAAAGCAAATGGAAAATTTGTGGAATAGGAACTGTGAATCTCAATGACCACATTAAGGTAAACAAAGTCCACCTTGTTGATAATCTTGGTTTTGATCTAATTAGTGTGTCACAACTGTGTGATCAAGGAGACAATGAAGTTAGATTCAAATCAAATGAATGCACTATCCTTGACTTCTCGGGACAAATCATCTTAAAAGATAAAAGGTTCAACAATGTGTATGTTGTTGACCCATCCTTCGTCCCCAAGGAGAAACTCTGTCTCTCAACTGTGAATGATCAAATGGACTTGTGGCATCAACGTCTTGGTCATGCTAGCACTAAATTGATCCAAAAGCTACACTCAAAGGAGCTAGTCAGAGGCCTCCCAAAGTTAAGTAGCAAATCTGAGGAACCATTCTCAGACTGTGTAAGAGGGAAACAAGCTCGGAGTTCCTTCAAATCCAAAAATATGGTAAGTTCCTCAAGGCCCCTTGAACTCATTCAGATGGACCTTTGTGGACCTATGAGAGTTCAAAGCCTAGGAGAAAACAGGTATATTTTTGTTATCGTCGATGACTTCTCTCGTTTTACTTGGACTATTTTCATAAAATCTAAGAGTGAAGTTATTGGACGATTTAAGGATCTGGTTCCCATGTTAGAAAAATCTCTCGATTGTTCCATCAATTCTATTCGTTCTGACCATGGTACTGAGTTCGAAAATGGAGAATTTCTAACCTTTTGTAGTGAGCATGGCATTGATCACACTTCTCTGCACCATACACTCCTCAACAAAATGGAGTAGTGGAAAGGAAGAATAGAACCTTAGAAGACATGGCTCGAACTATGCTCATCTCAAGTGGACTCTCTCAATCATTCTGGGCTGAGGCAATCAACACAGCCTGCTACGTCATCAATCGAGCTATGCTTCTCCCAATCACAAAGAAGACTCCCTATGAACTTCTAAGAGGAAGAGTTCCAAACATCTCACATCTTAGGGTGTTCGGATGCAAATGCTTTGTGCATAACAATGGAAATGATAATCTTGGTAAATTCGACCCAAGGAGTGATGAAGGGATCTTCATTGGATATGCCTCAAGCAGCAAAGCATACAAGGTCTTCAACAAAAGGACTAAAAAGATAGAAGAAAGTGTTCATGTTGTTTTTAATGAGAAATCACTTGGTAGAAATATACAGAACACCACCAGTCCCTTTGAAGATCCATTTCCCAAGCCACCTCAAGAAGATCCAGATGAAGACATCACACCTCCCAGTTCCTACCCAGTTGCACAAATTATTCCGCCAGTTCCTCCACCAGTTCCCATAGACAATCAACAACAATCCATCTCTGGGAACCATGAACATGAAAATAATACCTGTGGAGACATCAATGATTCATCCTCTCACATGTTCTTCAATGGAGAAGGTGATCCCAACATAGAAGTTGAAGCTGAATGTTCAAATCAAAATGCCTCCACATCAAATGCTCTAGCCCGTAATAGAGAAAGAAGAACCATCAAGCTTCCCGTCAGGTTCGAACATCTAACCTTCTTTGCTTTCAATGCCTTTTTATCTATTGTGGAACCAAAGAACATAGGTGAAGCACTGAAGGATGTAGACTGGATCCAAGCCATGCAAGAAGAACTTCATCAGTTTGAAAAAAACAAAGTGTGGCATCTAGTTCCCCGCCCCAAGGATAAGCATATCATAGGAACTAGATGGGTCTTCAGAAACAAGCTCGATGACTCAGGAGCTATAATTAGGAACAAAGCAAGGCTTGTTGCTCAGGGATATAATCAACAAGAAGGAATGGACTATGATGAAACCTATGCTCCAGTGGCAAGGATTGAAGCAATAAGGATGTTAATTGCCTTCGCATCACACAAGGGTTTCAAACTATTCCAAATGGATGTAAAGACCGCCTTCCTCAATGGCATTCTTCAAGATGAAGTCTATGTCAAGCAACCACCTGGTTTTGAAGACAGTGATCATCCAGACCATGTCTATTTCCTAGACAAAGCCTTGTATGGTCTCAAGCAAGCCCCTAGAGCTTGGTATGATCGTCTTGCCCAGTTCCTACTCTCCAATGGTTACAGGCGTGACATCATTGACAAGACTCTCTTCATTCTAGAAGAAGAAGGTAACATCTTAGTGGTTCAAATCTATGTTGATGATATCATTTTTGGTTCCACTAACCTGTCCCTTGTAGATAAGTTCAAATACTTGATGAGCAGTGAATTTGAAATGAGTCTAATAGGGGAACTCACCTTCTTCCTCGGATTGCAAATATCCCAAAAGAAAGATGGCATACAAATTCACCAACAAAAGTATGTCAGGGAACTGTTGAAAAAGTTCAAAATGGAGTCCTATAAGCCTCTCTCCACTCCTATCTCTACCATCGCCCATTTGGACAAAGATCACTCAAGTCCTCTTATGGAAGAAAAGCTCTATAGAGGTATGATAGGTTCTCTCATGTATCTAACAGCTAGTCGTCCAGACATTGTGTTTGGTGTTTGCTTGTGTGCTAGATTTCAATCATGTCCAAGAGAAACACACTTAGCTGTTGTGAAAAGGATATTCCGATATCTCAAGGGAACTGACTCGCTCTGCATTTGGTACCCCAAAGAGTGTCCCTTTGAGCTGATAGGTTTCACTGATGCTGATTATGCTGGATACCTGGTGGATAGGAAGAGTACTTCTGGAATGGCACAGTTCCTAGGCCCTTGCCTTGTGTCATGGGGCTCAAAGAAACAAATCTCAGTCTCCCTCTCCACCACAGAATCTGAATACATTGCAGCCGCCTCTTGCTCTTCCCAACTCTTATGACTAAAGCAACAACTCGTGGATTTCGTTATGTCTTATGGTCCTCTCACTATTCTTTGTGATAATACCAGTGCTATAAACATTTCTAATAATCTTGTGCATCATACTAGGACCAAACACATAGATATAAGGCATCACTTCCTTAGAGATCATGTTGAGAAAGGGAACATCATTATGAAATTTTGTAGAACTGAAGATCAGGTTACAGACATATTCACCAAAGCCTTGAATAGAGTTCCCTTCGAGAACCTTAGATTAGAATTGAGAATGATTCCTATAAACTAGCAGTTCCTTTAGTTTAAAGTTCCTCTCTAGCTCCCTTGATTGACTAGTTCAGATCTTTTTACTTGTTTTTGTCTTGGAATCTTGGTGTTATCTCTTTTGCAATAAACCCTCATATCTATAATGGTTACTCAAAAAGGCCTTGACAAATTTTTCTAGTCTTCTCCTTGAATGTTCATTTTTTCATTAAAATTCAATCATTGTCCAAGTTTCTTTGTTGGCCCAAAAGTCACAATCTGATCATATTCTAACCCGACATTACAAGCCGAAATGATGATTGTGTACTATGACCCTCCCTTGCCTCATTGCACAATCTAATTCCCTATGGGAATGTACTTTCAGGTCATATGTCCTCAAATCCCCACATCAAAGGTTCACATATATCCCTCTAGCACACTGAAAAAATCGCCAGAAAGGAACTAGGTATTGACAGCTCTCCAACGGCTTGTAGAAACTCGCTCCTCCCAAGACAGCATTTATTGCAAATCAACACCGTTAGAGACGTCTGCTCAGCCCTGCACTATTGCCATTTTTGAACACTTGATCTTTGAATTTGTGATCGTTGCAAAGCCGAAAAAGCTGCAAGAAAATTAGCCGTTTCAAATTATCAGAGTTCCCAGAATCTCTCTCTCCAACGGCTTGTTCTCAACGACTCCAAGCGCTGCTCAAGGGTTATTTAGGGGCTCCTGTTTGCTTAAGCTGAGCACTCTGCTTCCCTTTCTTTCTCTCATTATCTTGCTCACCTTCTTTTTCTCAACACACAAAACTCCTCAAATGGCCAACAAAGACCTCAACCCTCACCTTGCTCAAGATGAGGAGGAAGCTCAAAACCAAAGACAACCTAGATGCTCCATCTGATGTCAAAGCGGAATTGCCTAAGGAAAAGGCAAGTTCCCAAGCCACTCCAAGCTCCTTGCCTCCGCTCTACCCCACCCAAGACTCCTCTGCGATCCTTGCCTCACTGGGTCGTATTGAAAAAGCCATCACGGACGGAACCACTGCTATCTCTAGTGTCATCTGTGCTCACATGACAGAAATGGGGAAGACCAGGAATGCTATATCCGGTCTAATGAGTGTGATTCAGCAAACTCTGGAGGCTACAAATGGAGGAGCTCAAGCGGCCAAAGAAGAGGAAATAGAGAAACAGAAGGATGTTGAAGAGGAGGCCACTGCGCTGCCATAGGAATGTCTCTCCTAGTTCCCAGTGCTATAACATCAAGTGTGCTAGTAGTTCCCTAGGGTTCCACTCCCCTCTTCTATCCTTATTTTGTCTATGTCAAGTTGTTTGTGATCGTTTGTTTTTCTTTCCACTATGCATCATGGACAATGTTTTAACTTTAATGATTAATGAACTCTTTTGGGTATGTTTCTAATGCATCATTTGTCTTTGCCTTCAGTTTCTATTATGGTGAATGTCATGAGTTTAACGCACTTGTTTATTTCACATCGACATCCTACACTTGATAAGTTAATTGATCTTTTCGATGATGTCAAAAGGGGAAAGAATGGATATGAACCTTGAACTCTTGAAACTACTGGACTTATAGAAAATCTGAACCCGTCCTATTTCTGAGGGGGAACTCGAATAACTTAGTTCATTTGCTTAGGGGGAATTTGCAACTATTGAATGTTCTCTCATTATGTTATAAAGTTGTAAATCTCTTAGCTCAACTGTTCTCATGAATCTCATGTCCTTATTATATTGCCAGGTTCCGTATATTTGTCATCATCAAAAAGGGGGAAATTGTTAGGAAACGGAACTCAGGAACCTCAGTTCCCATGAGAGTTCCTTTAATCAGTTTCTCTACTTTTGAAGATGACAAATACTTTGATACTAATGTTTTATCTCAAAGATGTGTTTAAAGGAACCACAGGACAATTGCTGAAACCATGGAAGCCAAACAAGATAAAGAAACCAAACAAGCAAGTCAAAGGAACCCAGAAGTGCCCAGAAATGCAACACGTGACTTTGCTTTTCCCGATGAAGTTGGGAACACAGAACCTCGGACAAAAGATGGTGAAAGCGACTTGAGCAAAGCTTCTAAAGCCTGCCACCATCCAAAGGAAAGCTCCAAGATGTCTAGAATGCTGAACCTCGGACAAAGGTTGCTGAAAGCGACATGTCACAAGGCTGTCACCATCCAGAGGATAGTTCCAAAGTGTCTAGGTTGCTGAACCTCGGACGAAAGGAGTTGGACAACGACATGACAAACTTGCCTAAAGCAGTTGACCAACCAATGTGGATTCTGAGTTGCCTAGGTTGTTCGTACATGTCTAAGTCAGCGTGAATCAAGGATTACCACACAACCTAGGCCAAGCTTACTCTGTGGGAACCAAGAGAAGATCCAACCTCGAGGATCCACTATATAAGGAAGATAAGCTCCGCTGTTATCTTCAAGCACTACAACAAGAATCACACTTCATAGAAAACATCATAGTGTGAGCTCTCAATCAGATCGTCAACAGAAACCAAGATCAAGAGGAACTAGTCAAGGAATCTGAGAGGTGTGTGCTAGTTACTGTGACTGTAAGTGAGTTAGTTCCTGAGTGCTTAAGACTGCTTCTTGGATTGATTATACTTTCTGTTAAGTTTATCTAGGATTGTCTAACTGTGTGTAAGACAAAGAAACTGTGTGTTTGTTCCTAGATTAATCTGTAACCGAAGTGATAAGAAATCAAGAAGTAGACCTTGAAATCCTTTCGAAAGAAAGGTAGTGGTTTTTATCCTAGATTGCTAGTTTGTAATCAAAGGTTTCCACTATAAGGAACTTGTTCATTTATATTTGATTGTTTATTTCCGCTGCGAAGGAAACTATAATCTGTATTCTCAGTTCCCTTGTTCTTAATCTAACAATCACGATCCTACAACAGGTAACGGCCATTTTCTTCTCATTTTTCGCAATCACACCGTTCCTTGCTGCAGAACTATCAAATCACCATTGAATGCAAGCGCCACAGAGAGCAACGGTCACTTACAATTCTCGACGTTCAGCAGACTGTTCCCATTCATTGTTCCTTTCGCAGTTCCCCTTTAGGCAAAGCCCATATAGATGACTCTGAGTTGCTTGAGTGGATAGAAAGGCTAGTTTGGATATTTTAATGGGTTCACAATAAATTGCAAAGATATATCCAAACAGAAATATAGGTAGGGAACAATGACGATCCAGATAATGATTCACAGTAAAATGTGGTAAATAAAAAGAAGTTCATAGGGAACGTTTACCTGGATCCAAGCTGGGGACGGCAGTGCAACCAATTATCATTTTGGCTTGTAATGAGGGTGTAGATAATCAAATCGGTTGCTTTGGGCTTGAAAGAAGATGTTATCATGTAAAAATGAAGCACATATGATCAAGAGTAGAAGTTGCAAGAAGTTTTTGATATAATGTAACACAAAGCACATAACAAAATTAATAAACAAGTCATTTGCAAATAGCATGCCACATAGAGGATGTTCCCTAGTTTAAGAATGATCGATCTAGCCAATCACTGAGAGAATAGTGGAAGTGGAGTTCCTTAGTTTACAGAGATCATCCCAAGGAGCATTCGCAAATATTCAAAGGGTTTTCTATCCAGTGCTTTGGTGAAGATATCTGCAACTTGATCCTTTGTCCTGCAATGATCCATTCTAATAAAAATTTTCTCAACATTATCACGAAGAAAATGGTGACGAATATCAATATGCTTAATACGTGAGTGATGAACAGGATTTTTGGAAATGTTGATAGCACTAGTATTATCACACATAATGGGAACGGTGCCAAGAGACATACCAAAATCCTCCAATTGTTGTTTGAGCCATAATACCTGGGCACAACAAGAAGCAGCAGCGACGTACTCAGCTTCAGCGGTTGAAAGAGCAACAGAATTTTGTTTTTTTGATGCCCAAGAGACAAGACATGGGCCAAGGAACTGTGTCGTCCCTGATGTGCTTTTGCGATCCACCAGGTGACCAGCAAAGTCAGCGTCAGTGAAGCCCACAAGTTCAAACCCACTGTTCCTTGGATTTCAAAGACAGAGATTCAAGTATCGCATGATCCTTTTGACTTCAGTTAGGTGTGACTCCTTGGGATTTGCTTGAAACCTAGCACAAAGACACACACTGAACATAATATATGGCCTACTTGTCGTTAGATAGAGTAAGGAACCAATCATGCCTCTATACATTGTAGCATCCACATCTTGGCCATTCACGTCTCAATCAAGACGAGTGTTAGGAGAAATAGGTGTATTAATAGGTTTAGCTTTATCCATACCATACTTCTTCAACAGTTCCTTGATGTATTTTTGTTGATGTACCCTTGTTCCCTCAGAGGATTGAGTGACTTGTAATCCGAGGAAGAAAGAGAGTTCCCCAATCATACTCATCTCAAATTCCCTACTCATTAGATTTTTGAATTTTTCTACAAGGGACGAGTTAGTGGAACCAAAAATAATATCATCAACATAGACTTGAACTACGAGAGTCTCATCTTTGTGTTCCAAGAGGAACAATGTCTTGTCAATCGCGCCACGTTTGTATCCATTTGAGAGAAGGAATTGTGCCAGCCGATCATACCAAGCTCTAGGAGCTTGCTTGAGCCCATACAGTGCCTTGTCTAGTGCATACACATAGTCAGGATGTTCCATGTCTTCAAAACCTGGGGGTTGTTGCACGTAAACTTCCTCTTGAAGATAGCCATTGAGAAATGTTGTTTTGACATCCATTTGATACAATGTGAATCCTTTAAAAGCAGCATAAGCGATGAGAAGTCGAATGGCTTCAATGCGGGCTACTGGAGCATATGTATCATCATAGTCGATCCCTTCTTGTTGATTGTAGCCTTGAGCAACCAGTCTCGCCTTGTTCCTTGTCACAGTACCAGAATCGTCGAGCTTGTTTCTGAAAACCCATCGAGTGCCAATAGCATGTTTATGCTTTGGAAGGGGAACAAGTCTCCAGACTTTGTTCCTTTCGAATTGATGTAAATATTCACGTTGCATGCGTGGAAAGTGATCATCAGGGAACTATGAGTTGGAATCAACACTCGCAGCTTTTGAGTGTTCATCAAAGACAATATGAATGCTTTCTTCAATCTTTCGGGTTCTTTTGTTGTAGACTCTATAAGCTTTGCTTGAATTTGCATATCCTAGAAAGATTCCTTCATCACTCCTTGGATCAAATTTTCCCAAGTTGTCTTTTCCATTGTTGTGAATAAAGCACCTGCAACCAAAGGCACGCAAGTGGGAAACATTGGGCTTGTGTTCCCTGATTAGTTCATAAGCAGTTTTATTTAACAATGGTCTAAGCATGGCACGATTAAGGATATATAATGAAGTGTTGATCGCCTTAGCCCATAATATTCAAGGAAGATTGCTTGCTATGAGCATTGTTCTAGCCATGTCCTCCAATGTTCTGTTCTTCCTCTCGACCACTCCATTTTGTTGTGGTGTCCTAGGAGCTGAGAAGTTATGAGAAACCTCATGGTCCCTGCAGTAACCAAGGAACATTGAATTCTCAAACTCCGTTCCATGGTCAGATCGGATGGAGCTGAGCTGTTGTCCTAGATTTGTTTTCACACCTTTGATGAAAGATTCAAATGACTCAAATACCTGTTCCTTGGAAGAGAGAAAGATTGTCCATGTAAATCTAGAGTAATTATCTAC
The DNA here is from genome assembly GCA_027886185.1 of Rheum nobile. NCBI lineage: Eukaryota > Viridiplantae > Streptophyta > Magnoliopsida > Caryophyllales > Polygonaceae > Rheum > Rheum nobile. Next base: position 530,991 of record WOAB01000108.1, on the reverse strand, counting down.
AATAACAAACACATACCTGTTCCCTGCATGACTTCTTATCCTCATGGGACCACAAAGATCCATATGGATCAGTTCTAGAGGACGAGAAGTGGTAACATCCGGTTTGCTCTTGAAAGAGGAACGTGTTTGCTTCCCTCTTACATAGGCTTCACAGACTCCATGGAACTCAGGCTTGACATTTGGAAGCTCTCTAACCAGTTCCTTCTTGTGAGGTTTGTGAATGAGTTGTAAATTTGCATGTACAAGCCTTCTGTGCCACAGTTCCGTCTCTTCAGGACACCCTTTAGTATGACGCAAAGCACAGTTCCCTTGAAGGCTTGAATGTTGTGTCAACAGTGTATACATCATTGAATCGGACACCCTTTAGTATGATCTCCTTGGTTTTTCTATTCCTTACGTAGCAATCTTTGGTTGTGAACACAGTTTCGTTGTCTACTTGATCACAAAGTTGAGCTACACTTAACAAATTAAAACCAAGTTGATGAACTAGACTAACCTCTTTTATTTTGATGTTTGAGTTCAAGGTGGCTTCTCCTGTTCCCACTATCTCTCTGCAGCGTTTATCTCTAAGGGAAACGGTTCCCCTAGAGTGTTGTTGAAGTGAGGTAAGATGATCTTTATTTCCTATCATATGGCATGAGCATGCGCTATCAATGAACCACTTGTTGTCCCCCCTCACTTCATCCTACATTAAGAGAGTTAGTGTTTAGCGACCCAGGCAAGCTTGGCTTTACCTGGTCGTTTAGAGACAAAGTGATATTCTCTAGGCTTAGCATTGCACATGTCAGGAGATGCATTATAATCATTCAAATCAATATTGTTACTTCTATTGTTCCTTCGCTGAGTGTGCTCTTCAGTGAACTTTTGTTTCTTAGCATAATTTTTCATAACATGGCCGTTGTTCCCACAATGCCAGCAAATCTTACAATAGTCTCCCAAGGCGTACTTACGGTTTGGGACAGGCATCCTACGTTGCTTGGCTCTAACTGGGTCAGGTGTACTAGGCAAATTTCCTTGGGATTGGATGAGATACATCTTATGGGCAGGTTGACCTTGGTACCATGATTGATCTTCACTCAACCCACTCTCCAGAGTTTTCACACGCTCTTCTAGGTACAAGTTCCTATCCTTAGTACTTTGAAGTTCCCTATCCTTTAGCTCTCTAAGCTCAGGTATGGTTAACTCATGTTCCTTACTCTCTTGGTTTTCTCCTTTGTACCCCAGACCATACTTGGGCTCAACGAAGGTAATTTCTTTTTCCTTAAGCTTTTGCTCAACTTGGATAGAGTGAATTTTATCAATCTGAGCTTTCATCTGAGACAGTTCCCTAACAGTGCTAAAAGAACTAGGGTCACTGTGAGTAGCATCACTTCTAACATAAGGAACAACAGAGGAACTAACAATTTTAGATAAAGACTCATTCAATTCAATGCATATATCCTCAGCATCACTTAAATCATTTTGGGTTTTAAGATTTTCATTATACATGCTTTTGATAAGAGAGATCAAGGATATTTTATCAAAATTGACAAGAGATTCAAAGAAGGTTTCAGGATCTACCTCTTGTTCTTCACTTTATGACTTCAGAGTCATTGCACACATTCTGTTGTTCCCACATGACTCAGGCTCGTCATCATCAGAGTTGGCACAATCATCTCCCCAGACAGCAACGAAAGCCTTCTTTTTATCGTTCCCAGAATTTTCACCATTGTTGTCTCAGTTGTTCCCTTTTGGACACTTATTGGCATAGTGATCCTTTTCCTTACAGTTGAAGCAAGTAACATCCTTGATGTCTCGTTTCTCACCATTGTTCCCATCATTCCTGAATGATTTACCCTTGCGATAGAGAGTTCGCATAGCTTTGGTGAGAAGAGCAGTTTCTGGATCTACACCATCCAAGTTGTCATCTTTGTTGTTTTCTATCATCTTGAAAGCCCTTTCAACCATCAAGGCAATGCCTTTAAGTTTAACATATTTGTCTTCTTCATCATACTTTTTAATCTTCCCAAATACTTCATGAAGTGTGAGTTTGAGAGTATTAGGATTCTCCTTGAGAATTGCTTTAGTCATCTTATGCCTTGGAGAAAGTCCATCAATAATGATGAAAATTTTCTCCTTGGGAAGAATTTCCTTTTCATCGACATCGTGAGCAGTAAGTCTAGTGGTGATTTCCTCAAATCTGGATTGATAAGAGGAAACAGTCTCACCATCGATCATGGCGAAGTTATAGAAGTCTTTCTTTGCTTGGAAACGATCAAGATCTCTAAGATCAGAACTTCCCATGTACATCTGTTACAAGGCTGCCCACATATCCTTTGCAGTTGCACAAGAGTGTAACTTGGATGCATCTTCAATGCTGATAGAGTTGTTGATAAACATACGAGCCTTAGAATTTTTCTCCATGATTCTGAAATCATCTGGGCTCCAAGGTTTTATTCCTTTGATTACATCTTCAACAACTTTTTCTTCACCAACCTCAATGACTCTCCAGCATTGGTAGTCATTACTCTTCAGCCAGTCTGTGAAGAGGTCCTTCTAGTGTTGGAACTTTCCACTGATAGGCAGGAACGGTGGTTTGTTGTTCCCAAGCCCAACTTCATGAGTGGAAGACATTGTTATCTGTGAATCTGAAAAGAACACACAATCTAGAGCAAACCCGCTCTGATACCAATTGTTGAATCGTAGTGTGTTAGACAGGGAACGGTGTGACTGTTCCCTGGGCAGCGAAATATAAAGATTCAAAGTAACAAGTAATTTCCCAAAAACAAATATTTGTATTATTAAGAATTGTACAATCTCACAAGTCTTATCTCTACCTATACCCTAGGTTAAAGACCTTGAGTGTAATCAACTCCTAAAGACACAAGAACAAAATAAGACCTTTAGGAAGAACTACCCGTATCTTGCCTTAGACCTTCGATCTCAGTTCTCACAAGAATTCCTTCGTGTGCTTGATGGTTATAGCTGAGATGTCTTTCCTCAAGGCAAATCTCATCTATATATATGGTCTAACAAATATCCTATTACCAAATATCTAACAATTGACATATATGGTAACAACGAATAATTTCGTTATGAAATATACTTTTCAGCTTATAAACACATGGTTTCCTTATATAAACTTTCCTAAGACTCATTATCTTCTTCTTCTTAACCAAGCAAGACTTAAAATCTCGTTTCCTTGTATAACTGAGTCTCTCTGGGAACAGCTGGTACATATCTGCGTTCCTTATCGTTCCACGGATGTTGTTTCCATATATAGAGTTTTCCTTGTATAGGAACTACGCGTGTCAGATTTCCAACTTGCTTCCGCGTAATAGTTCCTTGTTTCCACAACGTTCCTTGGCTCTTCTCTGCTTTCTCTTCTTTATGCGTTTTCCACTGTTCCCTAATTCTTTCATAAGATCTGAAACTCATAGGAACAATAAGAAAACATAAAACCTAATAGTGTTTATCATCATCAAAACCTGAGAGAACGTCAAGGTTCCAACACACTTGCTGAAATATTTATGTTTATTAAGGATGGGGAGACATTTACTAATTAAGTGGTGGAGAGTGTAGGAAAATTCCCTTCCCTTTTTCGGTGAGGGTTTTCCTTCCCTCATTTTTTTTCTGAAAGAATCGGTTTTCATATCCACTCAAATCTTACAAAATTTGAGAGAGGTTGGAAAATGGACAACAAATTCAAAAATATGTAATCTTAAGGGATTGGTCTCGTAGAGTGAAAAAACCAATAATCTGGTAGATACATATTTGACTAGCCTTTGCTAGTCTCCTTGGAGAAGGTTATATAAGCACCTTTGTAAATATTCTTTAAGCCCAAAGATTTCTACTCCTTTGAATTGAGACACCGTTCTTTTACCCTAAGCTTTTCCGTGACAAAAAAATAATAGTAGTAATCTAAAAACATGGGAATGATCAATAACTACGAGATTAGATAACATTAACCAACCCATCTCAACCCTTTGCCCTTCCCTCGAGTCCAGACATTAGACTTATTGTAATATTTAATTTAATTAAGAGAGGCTTGATCGTAGAATAAACAAACCCCTTTTATTTATCACATGTTATAAAATGAATGAAAATATAAAGATTGATAATTTGTTAAGAGAGTATAAAGAGACAAGATAGAATGGTATATGTACATCAAATATTCTTTCTTCTCGTTGTTATTTTTGTTCTTTACATAAGCCTCTATTTATAGGGTAATAGAGACAAGATGTTATAAGGTTACAATTGAATAAAAAGAATAAATAGCTAGATAACTTATATCTAGTAAATGGGTCAAAATAGTAACTTGAGAACCTTTAAGAGTAGTGAACATCCAACACCTTTAAGTAAGGTATTTACAACACTCCCCCTTTGGATGTACACTTTGTAGTATACGTATTGCCTAATTAAAAACCATTGCAGGGATAAACCCCGTGGGACAAAAATCAATGCTATGGAAAAAAGTACAATTAAATGCTCAAACGACATGTCGAGACTTTATTTAATACTTTAAATCATCTATCACGTATGTGTTATCAAATTGGGTGCATGCCGCATCTATTCTGGAGTTTTAACTCGTTGATTTCACGAACTGTCTCGTTAAAAACCTTGCTTGGAAAAATTCAATGGGATAAAAACCAAAGCTAAGGGAAAAAGAGTACAGTCATAGAAATAATACTCCCCCTAAGTTGAACATATACTCTTCATGCGGTATATATATATAATCATAGGACTTTTGCATAAGATATGGTACCTCTGGACCAACTATCTTTTATTGTTTGCTTAATGACAAAAATATCACTTTGTCACGTCAAATGACCTTATTAACTTTATTTTTCGATGAGGAAAAATGTCAATCTTTTGCATGAAATGATAAGTCAAAATATTAGTTGCTTTTTGGATCTCTTCTGGAGCTCCGATATTATAGATCAACTTATTCGTTTTCTGTAAATATATAACAATGATAGGATTGTTTATAAATCCTTTTTTATATCGAATACATGGATACGATTATATCCTCGTATGCTTTAATCATTTTTACTTCATACAGAAGCCTTCGTAATTTAATGAAATACATATAATGTGTTTTCTCTTTTATGCTTCAGGCATTTTCAATCCTTCAGGGACTTTATGTATATACATGAATCAAATGTCTCATATAAATATGAAGTAAAATATCCAAAACCTGAGTTATAAATTTCACTACAGGTGAATACATCCTCATTAGCTAGAAATCTGTTGACAAAATTCATTACGAGTGAATAAAGTTCCATATACTCTAGTGCAGACTTTTCTGTAAAGCCTTGTGTGATCAATATATCTTTAGATCACAATATTATTGCACTCATGGCATTTTTATACAACTAAAAAATTTCATGTTTTTCGGTATTGAAACTACTGGTCCAAAAATCATCATGTTTATTCAAACAAACTAGCTTCCTCAAATTACTTTATTGTAGGCCATGCAATCATTGCAATGTCGATTATCTTGTTTGAGGATCAACATCCTCACTCAACCCTTCTAGTGTCTTTGTAATAACTAAGAGTCTATAAAGAACTTTCTTATCCTTACCATCCGTAAATGGCTCTTGTATATGTGACTTTGCCACACTATCTTGGCACCAGTATATACATTTGATAGCATATTAGTTATACGATCCATCGAACTTCTAGTTCATTCCTTTGAACTTCTGGTTCATAAACTTGAACTTTGGGTTCATTCCTTTGAACTTCAGGTTCAAATACCCTCAGATCTAAAATGTAAAAGTTGTGTTCCCTACAATTTCTTACATACTAGTCTTGTTTCCTTCTCCCCCTAAAGTTGGGATATTCACCTTGAATTTAGTTCTAGTAAAACAACTTCTTAGAGTAAAACGACGATAGTACAAATAAGAGTCATTGGATTACAAATGAAGCAAGAGCCCTGATTGAAAGTAAATGAGTGCATGTTTATACGGTGGAATTGAACATATATGATTCCCATTAATTTAGGGATTTCTTTACCCAAATCACAAGAGATACTATACTTTCCTTTTTTTCTTTTATTTCTCCCTCCCAGTTAATCTCTCTCTCTCCCGGATCCCTTTCCATCTTCCTGATCTCTCCATCATATCTCCCTCAACCCACCCCGATTCCCTCCTCAAGCCTCACCTTCGAGTCTCACCATTACTCCTCGCCGGCGACCTTCACTCGCCCAGTCTCAACCATCGGCGAGCGCCCAGCCGAACCCGCCGGCGACCCACACCAAAACCTCGCCCGACCTCCGTGCCCACCGCTCACCATTTCCCCCCGACCCACCGGCGCGCGACCTCTGCGCCACCACCGCACCCCTCGCGACCTCACCCAACCGAGCCCACACCAGATCCGAGCCGAATACCTCCAGCCTGTCGCTCACCACCTCTGTCGTGCGCCTCCAAGTGGCTCCAACCGCCTTGTCCACTGTTGTCCGCTCCCCGCCGGCGACCCACACCACCTCTGCCGTGCGCCTCAACTAGGTTTGGTTTGGTTTGAAATTAACTGATGGAATGTTAGTGGGGTTTCCTCATTTTTCATTTTTCATTTTTCATCTATGTGTAAATAAGATTTCATTTTTCATTTTTCTTCGGTCTCACTCGGTTGATTAACAAGATGCTCAATTCTTTGTTCAGATCGCTGGTTTTAATTGATTTTTTGTTAATTAAGCTCGGTTAACACTTTTTTTGTTAATCGTTTGCGCAGGTAATTGTCCAGAATGCATTGGATTTTCATTTGTAATGTTAGATGTTGTTTTTTATTTTAATGTAAATGGTGTTTTAATTTTAGGGTTCGTGAATGGTTCGATGGTTGTTGAATAGAGAGAAGATGTCTAAACAAAAAGTAACCGTCAGGAATCGAAGATTCGATCGGGGTGATATTCACGGTGATGATTGATATGCGATATATTGTATAGCGCATCTAGTGGTTATTAGCATGATTTAGATGATGTTTAGAGATGTTTTGATTGTAATTCTGTAATCCGGAAGAGAAGACGAGAAGTGAAGAAATCATGAGATTTACAGAGATTTGAAGTACATTGAAGTGAAGAGTTGAAGAGATGCACAAAAGAAGCAAGAAGAAGCAGATGAAGAAGAAGAGTCTCTGGTGTCCTCACCGCACCCGCGGTGGACTTGTTGAAGCGAAGATAGCTGGAGCCGACCGAAGACCCACCGCACCCGCGATGGGATGACCGTACCCGCGGTGGTGCCGAGCTGGAGCTTTTTCTCGGATTTTATATCCGAGATCTTTCTTTCCTTATCTTTTATTCCGAGATCTTGTTTTATCTTATTTTCCTTTTCTTTATTTCTAAACTATTTGTTTTCCTAGTATTTAAAGGTTTTAACCTAGACTTGGTTAGGTTAACCTCGTTCCATCTTTCATAGTTTTCTCTCTCAAAACCTTATGGAGAACTAAACTTCCATTGTTGCACTTGACGTTTGAAGCCTTCAATTGATTGGTTGTGAGTTTTCTACTCTTGTTCGATTTCCTATCTAGTTGTATTAATTCTCGTGCGCTTGAATGTTTATTGAATCTTATTGATTTATCTAGACTGATCACCTAGGTTTATTGATATTATCCATATAGCTAAGACTTGTCAATTCCGGGTTCGGGTTGCATATCTAGTAGCAAACACGATTTATATAAGCGGGTTACGAGTGTTCATCGTGAGAGAGAGTTAATTGCATGCTTATAGTAATGGGTTGTTTCTATTGCATGTATCTTGTTGAATCCTTGTTTGAATGCTATTGCTTTGTTGAGTCTTGAAGGTTTTCAGATTTGATTCAGTAATAAGTACTATTAGGGCTGGTAGAACTAATAGTTACATATGATCGGGATAAGAACAACCAAAGGAAAGATAAGAACTTGAGAATAATAGAATTCAGTGATCAACCATATCTCTTGTTGTGTGGATCTTTGTCAGGTGTGGCACCTTTCTCATATCATATTCACATCCTTTGCTTTGCTTGCTTTATTTACTTGGTTCGAAATACTACACCCCCCCCCCTAGTTCCTAGTTGGTGACTTGCGAATTACAAGAACTGATAAACTGATTCCCTTGGGTTCGACCTTGACTTGTTTGCTATACTTTGTTTAGTAGGTACATTAAGATTTGTTTGATTAGGCACGACGACTTTAGGCCTGTCAAATTTGGCGCCGTTGCCGGGGAATCAAAATTTCTATTTTTGTGATTTTGTTTGTTACCAACTTTGGTGTGGACCTATCTTATGGTCCACACTCGTGCTACTGACATACCTCTTGTTGATTATGATTCAGAAATCGACAGAACATTCCACAGGAATCGCAGAGAACACACCACCCCACAAGTTGCAATGGGTGACCAAACGCTTCGACAATTGACTGCACCTAATCTGATGCAACAACCTTTAGCTGTGGCTATTCCTGCCATAGGAGAAGGCGTCAACTTTGAGTTGAAGCCAGGGCTGATTCATTTTCTCCCGTCATTCCATAGACTAAGTGGTGAAGACCCAATCAAGCATATGGGTAAATTTCACACTGTCTGTATGAGTATGAAACCGGCTAACGTCACTGAGGAACAAATCAAGATGAGAGCTTTCGGGTTCACCCTCAAGGACGCAGCCGATGATTGGTACTACCATCTACCCACTGGAAGCATATATACTTGGAACAAACTGCATAAGGCTTTTCTCGAAAAGTATTTTCCTGCCAAGAAGGCGAATAGCTTGAAAAAGGCTATAAGCAACATCGAGCAAGAGGCTGACGAGACCTTATATGAGTACTATGAGCGGTTCAAGAGACTTTGCTCAAGCTGTCCATTCCATGGTTACACGAATCAAGATCTAGTGCTTCATCTTTATAATGGTATGCTGGACAATGAAAGAAGAATTGTTGACGCTGCATGTGGTGGCAACATTCTTAACACAACTCCGGGGGCAGCCATGGAAAAGATTCAGGAGATGGCCGAAGGGACAAGAAATTTCGGTAGAACTTCTACCAAGAGAGGAGTCAATGCTATGGACTCCAATCGCTCTGAGCTAGTGAGCGAGATTGCTGAATTAAAGGACATGGTGAGGAGACTAACGCTGAAAGGAAATCCTCAACAACTCAAAGCATGTGGGATTTGTGCTGATCAATTCCACCCCACCGATGCATGTCCTCAATTACAAGATGATCCGAATGCTGAGGTGAACACTGTAGGAGGTTATGGACCTCCAAGACCTCGGAATGATCCCTACTCCAGCTCTTATAATCTGGGATGGAGAGACCACCCAAATTTTAGATGGAGGGATCAACCGAACCAACAACAACCTCAACTTCTACAAAGGTCACAAGGTCAACAACCCGATACTTCTGCTTTAACTGAAGATATGCTCCAAACCTTGACTAAGCACTTTACAACTCATGTTCAAACTACGGAGTCAAGCATCAAGAATCTAGAGAAGCAGATGGGACAAATGGCTGAATCTATCACAAAGATCGATGCAAAGATTTCGGAAAATCTACCATCTCAAACGGTAGTTAACCCACGGGCAAATGTTAGTGCTGTGATGCTTCGAAGTGGTAAGCAATTGAACATCGTTCCTAGTGCTGAAGAGGACGACGCTGAAAAAAAGCTCTCTGAACCCACACCACCGCACCCGCGGCAGGACGCCGCACCCCGCGGTGCGACTACAGAAGCTCTGGAGAGCTTGCCGCACCCAGCGGCAAAATCAACAGATGGGTCTGCAACACAACCGCACCCGCGGTGGGACGACCGCACCCGCAGTGGGACTTCAGGAGAGCAACATAAGTCTCTTTTGACATCACCGCACCCCGCGGTGGATGACCGCACTCGCGGTGATGGTATCGAGAAAGTTCGAGAATTCTCAATTGGGACGACCGCACCCGCGGTGGAACCTGACCGCACCCGCGGTGAGTCTTCTGGAAAAGTGAAAGAGCCCTACGTCGACACCTATGTTCGTCCGTACTTTCCCCCTCTTGGTTCAGAGAAGCCACCCGCCCCATTCCCAGAGGCACTTAAGGAGAGGAGAATCATCGATGACAAGGACCTCTTCGAGACTTTTAGCAAGTGTGAGGTAAACATCCCTTTACTCAAACTTGTTCAAAGTATTCCCAAATATGCTCATTTCTTGAAGGAACTTTGCAAAATCAAGAGGACACAGAAGCAGAAGCAAAAGAAGCAGGTCCAGGTGAGCGAGCAAGTATCTGCTGTGTTTCAAAGGCGTATGCCCAAGAAGTGCAGTGATCGAGGTATGTTCTCTATCCCTTGCATCATCGGTGAGACAAAGATTGATAAAGCTATGCTAGATCTTGGTGCAGCTATTAATGTCTTACCATTGTCATTATATGAGTCTTTTGGTCTGCCACCATTACAGGACACTAGGCTAGTTATTCAATTAGCTGATGGAACCAATGTCTACCCGAAATGGGTTGTTGAAGATGTCCTTGTTATGGTAGATAAGCTGATTTTTCCCACTGATTTTTATGTGCTTGATATGGGTAGTAGTACAGGTGCACCTATGCTGTTAGGGAGACCATTCATGAAAACTGCAAATACCACAATTGATGTCAGAAGTGGGAAATTAACTATGGAATTTGATGGGGATGGAGTTGAATATAACATATATGATATGAAACATGTCATTAACACCTCTTTAAACTTTGTTGATGTAATGAGTCCTAACCCTTTGGATGAATTGCAACCTATAATAGAGGATTCCATAGTTGACTTGCCTATCGGTATTACTATATCTTCTAATCTGCAGGCGGTCACGGCTTTATTGGATGAGAAGGGTGAGTCTCCTACTTCTCTTTTGGGCAGTTGCCCCACCTTACTGACTCCACAGGGCAAGAAGCCGTTCCCTTTTGTTGTGCAGAATGAACAGTCGGAGGTTAAACACCCCCCTGATCGATCTAAGTATGGGGGAAAGGCGACTAAGAAGGTCAAGGTGAAAGAGCCGGTTAAGAAGATGAATGGTCTAAGGTTCAAACCTTTCCATGATTGGTTCAGAAAAGAGGTGTTGAATGAGAGGGTTCCTAAGGAACCTATGTTGTGGGTTGAGGTTGTCTGAGTCTCATGTCGAGCCAACGACATTAACTAAGGCGCTGTTTGGGAGGCAACCCAAGTTAGGTAGGTTAAATTTTCGTATTGTTTTAGTTCAATTTAATTGTCTTTTACTTTTTCTGCAGGGAAGAAGGCGGAGAGCCCAGCCGCACCGCACCCGCGGTGGGCATCCCTTTAGTTTCTGTTGTTTCGGGGAAAAAAAAATCAAAAACGCAACAAAAAAGAGTTCTACCGGAGCCAGTTGTCCGGGTTCCCCATGGAGAAGGTGCGCATCATGTTGTCAAGGAGGAGACATTCGCCCCACACATTATTTGGCAATGATGATGGCCCTACAGTCGACAGTTGAAGAGGAGGACCACCTGGGCCCACACCACGAACACATTTGGGCCCATGTTTTTTGTATTCATTGAAGGTCGTGCAGTCCCGAATTCTTTGATATACCACTATTCACCAAAGTGGTTTCCTTTTGGTTGCATGGTAGATGAAAATTATGGAGTTGATGAAGACACCCGCCGCAACACCAGAGACGTGAGCATTTATTGTTACACCGCCAGCAACAACGAAAGTGTCCAAGCAGCTCGGCGACATTTGTGAGTTATTTTTTTTATCTTTCCTGTGCTTTTATTCTTTTGTCTTTCATTACATTGAGGACAATGCAATGTTTAAGCATGGGGGAGAGTTTTGTACTTGCTATGTCATTGAGGAGAAAAGAAAAAGCCAAAAATTTGAATAAAAGACTAAAATAGAAATCCTGGGATAAGTCGAAAACCTGAAAGGGCGGCCTAGGTAATAAGCAGGTGGCTTGGACCAGCATTAGGCTGGGGTAATAATTGGTCAAGAGTGACGTGAGCTTATGTGAGCACATCTATTGGAAAATGAAATGAGTGGCTTGGTGAAAACCCGGAAGGGCGCCTTGGCAAAATGAGTGAAAACAAGAAGAGTGATTTTTAGGATTCCTCATTGTTCTTGGCATGGTGACATAAGAATGGGAGTTATAACGAGGATTCGGGTAGGCCACTATGGAGTGATAAGGTGTTAGATGAGAGTTAGGATTAGATTAGTCTTGCATCACTTGTTTTGGTTGTCTTGGAGCTTATTGTTGATGTGTTGTAACTACTCGTGTCATATTTTCTTGTACTTCCTGAGGCCTTGGAGCATGATTGATGGAGTGAGTTCAGTTTTTAGCTTACTCGGGACGAGTAAAGGTCTAAGTATGGGAGAATTTGATATGCGATATATTGTATAGCACATCTAGTGGTTATTAGCATGATTTAGATGATGTTTAGAGATGTTTTGATTGTAATTCTGTAATCCGGAAAAGAAGATGAGAAGTAAAGAAATCATGAGATTTACAGAGATTTGAAGTACATTGAAGTGAAGAGTTGAAGAGCTGCACAAAAGAAGCAAGAAGAAGCAGCTGAAGAAGAAGAGTCTCTGGTGTCCTCACCGCACCCGCGGTGGACTTGCTGAAGCGAAGACAGCTGGAGCCGACCGAAGACCCACCGCACCCGCGGTGGGATGACCGCACCCGCGGTGGTGCCGAGCTGGAGCTTTTTCTCAGATTTTATATCCGAGATCTTTCTTTCCTTATCTTTTATTCCGATATCTTGTTTTATCTTATTTTCCTTTTCTTTATTTCTAAACTATTTGTTTTCCTAGTATTTAAAGGTTTTAACCTAGACTTGGTTAGGTTAACCTCGTTCCATCTTTCATAGTTTTTTCTCTCAAAACCTTATGGAGAACTAAACTTCCATTGTTGCACTTGACGTTTGAAGCCTTCAATTGATTGGTTGTGAGTTTTCTACTCTTGTTCGATTTCCTATCTAGTTGTATTAATTCTCTTGCGCTTGAATGTTTATTGAATCTTATTGATTTATCTAGACTGGTCACCTAGGTTTATTAATATTATCCATATAGCTAGGACTTGTCAATTCCGGGTTCGGGTTGCATATCTAGTAGCAAACACAATTTATATAAGCGGGTTGCGAGTGTTCATCGTGAGAGAGTTAATTGCATGCTTATAGTAACGGGTTATTTCTATTGCATGTATCTTGTTGAATCCTTGTTTGAATGCTATTGCTTTGTTGAGTCTTGAAGGTTTTCGGATTTGATTCAGTAATAAGTACTATTAGGGCTGGTAGAACTAATAGTTACATATGATCGGGATAAGAACAACCAAAGGAAAGATAAGAACTTGAGAATAATAGAATTCAGTGATCAACCATATCTCTTGTTGTGTGCATCTTTGTCAGGTGTGGCACCTTCCTCATATCATATTCACATCCTTTGCTTTGCTTTTCTTGCTTTATTTACTTGGTTCGAAATACTACAAACCCCCCTAGTTCCTAGTTGGTGACTTGCGAATTATAAGAACTGATAAACTGATTCCCTTGGGTTTGACCTTGACTTGCTTGCTATACTCTGTTTAGTAGGTACATTAGGATTTCTTTGATTAGGCACGACGACTTTAGGCCTGTCAATGATATTCGTGCAATATGTTTTGATATTCATGTAATTGGGTGGTAATATTAATGCAATTGGATAGTGATCGATATTCATGAATTGAGTGATGATATTCATGTAGTATTCACGATATCGGTAGTGATATTCGGGTAATATTTGTTGATATTCATATAATTAGGTAGTAATATTAATGCAATTGGGTAGTGATCAATATTCATAAATTGATTGGTGATATTCATGTAATATTCATGATATCGGGAGTGATATTCGTATAATATGTATTGATATTCATGTAATTGGGTGGTAATATTAATGTAATTGGTAGTGATCGATATTCATGAATTGAGTTACGTTATTCATGTACTTGAGTGTGATATTCATGTAACTGATTACGTTATTCATATATTATTAAATGATGATATTCATATTTTAAGTTGTGGTATTCATGTCTTTAATTGGTGATATCCACATATTAAACAAAGATATTCATACAAACATGAACGATATTCAAGAAACAATGACAAAAGCAACAAAAACAAATTTACAAATCTATGAATTTGCAAAGCATTAGGACGCTGAAAAAAAATCAAGTGGTGATATTCATGTTTTAAGCGGAGATATTCACGTCCATCGATATTCATAAACGCATGAATGATATTCATAAAGACGTGATCGATATTCATGAACGCTGATTGTTCTTCGATCAGATTGAACTTTGAAGAACGTGAATGAGAGAACAACATGAGACGTGTGATTTAGGAAAGAGAAGATTATTGTGTTTTCTCTCTCATCTAACAACCTCCTTAATTATTTTTTGTTAATTAAAATTAGTTAATTGCCTTATTTGAGTAGATTTGATGGTTACACCCCTATCATATCTATTGCAAGGCCCAATCATCCAACCATCCATCACCATTCATCCAACGCTTCAGATTAATACTTCCGTTTTACCGTAACTTTCGTTTTACCGTAACTCCCGTTTTACCGGAGCGTTCCTCTATTCACCTTATCAAAGTGATAATCTCAATACCGACAAATACATTGATCACCCGCTCATAAGCTCTAGGTATTTGGTAAATGATAGGGAATCAAACCCATAGTGTAATTCCAACTTTTCTATGGCATTCCTTTAATATATTGAGGGAGGTAAGAGGACATACCGCATATCCAAAAACTTTTAATCTCTTCCGGAGATAAGTTTCAAATAGGAGAATCATAAGCAGTCGGTCTCAGTCGAATTAAATTCTCGACATCCAAATTTATGATTTGATATGATCAGTGACTCTACCAGGTCGTATACATCATGTATTAGCATTTGTCAATTCATTCATTATGATCGTATTATTAACGATACTACTGGGCCGTTTTATGACCATTTTGATTGTATTATTAACGACACAACTAGGACGTTTTGTGAATGTGTAGGAGCTAAAAAATGCTCAGTTGCTACACTAATTAATTAATCTCATTCTCCCACTTAATTTGTGTAGCCAATGTGTTGAGGCATCTATCAACATCATAAAATATATGATAATTCACATTGGTCCACATGTTGGTGTACTCGATTCTCATATGTCTCTCGAACTCAGTCAAGGACCATAGGAAACTTCACATACTAGGTCACCTTTATCCCTTAGGGAAAGAACCTCAGGTCTAAGGATCTTCTGGTCCTATAGTGTCCATGTGAATATTCAATGATCATGTGTATCATTAT
Organism: Rheum nobile; assembly: GCA_027886185.1. NCBI lineage: Eukaryota > Viridiplantae > Streptophyta > Magnoliopsida > Caryophyllales > Polygonaceae > Rheum > Rheum nobile. Next base: position 515,764 of record WOAB01000108.1, on the reverse strand, counting down.
TTCACTTGGGTGACCGAATTTATCATGATTCATGCCACATAATTATTTAAATCAACTAACTTATAGTTAGTGATATTATATACTTCAATGGTTATATAGCAGTGTCATATAATCTAGGTGTGTAAGTTATCATCTTCTTCTTAGACTTGCTTCGGGCTAGTCTATGAGATTAATACTTATATATCTTACATCATCCTCAATCTTACTTAAATTGGTGTCCATATGACAACCATTTTGTTAAAATATATCTCTCGAACAAATTCTTGTTTCTTCAGGTAACAAGATAAACACTCTTCTATATATAGTCATTTATGAGATTGATCAGTTCGAAATAATATTCACACCAAATTTGCCATTCGCATATTTGTGAAAAACTTATGGTTTTTCAAATGATATGTTTTGATGACACCACCATGGACATATATAATTGTCCACCATTGAAAATTTTCACATGGGTGATCCATTCATAATTTGGAAGATCATCAACTCAAAATCAAATAAATTGTTATCTTGATTTCTAGAAAAACGATGCTTCAAAATGGGTGCATTCAGACCTTCAATTTAGATAAGATTAGTCTTCACGACATAAGATGTGGTATCATACATCTGGTACTAGACTAATGACCAACTACCTTAATGTCTTCAAGACATTAGAATTAAACCATACATAATTAGACTCTAGCTATAAACCATAACCATGACTACGGTTGCACGGTTAACCGTAAACCCTTCCACACCCTCTACTGGAGGTGGCATGCTTCAAGCATGCTAGAGGTTGTCAACATATGGTCTTCAACTACTAAGTCGTGCTTGATGGTTATTTATAAATTGTTCTTAATATGACATAGACCCATTATTCTTGTACTACTACTAGAGTACATGTTTTTGTATGAGATCATCTAACTCTTCTAAAGCTTATAATGATCCCTAATATTCCAAATTCGAGTCTTCAAGATCTCGTGTAGTTGATGATAATAAAGATCATGCATAGCACAATTCTACGGGAATTCAAGGGCCACATTTTTCTCCCAAATTTTTACCAGCCAATAAGTTTGACATTAGAAACTCATAACAAGTTGTTTCTTCTGGAAACACTTGGAGTGTACAAAATAAAATATAACAATCATCACAAATAAGAGGAACAAGAAATAAATAAGAATGAAGTACAATATACGAAATATATATAGCAGTACATAAGAAAATATAAATAAACGATAAACACAATAAATTTTATTTGTACACTTCAGGTGACAAATACTAGATGTTTTGTCATATTCTTCAAGAATAAAAATCTCATAAAATCTCAACTGTCAACTAAGAGTAACAACTAGATAAGCATATCATTTCATTCAATAACTTTTATCATCTAATACGAGAGTCGATATATTCATATGCATTTCATAATCTACTACGGAAGATTATATTTTCATAGATAATATTCACCTTCTTCAAGATATGGTATATTTCTTATCACTTACTTCAGAAAAATATGAAAAATTATATATAAATCCACTTCGAGGAATAAAATTCATATAACCCATAGCAACCGCTTCAGAAATTATATTTTGAGAATAATATTTTTCATTGTCAACTTCGGCTGACAAGAGCTCAACCATATAATATTATATGACAAGAGTTCAACCATAAAAAACTCTTAGACTTTCATCACCTTCTACTGGAGGTAATAGTTATTTATATATGTGTAAGTTTTATCTACTTTGGGGGATTAAATCCATGAAGCTTCACACATTAAACATCCATAAACAAGTTACAGTAAAAGCTCATAAATATAATAAGTTATGAAAAATTGATCAACATCCTACAATAAATGCATTCTCCATAATGAAGTTATATTTTTAACATTAATCATGTAATAAAACACAATAAATAATAATAAGCATCAATGAGGAATATATCAAATTAGCAATTAGCTAGTTGGATATATGAGCTTGTAATACATAAAAAATATAATATATCAAATTCAAACCAACAATATACAAACTGGAATAAACTTTATCAAAATGAAATTTTTATTTCTTCTTACCATTGGCTATGGGAAGTGATATCTCAAATGTGTTTCATCATCTATTTCGAGAGATGATCCAAATATTAAACATCTATTTCAGGGATGTAATATAATTTATACAACTGATACATATAACCACTTCAGAGGTTTATATTTATCTCAATTTTGTATACATGTCTACTTCAGGAGATATATATATATATATATCACTTTACATTATAATTCATGCTCGTCTCTATTAGAAAATACAATTTTGTTTTCATTCACTTCAAGGAACGACTTTCACCATTACAAGACGATATTCACCACTTATGGGAATACAACCTCGTCGTGCTCAGCTCCGCCTCCGTCCACCGCGCAATCTCTCTTTCTTTTTATCTGATTGTAATCTCTCTATTTTGCCTCTCTCTGGAATTTCGAGCAAGAGTCAAAGCATTCAACATTTCTCCATTGTATTGCTAAATATTATAATTAACTGAGCATCTTGAATCTTGAATTAGTTGTGCGTTTGGACTTAGGAGTGAACCTCAGTTTTCTCCAAATTAGTCTCAGCTTCATAGAGATCGAATTTTTTATTGTCTTCATTTGGTTAATTTGTCTTTTTAATTGTATCTTATTTAATCTTTAGTGATATTAATTTGACGAGTTTTGTGTTTATTGGATGCTGCATTTGAACTTATAATTGCATTAATTTGTAATTGCAAAAATTGAAATAAGAATATAAGCACTTGCGGTGTAGCTGTTATAATATTGATTAAAAGCTTATCAATGATAGTTGAATGGCTGATAGCTATATTGATTGGCTGATAGCTGTTATAATTTTGATTAAAAGCATAGTCTATAGGTTTTGGTTTGAATGATTATAGTGCTTAAGTTGACCTTGACCCTCTTTTTGTTTACAATTTAGGTTGCCAGGAAGTGATTTCTTCAATATCTGACATTTAGTAGTACAAATTAGAGAATATGTACTTAGTATAGTTGTGTTTTTGACTGCTAATATGAAGATGAGTTCATTACAATGCTATGGATTTTATATATATATCTTGGGGTGTGTCTTATGAAAGAATGTTGGTGAGTTTCTGGTGTGGTTCTGGTGTTTACCTTTATTTATTTGCTTGTATATATTCCTATAAAGAAAGAAAATGGCCAAACAATTATGGTTCCGTTGTTTCAGAGTCAAGAAAATATTGTTGGAAAGGTAATGTGATCTACTCTTATGCCTCATGCTCCTAACATTGCACTGTATTCATCACAAAGGAGAATTGTTGGATTTAATGAGTCTAGTGAGAATTTCAAAGATCTATCCTGTTGTGATTGTTTTCCAGATATCTGTGGAGCTCATTCAAGGGAAAAAGATTGAGCACAATGGTATCAAAGTTGAGCTCCTTGGTCAGATAGGTTTGTCTCTCGTGTGTCACTGGGAATTTCTTATTATATAACTATGGGTGCAACTTTGCCATGTTACCTTTGGGCGACATTTTGAGTGTGTTGTGGCAGTGAACATGCTATTCATTTTGCAGAAGTTAACATCTGTAATTACAATATCAGTTGGTTTCTATTATATGAAGTTGAACATTTTCATGTTCATGTGTGATAATAATTTTCCAGACTCATCATATTTGCTATTTGAAGCTGCACATGTAAGTCTTTCTATGGTGAGGTAATCAGTTTTTTATCTTGCTAAAATGTATTTTGACAGAGGCAACATTTATGACTTCACATCTCTGGGTGAGTTTCTGTTTTTGGCAAGCTTAAAGTTTGAAGTGCCTTTCCTGTTTTGCAGAAATATTCTTTATTCTTTCAGTTGTATAATAAGTCTTCACTCTTTACAGATATATATCAACATGGATGACTCAGTGGAAACTTATTGGTTTCGTCTACTCGTTCGAGAATGGGTTCACTTTTGTATATTCTTGTACATAGGGTACGTATAAAACTCTCTAATGAGGTTAAAGTCGTTATACCTATTAAAATAATTCTCAAAAATTTAACTAAGTATAATAGGCAAGTAAGGGTCGAATCTCACAGGGATGTATCAATCTTTCTAAGTGCAAAAGTTATAAGCCAATAGTAACAAAGGGGGGGTTTTGGTTTGTTTATCAAGTAACAAAGTAAAGTAAAGCAAAGAATGTAATCTATGGATGAGAAGTAACTTAGTCAGATAAATATCCACTATTCAGTTTGATTGGTTGATCCTAGATTATCTCAATTCCTTCCTATGAATATTCATGTCTCTATTCTGAAATAGTTATCAGTCCAACTAGTCCTGGTAACCCTAACTATCAAACAATCAAGAAACCATCAAGATTTAATCTAACATCAACAGTAAGCATAGGAATTAACCAGGATACATGCAACACTAAACAACCCGTCAGCATTTAACACATAATTAATTCTCTTCACAATAAACTAGTCCAACCAATCCTAGAATATCATGTTTGCTACACTAGATAAGGGATTTTAATCAGAAATATCTAAATCCTAGCAATAGATAATTACTAATATCAACTAGTTGATCAAGCCAGTCAAATCAGCAAGAATCAATGGAAATAAGCACAAAGAAAAAAGATATAATCAAAGGAAAGGAAATAGAGCTATAATCTCACAACCAAATACAAACGAAGGCTTCAATCGTCGGACTAAGCAAAAGTTGCTTAGTTCTTCATAGTCTTCAAAGCACAAAAACTATAAGGAAAAAACTGAACGATAATGTGTAAACTAGAATAATGAAAAGGCTGCTAATGCTAACTAGGTTATATCCCTAGCAAAACCTAAACTAAAGGATAAGAAATAACATCTAAAAAGAAACTAACAAAATTAAAAGAAAAGAAATAAAAAGGAAATAAAATTAACAAAACTCGGACGAAACGAAACTCTCGGACCCGCGTGTGTGAACAGTATCCGCGACCGCAGCAAGAAATCCACAACCGCGGAAAACTTTCTGTAGTCATTTGTCTTCTAGTAAAATCCGCGACCGCGGCTGGCATTTTCGCGCCCGCAGAAATCCTTCTGTGGCTCTTCTTCTTCTCGCCTTGTGGTCTTCTTTCGTGGCTTCGCCTCCATCTTCAATAAGTCTTCATTTAAGCTCTTGAAACCACCAAATCAACATTCCTTCTTCACAACTCCATTATCTTAACTTATTCTCTAAACACACATAAACGGTACCTAAAACTCCGGTAACAACTCCTATTTAATCACTACAAAGTAGAGCGGATCAAATCCCCCCATGCTTAAACCTTGCTCATCCTCGAGTAAGCTAATAGAAACCTACTCCTCCAATGAAATATCCAAGGTCTCAGGAAGCACAACAAAACTATCTCCACTAAGAACTGCACCTAATCATGAATCTCCAAGTACCAACACAATCAACTCAACATACAAGCTTAAAGGAAAGCAGAGTACTTCCCCCAAGCCTAACCCGAACACCATAGAGTGAAAGTAACCATTTAATCCTACCCCCCATCTATCTTCTTATACCTCCCAAAGTGACCTACCCGAATCCTCCTTATATCACCTCTTCTTATGTCACCACGCCAAGAAAATGAGGAATCCTAATAATCACTCTTCTTCTTTTTACTCATTTTGCCAAGGCGCCCTTTCGGGTTTTCACCAAGCCACTCATTTCATTTTTCTATAGATGGGCTCACAAAACTCACATCACTCTTGACCTCATATTACCCCAGCCTAATGCTGGTCCAAGCCACCTGCTTATTGTCTAAGCCGCCCTTTCGGGTTTTTGACTTATCCTAGGATTTTTATTTATTTCTTTTTCTCATATTTTTGACTTTTTCAAAAAAAAATTCTTTTTATTCAGACGACTAGCAAGTATAGATCACTCCCCCATGCTTAAACATTGTATTGTCCTCAATGTAATGAAAGACAAAAAGATGAAGCACAGGAAAAAACAGAAAAGTACTCACAACCGTCGCCGAGGTGGCCTGGATGTGGATGTTAGGGCTGGCAGTAAATCAATGAAAGCACATGTCTCTGGTGTCGCGGCGGTCCTCCTCAATCAAACTCCACGTGCAACCAAATAGATCCACTGTAATGTGAAGTGGGACATCAAAGAAATGGGGTTGCACGAGCCTTCAACGAACACGGAATGGAGCCCAAATGTAATCGTGTAGCGGGCTCTGGTGTTCCTCCTCAGCAACTGTCGAATGTCGGGCCATCATGGGTGCCAAATAAAAATGTGGGGGTAAGTCAAATATGGCTCGGGTCTCCTTCTTGCGTTTTAGTCTAAAACACGAAAACAACACAAATAAAACTTGAAACGAAAAGACATGAAAAGAAATACATACCTCGGGTTGCCTCCCGAGCAGCGCCTTGATTAATGTTGTGGCTCGACATGGTGCCCTTCAACTCAGCTTGGGTTGCTCACATCAACCGAACACTTGGGGTTACCATTAGGAGGGTGTCTCTTTGCATCATCGATGTTGTGCTCGACCCTCACCCCATCAAATTCCATTGTGAGTGAACCACTACTCACATCAATCTTCGTATTCGCCGTTTTCATAAACGGCCTACCTAGCATCACAGGGGCTGCATGTTTGTCTTGCCCCGTATCCATCACAAAGAAATCCGCAGGGAAAATCAGTTTATCTACCTCTACCAGAACATCCTGCACGACTCCTTTGGGATACACATAGGATGAATCCGCTAATTGAATCATAGTCCCGGTCTTCTGTAATGGCCCAATCTCCAAAGATTCGTACAGCGAGAGAGGCAGTACATTTATAGATGCACCCAAATCCAGCATGGCTCTTTCGGATGTGGTGTCACCTATCTTGCAGGGAATGCTGAACATGCCTGGATCACTGCACTTCTTGGGTAACCGCTTTTGCAGCATAGCGGAGACATTCTCGCTTACCAGGACCTTCTTCTTCGCTTTCACAGCTTTCTTTCTTTTTATCTTGCACAATTCCTTCAAAAATTTTGCATAGCGAGGGATGCTCTTAACTAGTTTGATCAAAGGAATGTTTACCTCGCAATTACTAAAGGTCTCGAATAAATCCTTGTCGTTCTCCAGCCTTCTAGTATCCTTCAATGCCTCGGGGAAGGGCGCGGGTGGCTTCAGCGAATCGAGCGGAGGGAAAGACGGACGGACGTAACCATCGTGGGTAGCTTCGAAAGGGTCTGGGTCGCCAGAGAGTTTTCCGCGGTCGCGGATTTGGTGCCGCGGTCGCGGAAATTCCTCTATAGCTTTCGTCGGTTCCTTCGTTTGGATTCCGCTCCTCAGCGTCATAGCACATACATTCTTCCTCAGGTTTGCTACCGTTTGAGATGGTAGTTTTCCCGAATCCCGGGCCTCCAGTTTGCTCACTGCGAGAGAGATTTGCCCCACTTGCTTCTCCAAGTGTTGAATGCTAGACTTCATCTCTTGATTTTGTTGGACCTTAGTGTTGGACAACGTCGATACACTCTGTGCGAGAGCACTATGTTGTTGGACCATATTGTTTGCCAACGTCGATACACTCTGAGCGAGAGACTTGATCATGTCATCACTAGACATAGATGAACTTGCATTTTGGCCTTGGGGTCTGAGGTTATAAGGAGCTCTGAATTGTTGTTGTTGTTGACCCCCAGGCCGCTGAAACTGTTGTTGCTGCTATAAGAACTATGGTGTCCTCTGGTGAAACTCTTGATTATCATGAGCCTGAGGAGGATTCTGCTGGTTCCCGTATCTCAAATTAGGGTGATCTCTCCACCCTGGATTGTAAGTGTTGGAGTACAGGTCATATATCGGCCTAGGAGGGCCGAAATCTCCAATAACATTTACTTCAACAGTGGGTTCCTGCAGCGTTGGACATGCATCTGTAGAGTGCATCGTGTCATAGCATAGTCCGCAGGATTTGACTTGCTGCAGGTTGCCCTTCGTCATAAATCTCCTCATCATCTCCTTCATCTCAGCCATCTCAGAAAGTATTGCGGACGATGGCTGAGAGTCTGCATCCTTGACTGTGTGAGCGCTTGCTCTCTTGCTAAACTGTCTTGAGCCCTCAAATAACTCAAAGAAAATCTCAAATGCTGCAGCTGGCGTCTTGTTCAGAATATTTCCACCACAGGCTGCATTCACCATTCTTCTCTCGTCATCAAGAAGTCCACCATACAAATATAGCACGAGGTCTTGGTCCGAATAACCGTGGTAGGGACAGCTTGAAATCAACCTCTTGAACCTCTCATAGTACTCATACAACGTCTCAGTAGCATGCTGCTCGATGTTGCTAATGTTCTTCTTCAGGCTATTGAGCTTCGTTGTAGGAAAATACTTCTCTAGGAAAGCTTTTTTCATCTTTGCCCATGTGTCTATGCTTCTTGGGGCCAAATAATATAACCAATCATTGTAATAACCCACCTAAACTTGGTAGTGTTAGTTTCGGGGTCGAGGTGTTAGTTTCGGGGTCGAAACTATTTTTTAAGGGGGTAGTATTGTAATACCCCACCTAAAATAGAAGGATAAAATAGTAATTTTAGAGTGGTAAAAAAATAAAAGTTTTAAAATTGATTTTATTTCTTTTAGAGGAATAATTTAAAATTTAAAGAACTTAGGTTCAAATGTGGACTATGATAATTTTTGTTACAAATTATCATATGATAATAATAATATGGTTTTAAAATAAATAAATAAGTTTGGGTAATTTTTAAAAGTTAAAATAAGGGCATTTTTGCCACAACTTAAGAAAGTTGGGCAAAATGTGCAATAAGCTGAAAGTTGGGGGCCACGATTGTAATTAAGCCAAAAGGCTTTCTTCAACCTTCAGCCATTTTCACGCAAGCTCCATATAAGCCTTCAATGGCGGATTTTCGACCCTCCTCGGATTCGATCGAGCGAATTAAACCATGGGAATTTAAGAGAAGCCCATCCTACACGTAATCCATCATTTAATTGGATTCAATGACGACGGGATTTGTCCAAATTATCCAACGTGTCATTCGTGGCATCGAATTGAAGATTGGCAAAATTCGATAACATCGTCTTCAATTGGGACGAAGTAATGGAGGGATTATGTTTGGTATATTCCCTTCTTCAAAAGCCCTATAAATAGGACCCCAGATTCACCCCCAAGACATCCAATTCGAGCTTCAAATCGAAGAACCCTAAAATACCTTCCCGAGCTATTTGTGAGAGGAATTCGAGTGTTGTGGAGCTTAGTTCGAGCAATTAGCCACATCCGTAGCTGCGCCCAAGAGTCCTCTTCGAAAGCCCCAAGGTTGCGCCGCCGGAGGACCACCAGAGCCGCCCCAACTTGCCCAAGTTCCGACGAGGTGTTGTTCGGCCGCGTTTGGGAGATTAAGTGTTTTTCGTAAAGCAAGCGAGTTCGTTTTTCATCAAGCTTCGTAATCAAAGGCAAGTGGCGGTTCGCTCTTGCTCATTATTCCATGTTTCCCCTTGATTATCAATTATTTGATTGTTAAATAAGATGGAATAAAATTGTTGTTTTAAGTTTGGGAACAGATTTGACAAAACAATGTGTTTAAATATGAATCTATAATATGTTGTATATATTGCTAGAAATAACGCTATTATATAGTTCTTCATGAAATTACCGTAATGGATTTTGGTGTGGATTTATGTGTGAACTCATGTGTAGTTAGAACGAGTATTCGTAGGAACGCTATATACCTTGCGAGGTCTAGTCGTTTCTTTATAACTGGTATTAGGAGGATTTTGCCCTAGTACTTCTGGTCATGACCGTACCCTTATTCAGGGTAGGTGCACTTAGTTGGTGCCAACAATCGGGATTCATTCCCAAAATATCTCTCGTATCGAGATGACGTGAATTAAAAGCTGTAACGTGAATGTATGTTTTGGAATTAAATAAGATAAGTGCTTTTATGCACATAATTAATATACCCTCGGGCGAGGAGTACAACGTGGAAACCGTCCGGACTCTTGTTAGAGTAAGTTCTCTCTCCAATCTGGATTCGCATTGCGCGGTGAGGTTGGTCGTGGACCCAAATAATCAATGTCGTGTTTTAAACTTGTGTGAAAACTTAACGTTCCCAAACTATTGTCATACGTTTCCTATAAGACTCAATTCCTTTGGAGTCTTCTTTTCATTGGATACCTTCTTTTATAATTCCGTGAAAGTTTTGGGTTATGTATCGTTCCTTAGATTATTATTCGAGGGACAATGATAGTAAACGGTTACGATCACTTGAACCATTTTGTTTTCACCCTTGCATAGTCTTTCATTAGACTAACCAACCGGGTTTTATTCCTTGCATGGTTGGCTGGTGTCATCCGTCCTATACAACACATCAGAGGTTTTGTCCCCGACGATTGAAGTAACCAGTCGAAGAGAAGGCTTGCAGTTGAAGTTTGCGTTTTAAGAAGTAATATTTCCAAGTCGTGTATGTTTAATTTGAATAAATGTAGTACATCGCCATGTAATCAAGACTACTTTAAAAGAGTCTCCCGTTGTAATTTAAAAGTCTTCCGCTGTCATTATACTTTGTTGTAAAACCATCCTTCTCATTTTACGAGAAGAGTCTTAATAAAAGGTTGAGTTTAATCATCTGAAATGTCTTCCGTTGGTTATTCTTCCGTTATTTAATATTCATGTATTTATTTAAGCTTAATTGTTCCGATTAAAGTCTGGGGTGACTTTGGACATTAACGTCTGAGGTCACTGGCGTGTGGCACTACCGACATAAGTCGGGGGTGTTACAATTATGGTATCAGAGCAATGGTTTTAAACTTCTTGGCCTATTGTTAGGTTTGAGAATTTTGGAAAATTAATTTCGAAACTATTTTTATCTTGGAATTTCGAGAGTTTAAATGTTAGTATTTAAAGTTTTATGACCTCTTAGAAGGTAATTTAAAATAATGGTTTAACTACTAGGACGTTAATTGTTATTTTATAGTCCTTATTAAAATGACGTTATAACGGTTGAAATTAAATTTATTTTCTATTATTTTAAAAGTGTAGTTTTGAGAGTTGTTAAAGGTACTTAAAGAAGTGATAACTTTGTGTTCTAAATATAAAAGAGACTTATAATATTTTAGTTTATATAATAATTGTGTTTAAACGAGAAAGTTAAATTCATTTAATAATTTTAAAGTGCAGTTTTGAAAGTGGTTGTGGTCTTGTGGATTTTAAAAAGGACGATGCTAGTAATTTAATTATAAAAGTATTAAGTTTATAAATAATTTGTATTGTAAAACGATAAGGGGATGAAGAGTTAACTTAAAGTGTGATTTAAAGTATTTTAGAGTGTGTTTTCAAACTTTTGCAAGCTTCGATTTAGTTACTTATTCCTTAGATCCATTCTTAAGGTTATCGTCCATTCTTAGGTTTAATGTCAGTAAAAGGTTCACATTTCTCCTAATTGATCCATTTTCAAGGAGGAGAAGAAGATCGTTTTAAGGTTAATGGTGGAGGGTCAGTCAAACTAATATAAAGTTATTTGTTTGGACCCTTACAATTCGTATCATAACGTAGTGATTGAAGAGTCACGTATAAGTTGGAAAATTCTAATGTCAAGATTGAGTATTGGCATTATTTTCTTTTCCAGTCGAGTTGTCGAGCGTTGTCTCGTGAGCGTAGTTTTGTCGAAATTCCTTATTTATAAGGAATTGGGTGTGTGTGTGTGTGTGGTTAATGCTCTATGGAGTTGAGAATTATTTCTCGTGTGTATACTCCGAGCATTTGTTGTGGTAAAGTGCATGTGGTGAGCTAATAAAAAGCTTAAAATACTTAGTTGTGAGTTTTATAATTTATTCATTTAAGTGAATAAATTGTTGAGAAAACTATAAATCATATAGAGATGTCTCTCCCTAAGGAATTGCAATCTAAAACGAGTGATGTTCTAGAATATAAAATTTTAGTAATTTAAACGTAAGGACTTTATTATAAGATTTATGGTATAACTCTTTCTTGGAAGATTAAGTTGTGAAGCTATTGTATTGGGAGGAAGTTTACTTAAATTTAAAGGATTATAGTATAAGAATAGGCTATGTTGAGGATTTCGCTAAACTAAAGGATTTAGTAAAGAGATTTGTCTTATGTGCGCTTAAGGAGTAAGGTAACAAATGTTACTCGTATATATCTATTGAAGGATTATGACAAAAGTGATTGATTTTGTTGGTAATGAATCATTTATCGATATGATATTTTGAGGAAATAAGAGTAATACCTTATGTGGTTCGTTTTGGGAAAAAAAGAAATTACTAAGAGTTGTTTTTCCCTAAGAAGTCGCAATGTAATGCGATTAATGGTTGATTATTTAAACATATAAGGATTTAAACGTTGTGATTATGAGTAGGTGTATTCTTTATAGGCCTAATGGTTTAGAGCTTTTGGAAGGAGCTAAGTGTATAATGTTTTAATTGGAGAAACTTACTCAAGTGATAAATGACATTATAAGGACATGTTTTTAGGAAGTAATGTAATGATATGATGATTATTAAGGGATTTAATCCGAGGTAGGTGGTAAATTTGGTTGGCCAAAAAGTGTGCTTTATTGGGATAATAGATTGTGTGGAGGAAATTAAGTGTTTATTGGTGAATAATAGACTCAATCAGTAAAAGTTGTTTTAAATTGTGTTGATTAAAACACGGGGTAAAATAAGTTTATAATTCTTGCCATCTAAGCTCGATGAGAAGGTTATTTATAATTATTAAGGTGATATTGTGACACGTTTGGGATAAAATAAAATGAGTGATCATAAACGTGTTAAGGGAATTATCAAAATCGTGTTTGAGGAGAATAAGGATAAAATATTGTGTGATTATTTTGAGCAGAATAATGGTCTTAAGTTAGAGATGAATTATTTGAATGTTAAATTTTTCCTTGGAAAAAAAAGGTTTTGAGTTAGAGATGGGCATTAATGCCAAATTTAATCAAAGCGAATAGTGTGAATCGCGAGTTATACACTTGATGAATAAGGAGCGATGACTGGTGTCGATAGTCTCTATATTTTAGTCATCTGTCTGTTTGACATTCTGTCAATCGTTTTATTGTAATGTTTCGAATAATAAAGAAGTGTTTCCTTGTTCCGGAAACTACTAGATTCGTTACTTTTGTAAGTTGTTCGTCCATACGAGAATCCTTGAGTGCCAAAAGTAGTACATGTCACGAGTTGATAAAGACTGTTTGGACTCATAAAGGGCAATGCTGGGTTGGGATATGTGTGGTTGTTCCCTACCTTGTTAGCGCTAGTTTTGAGATAGAAACTATTTGTAAGAGCCCATCTATGTTCTTGAAATAATGTCAAGTTGGGTATTGACATTATTTGTTCCCTTTGCTCGAAGTCATGAGCATTGTCTCAAGAGGTTAAGGTTGTAAGGATTCCTTGCTATAAGGATTTGGTGTGTGTAGTTATTCTCTGTGGAATTTGGGGTTATTCCTCCTGTGCATACTCTGAGCATTGGTTGGGGTGAGTTGTATAAATCATATATTCAAGAGAATAAACGTATAAGAGAAATATTTCATAAGGAGTTGGTTTTCCCTAAAATGATCGTACCCTAATACGATCTGGAGTAAAACTTTAAAATTAAGAGTTATAATTGTGGGGTTTATAAGCGGGTGTGTACGTTGTGGGACTAGTGTTAAAAACTTTTGGAAGAGCTAAGAGTGTGAAAGTATTATTTTTGGAAGACCTATTTGAGGTTTCGTTGTGAAGTTTTCTTAAGAAAATGATATAAGGACATAAGAGTGTTAAGACGATTAAGTCTTGGGTAAATAGTAAATTTCGGTAAAGCAAAAAGGTTGCTTAATTTGTGATGATAAATTGTGTGAGGACGATTAAGTATGTAAGGATTTATGGGAAACTCAATCGGAAAAAGTTTGTTGTAATTTGGATGGATTAAATAGTATGGGATAACGTAAGTGTATGGATTTTATCAAATGGGGGATGAAAAAGTGATCTATGTCTATTAAGGTAATCTTATAACACGTGTTAGATGAATAAGGTGATTGATTATAATCATGATTAACGGATTATATAGCATCATGTTTGAGGAAAACATGAATAAGATGTTGTGCGGTTAATTGTAAAAAGGATTAAGGAATCTTAAAGATCTCATGTTAAGAGCCTAATTAATGGAAAGATTTTTTGGGTTAAGAGTTGGCATAAGGGCCAAATTTAATTAAAGTAAATAATGAAATGTGCGAGATGTATATGTAGGGAGTAAGATGTCATGAAAATTGGGGGTACTAAGTTTGGGATATAAGTGAGTTTTATGTATGTACTTTGAGGATCTGATCATCAAAAGAAAGTTGGTAGGGAAATATTGTATTCTTCTTCTTGAGGATATCAAGATCTTTATGATGAGTAGGGCATAATAGCGAGATTATATTGGAGACTCTAATGGATACTCTGATTAAGGTAATCATAATCTTGTGGATGATTATATCGATTCTAACGAGGGTAATGATCGAAGAAATAGTTTGACTCTGGTGATATAGGTTACGAAGGCAAAATTATTTGAGGATATCAACTTAAGGAAGATAAGGTATGAACTTTGAGAGTCGCTTATAAAGAGAAAAGTTGAAAGGAAAGGTGTGTTCTCAAGCTTAAGGGTATAAAGATCGTGTGATGATTTTGGAGACTATGATTTTAAAGTAATCATGATCTTGTGAGTATATTAAAAGTTGGCACGTGTGATAATTTATGGAAACGATATATTTGAGGTGATGTCATGGCTGAGGAAACATATCGACTTTCCTAGGATTAATTTCGAGTACGAAATAATTGAGGATACTAAACTCAAGTGGAGAGGATAATGTGGAAATCGATCCCTCTAAACTTGGTAGTGTTAGTTTCGGGGTCGAAACTATTTTTATTTTTTTAGAGGAATAATTTAAATTATTTTTTAAGGGGGTAGTATTGTAATAACTCACTTAAAATAGAAGGGTAAAATAGTAATTTTAGAGTGGTAAAAAAATAAAAGTTTTAAAATTGATTTTATTTTTTTTAGAGGAATAATTTACATTTTAAAGAACTTAGGTTCAAATGTGGACTATGATAAATTTTGTTACAAATTATCATATGATAATAATAATATGGTGTTAAAATAAATAAATAAGTTTGGGTAATTTTTAAAAGTTAAAATAAGGGCATTTTTACCACAACTTAAGAAAATTGGGCAAAATGTGCAATAAGCTGAAAGTTGGGGGCCACAATTGTAATTAAGCCAAAAGGCTTTCTTCAACCTTCATCCATTTTCACGCAAGCTCCATATAAGCCTTCAATGGCGGATTTTCGACCCTCCTTGGATCCAATCGAGCGAATTAAACCATGGGAATTTAAGAGGAGCCTATCCTACACGTAATCCATCATTTAATTAGATTCAATGATGACGGAATTTGTCCAAATTATCCAACGTGTCGTTCGTGGCATCGAATTGAAGATTGGAAAAATTCGATAACATCGTCTTCAATTGGGACGAAGTAATGGAGGGATTATGCTTGGTATTTTCCCCTCTTCAAAAGCCTTATAAATAGGACCCCAGATTCACCCCCAAGACATCCAATTCGAGCTTCAAATCGAAGAACCCTAAAATACCTTCCCGAGCTATTCGTGAGAGGAATTCGAGTGTTGTGGAGCTTAGTTCGAGCAATTAGCCACATCCGTAGCTGCGCCCAAGAGTCCGCTTCGAAAGCCCCAAGGTTGCGCCGCCGGAGGTGTAGTGATTTTAGATGCATAAAGCGGAATTTCAGGAAACGTTTTCCTAACATCTAACCAAGAATCTCATGCATAAACCAAATAGATCATATATAGGAAGAATCAAATACATTTTGATGCGTGTTTCAACCTGCTGGAATGGAGAGAATAGAGCCTCACGTGTGACTCCTCTATTTGGTCCACCCGAGATTGGATCTGGATCGCCTAGGACTCGGTTGCTAGAGCGAGGATCGAAGGCGAACGGAGGGAGAGTGCTTGGAGGTGTACGACAGCCTTGGTGTAAAATAGGATTAGGGTTTTCTCTTAGAAAACCCTCCTTTTATAATACCAGGTGTAGATATCTTATTTCCTAAATAAGTATTTCTTTTATTATTAATAATAACACTTTATTATTAATAATCCTTATCTCCCAAGTTATATCCTATATAACTTTATATAATATGTCTCCCAATAAACTGATCTAGTCCAACCTCTAAGGGTGTGACCTCGTAGGACCCGGTAAAAATAGCAATAGACTTTATGACATACTTTATAACATATAGTCTATAAATCATAGTTGGTTTCTAGCAAATCACTATGACTACCTAAAATCACCGGATTAAATATCTCCATAAACGGTCCCACTTCATAATCAGTAATTGCACATTTGATTAAAGGACACAATTCCTTCAATCTCCCACTTGTCCTTAAAACTGTAACACCCCCAAATATTCCCTTGGAAATGCATTACCGCCAGTGACCTCAGACGTACTGTCCGATGTCACCCAAGGCTTTTCCAGTTGATATAAATCATCGAACAACAGTTATGATACAAAATACCATAACTTTCATTTAAACCAAAGTCTCGGAATTTCAACAAAATTCCAAATACATCAGAAATACAGCGGAAGACTTAAACAAACATATTTAACACAACGAAAGTCTTTAAAATAACAACAAAAGGGTTTTGATCGCAATGATCACCCGCCAAGGATCTCAACCTGAATAAACTTGTCAAAACACCGTTTGCTTCTATAGTCATTCTAGCCTTCACGGGATGGCAACTTATCTCATGTGCCGAATCGAACGGATGACACCAGCCAACCATGCAGAGAACAATTATGGTTGGTTAGTCTAATGAAAGACTACGCAAGGGTATAAAGCAGAGTGGTTCGAAGTAGTTATATTAGGTTAGACTCATCGCTCCTCGAATCACAACCGATAACGATAGTCAACCCCCATACTTCTACTGAATATATGAAAAGGCATGATCAAGAGAAGATTATGGAGACCGAGTCTCACAACAATCAATCCCAAAAGAAGACTCCAATGAATTGAGTCTTATCAGAAACATGACAAATGTTGGGGAACATTAATAATATCATACAAGCGTTCAAAAACGACTTGATGTTTCGGCTCACGACCAACCTCACCGCCCAAGGCGAATCCAGATTGGAAAGAGAACGTTACTCTGATCAAAGTCAAGACGAGATTTCCTAGCTGCACTATAGCCTAGCTGCACTACTCGCCCAAGGGTATATTAATTATGTGCGACAACGGCACTTATCTCATTTAATTCCAAAACACCCATCACATTATAAGCTTTTAGATATATGTTTCGTCATGAGGGACATATATCGAAGGGAATCCTTCCCAAGGTTTGTGACACTAGCTAAGTGCACCACCTCTATACTCGTATAGAGGACGATCATGATCCGGCAGTTGGTGTCAGGGTCTCCGATGCCCTCTCAACCAATAATTATCAAGAAACGACTGGACCCCAGAGTCACAGTAACGTTCCTACGAATACTCGTGCTAACTAAATAGTTCAACACAGTAATAATCCACATCACAACCATCATGGCCAACATCAAAAACATATATCTATACTAGCGTTGTTCTAACAGATCTACAACCTAGTATAATATCATGTTTTAATCACATATATAATATCGTTGTTCTAACAGATATACAACCTATTATAATATCATCTTTTAATCATATCATTTAACAAAACTGTTTCCAACGCAAACAGTAAATCATCCCAAATTAATTTACAACTAAATAATTGATAATTCATTGAAATATGGAATGATGAGCAAGAGCGAACCACCACTTGCCTTAGATCCGCAGAAGCTTAAGCAAAGCTTAGAGACGACAAGCCACCAATCCTTTCCAAGTATATCGGTGTATACATGGAATAGGAGGACATATTCAATCTTGTAAGACTACAGCTCCCACTCAACTTTTGGCAATCCCAATCACTGCCTTTATAACTGTCTGTTACGGTCAGCGTTTGACAGCGTCAAAGAGGTACCAGCAGTCAAATGATAACTATATCATACTCATGTCTAAGGAACTCACTAATCATGAATAATCCTAGAACTTCGCAGTAATGTCCCGAGGAATCCTAAGATCGGTTTGTCCGATGCGTATCGGTATACACATCTATGTAATCGATTAGACATCTCCATGTCCCTATAACACATGAAACCCGGTGTTATCAATCAATCTCACATATGGTCTTTTGATTAAGTCATTTGTATCCAAGTTAACAACTTAGACCATGGACTTTCTAACAATTTTATAATTTCAGTTCACTTAATGGGGTTTCATTCACCAAAACAGTTTTGATGAGCCCATTTGATAACTATTAAATTGTTTGGATACTTTATCTAATCCCAAGCAATGATTAAATAATAATATGAAACTCATATATAAATCAAGCATAAATGTCTGTGATAACAATAAACAAGGTTTATCATAAAACAAACAATGTCTCAAAAGAACTCTCTAAGGTGCTTGAGTCCTTTGGCCCGAGTGTGACTGTCATGCTTGGGCCTAGACATGGGCTTGGTCAAAAGGATCTGCAATGTTGTCGTCTGTGTGAACTTTGCACATCTTCACATCTCCACTATCAACATAGTGTCCGATCATATGGTACTTCCGTAGAACATGTTCGGATTTGGAACTCTTCTAGCTGACGGCTCCTCCATTCAGAATGAAGACATATCCAGACAGGGATTCAAAATCATCTCTGTCTGTCTGAAACTTGCCTCAGTATAGCCCTTGACGACCAGCTTGTCATCACCTCCAAATATCAAGAGATCATCCCTAGTCCTTCGTAAGTACTTCAGGATGTTCTTGGCTGCACACCAATATGCATCACCCGGGTTTGATTGGTACCTGCTACACATACTCAAAGCATATGCAACATCTGGGCGAGTACAAGTCATTGCATACATGATGGATCCTATGGCTGAGGCATAGGGAATCTTGCTCATCCTTTCAGTCTCACCAAGTGTCTTAAAACACTGGCTCTTGTTGAGATATAAGCCATGCTGCATAGGCAGGAACCCTTTCTTAGAGTTCATCATATTGAATCTATCAAGGACCTTATCTACATAAGTTCCCTTACTTAGACCAATGTCTCTTAGATCTATTTCTATAGATCTTAATGCCTAGTATGTATTCAGCCTCTCCCAAGTCCTTCATTGAGAAATACTTCTTAAGCCACTCCTTAACTGTCTCCAGCATATGAATGTCATTCCTAATGAGTAATATGTCATCCACATATAGAACTAGGAAGGCCACTTTGCTCCCACTAAACTTCTTGTAGACACATGGCTCTTCTTCGCATCTGACGAAATCAAACTTTTTGACCACTTCATCAAAACGAAGATTCCAACTCCTGGATGTTTGTTTAAGTCCATAGATGGACTTCTTAAGCTTGCATATTCTCCTAGGATTTCCAAATCTCATAATCATAATAAGCGGCAATAGCTAGGAATATCCTAATGGACCTGATCATAACGACCGATGCGAACGTTTCATCATAGTCAGTATTATGAACCTGTCTAAATTCTTTGGCAACTAGTCTTGCCTTATAGACAGAAACGTTTCCATCCTTGTCTATGTTGATCTCAAAGACCCATTTGCATCCAATAGGTTTTACCCCATCAGGAAAATCTATCGAGTCCCAGACTTCATTCTCAGACATGGATTCCATTTCGGATCTCATGGCTACCAACCATTTCTCGGAGTCAGGGTCCGCCATCACTTTCTTATAGGTCACAGGCTCACCGTTCTCTAAAAGTAGAACATCAATGCTAGCAGTCAAGACGTAATCCTCATAACGTCTAGGTTGTTGCCTTAGCCTGTTTGATCTCCAATGTGGTCCAACGATGGGAGAGACTTCAGCTACTGAGTTGACCACATCTGCATGCGGGACCTCAGGTGCTTCATCAACTTGAGGAATTGCATCTTGGATCTGGGTGGTTTCCCTTTGAGAAGGTACGCCCCCAAAGTCAAGTTCTTCAGTGACATCGTCTATGTCCTCACTTTGTTGGGTTTGTTGCTCGGCTTGAATCTCATCAAGCTGAACATTTCTCCCACTTCGCTTCTTGGAAAAGAAGTTCTTTTCCAAAAAGACACTATCCCGAGCAACAAACACTTTGTTCTCAGCGGGATTGTAGAAATAATATCCCCTTGTTTCCTTGGGATAACCTATAAAGAAGTATTTGTCTGATTTGGGTACTAGCTTATCAGATAGTAAACGCTTTACATAAGCTTCGCATCCCCAGACTTTCAGAAATGACAAGCTAGGAACCTTTCCATACCATATCTCATGTGGTGTCTTGTCAACTGATCGTGACGGAGTCTTGTTTAGTGTGAATGTAGCAGTGGTGAGGGCATATCCCCAAAAGGATGCGGGAAGATCAGCAAAACTCATCATTGAGCGGACCATGTCTAACAATGCCACAACTTCTCAAGTGATGGTCGAATTCTTGGCTCAGGTATTCGCCCCCTCGATCTGATCGGAGTGCCTTTATCTGCTCACATGTTTCAAATGATTCTAAATCAAATGACTTTAGGCTACCAACTGTTTGGAGTTCCTTCATGCGTTTGATTTTAATGTGACCCAAGCGACAATTCCATAGATTGGCTTCACTTATATCATTCGACTTTTGCCTCTATGTATCAACGTTATAAATTTCAGATTTGATATCCAGTATGTATAGTCCACTACTACTCATATGGGCTCGAGCATAGAAAATGTCATTCTTATAAAGGAAAAAAACAATTCTTAATGACAAAATCATAACCCTCAAGGTTCAAAACTGAAATTGAAATCAAATACTTAGTAATAGAAGGAACAAAATAAGAATTATAAAGTTCTAAAACTAAGCCATAAGGTAGAGGTAAACTACAATTTTCAATGGCAAGTGCAGCAACCCTTGCTCCATTTCCAACGCGCAGATCTATCTCATCCTTTTGCAACCGTCTCCTATTTGTTGGTCCATGCACATTCGAAATAATGTGAGAACCACATTCGGTATCTAATACCCAAGAATGAGACTTGGTTGATAAGATTTCAGTAACGTGAATACCTGAAGTGGAGATTGTTCCCCTCTTCTTGTCTTCCAGGTACTTGGGGCAGTTTCTCTTCCAGTGCCCCTTAGCCTTGCAGTAGAAGCAGTCGTGCTCAGCAGCCACTTTCACCTTAGGGGTGTTCCCCTTGGGTTGGACAACTTGTTTGCCCTTCCCTTGGTGTTGTTGCTTCTTTTGGGGCCCTTTCTTAAACCCTTTCCCATTGACCATTAGAACTTCCTTCAAAGGGTCAACCATGACGTTTTGCTCAGCTGTTTTGAGCATCACGTGTAGCTCGTTGAGAGTCTTTCTCATGGCTCCCATGTGATACATCTGCCTAAAGTGGGCAAATCCATCATGTAGGGAGTATAAGATCATATCTGTAGCCGTCTCAACATTGTAAGGGTTACCCAGTCGAGCCATCTTGTCAAACAAGCCTATCATGTTGTAAACATGTGGCCCAACGGGTTTCCCTTTCTCGAGCTTGCACTGCAATATGGACTTGAGGGTCAAGTATCGCTCAATCCTGGCTTGCTCCTTGAATAGATCTCTAAGATTCTTCATAATGGTATGGGCATCCTTATCTTCAAACCTTTGTTGAAGAGAAGGTTCCATAGCAGCCAGCATCAGGCAAGTGACGTTCATTGCCCATTCGCATATTGTCTTGTGACGTGCCTTGTGTAATATCCCTCATTTTTATAGGGGTATTTTGGAAATTTTCCAACTCCCGTAATTCAAGTCATATCAAATTCAGAGAAGCTCGGACATTCGGTAATATGTTTGATCTCTGTAATAATTTTTCTGAGTAATATAAGATACAGTTGACGTATTTTCAGGGTTAAATAGTCGTTCATGTACGAATATATTTAACCCGGGGTTAAGATAGTTAACCCAAAAGGTAAACCGGACAAAAGAGGGAAAAAGGGGCAGAATTGGCCTTGGCCTCACCCTTGCCGCACCCGCGGTGAAGGCCAATTCTGGAGTCGGCCACCGCACCCTGCCGCACCCCACGGTGAGATATTTCTGAACGTTATCGTCTTCCCTCTGCTCCTGCAAGTGGCGCTGGTCGTCAGGCCTAGCTCGCCTAGCCATCCCATCTGGTTCCCTTGCAAGTGGTTATTGCTTAGCCTATAAAAGAAAGGCATTCGTGGAGGATAAGCCACAGCTGAAGCATCATCTTCTTTCTCCTCTGTTTTTCTCCCAAACTCCATTGTTGACTAAGCTTGCAAGCTTCGCCGGAGTTCCCTTTGAGTGGTTTAGGTGCCCTCAAGTGGTGTTTGAAGGCTTAAGGTGTTTGGAGATTGAACCACAATCGAATCGAAGGCAAACGAATCGAAAGTGGAAAGTTTCCCCCGTTGTCGCTGAAGCTCCTTTGCCTCTGAGATCCCACCGCACCCGCGGCAAGAGCCCTACCGCACCCGCGGTAAGCTGGGTCCGTGTTGTGTGTTCTTGGGTGTGTGGTCTTGGGCGAGGCTTGGCTTCCTTCGATTCTTTCGTATTCTTTTAGATTCGTATATGTGGATATCGAATCTAACTTAGGATCTCGTTATGGGTCGTTTCATAGGGATCTGGTATTCGAGATATGTCCCTACTTCTGACCCAGAAACCCGTCATCTCTAAGCTTTGTTCAAGCTTTTGTCGGATCTAAGGCAAGTGGCGGTTCGCTCTTGCTCATCATTCCATATTTCAATTAATTATCAATTGTTTAGTTGTTAATTAATTTGGGATGATTTACTGTTTGCGTTGGGAACAGTTTTGTTAAATGATATGATTAAAAGGTGATATTATAATAGGTTGTATATCTGTTAGAACAACGCTATTATATATATATGTGATTTAATAAAGATATTATTATAGGTTGTATATTTGTTAGAACAACGCTATTTTATCTGTTATTGGCCGCGATGGCTTTGTTGTGAATTATTAATGTGCTGAACTGTTTAGTTAGCACGAGTATTCGTAGGAACGCTACTGTGTATCTCATTGTGAGTGCTAGTCGTTTCTTGATAACCAGGTGGTTAGGATTTAGTTCCTACCATCCTTATCTGGTCTTGACCATACCCTTACTCAGGGTTTGTGCACACAGCTGGTGCCGCTTTTAGGGATTTAGTTCCCTAGGGATTTAGTTCCCGAGGGATTTAGTTTCCGATTCGACTTTAGGGATTTAGTTCCCGAGTCAACTCCGCCTTAGGGATTTAGTTCCCGATGGTATCTCTTTATCCCGTGTGGATGAGATGATCTAAAAGCTTATAACGTGATGCGCGTTTTGGAATTTAATAAGATAAGTGTCGTTGTTGCACATGATTAATATACCCTTTGGGCGAGTAGTGCAGCTAGGAAATCTCGTCTTGACTTTGATCAGAGTAACGTTCTCTTTCCAATCTGGATTCGCTTTGAGCGGTGAGGTTGGTCGTGAACCGAAACATCAAGTCGTTTTGAACGCTTGTGTGTCATATTTATGTTCCCCAACATTTGTCATGCTTCCGATAAGACTCATTTCGTTGGAGTCTTCTTTTGGGATTGATTGCTGTGAGACTCGGTCTCTAGAATCTTCTCTTGATCATGTCTTTTTATGTATTCTAGTAGAAGTATGATGGTTGACTATCGTTATCGGTTTTGATTCGAGAAACGATGAGTCTAACCTAATACGACTACTTCGAACCACTCTGCTTTGTATCCTTGCTTAGTCTTTCATTAGACTAACCAACCGTAATTGTTCTCTGCATGGTTGGCTGGTGTCATCCGTTCGATTCGGCACATCATATAAGTTGTCGTCCTGTGAAGGCTAGAACGACTATGAAGGCAAACGGTGTTTTTGATAAGTTTATTCAGGTTGAGATCCTTGGCGGGTGATCATTGCGATCAAGACCCTTTTGATGGTTATTTAAAGACTTTCGTTGTGTTAAATATGTTTTGTGTAAAGACTTCCGCTGTATTTTTGCTATATTTGGAATTATGTTGTAATTCCGATACTTTGGTTTAAATGAAAGTTATGATATTTTGTATCATAATTGTTGTTTGATGATTTATATCAACTGGTAAAGCCTTGGGTGACATCGGATAGAACGTCTGAGGTCACTGGCGGTAATGCCTTCAAGGTTATATATTTGGGGGTGTTACACCTTGTCCTCATCAGATGAGGTGGCAGTCAGCTCTGGGATGGGGGTTTCAAGGACATCCTCTTGTCTCTCAGACCTGAGAATGATTCTCAGATTCCTTTCCCAATCAAGGAAATTTGTGTCGTTCAATCGATTTTTCTCAACAATTGAGCGGAGAGTGAATTTGAGGTGTTCAGAAGACATAGCTAGTAACTACAAAACGGAATAAAACATGCAGATAAATTATGCTTGACATGTAAGAACTTAAAATTTAGACAAGCTATAAACAGTAAGTTATTGCACATTCTACTCAATTATCTTTTTCCTTGTGAGTAAAATGATTCCAAGATCCTATCATAGATGAAACTCGAGCATACTAAGGCACTTCCCCAAGTCTCATGTAATCAAGGTAAGTAAATCCGTTACTAATTATAACACCTTATAATTCTTGGTTGATGGCCACATCTTATGTAAGACTCATCCTTATGCCTCAAGATCCAAAATTGAGCCTTTTGGTCTCTTGTTGAGTGTAACCATACCAAGGCAGCATGCCCCTATTAGACATACCCGCACTATCCCAAGGTCAAGGAAAGACACCTCGCTAGGGCGAAAACTATCCAACGAATTCCAAGGGCCTCATGGTTATGATATGGAAAGGCATTATCTCAATATTCTGTTAAGGGACTTAAGCATGCAATGGTTGTTTATTTACTAGTGAACAAAATAGCATAAACAAACAAGCAAGCATGCAAAATGGGAAATAATAAAACATTCAAGTAATGCAGTAATTAAATGTGATCCTAATATGGCCCCTAAAAAACCAAAATTAAAGATCTAATCTTCATGGCTCTTGTTACTCTTGGATCTTCATCCTTAGTATCCTCCATGGATCTCCATCCTTTGGTCTTCTTAGGATCTTCTTCTTCTTGTCTTACATATAATTGAAATAAACTCTCTTGTAGAAATTTAAATTACAAAAATACATAACAATACGCAGATCGTGTACAAGAAAAACATAACGATGCGTATATCGTATTTATCTATCCTAATGTGGGCCATACTAGTCATCTCATGCAAGCAATAATATCATAATATAATAACACATGCATGCAATAATAATAATATCAAATATTATCAATAATATTAATCTAATTAATAGTAATAACCAATTTAACTAATTTAAATAAAACCATATTAAATGAAATAAATCATCTCATGACATAAATAATTTAATATCAAATTATTAATTCAAATTAAAATCAATATATATCATTAATCATAATTAATCATTAAAATGCATTATTGGATAAGATATGCATTAACAAGATAAGATATCAAATATCCTTATCTAAATCTAGTGGGAATCTATCCTAATAACTTTTAGGAAATTATATATTTTAGATGATATCAAATATTATCCAATTAAATAAATAAGATCTTATCTTATAGTTTAGGAAATTATCCTAAAACGCCAAATCTACCCAACCGGACCGAGTCGCGCCCAAGTCAAACTCGGACCGACCCGTGCCTACCGATCCACGCGGCCGAACAATTCTGTTTGTTGACCATCCCCTTATCAGATCCGAACAATTAAATAACAATTAACAATTAAGTAGATATCAGATCCGAACTTATCCGATCAATTCTACAAATCATATCAATATTGCATTAACAATTAAAGCAGAATTTTATCTTCTAAAGTAGATATGATAGTTACTGTCGAAAATACGTACATGAGATTACTTAGTTCATATTGGACCGAACCAATTACTTTCATAAAAATTCAGAATTTAACAAAAACCAAAATTTGGGTAGTTGATTCATCTTATGAAAATCAAATCTCCATCTAATGATTTAAAACATGCCAAAAAATCATATCTCTTGCATAATTAAATCACATGATTCAAGTATGGGTAGATTAATTTTTACATACATATACATATAGAAAGTTCTAGACTTTGTTAATCCAATCGATCAAAATTTAGATTTTAATCATGCAAATTTAATCTACATATCAATATTCCACTTAATTTGAATCAAGACAATCATGAACATGCATCAAAATTTAAAACTTTAAATTTGATCTAATTAATTTATGCAAGAGGCTCTGATACCACTGTAGGGATTTTAGATGCGTAAAGCGGAATTTCAGGAAACGTTTTCTTAACATTTAACCAAGGATCTCATGCATAAACCAAATAGATCATAGGTAGGAAGAATCAAATACCTTTTGATGCGTGTTTCAACCTGCTGGAATGGAGAGAATAGAGTCTCACGTGTGACTCCTCTATTTGGTCCACCCGAGATTGGATCTAGATCGTCTGGGATTCGGTTGCTAGAGCGAGGATCGAAGGAGAACGAAGGGAGAGTGCTTGGAGGTGTACGGCAGCCTTGGTGTAAAATAGGATTAGGGTTTTCTCTTAGAAAGTCATCCTTTTATAATACCAGGTGTAGATATCTTATTTCCTAAATAAGTATTTCTTTTATTATTAATAATAACACTTTATTATTAATAATCTTTATCTCCCAAGTTATATCCTATATAACTTTATATTATATACTTTATATAATATGTCACCCAATAAACTGATCTAGTCCAAACTCTAAGGGTGTGACCTCGTAAGACCCGGTAATAATAGCAATAAATTTTATGACATACTTTATAACATATAGTCTATAAATCATAGTTGGCTTCTAGCAAAGCACTATGATTACCTAAAATCACCGGATTAAATATCTTCATAAACGATCCCACTTCATAATCAGTAATTGCATCTTTGATTAAATGACACAATTCCTTCAGGAGGACCACCGGAGCCGCCCCAACTTGCCCAAGTTCTGGCGAGGTGTTGTTCGGTCGCGTTTGGGAGATTAAGTGCTTTTCGTAAAGCAAGCGAGTTCGTTTTTCGTCAAGCTTCGTAATCAAAGGCAAGTGGCGGTTCTCTCTTGCTCATTATTCCATGTTTCCCCTTGATTATCAATTATTTGATTGTTAATTAAGATGGAATAAAATTGTTGTTTTAAGTTTGGGAACAGATTTGACAAAACAATGTGTTTAAATATGAATCTATAATGGGTTGTATATATTGCTAGAAACAACGCTATTATATAGTTCTTCATGATATTACCGTAATGGATTTTGGTGTGGATTTATGTGTGAACTCATGTGTAGTTAGAATGAGTATTCGTAGGAACAATATGTACCTTGCGAGGTCTAGTCGTTTCTTTATAACTGGTATTAGGAGGATTTTGCCCTAGTACTTCTGGTCATGACCGTACCCTTATTCAGGGTAGGGGCACTCAACTGGTGCCAACAATCGGGATTCATTCCCAAAATATCTCTCGTATCAAGATGACGTGAATTAAAAGTTGTAACGTGAATGTATGTTTTGGAATTAAATAAGATAAGTGCTTTTATGCACATAATTAATATACCCTCCGGCGAGGAGTACAACGTGGAAACTGCCTAGACTCTTGTTAGAGTAAGTTCTCTCTCCAATCTGGATTTGCATTGTGCGGTGAGGTTGGTCGTGGACCCAAATAATCAAGGTTGTGTTTTAAACTTGTGTGAAAACTTAACGTTCCCAAACTATTGTCATATGTTTCCTATAAAACTCAATTCTTTTGGAGTCTTCTTTTCATTGCATACCTTCTTTTATAATTCCGTGAAAGTTCCGGGTTATGTATCGTTCCTTGGAGTCTTCTTTTCATTGCACTACCGACATAAGTCGGGGGTGTTACAGCAGAATTGCGTCTTTATTTGTCAGGCAATGGATGCAGCATCCTTCAAAGATTTTTGCAGTCAAGAATGGCACATTGGAGTGGTAACTGATACATCAACCAATTCAGAAGCTTAAGCAAATCAAATCTAGTACTTGCACTGTTCCTTACTCTCCTCTGTTTTCCCTTTATCCTCTTGCAGCCGTCTTCTGTTTCCCAAGACGAAAGATCAAATGACTCAATTCTATTCATAGTTCAGCACCCGAGCTCAACGGCCTACGGTCAAACCTGACCTAGCATTGCGCCTTGAGAGGGTAATCTCAGTTGCAGAGCTTCAGCATCAACCTATCAACCATATTCTTCCATCATTTGATCTACGTCCCTCTATTATCAGGCAATCATAGGCATAATGCATCTTTCCAGGACTTGTTTTTTCCTACTAAGTTTGTTCAGATCATATCTCTTGCACACATGTAAGGGTTTGCAGATCATGAAAAATATGTTCTTGACCGGTGGTGCTTTATATGCTCTATTATAGATACATTCCAAGAATTTGCCTACAAGATAGATTAGATCTTTGAGAAAAGTGGCGGAACTGGTAGGTGGTGGACGATTGGCGGTGTTTTATATTTTTTTTTAAATACGGGACTTTTTAGCCCGGACTACTAAACATCCGGGCTAAAAAGTCCCAACTTTTTTAAAAAATTAAACGACCTTTTAGCCCGGATCTATAAAGGTCCGGGCTAAAAAAAATCTAACTTTTTAGCCCGAACGTGTTTTTTTATATTCGGGCTATATGCTCTATTATCACACCACTCTAAAGCTCAGACCTATTTTACGCTATATTCGGACTATATGTCAAAACACATCCGGGCTAAAATGCTTCTTTTGTACTAGTGATTCTTTACATAAGCCTCTATTTATAGGGTAACAGAGATAAAATGTTACAAAATTACAACTGAATAAAAAGAATAAATAGTTAGATAACTTATATCTAATAAATGGGTTAAAATAATAACTTGAGAACCTTTAAGAGTAATGAACATCCAACACCTTTAAATAAGGTATTTACAACATCATAAACCATTTTCTGAGATATGTTTTTCTTTAAATCGCCTTTTAAGATATTTTCTAACAGCACGTCCCACATTATGTAATTTGTTAAATTAAACACCTAATTCCATTTTTCACTGATTGTATATTATTTTTAGGTTTTTTTATCAAAATACGCTATCTTAGGCAGGATTAACGTTCACAAACCACCCCTAGTTTTAGTTTATGTTCTCTTATTTCAAAACAACTAAATATGTTTAGTTGTTATAAAAACGACCATAAAATTAGCGACTTTTTTACATTTAAGTTGCAAAGTTCATAAGTTGTGTGTACTTTCTCATGTATCATTACATTAATTTTTTTTAAAGATAAGTTTGGATGATCATTTGAAAAAAGTATTAAACTTTGGTAATTTTGAGAAATATGACACAAATTACGAATGATTTTGTAAAAAAATCCTAAATTAAAGAAATGATCACTTTACACTAATAAGTATAAAATTGAATAAAATAATATAACTAGGTGGTTTAATTTCACAGTTTATATCATGTATTTATAGGGACGGTTCGGGTGAGAACTATTGACTAGGAGAGAATTGAGAACGTACATGGTATTTTTGCGTGCGCTTGTGTTGCCAATGAATACGGATGATCACCACTTTACGTACGTACAACTAAAAAATACATAATTCGATAGTGTTCCTATGCTTGTGTTTGTATTTTTGTAACTAATCTTATAAATGTGACAATGTAATGTTCATTGCATGTGTATATCACACAAATCTGATAATCTTCTATATGAAATCTAGTCTAAAGCAAGTAAAAAAGTAGGTTTTTTCTTGGATGTATTTTGTGATGTACATATAGGCATAGAAAGTGATGCACATATAGGTATGAAAGTGATGAAAATATAGGTGTAAGAGTGATGAACATATAGGCATAAAAGGTGGTGAACATACTATAATGAAAGTGACGAATATACATCCATAAAGTGGTGAACATATAAGCATAAAAGTGATGAACATCTATGCACAAAAGTGATGAGCATCTAAGACATGCTCACAAAAAAGTGATAAATGTATAGGCGATGAACATGCGTGCATATATAAAAACATGATGAACATCTAGGCATAGAAGTGGTGGACACTTATGCACAAAAGTGATGAACATCTAAGACATGTTCGCAGCAAAAAAGTGATGAACGTATAAGAGAAAAGCGATGAACATGTATGCATAAAAAACACGATGAACATGTAGGTACAAAAATGAGGAACATCTAGGCATAAAGCAGTGAACATCTATGGGCATAAGTGGTGAACATCTAAGACATTTCACGCTAAAAGTGATGAACATTAGGAGAAAAACGATGAACATGCATGTATAAAAAAGTGATGAACATCTAGATATAAAATTGGTGAACATCTAGGCATAGATCGAGGTGGTGAACGTCTATGGACAAAAGTAATGAATTAACATATATGAGAAAAACGGTGAACATACATGTATAAAAAAATGATGAACATATAGGTATAATTGTGGTAAACATCTAGGCATGAAAGTGATAAACATCTAGGCACAAAAATGACTAATGTCAAAACATGTTTATAGTGATGCACACACAAATTTTTTCAATAAAACGCGTATAATACAAAAAGAATGGAGTCTCTTTTTTTTTAATAAATGTCTTATCTAAATATTTTACTTTTTAAATATGTATGGTCTAAAATGTCTTATCTAAAAAATTCAATAAAACACAGACACAAATTTGTTGTTTTTTTTTTGTTTGATTTTCAGAGTTTGGTTCCGGTGCGGACGTGCGGACATGCACTTTAGGGTCTTAAATGTGCACTTTAACGTCTTAAATGTGCACTTTTGCAAAAAAAATAAGAAAAAAAAAATTGATTTTTTTTCCAAGCATTTTTCTAATTTTTTACAAAAGTGCACATTTAAGATGTTAAAGTGCACATTTAAGACTCTAAAGTGCATATCCGCACGTCCGTACTGTAAGAACCGTCCGCACCGGAACCTTACTCTTGATTTTCATATGATCCATTTACTATAATTAAATAGGATGATTTTGTAAAAAGTATCATACAAAAAGAGTTAGTTAAAAAAGCATATTCAAAAAAGTTATTTGAGATAAAACCACGTATTGCGAAGGCCGAAGAGGTACCACAAGGTCCACCGGACCACCACCATTATAGCTTATTGTGATCCCGGCATACATCCGACCCCGACGTGAAGTCACCACCATGTTCATACAACCCTAAAAAGGAATCCCAAATTGGATTTAATTGGCTGGATTTTATTCTGGAATCTTCATACTTGGCCCATTCATTATGGTGGGTTTTTTCCACTTTTAATTTTGGTAAGAAAAACAGATAGCAAGAACTATTGCAATAAGTTCGCCATCACATCACCGATCGAAAATGAATGCCTTATTTTCCTACTTTTGAGAAAGAGGACAAATTACAATCACAAAATGTGGCTCACGTTATCAAACGTTCGGACGGTCTAATATAAATTAACGATAGATTATTTTTTAGAGTTTGGATCATATGCGGAGCACTCTTACGGTACGGACGTGCAGAGCATGCACTTTAGGGCCTTATTTGTACACTTTAACGTCTTAAATGTACACTTTTGTAAAAAAAAAAAAAAAAAAATTTCAAGCATTTTTCTCAAATTTTGGAAAAGTGTACAAATAAGGCCCTAAAGTGCACAAATAAGGCCCTATAGTGCATGTCCGCACCGTAAGAGTGCTCCGCACCGGAACCTTACTCTTATTTTTTATTAGGTAAGAATTCTATTTACTATATATATCAATATAAAGTAAATAGTTTTTCTAACGTGTATTTATGGACAAATTCTAAAAACTCCATTTTTAGCAATAATTTTTTTAGTTATTAGTTTAATTTTTTTTACAAAGAGTTTACATGTTCTTTTTTAGAGAATATTTGGAAGAAAATTTCATATTTTAATTTATTAGCATGTGTTCATATACACACTAGTAAAATCGAAAGTAAATTAAAGGGTTAAAAATGGCAACTGGACAAACCAACATAAAGAATAAAACAAACAAAGAACATAAAAAATAAGCAAGGACAATACAACAAAGTAATAAAAAGCCTAATCGAACTAGGAGAAAGAGCATGGTGAGTACAATACTAGCAGAGAGTAGCACAACCGAAAAGCGAAAAGTGTAAATTGGACCATTTCGATGTTGCCCCCACTTGAATGAGAGATTTTCAGGAGTTTCAATACGATCACGTCCGAAACAACTCGGTCTAAACCATAGATAAACTCGACAAATGTAACAAAATATTGACAGTTTGAAACAATTGCTTGAAACCACACCGAAAGGAAAAATTTGGCCTTTCATTCCTTGTTCCATTTTTTTCATTCGGTACCAAAATGCAGAAAAAAATAACCTGCATCTGCTGATAATCGCTCTTCATTTGAATATACTCCTCAACGTCAATGTTCTTGCTCTTTTCAAGCAACTTCAGAATTCAGAATATAATAGAAGTAAGTGCACCAAATGCAATAAATATATGTTTCATCAATCAATAAAAAACTAGCTTTACATAATTACCTCTGAAATCCTTTTATTAAGATTTTCCTTCTCTTCCTTCTCTGAGTTGATTTCCTTCATTAGTGCTTCAACGATCATTTCTTTCTCTTTAAGCAGGTTCTTTAAATTCTCAGCCTCAACCCTCTCTTTCTAAGCAACCTTTCTATTTTTTTCCATTATGTATTATTTTTCCAGTTTTCCTATTTTACTTCGTTTCAATGTTTAGGCTTACCATTCAAGATTTGAAACAGTTTTCGGCCTCAATTTGACATTAGTTTCGACTTTATAGGGGATCCGAATATTTGATGCAATATTGTTTTTTTTCCTTCATTACCAATGGTTTGTATTTGATTCAAAAAAAAAAAATTCCAATACCTATGATTTTCTCAACCGTAATGGAGATGAGTTCAATAGTTTCAGTTTGGTTTATTTGTTCTCTATGTTTTTCCGACAAGTAGTAGTTTCATAGAAACAATCGGTTCTGAAAAAAAGTGACGTTAGATTTTCCAAGTGTTGTGCACGAGATTCGAATTCGAATTTTACTAATGATATTGTGGTAGCATAATTATGTACCATAATAAATGGTTGATGACGACGACGAGAATTTGTAACTCCGGCGAGCGTAGGCTAAAGGCGGGGCTTTGAACATAGAGAAAGGCTAAAGGCTAAAGGCGGTGTCCTGTGAACATAGAGAAAGGCTAAAGGCGGTGCTTTGTCCGTCGTTTCACATCCGTCGCTCAAATCAGTATTCAGTCATGTGAATGAGAGGAGACTTGTTGGGCCTAATACCCATTTGTTCTGGACCATGTCTTCCTACACATATATAAAGCAAATGTGAGGAGGAGAGAGATACGGGAGTGGCATCTCAAAATTGGGGCACAAGTGTGTTGCCCTAGGTGCAGCCTCCACGTGAAAGAAATTAAGAAGCCAAGTGAGCTTCTTGGAGAGCAGCCAGCAAAAGAGAAAAGAAAGAGAAAGAGAAAAAAGGGAGCTTGGAGGAGAGAAAAAGAAAGGAAGAAGAAGCAGGTTTCACTTCTTTAGCCTTGGAGGTCGTTTCTTGAATCCAGATAGCTCGTTATCAACAAGGGTTTGGTAAGTTCATCTCTCTTTGGAATCTCTAATCACATGAACAAGTGGTTTAGTTAGTTGGAGAGGAATCCTATCTAGATCGGGTTGTATTTAGAGAGGTGTTTGAGATCTCCATGTTTGTCTCCTGTGTGTGAGATTTTGTATTGTTAAACGCTTGTACTGATTTGTTGATTAGTGGATTGATTGGCTTGGTTGGCCGGTCGTGGGTTTTTCCCCCTCTCGTGATTGAGGGTTTTCCCACGTTAAATTCTCGTGTTGGTTATTGTGATTATTCTGTTGCTTGAGTTTGTCTGCGATTGGTTATCCTGAGATTTTGTGCTTGTCGCTGTTTCTGGGTGTCATTTGATTGTCAGCATAATTGTCATTACTCCTAGTTAACATAGAATTTGCGCTTCCGGGCCCAACAAGTGGTATCAGAGCTTTTTGGTTGTGTTGAGATTGTGGGCATTAGGAGTGGAGATGACAATGAAAGTTGAAGACTTTGCGGGTACAATGATCAAGTTGACGGCTTCAAATTACTCGATTTAGAAGTCGCGGATGGAAGATTTGTTGTACTGCAGGGACTTGTATGATCCGGTTGAGTTGGGATCAAAAGGGCCGACTGAGACATTTGAGAGTGACTGGAAGAAGCTGTACAGAAAGGCTATTGGAACCATCAAACAATGGGTGGATAACTGTGTTTATCACCATATTAGCAACGAGACGGATGCATAAGTATTGTGGAAAAAATTGGAAGATATGTATGGGAGGAAGTCAGCTCAGAGTAAAGCTTTTGTGATTAGAAAGCTGGTAAATCTCAAGTACAGAGACAAAAAGCCTAATGCAGAGCATCTGAGTGAATTTCAGGAAATGGTGAATCGGTTGAACACGATGAAGTTGGTCCTTGATGATGAGTTACAAGCTCTATTGCTCTTGAGTTCTTTGCCTAACAGTTGGGAGACTCTGGTGGTATCGATCAACAATTCTGCTCCGAGTGGTGTTGTGTCTTTATCTGCAGTGAAGGATAGTCTCTACAATGAGGAGACTAGGAGGAAGGATATGGGAACGGATACGTCACAGGCTTTGGTGACAGATTCGAGGAGTAGATCGAGAGGTAGATCACATATCAGGGGGAGCTATGCTTGTTATTTCTGTGGCAAGGAAGGGCATATCAAGAGGAACTGTAAGCATTGAAAGGAGAAAAATCAGAAGGAAAATGATGAAAACACCACTGCAACTGTGCATGGTGATGAGGATGTATTGGTTGTTCTCTCTTGCGTTCAGGCTCAGAGTTGTGAGCCAGATACTTGTGTAGAGTGGGTTGTTGACTCTGGTTCGTCTTACCACTGTACATCAAGGAAGGAAGCATTCACTACGTACAGAGCAGGAGTCTTTGGCACGGTGAAGATGGGGAACACCAGTCATGCAAAGGTGGTTGGTATGGGTGATGTTTGTGTGAAGACAAACATTGGTTGCATGGTGACATTGAAGAATGTGCGTCACATACCGGATCTGCGGGTGAATTTGATTTCTCTAAATGTTTTGGATCAGGAGGGCTACAAGAACTTCTTTGGTGATAAGAAGTGGAAACTCGTCAAAGGTTACATGGTGATTGCAAGGGGTAGCTTGAAAGACACCTTGTATCAGACTCAGATGTGGGATATCAAGGAAGGCTTGAGAGGAGCTCGAGATGATACTTCACTTGATTGGATGCGTAGGCGGTCGACATGCTTGAGTGAGATGAGGCTACAGGTTCAGGCAAAGAAGTCTCTCAATTCTGTTGTCGGTGTGACCTTGAGCACTTGTGATGATAGTTTGTCTGTGAAGCAGACAAGATTCAGCGGATCTTCTGAGACGTCAGAAGAGGATGGCACAAGTGTGGAGTTTACTTCAGATGATGGTGTTGATGTGATACCCGTGACAAAGGAGTGTTCATTAGGTGCTGAAGCTGATGAAGGATCTGAGTAGGGGGAGCCAACACAGACTGAAGAAACTACTAGGAGGTCAGAGAGAGAGGAGTATGAGTCCACCGGATATCCTACCTCAGTGTACGAGAGAGTTACGGAGGAGGGGGAGCTACAAGGTGGTGATGATGATATCTGGCGAGCATCGGTTCCACGCCACGATGGCGGGACAGGAATCGGATGCAGGTGAGACCAGGATGACGACGTCTTTCCCCTTGGGCTGGAGGGGGAGATTGTTGGGCCTAAAGCCCATTTGTTCCAGCCCATGTCTTCCTACACATATATAAAGCAAATGTGAGGAGGAGAGAGATACGAGAGTGGCATCTCAAAATTGGGGCACAAGTGTGTTGCCCTAGGTGCAGCCTCCACGTGAAAGAAATTAAGAAGCCAAGTGAGCTTCTTGGAGAGAAGCCAGCAAAAGAGAAAAGAAAGAGAGAGAAAAAAGGGAGCTTGGAGGAGAGAAAAAGAAAGGAAGAAGAAGAAGAAGCAGGTTTCACTTCTTTAGCCTTGGAGGTCGTTTCTTGAATCCGGATAGCTCGTTACCAACAAGGGTTTGGTAAGTTCATCTCTCTTTGGAATCTCTAATCACATGAACAAGTGGTTTAGTTAGTTGGAGAGGAATCCTATCTAGATCGGGTTGTATTTAGAGGGGTGTTTGAGATCTCCATGTTTGTCTCCTGTGTGTGAGATTTTGTATTGCTAAACGCTTGTACTGATTTGTTGATTAGTGGATTGATTGGCTTGGTTGGCCGGTCGTGGGTTTTTTCCCCTCTCGTGATTGAGGGTTTTCCCACGTTAAATTTCCGTGTTGGTTATTGTGATTATTCTGTTGCTTGAGTTTGTCTGCGATTGGTTATCCTGAGATTTTGTATTTGTCGCTGTTTCTGGGTGTCATTTGATTGTCAGCAGAATTGTCATTACTCCTAGTTAACATAGAATTTGCGCTTCCGGGCCCAACAAGACTAGGGTTTTTCAAAGAGGATTGAATAAAACTCCCTTTTGTTAGAGTTAATAAAAGGGCTTTAAATCACCTACCTCTTCTTGGGGAGCAATTAAATATCTCTGATGGGCCTTAATAAGCCTTTGTCTAATACGAAAATTTAAACAATTAATTAATAATGATATACAAAAAAATAAATGTATTAATTTTACCTCCACAAATGACCATCAGGTTCCATAAGGACCAATCGTGGTTCAAGAAGCTGATTGTTATAATATCTCACTCGGATTGAGCATAGATGTAGCCTATCATTACTTTGCATAACGACCCTCACACTCCGTACTTTCTTGGCTCGTTCTAGCACACCCCCGAGGATAATGCATTGGTCAGATTGCGCTTTAAATCTCTTCTGGATTGACAACCGATGTCTTTTTTATTTCAAATCACTTGGGGACTAGCAACTTGTGCTTTTTGACCATCAAGCTAATGTAGAAGTGAACAACTTGTGCTTTTTGGCAACCTACTTTCTATGTGAGGGGCATGCCCTTAACTTATTCTCTAATTTACAAGATGAACATCAATTCCAATCTAGAGTGGCCATACGACTATTTAATGTGCGAGGGATATGCCCTCAACTTATTCTCTGATCTGCAAGATGAACATCAATAGAAATCCAGTGTGTCCATATGGCAAGTTGGCTTGGATGCTAGTGGCCCGAAGCCTAGTGGCTTATAGCTTATAGGAAGCTTGTGCCCCTGTGGCTTGAAGCCTTACTGATAGCTTGTGCCCCGAAGGCTTACTGGCGGCTTGTGCCCCTGTGGCTTGATGGCTTACTGGCCGCTTGTGCCCTAGTGGTCTGAAGGCTTACTGGCGGATTGCGCCCCTGTGGCCCGAAGGCTTACTGGCAACTTGTGCCATGTGGTCCGAAGGCTTACTAACAGCTTGTGTCCCTGTGGCCCGAAGGCTAATAGAATGAAGATCGACGACAACTTGTGCCCTTGCGGCCCATAGGCTAATAGAATGAATATCGACGACAACTTGTGCACTTGCGGCGCATAGGCTAATTGAATGAAGATTGATGGAAGCTCGTGCCCTTGTGGCCCGTAGGCTAATAGAATGAGATTGACGACAACTTGTGCCCTTGCGGCCCGTAGGCTAATAGAATGAAGATCGATGGTAACTCGTGCCTTTGTGGCCCGTATGCTAATAGAATGAAGATCGATGACATCTTGTGCCCTTGCGGCCCGTAGACTAATAGAATGAAGATCGTTGACAACTCGTTCCCTTGCAGACCATAGGCTAATAGCATAAAGATCGACGACAACTCATGCCCTTGCGGCCCGTACACTAATAGAATGAAGATCAACGACAACTCGTGTCCTTGCGGCCCATAGGATAATAAAATGAAGATGGATGACAGCTTGTGTCGGCCCTTGCGGCCTGTAGCCTAATAGCATAAAGATCGACGGCAACTCGTGCTCCTGTGGCCCAGTGGTTAATAGTTTAAAATTTTATGGCAGCTCGTGCCTCTGCGGCACAAAGGCTTGTTGTTTCAAACAATCTATGCTATGCTTTCAAAATAACCATACGCAAATCAAATCAATAGTTTAACGACATTACTCATGCCCTCTTGCAATTTTAACGTTCTAGTGTGAGTAATATTTGTCAATGCATCTAATTGCTAGCAAATACTAGAAATTCAAAGAGAAGGGAATGAAAACTTAGCTCTCGAGATCTCTTTTGTTAACCATTGTCGATGTCAAATCTAATGAGAACTTTAGTTACTCCAACCTTAATTCAACAATGCGATTATCGGTCTTTCATAGCTAGTGTTCCGATGCTCCTTCTAAGAAATTGACCATCTTATAAACACATCAATGACTTCCTAAATGTTTCTTCTTATAAAATTGCCTGATCAACCTAGTATAACTAATCACTATAGAAGTAATGTTCTTCTCCTTCAATGGATTTGTCCTGAACTAACAATGTTGATCTTCATCCTTCAACTGATTGTCCAAATAACCAAGCAAGGATATATCCGTGGAATAACTTCGATCATTCTACTCAGCACTAGAGATAAACATGGTGGACGTATGAGTCCCATGCTTCTGAAGAGGAGAGATAGATTCTTGAACTACATCCATTAAAATCGAACCCCGAAGCACAATCATGAACTTCATTAAACTTTATGCAAAGATAGAGTCACCACAAGTCAACATGTGGCTAGTGCTAAATTCGATGCCCTGCATAATGCTTTCAAGGAGTATGCTTTTCTTGGAAATCAAGAGCACTTTTTTTTAAGGGTTTTGGGCCTATTAACCCTTTAAGGGTTTTCAATTAACAAAACTATCCTTACTAATTTTTATGTTTTTTTTCTATCCCTACTAGTTCATTTTATTATTTTTTTCTCTCCCTCTTCTTTGTTTTCTCTCTCTCTAAAATATTGATTTTTGGGGTTTAGGGTGTAGGATTTATGGGTTAGGGGTTAGTTTCCTAAAGGGTTAGTTTTTTAATAAAAACGTCGCGCATAAGTCATTTACCCAATTCACCCCACTTTTCTTCAACAATTCACAAGGTGTACACAAGGAAAACAATACACAAGGTTCGTTGACAATTCTAATGATAAGACATCAGATCACATTTTCAATGCCATATTGAAATTGCTCTATGCCACTTAGCACAAAATGAAGAAAATACACATGATTTTATATCTTACGGGGTTGTTTGTGTAAGGTAGACGGTAGACTATAAAAAACTGTATGATTTGAAATTAGAGTTTTGTGTAAGATAAACTGTAGACTTTTACTCTTCAAGATTTTAGCTTCAACTGGATTAAAATACTACGTCCGCCACTGGTTGAAAGTAAACACATATATAAGAGGTAGCGAGTGATCGGCGTTATTTTGTAAATTTATAATGCATCTCAGTTATGTTCTTATATAAAGCCTAATGTACCAACATTCAGTTGGTCTAGTGGTTTGACACTAGGCTCCCTTAAGCGTTCTATCCAGAGATCTCGAGTTCGATTCCTACTAGAGGTGTGTATGGAGACACTGCTGTAGGGAGGGGTCTACC
Source organism: Rheum nobile (assembly GCA_027886185.1). Taxonomy (NCBI): domain Eukaryota; kingdom Viridiplantae; phylum Streptophyta; class Magnoliopsida; order Caryophyllales; family Polygonaceae; genus Rheum; species Rheum nobile. The sequence continues at coordinate 476,265 of WOAB01000108.1, read as the reverse complement.
ACTTCGTGTGCCAACAATACTACTCCAGTCTGAACGTAGAGCGACTCTGACCAATCGAACCAGGCGATCAAGACCCAAAAAAAATATAAAGCTTAATGTTTCGTTTATCAGATAGTTCAATTAGAATAGTTAATCAACTAATCTTGGTTGATTATGATACTAAGATCCGATATTGTATGTATATTATATCCATGATATGATTAAATTAAGCGAACTTGCATGTAAATGCACTCGTCAAATTTTAAAAGGGTATATTATATACACATCTTAGAAGCGTAGATGTATTTAGGATTTGTACTCCCTAAAAGCATACGATACAAAATTGGTCGGATACCTCTTAGATCGATGTGCACGACCAACAAAATTAAGGCATACGCGCTAAGAAGAACGTAGGTTATAAATGCACGTTAAGTGTGTTGAATAGTTAGTGTATAAGTTTAGAGAATGGTGAAATTGTTCTCGGGGCAATCAATAAAATACTTAAAGAAGTTTAGGTTATAATTGTTTTAAAAATGAAACACAATCAATTAACAATTTGATTAAGAAAAACTTTTACCTTTAGATGGCTAACCTAATAAAATTTTAAATATTTACTTGTGTTATTAATTACAAACAATCAAGTAAGATATGACTTTAAACCTAGTCACACAAAGTTTTTAGATAATCTTGATTTTCGGTTCAAATCTTATGTTCCAATAAGGTGTTCCATTCATTTTGATTTGTGAGAAGATAATAAAAAAATACACACTTGTTTGACAAAAAGTAAAAAAGGATTATGAGCCAACCGGAATGATTGGGGCATTGTTTAGGACACCGAAGTATGATATACGATTTGCACCACTTAACTTCCAAGCAAGTGATTAAAACCTAATAACTCAAGTAAAAGTCAACCCTAGATTAGAATACTCACAAACAAGTGTATTTATTTTCCTTTCTCTCAACCCTAAAACTAGTCCTAAGTCGACTCATCACATGGCACTCAAAGATAATTTGTTTCCGTCTATTTCAATAACCATAAATACGACTTATCTAATATCTTGTACCAAAAGATAATATTTCATAGTTAAGACTAAGTCAAACTCTATATACTGTCAAGTCTTGCGGCCCAAGCCTTCTCAAGTTCTCTAAGATCTTCTTTCCATGTTTGACAAAGCTTTCTTCAAAGTTATCAGTGTCAATTCTCTATGTCTTCGAATTAATTCACTCAAACGTTGTTCCTTCATTTCATCTCGCGTGATCTTAGGTAATTCGTTCTTTGCTCAATGTCTCTATTTCTTTGTTTACGGACTTCTCAGTTTTTCTTTTCTTGATTTTCATTGTTCTCATACTCGTCTTTAACCTAAAATTTATAAAAACATGTAAACAATAAAATTTAATAATATATATCATTATCAAAATCAGAGTGAACAACATAGTTCCGACAAGGTGCAAATACAACACCCCGATCATGTCATCAACCTCTTGCTCCCGTACATTAAATTTAAAAACAATCGATATTATGATATTCTAAGTCATGTATATTCACACAATTTTTTTTTGTTTTGCTTATGGTTAGACCGATTTGATCGGCCAGAGCGCATTGCTCTAACTACATTCAGATTGAGTACTTTAAGGTCCAATTTAGGATGAGACCTCCTAATACTATTTTGTAGGAACATAATTTCCTATATGCATACGAAAGCTTTAAACTGCAAATATACGAACATGGATTAAGGAAATCTGAAGTTTAGAAATACCGAACGAAGAACGGATGCAGAGTCGAGACCGAAATCTCTTTCCTTAATTCTGAAAACGCCCCGTAGTGTGACGGTTGTTGACGTTCCGAATCCCAGGATACAACTGCGACGATCTCTTGAACCACACAACCCAGTAACAAGAGCTAACGAACCCACGGATCTGCGTGTACTCTCAGACACGAAAGAGAGAAGGAGAAGGAAAAACCGAAAGAGCTCTGTGGGAGGATGTTGAAGAAGAACCCGAGAGGTTCTTCTCTTAGAGATTACTTCGTTGTTAACGAAAGATCTCTTCTTGCTGGAGTTACACCTTTGAAAATGTAACTTATGGAGTTAACGGAGAAAATTCATTGAGGGAGTTAAAGCTGGGTCAAAGCCCACTAATGGGCCTTTTGGATTGGCCCAAAAGGATAGGGCGTTGGCTGGCCAGCCCAAGCCCGATCCGATCCAACCCAACCTGGCCCGAGCTCGGCTCGCTCGCCCACCCGACCCGACCCGACTCGACTCGGCTCGGCGCGCGTGTGGGCTTGATGAGCTAGGTCCTCTCCCCATTGAAAATGGGTAATGACCCAAGGCCACAACCTTGAGTCCATTTCTCCTCTATATATGCTAGGAGATTTATCTCCAAACTTTCAATGTGGGACAAGTTCTTGCCCCCACATTTGCCCAAGTTTTGCACTTCATGCAAGCTACATTGGGCCTCCATTTCTTATTCAAACGGAAATCATTTTTGTCGTATGAGTACACTACGAGAGTGTGCTCGCGTAGATGAAGCCAATGCTCCCACTTTCCGGTGTTGACAATGGCCGGAGCCCACCGGAATTGTGCCCGGAAAAGAGCCCGGCGCCACATGTTAAAATGAGTTCCAACAATCCCCCACATGAATAGAAATGATTCTAAACATTTGTTTTAAAAACAGAAAGACTTTTGAGAGTACAGTCGAAAAATCACTGCATCTGGGCTGGTAGCGTGTTTCAGCCTTGAACCACCCATAGTGAGTAGCTATCGGATTTACTCGACCAGGTAGTGAACATGATGTCTTGAACCACCCGGGCTTTGATGTAAACCGAGACAATAACTATCACACAGTTTCATCTTCTCACAGAACTAGGTTCTTTGTTGTGTTCATTTTGGCCTTGAACATCCCTGGTTATTCATGAGTGAACTTGGAGAATTCAGCCTCTCTTAATTCTCCTAGAAACGGCCCCATTTCACACTCATAAGGTGATTGCCATGAAGAGTATCCTGTCATACCCCACTTTTATTTTAAGGCTATGGAATCATTAAAAGACAAGCTTAACCTTAACTCATACAGGTAGCACTGTTCATCATCCTAGAAACTGGGACGAGACTTTAGTCTCCCAGTGCTCATCTTGATTCAGCTTGATTTAGTTTTCCCTTTGAACCTACTTCTTGGGATCTCCAGTCAGGTAGGTAGGGTTAGTCATCAAGCGTCCTCTTTAGTCATAGGCTTTAAACCCATTCCTCTTGATGATTTAACAACTTGTTCTCGTGACAAACCTTTAGTAAACGGATCCGCTAGGTTGTCAGCCGACTTGATGTAATCGTTTGAGATTATACCATGCGAGAGTAGTTGTGTAATGATTTTATGTCATCTTCGTGACTTACCATTGTACAAATGACTCAGTGCCCGAGCTATAGCCGATAGGCTATCACAGTGTACACTAACTGCTGGCACTGGTTTTGTCCCACATCGGGTTATCTTCCAACAAATGAGCTTGAGATAGGATTACTCCTTCAGAATGTCTAGTGATTTTAATCCCTAGTATGACATTTGCTAATCCCAAGTCTTTCATGTCAACCTTCCCACTAAGCATCTTCTTAGTTCGGTTGATCATGTCCTTATTGCTTCCAATAATGAGCATGTCATCTACGTACAAACACAACCAGATGTAACCATTTGGTGTGTCTTTGAAATAGATGCATTTGTCACATGCATTGATGTTGAAGCCATTTGACATCATGACATTGTCAAAATTTTCATGCCACTGCTTTGGAGCTTGTTTGAGTCCATATAGAGACTTCACAAGTCTGCACACTTTGTGTTCCTATCCAGGAACCACATGACCCTTAGGTTGTTTCATGTGTATCTCCTCTTCTAATTCTCCATTTAGAAAGGCAGTTTTTACATCCATTTGATGGATTTCGAGCTTTCGTAATGCAGCTATTGCTATTAGCATTATTTTTGAAGTTATTCTCGTAACTAGAGAATAAGTGTTAAGGAAATCCTGGCCCTCATTTTGCCGAAATTCTTGCACCATAAGCCTTGCCTTGTGCTCGTCTATTGAGCCATCGGTTTTCAATTTGGTTTTGAAAATCCATTTGCACCCAAGTGCTTTACACCCTTGTGGCAAATCACCTAACTCCCATGTATGGTTCTGCATAATGGAGTCGATTTTGCTTTTAACTGCTTCCTTCCATGAAGGTGCATCAGGTGTAGACATGGCTTCTTTGAAAGTTCTAGGCTCATTCTCTAAGAGAAAGGCCGTTATGAACTCTTACCCATAGGTTTTTTTTTTCTTTCGAGCTCTTTTGCTTCGTCTAGGTTCAACCTCTGTCTAGGTTCATCTTCTGTTTCATTTACATAAGTGCCTGCTTTACTTTGTTCACGAGTTCGTTTCGGATATTCTTTATCCTTGCACGGAAACACGTTTTCAAAGAAAGACGCATTCCTTGATTCCATTATTGTATTGACATGTATAACTGGTATATCAGATTTATGTACCAGAAACCGGTAAGCACTAATGTTATGTGCATATCCTATGAAAGTATAATCAACGGTTTTAGGTCCAATTGTGACCTTTTTAGGAGGTGGCACTACCACTGTTGCTAGGCACCCCCACACTTTGAGGTATTTGTACGATTGTACGTTACCTTTCCAAAGTTCGTATGGCGTATTGCCAGTAACCTTATACGGTATCTTGTTGAGGATATAACTGGTGGTAGGCATCGCTTCCCCCCACATCTTTTGGAGTAACCCAGATTCCTGCAACATTGCATTCATCATCTCTTTCAGAGTTCAGTATTTTCGTTCCGCAACTCCGTTAGATTCTGGTGAGTAGGGAGCAGTTGTTTGATGAACAATCCCGTGTTCTCTACAGAACGCGTTGAAAGGTTCATCATACTCGCCTCCTCTATCACTTCAGATAATTTTTATGGTTTTACTAAGTTGGTTTGAATTTCCAACTTGTATTCCTTGAATTTTTCCAAGGCCTCATGCTTGCTTCTTAGCAAGTGTACATAATAATATTTTGTGCAATCGTCGATAAAAGTCACGAAATACTTTTTACCGCCTCTAGTTTGCACAAATTTTAAATCACACACAACTGTGTGTATTAAACCTAGAGGTTCGGTTGTTCTCTCTACACGTGGGGATGGTGTGTTTGTGAGTTTGGCCTGTACGCATACTTCACATTTGTCTTTACTTGATTTGCATTTCGGAAGCATGTTCATATTCATTAGTCTTTGAGTAGACTTGTTATGCACATGCCCTAACTGTCCATGCCAAATATTAAAAGACTCAACGACATAAGCAATAAGATTATTCTTATTCATTGAAACATTGGATAGAACAGAGTTTGGGATGATTGTCATTACATTCAGTTTGACCAGTTCATCCTTTACATAACCCTTACCCAAATACACCACATTCTTAGAAAGAACTAGCTTGTCAGACACGAACTTCACAGCGAAGCCGTTCTTGCTCAGCAAATTGCCGGAGATCAGATTCTTCCATATATCTGGCACATACATGACATTGGTGAGAGTCAGCTCCTTCTCGGAAGTCAGCTTCAACACCACTTTGTCGTGACCATCGACCTTGGATGTGAACGAGTTCCCCATGAATAGGTGCTCGTCACTCTTGCTCTTCAGATAAGTGGTAAACGTTCCCCTATCAGAGCAGATGTGTGTGGTAGTACATGTATCATACCACCATTCCATTGGATTGCTTCCAATCATATTGACTTCAGACGTCAAACTACACAGATCTGCGTCCGTGAGCCTGCCTTCAGTCATGTTGACTTGGGATTTCCCTTGTCCTTACGCGGATCAGCCTTGCGACGACATTCGTCAGCCTTGTGACCCATTTTACCACACTTGTGGCATTTTCCACTGAACTTCTTAGCTCGTTGCTTATTGAAGTTGTTGGAGCCTTGGGGTTGAAAATTTCTTTTCTTCCCCTTGTCCTTGTGTTTGGCCAAGTTGACCTTCGGGTTCAGTACCTGACCACCCTGTGTTTTGTGGTAGGTTGACTCAGTCCGTAGTCTGACAGTCAAGTCTTCAACAGTCATAGCTTTTCGCTTGTGCTTTAGATAGCTCTTGAAATCCTTCCATCCTGGAGGGAGTTTCTCTATGAAAGAAGCTACCTGGAACGTCTCATAGATCGACATTCATTCCGCAATAATTTCATGCGTAAGCAATTGCAGCTCTTCAACTTGTTCCATGATGGACTTGGAGTCCACCATTTTGAAGTCCAGAAATTTCGCCACTGCGAACTTCTTAGAGCTTGCGTCCTCAGACCTGTATTTCTTTCCAAGGAAATTCGGTATTCCTTAGAAGTCTTGATCTCACTGTACCAGTGTACAGTGGATCTATCAGACGGTTTTGAACCCAACCTTTGCACAGACAATCCCCATTAGTCCAGGTCTCAACGCTGGCTAGGGAGAAAAGATATGAATTCTGAGGTAAAAGCACATGCTTATCCTCTTTCAGAAACTTTTCTAGTCTGATAGGCTATTGGTTTGGACGATCTGAGTTAACAACGTTTCCGAACCTCATGACTCGCAAAGTCACTGTTGGCAGACCACTCCCAGACTGAACCCGGGGTGTCGACTCAACACGATTTCCAATATCGGCTCCAACACGAGCACCAAAACCAGAATTAACATTCTCAGTTTGGTTAATCATACATCTCATAATTTTACAAAAATTAAACCAGATTGAGTACGATTGCAACAATAAGTTCAATGAGCAAATTCTCAAACGAAGCAATTTAAATAATAAATTGCAGTTTCATACGCTTATATGATATATGTTGTTTTTGTTTGATTTTTCTGTACATCAATACAGATGGCCGAAAAGATTCAGGTCTAGAAGACCAAAAACAGCAAGCATAGAATATATATTACATACAAGAATCATGCTCGGACATCAAATTAATTAGCAAACACCGAAAACATAATGCAAATTAATTAAAGGGATACACGAATTGATTCACGAATTAGCAAATTAGCAATTTAATATATACAAGACCGAAATTCGTAAATGCCGAAACCATAAGACAAAGCACTAATGACAAATTAAATGACGGCAAATGAAATGCACTAACGGCAAATCAAATTCACGAATCAAAGTAATGCATAAAATTAATTAAATAGATTCACTAATCAGCAAATAAATCATGCTGTAACATATTACACATATGAATTGAACAATAGAATAATTCACAAGTTGCAGAAAAATTCACGAACAGCAGTCACGAATAGCAATTGAAATTAACGAACATGATAATATTTCAGAACACTGCACGAACAGCACAAACATGCACTAACGGCATATTTATAATATCGAACAGTGAATGAAATCAAAACCGCAAATTAAATAAAGAACAGAAAAATAATGCAGCAAATTAATTAAGATGCAGATTTAATTCACGAACGGTACAATATAATCCAAACAACAACTGAAATGACGAACATCGAAAAGTCAAAAAAATACTTCAGACAATCGAATCGGTTAGTCCGTATAAGCAATCAAACGAAGCAAAATTTTCAGAATTAAGATTGTAGGAACATAATTTCCTATATGCATACGAAAGCTTTAAACTGCAAATATACGAACATGGATTAAGGAAATCTGAAGTTTAGAAATACCGAACGAAGAATGGATGCAGAGTCGAGACCGAAATCTCTTTCCTTAATTCTGAAAACGCCCCGTAGTGTGACGGTTGTTGACGTTCCGAATCCCAGGATACAACTGCGACGATCTCTTGAACCGCACAACCCAGTAACAAGAGCTAACGAACCCACGGATCTGCGTGTACTCTCAGACACGAAAGAGAGAAGGAGAAGGAAAAACCGAAAGAGCTCTTCTCTTAGAGATTACTTCGTTGTTAACGAAAGATCTCTTCTTGCTGGAGTTACACCTTTGAAAATGTAACTTATGGAGTTAACGGAGAGAATTCATTGAGGGAGTTAAAGCTGGGTCAAAGCCCACTAATGGGCCTTTTGAACCGCACAACCCAGTAACAAGAGCTAACGAACCCACGGATCTGCGTGTACTCTCAGACACGAAAGAGAGAAGGAAAAACCGAAAGAGCTCTTCTCTTAGAGATTACTTCGTTGTTAACGAAAGATCTCTTCTTGCTGGAGTTACACCTTTGAAAATGTAACTTATGGAGTTAACAGAGAGAATTCATTGAGGGAGTTAAAGCTGGGTCAAAGCCCACTAATGGGCCTTTTGGATTGGCCCAAAAGGATAGGGCGTTGGCCAGCCCGATGCGATCCAACCCGAGCTCGGCTCGCCCGCCCACCCGACCCGACTAGGCTCGGCTCGGCGCGCGTGGGCTTGATGAGCTAGGTCCTCTCCCCATTGAAAATGGGTAATGACCCAAGGCCACAACCTTGAGTCCATTTCTCCTCTATATATGCTAGGAGATTTATCTCCAAACTTTCAATGTGGGACAAGTTATTGCCCCCACATTTGCCCAAGTTTTGCAATTCATGCAAGCTACATTGGGCCTCTATTTCTTATTCAAACGGAAATCATTTTTGTCGTATGAGTACACTACGAGAGTGTGCTCGCGTAGATGAAGTCAATGCTCCCACTTTCCGGTGTTGACAATGGCCGGAGCCCACCGGAATTGTGCCCGGAAAAGAGCCCGGCGCCACATGTTAAAATGAGTTCCAACATATTTCTCCATATATGTGTGAATCCTCATGGACAATACTTAAGATTTTTAGGTTGTCTAGTTGTTGAAAAATAAATATCCCACATCAAAATATCAAACCAAATTAGGCCTAGCGAGTATATAAGTCTACAATATTGGTGGTTCGATCTATTGCCAACTAACTTTAAGATGATATCTCATACGGCTTATGTGCTGAATTTATATACATGCAATGTGAGCTCTTACGTACACTATCCTTATAAATTAGTACTCTATTATTCAATTTATCTGCCCTCAAAGTACTTTATCACTAATACGTACCACTCTATAATTAGACTAAATGAGTATATATTACTCATACAATAATACGGATATATATTAAAGAGCTAGTTTTCACAAGTAATATATATTCTTTTGTAGGGTCTTGATCCATATATAGTATAACAAAAAAACATCTCAACGAGTATGAATACTTGAACTAGTTTAACTCATATTACAAGGACATATATATTGCGGTCGGCATTCTCTGATTATGGACAACCAAAAAGTCCAAAGAAAACTGTTGGTGGGATATCAACCGTAATGAAGTGATATATGTGTGCATGCTTGAAAAGCAAATAAGATAAGGCGGGCTAATCCATACACACTTGCATACATGCATATATCTTTCTGTGACAATCAAAATGAGGATGAAAATTGTAAGGTTCAAGGTCTTAGAAGCATCATTTTATGTCAATTCAATAACTTTTCAGGAGGTCACTCATCTTTGTACTATACTCTTGTCATTGCACGCTTAAATTTATAATTCTATGTCCTACCTTGAACCATGAAAAGAAAAAACTCTTGTTGACATGGGTAGAACTTCAATCCTTATAAATCAATCTCAAGCTTGGGGTGTTACAAAAACTCTTTAAATCGTGGAACGGTGAAGTTGTTCCATAGCATTGGAATAATAAACAATAAAGGTACAATGTTAACGCAATTTTATAGAGACGAAAGCTCAATCAACCAACTAGTTGACTAAGGAAAAATATCTACCTATAGGTGATCGATTAGCCTATTAGAATTTCAAACGTTTACTTGTATTTTTTATGGGTTACAAACCATCTTGCAAGAAAGGACTTCACAAACTAGTCACAGACAGTTCTTAGATCAACCTTGACTTCTAAGCAAGTGTAAGCAAACCTAACTCAACAAGCAAAGACTCAAAACTAACATAAAGTACATACTTCCAAGATCAAAGTTCGTACTGTTGTCTTCTCTTTCTATGTCTTTGAAACACTCAGAATTCGTAACTGAAAAACTCTATACTTTATGCATATATAGCACTAGGAAAGATCTTAATTCTATCATTAATTTCGGCCAATACAAACCCACATCAAAGATATTGTTTTTATCTTATCTTAATACCATAAATAGAAAATCTAGTAAAGTTATTCTAAAAGATAAGAGTTTTCATAAATAAAACGTAATGAAATAGGAGTACTATCTAATTAAAACTTAAGCCTTGGAGCTCAAAACTTCATTAAGATCACGTTTCCATATTTGATTAATCTGCTCACAAAGTCACAATGTCATATCTCATCGTTTTCTATTTGATATTCCATTTTCGTAGTAAACCAAGCACAAAATATGTCTCTCTCTTCCTTTAATTTGTTTGTGCGCTTTACTCTATTGTTGACTCGTTGTTTCTGTTGCTTCTCTATTTTGCTTTCTTGATTTCCATTGTTCTCTAACATGATCTTCAATCAGAAACTTATTGGAACAAACAAACTTTAAAATCTATAATCTTTATCATAATCAAAATTAGATGAAACAATCTTGTTCCAATACAGACTAGAGCTTGCAAAAGGCATGCATATTTCTTGAAGAGGCTAGGCTTGAAAATTCATCTCCTTAGCAACATTGAACTTTCATGGGTGGTCGTGGCCTTCATTTTATTTATCTGAATAACACTGATATTTATTCGATATCTCTGAGTCATAGGATAAAGAATTTAAATTTATAATTATACTCAAAAAAATATATTCTATGTAGCGAGGTTGGAGGATATTGGGAAGTTTCGGGTTGGATTCATATATGTTCTTTCATTTGGAAAAAATAAACAAGTCTTATCATATTTCCTTCTAGTGGATTGAGCGGATCAACACAAGTCGATTAGTCTATCTAATCTTAACTCTTGTCGGTTGGGCCGATCCGTCACAAGCCTAGATTTTATCAACAATGTAAGGTTGGTTCCTCGCCATCGAGAACAAAAAGAAGAAAAAAGTGGTATGAAGTATGGTTAGAAATTAGTGAAAGGTAGAAGGGAAAGATGAGTTCGGTCCCTTCCACTTCCACCGAAGTAGAAAGGAGGGGTCCCTCAGCAGTGAGCAGTGCCCACAAAGTAATAAGCTTGATAATATTCATACCCATAATGTTTTGATGTTTATACCCTTCATATTACTAATCATTGTGTAGTAGTATGTGTAGAATCGAGTGTGATAGTACAAGGAACGGTATAACTGTTTTTTGGGCAGCGGAATATCATAACAGAATAACAGAGTAACAGACAAAATTTCTTAGAGAGGAAAGCTTAATCAACCAACTAGTTGACTAAGAAAAACCTCTACCTCTAGGTTTTCCTAGTAGGATTTCGAAAGTCTACTTGTGTTATTAATCCTGGAATTACAAACAAACAAGTCTTATCTCAATCTAGTTTACTCCTAGATATCTAGACCTTTGAATGTAACGTTCCTAACAACACTTAAGACAATCAAAACCCTAACAAGTACTCAACTCACCAAAGTTTCGTCCTTGTAAGTTCTTTCTTCTTCCGAATGCTCTTCTCTGTGGGAAACGCCGTGAATCTCTTATCAAATGAAGTTTGCAACTATCTATCTTATAGTCTAGGTATTCTATCTAATTTACCCTAGTTTTACTTAAGGAAAATAAGATAAAATAATCATATACAATCTTTACTAATCTATCATAATCAGAATATCTCCAACGAGATTATTTCTTGCGGCCCAAGTTGCTCCTTCAATCTTTGTTTCCATAAAAGAAAGATTCGGCAGGCGCAAAGGTTCACAGCGCGCGTCATGCATTCCTTGGCATTGTTCCCTTTTTTTATCAACAACGTGTGTCTCTCTTTCTCTTTCGTTCCAGCGTGTTGTTTCTCATTGTTGACTTCTCTGTTCCTTGCATTCTCTGTTTTGATTCTTCACTTGGTTTTCATCGTTCCTTTGAATCTTTTGTTTCCTGAAACTCATAGTCACACTAAAAACCATCAAATGACATTGAGTTTATCATCATCAAAACTAGAGGGAACATCATCGTTCCAACAATTTCCCCCTTTTTGGTGATGACAAACTCCTTCAAAATGTGCATGTTCAAAACAGACAAGTAAGAAGTCAAATTCACATGTAATCACACAAATACTACAGTCCAGATATTGACATTGTTCCCCCTCAGAAAGTTCATAGAAGAATTTACCTTCAAGCAGCATCGTCATTCTCCTTAGCACTAGCTTTTGTTATCAACATTTCCTTGGGTTTCACATTTTCCATACTCCCCCCTTTTGGCATCATCAAAAGATCACAGAAATCACAAAGACTTGACTCACACGCAAATCATAAGCAAAATATTTCATTCATAATGCAAGGCGAAGTACAAAGCAAAGGAACCTAGACAACTATTATCAAAAGATAGGGAACAATCACACAAAAGACATAAAACATAGAAAATCAAAAATAGAAGATTAGACGGGCAGGGAGGTAACGGCGAACACTCAGATCTCAAGGTCTTCAGCAGCGTCCTCAACTTTGCTCAAAAAGTGATCTAGGAGCAGGGTCATCGTGGTGTTCAACTGCTTAAGCTCAGCCAAAATCTGATGCTGGATTGAGCTTCCCTTTGACGTTCCTTCTCCAACAGCTTTCTTAGCCGTCACAGTACCCGTTCCCTTCGCATCACCTTTGAACTTCATTTTCTCCACAGCTGCAGAATCCAACTCACTTCCCAGATACACCTCATTATCTTCAATATATGCTTCATCTCGAAGCAACAACATCTTCACCAAGCCTGGATAGGCTAAAGAGTGGGACTTGGCCTTGCACCGATCCATATGGCACAAGATTACTCGAGGGAGATCAATTTTCTCCCTTCTCAGAAATTGGTCAAGCAAAAACAAATCGCACAGGGTGATGGTGTTGCGCTTCTCTTGGCGAGGCGCCACAGCTCTGGAGATGATGTGGAAGGCAATTCGATGGGTCAATGTCGGCCTCTCAGTGTGTAACTCCACAGTAGTTGAACCAAACAACCGTTCCATACAGGCAAGCTTTTCATCATTTATCTCGCTCTCAGGAACCTCATAAAATCCACCCAAAGGAACAGAGAGAAGCGAGGAGATCACCTTAGGCGTAAAAGACAAGTCTTCGCCACTGATCTTGGTCGACCCACATAGAACATCAGCTTTGGATAGGTGAAAGTAGTGGTAGAACTCTCACATCTGAACTTCATTGACTGTAGCCATGTTGGAACAGAGACGTTCCCAGCCTTGGAAATGCAGAAGTTCTAAGATCTCTTCCACATTGTGCTCAGAATAGAAGCTTTCATGGATCAGAAGTGGGGGAAGGATCTTTTTTCCTTCAGAGAAGTCGGGAACAGTGGTGGTGGAGATGGAGAGATCCAACTTGGCTTTGCCAATAGATTTGGCTCTTTTCAACTCTGGCTTCACAGCGGAGCGAAGCCATGCCTTCAGTGGGCGAGGGGCAGTTTCATCGCCATCGGATTTAGATGGTGTCGACTGGGCTGTGGGAGCCATTCGATGCTCCAAGATCTCAACATCCTCGTCTTCCTCCTCTTCTTGAGTGGTCACAGCAAGAACGGCGAGTTTGCGCTTGCGAGTTGGAGGCGGCGCCAAAGGAGCAGACTTGACTCCTAGTTCCTTTTCCAGGGACTGCATTGACTGTTCCTCCTCATCTCCTCTATCCTTGGAGGGAGAAGAGACTTCCTCTTCTTCGACATGTTCGGGACGTGGTGGTTCCACCATAGGCACATCGGCAAGCACAGGGTTGATGTAGACGCCGAGGGATCCACCGTTTGTTGGACGGCGGCGTGAGCAATCGCCACCACAGATGCAGGCACACCGGTGGGGGTTGGTGTAGCACGGGCGGTCCGGGCTTGTTGGAGTTGGAGTTGGAGTATGTAGGCATCCATCTCGGCCTCGGACATCTGGTCGGTGGAAATTTTCTTGCTTGGAGAATCCATGGAAAAACAGAGATCTTTGAGATTGCAAGAGATTGAGGATTCTGAGAGAGAGCAGAGAGTGAAGATTGGCGATGGAGAGTCTTCAAAGGGATATCAAATATTTATAGGAAAGATAAAATTATTCACAAGATAAAATCTTTCCAAAAATCCCAACCGACTTTCAAAAAATTTCATCAATAAGCGTTTCTCTCTCTTCCTCTAACGGCCACTTTTTACTTCGTTTACCGCATCACTGTTCCTGCCATAGAGCAGTCAAATCGCGTAGATAGCCGTTCCAACGTTCACCTGTACCCCAATAAATACCAGCCACTGATTCAAATTCCTCGTTCCTTTCACATTTGTTCCCCCTTAATCTGAGCAACAATCGTCGTTCCCCCTGAGACCAAGAGTGTTTGCGAGGCTTGTCTGGATATTTCAATAATGGGTTCACACAAAATATAGTATATCCAAACAGATGGTAGGGAGAAATAACAACTCAGATAATTATTCACAGTAAAATGGTTTATCAAAGAAGGATCATAGGGAACGTTTACCTGAATCGAGGCTATGAGAGGCTGTACAACCAATTATCATGTGGGCTTATAGTGAGGGTTCAATTCATCAAATTGGTTGTTTTGGGTCTCAAATAAGATGTTAGCATGCAATCAAGTAATTCAACACAAATCAAAAGACAAAAAAGTTAGACCCTAAGACAAGGTAATTCGAACAAACAAAAATCATGAAATAACAATGTCAAGAAATGCAATGTAAACAAGGAACTTCATGATATATGTGAAGCAAATTAGCCAAGCATTGAGGGAATAATGGGTGTGAAGGTCCTCAATTCAGAGAGATCATGCCAAGGAGTAATCGGAGATACTCGAATAGACCTTTGTCTAGTGCTTTGGTGAAGATGACTGCTACCTGATTTTTAGTCTTGCAATGTTCCATTCTAATAAAGCCCATGTCAACATTATCACGTAGGGAATGATGACGAATGTCAATGTGCTTAGTACGTGAATGATGAACTGGATTTTTCAAGATGTTAATGGCACTAGTATTATCACACATAATGGGAACAGTGCCAAGAGACATACCAAAGTCTTCCAGTTGTTGTTTGAGCCACAATACCTGAGCACAACAGCTTGCCGCGGCGACGTATTCAGCTTCTTTCCCAAACTTGTTTCCACCTTCTTGATGAACGCCTCGAACACAGAGAAGACTTCATCCTTCGAAGACAGAAAAATTGTCCAAGTGAATCTAGAATAATCATCGACAATTATGAAAACATACATGTTCCCTCCATGACTTCTTATCCTCATGGAACCACGGAGATCCATATGGATCAGTTCCAAAGGATGAGAGGTTGTTACATCAGGTTTAATCTTGAATGAGGAACGGGTCTGTTTTCCTTTCACACAAGCATCACAGACACCATGGAACTCTGATCGAACATTTGGGAGACCACGAACATGTTCCTTTCTATACAGCTTGTGAATGAGTCAAAGATTTGCATGTCCAAGCCTTCTATGCCACAGTTTCGTCTCATCAGCCATAGACGCAAAGCATAGGATTTCATTTGGCTTGAAATTCTTGTCCACAATGTATACATCCTTGAATCTGACTCCTCTCAGAATTATGTTCTTGGTTTCACGATCTTTGACATAGCATTCTTGTGAGGTAAAAACCGTCTTGTTGTTCCCTTGGTCGCAAAGATGTGCAACACTCAACAAACTAAAACCAAGTTCATGAACTAAACTTACCTCTTTTATTGTGATACTGGAGTTTAGTTTTGTTTTGCCTGTTCCAATGATTTCTCTGCATCTCTTGTCTCCAAGAGCAACACTCCCTCTTGAGTGTTTGTGAAGTGAGGTGAGTTGATCTTCTTTTCCGGTCATATGACACGAATAAGCGCTGTCAATGTACCACTTCCCGTTCCCCCTCACTTCAACCTGCACAGAAAAAGTTAAGATTTGGCGACCCAGGCAAGCTTAGCCTTACCTGGTCGAGACACATAATGCAATTGTTCCCTAGGAATAGTTCTAACATCAACAACATATTTCTTCCTAGTTTTAGCATGATTATGATTATGCACGTGTGAATCATCATGGAAGTCATTCAAGTTCACATTATTGCTCCTACTGTTCTTTCTCTTTGTGTGCTCCTCAGAGAACTTCTTTTTCTTTTCACAATCTCTCTGCAAATGTCTGTTGTCCCCACAATACCAACACAGTTTGAACTGATTCATCTGAATATACTTTCTGTTGGGAACAACACTCTTGTGTTGCTTCGCATGTTCTGAACATGGAACGTTGGATTGCTTCCCTTGAGACTGCTTAAGGAAGATCTTGTGGGCAGGTTGTCCAGTGTACCACGACTGATTTTCATCCAGTCCACTCTCAAGGACCTTGACACGTTCCTCAAGATTGCGATTCTTCTCTCTAGCATCTTGAAGTTCCATATCTCTTGCTTCACGAAGTTCTAGAATAGATGGATCATCTTCCTTTTGCTTGGAACTTGTATAACCAATGCCATACCTTGCTTCAACAAACTGAATGTTGTCAGTTTCAACTTTCCGTTCCATTAGCACATAGTGAATCTTGTGAACATAAGCCTTCATCTCAGACATCTGTTCCTCAAGCTTAGTTGATCCAGCTACACTTCTTGCATCAGTATTGTTAGAGACTTCATTCATAAGCAAATAGATTTTTTCATTTCTTAACCTCTAAAGTTCCTCATGATTGGCATCACATGAAGAACAAGGAACAGTTGAGCTACTAGCAGTGTTAGATAGGTTTTCTTATAAACTATTGCACTAATCTTCAAAATTAGCAAGTTTCTCTTGTGTTTTCAAATTTTCAGAATACATTTCCCTTATGAGAGCAATCAAAGATTTCTTATCATAATTCACAAGAGATTTCAAAAATATTTTAGGGTTTACCTCGAGATCCTCAAATGAGTCGTTGATGGCCATTGCACACATCTTGCCACTCCAGGCTTCAAGGTCTTCACCATCTGAGTCATCCTCATTGCCCCACACAGCAACGAAAGCTTTCTTCTCATCGTTCCCAGAAGGTTTGCTTGGTTTCTTGGGCTTTGGGCATGAGCTAGAGTAGTGACCCTTTTCATTGCAGTTATAGCAAGTGATATCTTTGATGTCACGAGTCTCACCGTTTCCACCTCTATTGTTTCTTCCTTTGTTGTAGAGAGAACGCATGACTTTAGTTAGCAACACCACTTCAGGATCATCGGAGCCATCATTGTCATCGAGGTCTATTTCAATCCTATCAACAACCTTTCCAACCATCAAAGCAATTCTTTTTTCCTTGGAATCCTTGGTTCTTCCAGCCTTCTCTTCGTTGTCATACTTCTGGATCTTGCTAAGAACCTCATGGAACGTCAGTTTGACAGTGTTGGGATTCTCTTTTAGAATGGCCTTGGTCATTGCGTGACGATGAGGAAGCCCATCAATGACAATAAGGATCTTCTCGTCAGGGAGAATTTCTTCGTCCTTAATAGAGTGAGTAGTCAAGTTTGCAGTGATTTTCTCAAACCTGGCTTGGTAAGAACTCACATCTTCATTCTCTTCCATCTTGAAGTTGTAGAAATTCTTCTTGGCAGTGAAACGATCAATCTCACGAAGGTCCTTACTTCCCATGTACATCTGTTCTAGGGCAAGCCACTTAGCATTGGCGGATTCACAAGATTGAAGCTTTTGCACATCTTGCTGATTAAGAGCATTGTTGATGAGCATGACAGCCTTACAGTTCTTCTCCATGATTTAGAGATCCTCTTGATCCCATTTCTTCAGTTTTTTCTTTTTTCTCAAGATCAACAATCTCAAGATCTCCAAGGGAGATAACCAACCAGCATTGGTAGTCATTGCTTTGAACCCACTTGACAAAGAGAGCCTTCCAATGTTGATATTGGCCATCGAGCAAGAGAGGAGGCCTTGAAGAGTTCAAACCAACTTCGACAGTGGTAGGAGCCATCGTTATCTGAAAATCTGTAAGTAACACACAATCTAGAACAAACCTGCTCTGATACCAATTGTAGAATCGAGTGTGTTAGTACAAGGAACGGTATAACTGTTCCTTGGGCAGCGGAATATCGTAACAGAATAACAGAGTAACAGACAAAGTTCCTTAGAGAGGAAAACTTAATCAACCAACTAGTTGACTAAGAAAAACCTCTACCTCTAGGTTTCCCTAGTAGGATTTCGAAAGTCTACTTGTGTTATTAATCCTGGAATTACAAATAAGCAAGTATTATCTCAATCTAGTTTACTCCTAGATATCTAGACCTCTGAATGTAACGTTCCTAACAACACTTAAGACAATCAAAACCCTAACAAGTACTCAACTCACCAAAGTCTCATCCTTGTAAGTTCTTTCTTCTTCCGAATGCTCTTCTCTGTGGGAAACGCCGTGAATCTCTTATCAAATGAAGTTTGCAACTGTCTATCTTATAGTCTAGGTATTCTATCTAATTTACCCTAGTTTTACTTAAGGAAAATAAGATAAAATAATCCTATACAATCTTTATTAATCTATCCTAATCAGAATATCTCCAACGAGATTATTTCTTGCGGCCCAAGTTGCTCCTTCAATCTTTGTTTCCATAAAAGAAAGATTCGGCAGGCGCAAGGGTTCACATCGCGCGTCATGCGTTCCTTGGTGTTGTTCCCTTTCCTTTTCTTATCAACAACGCGTGTCTCTCTTTCTCTTTCGTTCCAGCGTGTTGTTTCTCATTGTTGACTTCTATGTTCCTTGCATTCTCTGTTTTGATTCTTCACTTGGTTTTCATCGTTCCTTTGAATCTTTTGTTTCCTAAAACTCATAGTCACACTAAAAACCATCAAATGTCATTGAGTTTATCATCATCAAAACTAGAGGGAACATCATCGTTCCAACAGTATGCATACTATTACTTATTGCGTAGTAGTATTCGTACTTTAAAAATAAGAAATTTAATTTATAAAAAATCAAACTTAGAACTTTAACTTAATATTAAATAACTTAAAAAAGCCTAAATTTAGCCAATACAATTTTGTGGTGTTTCTAGTTTAATGGTTTATGGCATATAGGATTATATGTTCAGTGCTTATGGTGTGTGGGGTCCATAGGATTGTAGAGTTTTTAGGATTAGGATGTGTGGAGTTTCTAGAGTTAAAGGTTTATAGATTTAAAGTTTGTAGAGTTTTGGGGTTTATATAAGCTTTGTTTTTATATTTTGGGTATAAAGAGTTATGGTGTGTGGGGTTTATAGGGCTTTAGGATTTATATGAAAAGAGGAAACTACTTTTTAAAAGAGTATATGAAAAATGATTTTGTAGGATTTTTAAAATTTTAAGGGCATAGGATTTTGTGAATTTAGTTTTCTTTATTGTTTAGAAGAATATATGAAAAAGTATTTCTTAGGATTCAACATTTAAAATTTATAGGATCTAGGGTTTAGGGAACATGAGTTTTATTACTTCAATAATTTTTTATGGTTTCAATTTTTTTTTAAAACTTAACATTTCTAGGGTAGGGTTTGGGATTTTCGGCACATCAATCCTTGTTTACTTCAAAATGAGAATGTTTACAAAACTTGATAAATCGTTTAGACTATGTTATATTCCTTTTATTACACAAAGGTTGTTAACCGTAGTGACTTAAACTTGATGTGAAACATCTCAATTTGCTTTGTGGGGTGAAACATCTCTATTTTCAAAATTTCATAGGATTATAAACACTCAGTTTATTTAAATAATAGTTTATAATTCAAATTGACTAAAAATTCAAGAAAAATACGACAAATGAATTTTTATTATGAGTATAATATGAATATCTTTCACTATCAATCAAAATTTTGTTTATATCCATTCCCTTGAAATAAATCAAAATGATTCCAAATTTCAAACTTAAATTATTTATAAAAATGTTTTAATCTGCATAATAAATCGAATTAGTATGTGCACTAATTTGAATTGTGTATGGTATGAAAGACCTTATGCTTTCCCTATGAAAAAACCCACACATTCAGACTCGTAAGGTAACCTATGTGTATGGTATATTTGCGTAAAATCACATTTATGTAAATAATTTTATATATGTATAATTGAAAGGTTTAATTATCAAGTTTTTAGGAAACATATATTACTGATGTAACACTAATAATGAAGTTGTTAAACATATCATATAAAAATAAACAAAGATTAATTTACTGAAAACCCTAAACCTTATCCTAGAAACCATAAACCCATAAAAACCTTAAATCCTAAACCCTAAAAAATCTCATATATTCAATTATAAAAAACTAAACCCCTAAACCCTTAATTTTAAAAATCCTACAAATATACTTTCTAATATATTTTTATAAAAAAATGTTTCTTAAAATTCGTATAACCATATTTATATAAACCCCACACACCCTAATTCTTTGAACCACAAGTCCAAAACCATATAGACCACAATCCTATACATAAACCATAAACCCAATAAACATTAGACACTTGAAACTAGACCTGTTAAATGGGTCGGGCGGGTCAAAAATGTCCATTTTTTATGATTTTTATATTTTTTAGAAAATTTAATAAAAAATTTAATAATAAAATAATTAATATTAATTTGTTATCTAATAAAACATATAAAATATTAAATTTAAATGAGATAATTTATGAAATAACGCGTTTGGGTCGGGTTCGAGTCTTCCGGGTTCAGGTCGATTCGGGTACGGGTTCTTCTTGACCTAGTGACTTTCGGTCGGGTTTCGACCCAAAAGAATCAGGTCGGGTCGGTTTTTTGGGTTGGGTCAGTTTTTGACATGTCTTCTTGAAACCCTATACATTGTATAATAAACCTTATACAACCTAAAACATAGAAACCGTACAAACTATAAACCACAAATCTTTAAACTAGAAATCCCACAAAGTTGTAAGTCTTAAGTTAAGCTTTATTTAAGTTAATTATTATTAACTTAAAATTTTAAATTTGATTTTATGTAAGTTAAAATTAAAATGTAAAGTTTGAGTGTTTATGCTAAAGTTTTTTCTTATTAAGTTACAAGATTAAGTTTATTTTTTCTAAAGTTAAAATTACAAGCTAATTTTTCTTATTAAATTAAAAATTTCAGTATAATATTTATAGGTTTGTGTTAGAGTTATAATTTATTATTATTTTAATCTATAAGTTTTTTTTTAACCGTCGAGTTGGCCTAAACAGGTTCGGACCGGGTCAAAATCGGGTGAAACCACCAGTTCTGGAAGGTGGCTTGTTTGTGAACCGGAGCCACCATACTATTACACAATTTGTAGTAGTATGCGTACTACTACATAATTAGTGGTAGTATTGGTACTACCATGCAATTAGTAGTAGTATGTGTACTACTAAACAATTAGTAGTAGTTTGCATACTACTACTCAATGTAGTAGTATGTGTAATACTACACTTTGAGTAATAGTATGCTGCTAGAATCTGACATTTTTTTTAAAAAAATATTTATTTTTTAAAACCAAACATGTTTGTATACATTGAGTAGTAGTATAGAGGGTATATTTATCAAAAAGTTGTGGGTATGAATATGAACCCTGATTATTAACAGCACACGCATTTGCATTTTCGCCAATAGTGAAGAAGAGGCGGGTTTAGATACATCTATGTGCTACAGTGTGAAATACGAAGCATTGTGGGCCGTTAGATGAAGATAATGTACAACTAAGAATAGAGTAAACCGGTTCAGTAAAATAAAAGCAAAAAAAGGCTCGGTTCATTTAGAGTGGCAAATTTTGTAAATAATTCAAAGTTATGAGGACACGCAATGCTTCTCCTCTCCTCTTCAACGCTCTCTTCTTCTCTCTGGTTCATCCATGGAAGTTTCCAACACAACCGAATTTTCTAAATCTCGCTAAGATATTTTACACCCATGGGATCTCTCCTTGATTTTTGACCTTCTTCATCGTAGGTTTATGGAAAGCTTTGCTGGATTTTCGACATTCTTGTTCGCAGGTCCATGGAAGCTTTACTGAAAATTGACCTTCTTCATCACAAATCGATGGATCCATTACCTACTTCAGTTTGTGATTCTCGCTCGACAACCAACAACACACAACAAAGGAAAAATGGATTTAATTTGTTGCACAAACTTAGGATTGTTCAAATTCAAAATTTTCTAGGGCTTAAATGTAGGCTACTGAACTATGTGAATGATTGGGTTTACGAATTATGTCTGAATGTTCATAGAAAATACTAGGGTTCATATTTTGTATGTTAATGTTCATATCTAGTCCTCTATGGTTCATATTTAGTCTTTTAAAAAACATTCATATTTATTTCCATCGTCTTACACCATTGAAAAGATTGGAATTCATTGTTGCATGTTCAAAGAATTGATTTGTCTTAGCCTATTATCTCAAACGGTAGAGTAATATGTGGGTTTGAATCCCTTATAGGCTACATATTGTGTTTGTGAAAAAAGCCTTATTTCAAGTTCGTTCACGTGTATCATGTTCAAGTTCATATATATTGTCTTAATGTTCATATTTATTACCATGGTTTATGAATAAGGCAATCGTATATCTAACATGTCGATGTTCATATATAAGTATCTAATGTTCATACTTATTTTTTTCAACATTTCATCTACTTTTCCATACTCCGTGCACCATACAAAAGAAACTAAAGGTTCATATTTTATTTGTCAATGTTCATATATAGTCATATAATGTCCATATATAATAATGTCAACATTCATATTAATCTCATTGTGGTTCAGTTCAATTTATGCATTTATCATGAATTTCTCATGTGCTTCTCGTCAAATGTCTACATAAATGTGAAAATAAACTAATTATCAACCATAAAGGTCATTCATCCATGATCAACTCACAACATCTCTCTCTCAGACATTTCATCGAACACCTTGTGGACTTCTCTCAAAATAAAAAAGTAAAAAAAAACTAAGAAAAACCAAAGTAAATAACATCAAATTGATCCATTCATCAACACAAATATGACAGATTTAGATTAGTCATTGAAGTGAATTAGCACAACCAAGACACCAATTTAACCAATCACAATTGTTAATACTATTGTTACATGTGCGTATCATGACTTTCTCATATGTTTGATGTTAATTTTCAATAGACTTTCAAACCAAACTGAGTTATTCATTTTGAGAGCATTTTATCCATGTTCAGCTCGTGCTTTTTCTCTTAGTCATTTTATCGAACAGTTTGTAGGCGTGTCTTAACTCATCCTCCATAATAAAAAACAAGCTTCACGAATTGGAAATTAACCATTTATACCAACAAATCAGTCCACCTATTAAAAATTCTAGCAACCAAAGTCATTTCTAGACATAAAGAGAAAACAATAATGAGCTTGGGAATGGAGAAGTGGTCGCCGTCAACATCGAATTTGAAGACTCAGGACGTGTATTTGATGGACATATCCGAGGTTATTGTACCTGTGGAGGTCGGATTGCTTTTATTCATAACATCAACAAGGAGAGATTCACAAATGACTCGAATCGGAACCGAAGCCGACATTGGAGACAAAGTTTCAATAAAGAAACATGTTGAACGGAGAAGAAGCCTTCAAATGGGGCAAATTACAAAAATACCCTCACTTTAATTAAAATCTAATTATATCCCAGCCACTGGATTAACTTAATCAAGCGGTCAGGAGCTCTTCGCACTTTGCACTTCGCACTTCGCACTTCGCACGATAACTATCGTTTGCACGTGATCCGAAATCTAGTGGAGAAATATATATTATTCATGCACAATCCCACACCCGCTCACCATCATCCATCCATTCTCCATTTTGTTTCTTCCGGTCTCGCCGGCCACATTCTATGCTTCTTATTTATATATGAATTTCTATGTATATAATAATTACATATATATTATGTATAACACTTTGGGTTTGGTATCGCTTGTTCTTTTTATCCGATTGTCAAGGTTTGACAATCGTACTAGAATGTATATACGTAGCTTTTAGCGGGTCCAAATTTCAACTTGATTATATAATCTATTGAATTTGTAGGGGAAATATATACATTATAGAATCTGTAGACCAATAGATTGATAAGTAGATTGGCCGGGATTCATAAACATATATACTAGTGCATATGCACAGTCACATATAAGTGAAATATATAATTTTAGTGAGTTTACATTCGAACATATCAAATAACAATATAATATAATTCATCAATAATATATATTAGGTTTAGTTATGTTCTTATTTTCAAAGTTAGATATTTGTATTTCAACAATAGACTTGTACAAAGAGTTTGGGTTGGTATAGTGGATATTGACACTAGATTTTTTTAGTGTTTTATTCAGAGGTCTCGAGTTGGATTTCTTATGACGATGTATATGAAACCGGTGGCGGATAGGGGGTGGGGGCAGACGCCTCGACTTCCCTCCGGCGAACCCTTTGAATTGGTATAGTGCATATTGACACTAGGGACATGTGGCCGCACGCGCAAAGGTCTAAGATTGCACCATGTGTCCCTAGTTAATTACAAACTTAAATTGCTTTTATATGTAGATATACAATTCAAAAAATAAAATAATTCTTTTTATCTCTATCCATAAACACTCATATTATATATATTACAAAATAAATTATTTTTTCTAACAATTTTGTCCTATAGATTACAAAAGGCGCCAAGTAAATTGAGCCAAATGACTTCTTTTAGTGCTGACATGTGTAATTGAGATTTGAATATTTTGTAAAAGGAAATTTAACTTCCAATCAAAAGTCCACACCCACTTATAGCTGGGATAGAATCTGTTGTAAGGTTTTTGGTGGTCTTGATCTGCCCCAATCCGCTAATATTAACTATGTCATGCAAATGAAACTTCTTTGGAAATTAATCATGGAGCCTGATAATATGCGGGATCACATTATTTTTGAAAAATTACTTAGACATATCCATCTCTTTTCTTATAAAAAAAAATATTGATTCTTGGCAATTATCTAGACTTTTTCAGATTCGAGATTTGTTTAAAAAAAAATTCTTTGGCAAATTAGAGACGGTACTCATATCAAATTTTGGATTGACAATTGGGTTCCTAACTGTAATTTAACTCAGTACTCAGCTCAACATGACCTTGAGACTCCCGTTTCGGAATTTATAACTTCAGATAAAAATTGGGATATTGCAAAATTACAACTTTGTATACCGCCTCATATTATTGATAAAATTTTACATGTTTATCTACCTCGTACCAATATGTCAGAGAATCTTTTATGTATTCCTTCTTCTGATGGAAAATTTTCTAGTAAAAGTGTCAGATTATTAACTAATAACAATTCTAGCGCAAACTCTTAACCTAATTTCCCTATTTGGAATTGGAGTGAAAATATTGTGCCAAAAATAAAAAAAATCTTATGGAAAGCACTTTCCGACTCTTTACCAACTACTGAACGACTCAATAGATTTTACTCGTGAGTTCCATCTCAATGTAGTCTTTGTAACTTAGATATGGAAGATACTAATCACTTATTTTTTAATTGTGAGTTTACTCTTAACTTGATAAATTAACTTCAAATTAGTATAGGCCATTGATTTACTTTTCAAAATGGTTATGATTTCTGGACTAATTTGAGTTACTTCAAAAAAAATAACTCTTATATTGCGCACATACTTTTTCTATGGTGGAACATCTGGAATCATAGAAATTCTTTAATCTTTAGAAATACACAAAGTCTTAATAATAACATTATCAACACAATGTGTTGAATCGATGTGTGTTAGACAAGGAACGGTGATATTGTTCCTTGGGTAGCGGAAATAATATAGATTCAAAGAGTAACAGCAAGACAGTTCATGTATAGATGAAACTCAATCAATCAACTAGTTGAAAAGAGAAAAACCTCTACCTCTAGATGTTATCCTAGTAGGATTTCAAACCGTATACTTGTATTATTAAAAAGTTGTATAATCTCACAAGTTTTCTCTCTACCTATTCTCACACAGATCCTAGGCTTCTAGACCTTGAGTGTAATCAAGTCACAAATAAACAAGAACACAAGAAAACCCTAAGCAAGAACTAAACTCGTACCTTGTCTTTGGATCTCCTGATCTCAACTTGCAGTATGCTCCGGAAAGATAGCTGAGACACCTTACCATAAGGTATGCTCATCTACATATAGTGTTAGGAAAGATCTCTTACCAAATAGCTAGCAACCCACTATATAAGATAACAGTGGAAGATATCTACCTAAACTAAACAAATCAGCTTGACAACGCATTGTTTCCATATATAAAGTTTCCTAAGACATGCTAAATACGACTTCTTCCTTCAAGGTAATCTTCAAATCTTGTTTCCATAAATCTTCACATGGTAACAACTAAGCAATCTCTACTTCTCAGCATCATTCCTTATACGGTTGTTTCCTTGTATAAAACTATTCACAAAATGCGCTTCACATCTTCAATTTGTTCAGCGTAAATGTTCCTTGTTGTTCACGACGTTCTATTCACTCCTCTGTTTTCTCTTCTTCACATGATTTTCATTATTCCTTAATTCTTTCATTTCACTTGAAACTCATAGAGACAATATAAACCATAAAACATAATGGTGTTTATCATCATCAAATCCAGAGGAAACGTCAAGGTTCCAACAATTTTCCCTTTTTTTGGTGATGACAAACCCATTCAAAAGTTGTTCGATCAAAAACCAAAGAGTAGTAAGCAAGTCAATATAAATCATCATGCATCTAAGATCAAGTGTTAAGCAAAATTTTATATCAAATGAATAAATGCAGTTCATACCTTCAAGTTGCATCATTGTTCCCCTCAACACTAGCATCGTTCAAAAATCATAAAAAATTAGGAATAATAAACTGTTACCTCTCTTTACTGAGTTCATCGCACAATTTTTTACACTTTCCACTTTTGGCATCTTTAAAAGATCAAAAGTAACCAGTGGAACAACATATCTAGTGCAACAAATTAATATCAAAATAAAAGTTCAATATTATCCGTAGGGAGGTGATTACAATCATCATGGCAAAACTTGACAAACAGCAACACAAAATCATAGAGCAAGCAAAGCAATAAGACAACATAAGAAAAACAAGAGAAGATATGAATAATGGGTTAGGATAGAAAAGGGGTCCACTCAAGAATTAGAATCCTCCTTTTGTTCTTTGTTCTTGTCGAGGAAGTGTTCAAAAAGCAGCGACATGATGTTCTTGATTTCACGCAACTCAGCCAATATTTGACCTTGCACAGAGCTACTTCTTGATGTTCCTTCACCGATTTCGCGCTTGATGATCTCGGACGTGGGCAGGGTTCCCTTATCATGACCTTGATACTTTATCTTTTGAATTTTCATCATGTCCAACTCAGTGGTCATGGGAACTTCACCTTCAGCCCGATAAACTCCTTCTTTTTGCAGTATGAGCTTGTTCAGATGGGGGTAGGCGAGAGAGTGAGCCTTCGCAATGCACTTTGCCATATGTTGAAGAATAACCCTTGGGAGGTCAATCTTCTCCTTGTGCCAAAACCTATCCAGCAGCAGCAGATGGGTGACAGTGATGGCATTCCTCTGTTATTGCCTAGGAACTATAACTTTCATAATGATTTGATGTGCTATTCATTGAGGCAGAGTCAGAGTAGAAACATGCGTACCACCTGATTTTGAATTAAAGAGACATCTTGCACTTGCTTCCTTGGCCTCTTTCTGTGCAGTAGTAATATTGTCGCTAGGAATGTCGTAATACCCATTAGTGGTAACACCCAACAAGAGGGCGACGTTGGAGATGGTGAACGACAATTCCTCCCCGGAAATTGATGATGTTCTGTATATCAGTGTAAAATTCTATGTTCCCCCTTAAACAATGCTCCTTTGATTCGACTTTGACGCTCTGGATATAAAAGAATAGTTTGGATATTTAATCGGGTTCATATAAAAGCAAAGATATATCCAAACGAAAATAAGGGTGGCAACAAAGATGATCCAGATAATTATACCCAATAAAAAAGGTAAACAAAGAAAGGTTCATAGGGAACGTTTAACTGAATTATGGCTAAGGTAGGCTTGACAACCAATTATCATTTTGGCTTGTAATGAGGGTTTAGATAATCAAATTGGTTGCATTGGCAAGAATTAAGATGTTATCATATTGAGTTGAAGCACATAAGATCAAGCATAGAGTTTGCGAGAATTGATTATATCATATAACACATAACACATAACAGAGAATTATGAAAAAACATTTATCAATTAATAAGTTGTATAGAAGATGTTCCCTGATTAAGATTGATCGATCTAGCTAATCATTGAGGGAATAGTGGACAGGGAATTCCTCAATTTAGAGAGATCATCCCAAGGAACATTCACAAATGCTCAAAGGGTTTTCTATCTAGTGCTTTGGTGAAGATATCATCAACTTGATCTTCTGTCCTGCAATGATCCATTCTTATAAAAAAATTCTCAACATTGTCACGAAGAAAATGATGATGAATATCAATATGCTTAGTACGTGAGTGATGAATAAGATTTTTGGAAATGTTGATAGCACTAGTATTATCACACATAATAGGAACGGTGCCAAGAGACACACCAAAATCCTCCAATTGTTTCTTTAGCCACTATACCTGGGCACAACATGATACAGCAACTATGTACTCAGCTTCAACAGTGGAAAGGGCAATTGAGTTTTGCTTCTTCGATTCCCAAGAGACTAAGCATGGGCCGAGGAACTGTGTCGTCCCAGATGTGCTTTTGCGATCCACAATATGTCCTACAAAATCAGCATCCGTGAAGCCCACAAGTTCAAACCCACTGTTCCTTGGATACCAAAGCAGAGGTGATCGTTCCCTTTCAAGTATCGCATGATACGTTTGACTTCAATTAGGTGTGACTCCTTAGAATTTGCCTGAAATCTAGCACAAAGACACACACTAAACATGATATATGGCCTACTTGCCGTTAGATAGAGTAATGAGCCAATCATTTTTCTATACATTGTAGCATCCACATCTCTGCCATTCAAGTTTGCATCAAGGCGAGTGATAGGAGAAATAGGGGTATCAATGAGTTTAGATTTATCCATACCATACATCTTCAACAGCTCCTTGATGTATTTTTGTTGATGTACTCTTGTTCCCTTAAAAGATTGGAAGACTTGTAATCCAAGGAAAAATGACAATCCCCCTATCATACTCATCTCAAATGCGTTGCTCATGAGATTTTTTAATTTCTCTACAAGTGCAGGGTTAGTGGAACCCAAAATAATATCATCAACATATACTTGAACTACGAGAATCTCACAATTATGTTCCAAGAGGAACAATGTCTTGTCGATTGCACCACGTCTATATCCATTGGAGAGAAGGAATTGTGCCAGCCTATCATACCAAGCATGAGGTGTCTGCTTAAGGCCATACAGTGTCTTGTCCAATTCATACACATAGTTAGAATGATCTACATCTTCAAAGTCAGGGGGTTGTTTCATATAAGGTTTCTCCTGAAGGTAGCCATTGCAAAAGGTTGTTTTGACATCCATTTGATATAATGTGAAACCTTTGAAGACAGCATAGGCGATGAGAAGTCGAATGGCTTCAATGCGAGCTACTGGAGCATAAGTTTTATCATAATTTATCCCTTCTTGTTGGTTGTAGCCTTGAGCAACCAATCTTGCCTTGTTCCTTGTCATAGTTTCAGAGTCATCGAGCTTGTTCCTAAATACCCAATGAGTGCCAATAGCATGCTTGTTCTTGGGCAAGGGAACCAGTCTCCATACCTCGTTCCTCTCAAATTGGTGTAGCTCTTCTTGCATAGTAACGATCCAGTCTGGTTCTTTCAATGCTTCCTTGATGGTTTTTGGCTCTACAAAAGAGATAAAAGCATAGAAATCACAAAAGTTATACAGTTGGGAACGTGTAGCTCTTTGATCAAAAGGTGTGATGACAGCGTCAACTGGATGATTATTTTGGATCCTAGAACTTTATGATTCAAGAAATGGAGGTGGAAGAGGAACTACATCAGTAGCGGTAGTTGAGGATGAAGGCAATGGAACGTCAACATCATCCATAGTCTCTTCCTCAGTGACTGTTCCTACAACATCACTCACTTGGCCATCTTGCACAAGTTGTGCATCCGAGTTATCACCACCAGTAGTTCCATCAGGAGCAATGGTAACACCAATATCTATTTCTTGAGTGAATGTAGTGGGAACATCAGTTGCTGGTGCATTAGTGGTATTTACAGTTCCTGATAACAGGTTTTTGTCGTTCTAAAAACTGCTATGCAAAATATCCAAACAAACCCTAAAACGTAGTCCTAGGTAAGTACATGTCGAATCCACAGGGAGGCGAATTCTATCTTAATATGCAATTTGTATGTCAAACTAAAGTAACCAAAGGGGGGTTTTTGTTTGTTTAATTAATCTAAGCATGCAAAGGCAAGAATAAACTAAAGATGAATGAATTCAGTAATGGGGAACAACACTTAGTCAAACAACATCCACTATTCGTATGACAAGTTGATCATAGATACTCATTCAAAATCTCATGCAATGGTAATTCCAATTCCTTTTCAGATATAACTAATAGCACAACCAGATACTATTAGCACTAACTAATTAAACAACCCTGAAACTATCAAGATTCAGTTAACAGCAGCCTTACGGATAGGAATATAGTTGGATACAATTCTAGCATAACACAACCAGATATTATCCTAGAATGTAAATCAATTCTCTTCTGCATAAGACTAGCACAACCAGTTACTAATACGATGCAGTTGCTACTCTGAAATAGATATGATCAACCAGTAACAATCTAGATCTAGCAATAGATAAATAACGACAAACCCTAGTTGCGTCCAAATAGAGATTATCAATATCAATCATAAACAACTTAAGCAAGAGAAAGATAAAAACCATGCAATAGATTAAGAACAAGAATCTCACAACTTAATCCAAACGAAAGCTTCAGCGTCTGACTAAGCCAGGGAGGCTTAGTTCTTCATAACGTATAAAAGAGAATTAGGGTTCAAGAGAGTTGATAGATAAGCTTCCTTCAACCCTCTAATACTAAAGGAAAATAAATTCTGGAATTAACCTAAAACGAAAGTAATAAAATAATAATAAAAATAATTAAAGGAAATTGGGAATTAATCCCGTCTTCGGCAAAGCCTCTCGTTCTCCAGCTGCTCGCATCACGGCCTCTTCAATTGGCCCAATCTCTCGTGCATTCAGCTGCTCGGCCCACTACAATTCATGCAAGCAGCAAAGGCTTGAACAAAGCACCAGCGGCCCAATCACCCTCGGCCCACCACGACTTCACGGCTCTTCACCAGCAAATCTTCTCGCTGACGTCGTGGATGACATCACCTCCAATTTGCTTCAATTCAGCTCCCGCTCTCGGCAAATCATGCGGCTTCTCGGTGGGCTGCTTCTCCTTGCTTTGCTTCACGTGGGCCACGCCTGTTCATGGGCCTTCTTCATCAACTCGGCCCAACAACAATCTCCAATTGCTCACTGACGTCATGCTCCGTTTCTTCAGCTACAACACGCGGCATTTCACATGGGCCACTTATTCACTTGGGCCTTTATTTAATTCGGCCCATCAATCACGTGGCTTTTAATTAATTAATTACCAAACTTCGCCCCCACACGCCATGCACATGAATGTGTCTAAATCTACCCGAATGGCACCAATAAAACCTCTAATGACTCTTACTTAAGCCCTACAAAGTAGTGCTTATCAAATCACCCCATGCTTAGACCTTTGCTCGTCCTCGAGTAAACTAATAAAGAGCCTACTCATCCAATATAGCATCCAAGGTCTCAGGAAGCATATCCTCCAACTAAGAGTCACCTAACCCATGTCAAAGCTCCTGGTACCAATCTCATTCACAACACATCAACAACTCAACAGCTTAAGGGGCAAGCAGAGTACTTCCCCCAAGCTAAACCCGGACATCCAAAAGTGTGATTAACCTCTAATCCTAGCCTCCATCTATTACTCCTTATGTCTCCCAGAGTGACCTACCCGACAATCCTTCTTTGTCTCCTCTTCTTATGACGCCTCGCCAAGAATAATGAGAAATCCTAAAATCACTCTTCTTCTTTTCGCTCATTTTGCCAAGGCGCCCTTTCAGGTTTTCACCAAGCCACTCATTTCATTTTCCAATAGATGTGCTCACATAAGCTCACGTCACTCTTGACCTCATATTACCCTAGCCTAATGCTGGTCCAAGCCACCTGCTTATTACCTAGGCCGCCCTTTCGGGTTTTTGACCTATCCCAGGATTTTTTATGATAGCCTTTTTTCAAATTTTTTGGCTCTTTTCATTTTTTTTTCATTTTTCTCCTCAGCAGCGTAGTAAGTATAAAACCCCACCCCATGCTTAAACATTACATTGTCCTCAATGTAATGAAAGACAAAAGAATAAAGCACAGGGAAAAGCAAAAAATAACTCACAACGTTTCCGAGCTGGCTGGGACACTTCCTTGTTGCTGGCGGTGTACTCATGAAAGCTCATGTCCTGGATGTCTGGCATGAACGCCATTATCTTCATCTACCGTGCAACCATAAGAAACCACTCTGGTGAATAGTGGTCAATCAAGGGAACGGGTTGCATGGCCTTCAAAAATGGGCCCAGATGTCATCGTGGTTGGGCCCTGGTGTACGTCCTATCCAGCTGTCGAATGCAGGGCCATCATCGTTGCCAAGTAAAAGTAGGGTGAATGTAATCTTCCGTTAGCAACATGATGCGCACCTCTCCGTGAAGAATCTGGACAGCTAGGTAAAACTTATTTTTTTTTTTTGACTTTTTCTCCCCGTTTAAGGTCTTTTCGGGGTATCTTATTTTCGTATTTTGCTCCCCATTTAAGGTTTTTTTCGGGGCCCATTTTTTCGATTTTTTTTTTTACCTGCGAAAATGCGGCGGTCGCCGTGAGGGGTACGGCGGTCGCCGTAATTGCGGCGGTCGCCGTTTTTAGGTCGTAGCCAACTTGCTTGGCGAGGCAATTGCGGCGGTCGCCGTAAGGGGTGCGGTGGTCGCCGTGAACTCCATCTTCGTTTTTTCACTCTTTCTGCAGGTTTGTTCAACACAGAAGGGAAAAACAAAAAGAAAAACAATTGAATAAAGACTAAGGGAAAGAAAATAGACTAACTAACCTCGGGTTGCCTCCCGAGTAGCGCCTTAGTTAATGTCGTGGCTCGACATAGTACTCAACCTCTTCAACTCGGGTTGCTCCTATCACTTGAACTCCTGAGGTCTATATCAGGGGGATGTCTCTTTGTATACTCCATGTAGTGCTTTTTCCCCATGCTTGTGTACTTCATAACGGTTGGACCGCAGTTCATATCTATGAATGCACTTGCCATCTTCAGGAACGGTCTACCCAACATCTCAAGGGCTGCATGTATGTCCTGCCCCGTATCCAGCATGTAAAAATATGTCACCTGAATTAAGGCCTCCTTCTTGTGCTTCCCCTTTGGTTTCTTCTTTATATTGCACAACGCTCTTAAAAACTCTGTGGAACGAGGGATGCAATTTGCCAGTTCGATCAAGGGAATGGTTGCCTCGCAGATACTGAAGGTTTCATATAGCTCTTTGTCGTTCTTCAGCCTTCGAGTATCTTGTACTGCCTCAGGGAGGGGCGTGACGGGGTGCAGCGCAATGAGCGGGGAGGAGTTTAGACGCACATACTCATCATAGGCAGCCTCGAGAGGGTCGGGGGCTGCCGGGGCATTTTCGAGAGGAACGGGCATCGCAGGATCGTTTTCGCGATCGTGGCTCTCCTCCTCTTGATCGCTGAATTCCTCCAGTCCCATAAAATACTCTTCTTCAGAAAGCACAACGCGGTCCAAAATATCGTCTGGAATACCCATCTCCTCAGTGGGTGAACCGAGGTCGAGGTATACCTCCCGCGGTCTTGGGTTCTCTTCTGCAGATATCTCGTTGTATTCTGCACCCGTCTCACAAATTTGTTCCTCCCTTTCAGCTAAGGGGGCGACATGCAGCTGCTCAGTACTTTGTAGGGTCATTGAGAAGACATTCTCTTCCTAGTGCACCACTGGGTGAGATAGTGGTTCTGCCGACGTCATGGACTCCACCCTGCTCAATGCTTGCACCATTTGCTCCGTCTGCCTCTCAATGATCTGGATATTGGACTTTATTTGTTGTTCAAGTTGGATCGTGTTCTGTTTGAAAGATCGAAACATGTCCTCCAATGACATGGAGGGACTTGGATTGTGCCCATAACTCGAATTAGGGTGATCTCTTCACCCTGGAGTATATGCGTATGAGTATGGGTCATATTGCGGCTCCTGATGGAAGTGGGGAAATCTATCCATCTCTGTAACAAAATCAAAAAGGAAAAAACAAAAATCAATAGCACGGGTGTGGACCGTAAGATAGGTCCACACAATAGTTGACGCACAAATCGCACACAAAATAGATTATTGCCTCCCCGACAACGGCGCCAATTTGATAACAGGTTTTTGTCGTTCTAAAAACTGCTATGCAAAATATCCAAACAAACCCTAAAACGTAGTCCTAGGTAAGTACAGGTCGAATCCACAGGGAGGCGAATTCTATCTTAATATGCAATTTGTATCTCAAACTAAAGTAACCAAAGGGGTTTTTTTGTTTGTTTAATTAATCTAAGCATGCAAAGGCAAGAATAAACTAAAGATGAATGAATTCAGTAATGGGGAACAACACTTAGTCAAACAACATCCACTATTCGTATGACAAGTTGATCATAGATACTCATTCAAAATCTCATGCAATGGTAATTCCAATTCCTTTTCAGATATAACTAATAGCACAACCAGATACTATTAGCACTAACTAATTAAACAACCCTGAAACTATCAAGATTCAGTTTAACAGCAGCCTTACGGATAGGAATATAGTTGGATACAATTCTAGCATAACACAACCAGATATTATCCTAGAATGTAAATCAATTCTCTTCTGCATAAGACTAGCACAACCAGTTACTAATACGATGCAGTTGCTACTCTGAAATAGATATGATCAACCAGTAACAATCTAGATCTAGCAATAGATAAATAACGACAAACCCTAGTTGCGTCCAAATAGAGATTATCAATATCAATCATAAACAACTTAAGCAAGAGAAAGATAAAAACCATGCAATAGATTAAGAACAAGAATCTCACAACTTAATCCAAACGAAAGCTTCAGCGTCTGACTAAGCCAGGGAGGCTTAGTTCTTCATAACGTATAAAAGAGAATTAGGGTTCAAGAGAGTTGATAGATAAGCTTCCTTCAACCCTCTAATACTAAAGGAAAATAAATTCTGGAATTAACCTAAAACGAAAGTAATAAAATAATAATAAAAATAATTAAAGGAAATTGGGAATTAATCCCGTCTTCGGCAAAGCCTCTCGTTCTCCAGCTGCTCGCATCACGGCCTCTTCAATTGGCCCAATCTCTCGTGCATTCAGCTGCTCGGCCCACTACAATTCATGCAAGCAACAACGGCTTGAACAAAGCACCAGCGGCCCAATCACCCACGGCCCACCACGACTTCACGGCTCTTCACCAGCAAATCTTCTCGCTGACGTCGTGGATGACATCACCTCCAATTTGCTTCAATTCAGCTCCCGCTCTCGGCAAATCACGCGGCTTCTCGGTGGGCTGCTTCTCCTTGCTTTGCTTCACGTGGGCCACGCCTGTTCATGGGCCTTCTTCATCAACTCGGCCCAACAACAATCTCCAATTGCTCGCTGACGTCATGCTCCGTTTCTTCAGCTACAACACGCGGCATTTCACGTGGGCCACTTATTCACTTGGGCCTTTATTTAATTCGGCCCATCAATCACGTGGCTTTTAATTAATTAATTACCAAACTTCGCCCCCACACGCCATGCACATGAATGTGTCTAAATCTACCCGAATGAAACCAATAAAACCTCTAATGACTCTTACTTAAGCCCTACAAAGTAGTGCTTATCAGTTCCACTATTTGTGGTGAATCCTAGAGAACCAGTAGTGTTTCCGCCAGCGATGGGGGCATTGTTCCCCGCCAGCGTCAGGGAACACGGTGTGTTGGAATCATCACTCATAACTTTTGAGTGTTCATCAAAGACAACATGAATGCTCTCTTCGATCTTCTGGGTTCTCTTGTTGTAGACTCTGTAAGCCTTGCTTGCTTTGGCATACCCCAAAAAGATTTTTTTTCATCATTATGAGGATCAAACTTCCCTTGTAGGCTTGATGGTTGTGTCAACAGTATACACATCATTGAATCGGACACCCTTCAACACAATTTCCATGATTTTTCTATTCCTTACGTAGCAGTCTTGAGATGTGAAGATATTCTCATTGTCTCCTTGATCGCACAACTGAGCTACACTGAAAAGATTAAAACCAAGTTGGTGAACCAAACTAACCTCTTTTATCTTGATGTTTGACTTCAAAGAAGCTTCTCATGTTCCTACTATCTCTATGCATCTATTGTCTCCAAGGGCAATGCTTCCCCTAGAGTGTCGTTGAAGTGAGATAAGGTGATCTTTATATCCTGTCATATGGCATGAGCATGCGCTATCAATGAACCACTTGTTGTTCCCCCTCACTTCATCCTGCATTTGGAAAGCTAGTGTTTAGTGACTCAGGAAAGCTTGGCTTTACCTGGTCGCTTAGAGAAAAAGTAATATTCTCTAGGCTTAGCATAGAACATGTCAAGAGATGCATCACAATCATTCAAATCAACATTGTTACTCATATTGTTCATGCGCTGAGTGTGCTCTTTAATGAACTTTTTTTCTTAGCACAACTTCTCACAACATGACCATTGTTCCCAAAATGCCAACATATCTTGTAATAATCCCCCAAGGTGTACTTACGGTTGGGAACATGGATCCTACTTTGTTTGGCTCTAACTTGATCAAGGGTACTCAGTAGGTTTCCTTGGGATTGTTTGAGATACATCTTATGAGCAGGTTGGTCTATGTACCATGATTGGTTAGCATTCAACCCATTTTCCAGAGTTTTCACACGCTCCTCTAGGTAAAAGTTCATATCCTTGGTGCTCCGGAGGTCCCTATCCTTCAACTCTCTAAGCTCAAGTATGGTTAACTCATGTTCTTCACTCTCTTTCTTTTCACCCTTGGTACCTACACCAAATTTGGACTCAACAAAGGTAGTCTCTTCCTCCTTAAGCTTATGCTCAACTAGAATAGAGTGGATTTTGTTAATTTGAGCTTTCATCTGAGACAGTTCCCTCTCAATCTTAGTGGGTTCATGAGACAAGACATCATTAGTATTGTTTGACACTAGGTCCAAGCATAGAGAAATATTCTCATGTCTAAGTTTTTCAAGTTCACTACGAGTAGCGTCACATTTATCACAAGGAACAGCAGAGGAACTAGCAGTTCTAGATAAAGATTCATTCAATTCAGCACATTTATCTTCAACAACATTCAATTCCTCTTGAGTTTTAAGATTTTCGTTATACATGCTTTTAATAAGAGATATCAAAGCCTTTTTATCATAATTGACAAGAGATTCAAAAAAAGGTTCAAGATCTACTTCGTGTTCCTCATTTGATGACTTCAGAGTCATTGTACACATTTTGTTGTTACCCTATGCCTCTGGCTCATCATCAGAGTCGACACAATCATCATACCAGACAGCAACGAAAGCTTTCTTCTTGTCGTTCCTAGTATTGTCACCATTGGTGTTGTCTGAGTTGTTCCCCTTGGGACACTTGTTAGCATAGTGACATTTGTCTTTGTAGTTGTAGCATGTAACATCCTTTATATCACGTTTCTCACTGTTGTTCCCATCATTCTTGAATGATTTGCCTTTGCGATAGAGAGATCGCATAGCTTTGGTGAGAAGAGCAGTCTTTGGATTAGCACCATCCAGATTATCATCATTGTTGCTTTCAATCATCTCAACAGCTTTTCAACCATCAATGTTATGCCTTTAGGTTTGACATATTTGTCTTCCTCATCATACTTCTTAATCTTTCCAAACACTTCATGAAGTATAAAAGTAAGAGTAGTGGGATTTTCTTTCAGTATTGTCTTGGTCATCTTATGCCTTGGAGGAAGTCCATCAATAATGATGAGAACTTTCTCATTAGGAAGAATTTATTTGTCTGTGACCCCATGAGCAGTGAGTCGAGCAGCGATTCCCTTAAATCGAGATTGATAAGAGGAAACAGTCTCACTGTCAATCATGACGAATTTGTACAAGTCCTTCTTAGCTTGAAAGCGAAAGATCACTCGAAGATCAAAACTTCCCATATACATTTGCTCCAAAGCGGCCCACATATCCTTTGTGGATGCACAAGATTGCAATTTGGAAACATCTTCAGCACTGAGGGCGTTGTTGATGAGCATGCGAGCCTTAGAATTTTTCTCCATGATCTTGAAATCATCTTGGCTCCAAGGTTTCGTTCCCTTGGTGACCTTTTCATCAACCTTCTCATCACCAACTTCAATGACTCTAGTATTGGTAGTCATTACTCTTCACCCAGGAAGAAAACAGATCCTTCCAATGTTGGTATTGTCCTTCGTTGAATAATAGTGGCTTGTTGTTTCAAATCCCGACTTCGTGACTTGAAGACATTGTTACTTGTGAATCTGAAAAGCAAACACACAATCTAGAGTGAACCTGCTCTGATACCAATAGTTGAATCGATTTGTGTTAGACAGGGAACGGTGATATTGTTCCCTGGGCAGCGGAAATAATATAGATTTAAAGAGTAATAGCAAGACAGTTCCTTTATAGAGGAAACTCAATCAATCAACTAGTTGAAAAGAGAAAAACATCTACCTCTAAGTGTTACCCTAGCAGGATTTCAAACCGTATACTTGTATTATTAATAAGTTGTACAATCTCACAAGTCTTCTCTTCACCTATTCTCAACAGATCCTAGGCTTCTAGACCTTGAGTGTAATAAACTCACAAATAAACAAGAACACAACAAAACCCTAAGCAAGAACTAAACCCGTACCTTGCCTTTGGACTCCTGATCTCAACTTGCAGTATGCTTTAGTGTGATAGCTGAGATAACTTACGTAAGGTATGCTCATCTATATATAGTTTTAGGAAAGATCTCTTACCAAATAACCAAATAGTTAGCAACCATCTATATAAGGTAACAATGGAAGATATCTACCTACACTAAACACATCAGTTTGACAACTCATTGTTTCCATATATAAAGTTTCCTAAGACATGTTAAATACGACTTCTTCCTTAAAGGTAATCATCAAATCTTCTTTCCATAAATACCATTCTTCACATGGTAACAGCTAAGCAATCTCTGATTCTCAGCATCGTTCCTTATCCAGTTGTTTCCTTGTAGAAAACTCTTCACAGCACGCGCTTCACATCTTCAATTTGTTCAGCGTAAATGTTCCTTGTTGTTCACGACCCTTCACTCCTCTGTTTTCTCTTCTTCACATGATTTTCATTGTTCTCTAATTCTTTCATTTCACGTGAAACTCATATAGACAATATAAAACATAAAACCTAATAGTGTTTATCATCATCAAAACCAGAGGAAACTCAAGGTTCCAGCACAACGTTAATCCAATTTAAAGATTGGTTTAGTTCTTTTCCAGCTAATACAATCAATAAGAAAAAAAATTAATCTACAAACAAAAAGATCCAGAAATTGTCGGACTAAACCTTTGTATCCTTGGATAAAATTAAAATTTGATGTTTCGCTTAAACATGATTCTCCTTATCATATCGGGATTATTTTCCGTAATCATGTTGGGGAAGTGGTCTTTTTAGACCGCAAGCTGTTTATCTGCTCATCTTCGATTAAAGCAGAGGCTCTTGCATCCATAGAAGGTATTCACCGGGCAATCTCCTCTAACATCAGGTTCTTAATGATGGAGGGAGACAATCTTACAATCATTAACTCTATTAGAGGAATTTGGAAGATTCCATCGCTGATATTTTATTATTGTGCCATAATTTCAGTGGTTTTTAGATTCTGCACTACTATCGGGACAACAATAAGGGCGTCTGATTTTTTTGCTACCAAAACATCTCTCATATCCTTCTCAGACGAAGATTAATGGAGTTTATTCAACCACATCTTCAGCACCAACAGTTACACGAATCTCGTTCCTTGTTTTTAAACTGTAAT
Organism: Rheum nobile; assembly: GCA_027886185.1. Lineage (NCBI taxonomy): Eukaryota > Viridiplantae > Streptophyta > Magnoliopsida > Caryophyllales > Polygonaceae > Rheum > Rheum nobile. The sequence goes on along the minus strand of WOAB01000108.1, from coordinate 436,288 downwards.
TCTAGTGTTCTGTTAGCTTGCAAAAAGCTTGTAAAAATCATCCGGTATGATGATTTAAATATTCATTTATTCTTGTAATGATACCTTCTATTTGCCTTATATAAAAAAAAAACTTCTTTCAACAACTGGTTTTTAATGAAATAAAGTTTAATTAATTGATTTGGTGTATAAACTTAAGGCATGTACACAAAAAATTTATAATTTGGTATATCATCAATAGGAAAAAACTCATCCATTTTAATATATATATATATACAACGGTGAAAAAGAGTTTGTAAACAACTCATACATCTAAGCAAACGAAGTAATATCTAAGAACAAATACAACTCATGTGATTTAAAAAAAAAAAAAAATGTCACTTCTATTATATAAGGATCTGGTGGATTTTGCACATATATATGTATTTTATGTATATAATTTAAGGAATCGGTGACATTTAAAACATGTTCATTATAATATAAAAACTAAAATTTTAAAATATATTATAATTAAGATTAGAGTACTTTTCATGTAGAAGAAATGTGAAAAAAAACTAAAACTAAAATACGTAATAATATTTGAAAGATGAAAGAATAATTGATCGAATAATATTGCCTACGTGACATAGTTTAGTGGATGACACGTAGGAAAACTGAATTTGACGTTAGTATAGTACATTGTACATATGTTAATATAGAGTCAGATTCCGGTGAAATGGATGTTTACGGTGAAACGTGATGAGGAATAAGAGCCAACCATTTGGGAACAATGGAAGGCTATGATAGAACATCCATCATAGCAAACATACACCCTCTCACACTCAATCACACCCTATGGTCAATATCTGACCATTGACCGGTCAAACTGACTTTTTTTTTCTTTTTTATTTTAAAAATACACTTTTTATTCTTGTTTTTATACACATTTTCATCATAAAAGTGTTTCTAAAAAAATGAACAATTTCCTATTAAATTTGAACAATTGTATATTAAAATTTGAACAAATTTGTTTGAACAATACATAAAGTTGAACAATTGTATCTGAAAAGTTGAACAATTGTATCTTAAAGCTGAACAATTTCATTTTTAAGGTTAGACGACTATTTCACTAAGCAAACTTTAGTTTTTTGTTTTGTTTTTTTTTTCGGGCAATTTTTTTTTCCCGGTCAAATTTTTTTCTTCCTTTTTTCTTGTTTTCCTACACGTTTTTATCATAAAATTGTAATTAAAAAAGTTGAACAATTCTCTATTAAACTTGAACAATTGTGTGTTAAAAGTTGAACAATGTTTTTTAAACAATATATAAAGTTGAACAATTATACCAAAAAAGTTGAACAATTGTATCTTAAAGTTGAACATATTTATTTTTATAGTTAGACATCTGTTTTCACTATGCAATGGCCAATTTTTTTGTTTTTTGGCCAATTTTCTTTTCAGGATAAAATATATATTTTTATTCTTGTTTTCCTACACGCTTTCCTCATAAAATTGTTTTTAAAAAATTGAACAATTCTCTCTTGAATTTGAACAATTGTATCTTACAAGCTGAACAACCTTTTTAACAATATATAAAGTTGAACAAATGAACCAGAAAAGTTGAACAATTTAAATTGCATGAAAATTCAAACTTATAACAAAAGATAGATTGAACAATACTTCATTAAAATTTTAACAATTGTCCAATAAATTAGAAGTTTTGTTTATAATGTGCTATAAACATAATACAACTCAAAATGTTCAAAACATAAACCCTAAATCCTAAATGTGTAGGAAAATAAGAATAGTAAAGACGAAAAAACGGCCAGCCCAAAAAAATTATTAAAAAAATAAAATTGTTCAACATTAAGATACAATTGTTCAAATTTATATACATAGCGAATACAATTGTCTAACTATAAAAATGAAATTGTTCAACTTTAAGATACAATTGTTCAAATTTTCAGATACGATTGTTCAACTTTAATATTGTTCAAGTTTTAACTGTTCAACTTTTAATATATAATTATTCAACTTTAAGAACTAATTATCCATTTTTTTCCATCAATAGTTTATAATGGAAACATGTAGGAAAAAATACATAAAAAAATATGGGTGTTGACTGGTCAACGGTCGGTCAACGTTGACCGTTGACCGATCAATGCTGACCGTTGACCAGGATTGGATGTGGTAGGATGTATGTTAATATTAAAATGAATGACCTAGAATACTCCTCACTTTTCACTCTAAGGATGCTCCTCACATAAAGCTAATCCTGTTAATATATACATAATGATATCTAATACATATGCAGCTTTCTAAAGCGAAACAAATAACCTCACATTTGCATAATGTTTTTACTTTTGATGAAAATAAATATATTTCACTACTCCTCTTCTAGTTAAAAATGACACTGTATAAAAAATATTATTTGATATTATGTTCGTACAAGGTATGGTAAAGTACACTAGTTAACATATTATATAAAGTTAGTAAACATATGTAATAATAATAACTAAACTTTTCTTTCCTTATCTATTATAATATAAAGTAATTTAATATGATTAGATTATGTAATACTTTACTCCATAATAACTTCTCTAATTTATAAAGTAACTAATTTGACACCAATCTCTAAACTATATACAATTAAACTAACTTTTATTATACAAATATATATATTAATTTTATTCATAGCTACATTTCATCTCATCTATATATCATCTAACTAGCTTTTGAAAAAAATATCAAGACAAAATTATGACAAAGAGTTTTTGAAAATCTTGAACATATAGCTTATGAGATTTAAACTTCCAAGACAAAATTTACAAGAGCTTTTGAAAAAGAGTTATGAGATTCAAATAAAAAAATGCTATGAAAAAATTATTGCTTCTGAAAACCCAAAGAGTTTCCAAATCAAAAATATCAAGTGGTTTATAAATTCATAAAGGCTTAAATTTTACAAGACTAGTTTTCATGTAAGCTTAACTATGGAAGACATGGATATACATATCCTTTCTCTCTCTATGAAAATGTTAACATGTTCGTCTTTTTCCTCCTTTTCTAGTTATTTCCCTTCACCACCAAGTCCACGTACTCTTGAGTGTAACAAAAGAAATCTATAAAGTATTCAATAAATATTTGATAGATTACATCCTAAACCCTCAACCACGTGCTTCAACTTCATGACCACGTCAACGTCGAAAATATATAGATATGAGGGAGATCAAGCTAAACTATGGAAATACGATTCCTCTGATAGTCCAATCAATATTGATGAGCAATTAAGTCGGTTTGAATGAGGCGTGAGTTGTTCTTACGTATTGTTGAGAGTCTTTCTATCTCATTTGTTTACTTTCCACAAAGCTCGGATACTACTGGTAGTATGGGCTTCTTCATCGTTGCAAACATACAGTGCAACTATATGCATGCTCACAATTGTAGTGGGTGCAAAATGCTTGTGTAACTTTATTGTTGGGTCATCTCATTGCTTGAGAAGGAGCACTTAAGAAGGTCCGACGCAACTGACTTGCAACGATTATTGCATGTTGGAGAGGCACGAGGTTGGCCTGGCATGATAGGTAGCATTAATTGTATGTATTTTGGAGCGGAAAAATTGTCGAACTACGTGGAAAGATCAGTATGTACGCGATGATAGAAAACCAACTATAATGCTAAAAGTTGTTGCAACATACGACCTATGGATTGACATGCTTTTTTGAAACATCAGGTATGTGCAATGATATTAATGTCCTTAATCGTTCTTCTTTATTTGAATATGTTTGCATGACAGAGGTCCCAATGTAGATTTCATGGTAAATGGGCATCGATACAATATGGGATTATACCTCACCCATGACATTTACCCACCTTGGGATTCATTTATCCAGTCAATTCTTCATCCTTATGGGGCTAAAGATAAATTGTTTGTTGAGAGGCATAAGTCAACTTGTAAAGATGTGGAGTGAACTTTTGGCCTGCTATAAGCTCGGTCAACTATAATACATCATCCATCGCTTGTGTGGCGCATATACTTGGTTGGGAAGATTTTGAGAGCATGTAACATATTGCATAATATGATAGTCAAAGATGAACGAGATTCATACAGTTTATATTACGACTAGTCTCAGTTTGATGAAGTAGAGAACCATAGTACAACTACTGTCAATTGACCAATCTAGATGAGAGAATTCATTGCAAATATGGTTTGTCTTCAAGATAGTGGTGATTACTCCTGCCCGGAAATGACTACGAAGGATGCCGAGGACATGATTCGAGTGCCCACGCAAGGTCCAATCACAAGGACTCAAGCCAAGAAGATCAAGGAGGCGATGACGGAACAGACCGTAGACGAGCCACGAGAGCCAAGTCTAGTCACTTTGCTGACCCAAGGAGAGTGCACAAATTGTGCATCAAACGCACGACCCATGCGACCAAGACGTGAAGTGTAGGAAGACTGCACGGTATGTGCATTGGTTTGTGCACTTCACCGCACGGACCGTGCACAATATACTCTAAAGAACACGTCCTTGCACTTGTCACTGCATGTTCCATCTTGACATTCGTGCACATGTTGTGCATCTGGTTTTGTAAGATGTTGTCCTTTGTGCACTTGCACATGCACAGACCGTGCATAGGCGGTATTTTTCCGAGTTTTTCCGGGTTGTTTTAAACTTGATATTTATGTTTTTAGCCTTTAGGGATTTGATGTTAAAACCTTTATTGAAGATGCTCTCTATTTCATTAGCAGGAAGATTTAAAGACATAAGAATTTGGATAGGTTCTTGTGTTTCTCATCCCCAACTCTTGTGATTCTTGTTCGTTCGATTAATTCGAGTAGTGAGTGTTTGTTCTTCATTAATTTTGAGTTTGCAATCGTTCTTGAAAGTTCTTCCTACTCGTCAGGGAAACTCAAGAATCCATATATTGTCTCCAAGAGAGGATCAAATCATCAATTGTGGTGAAGGAGTTAACCACATATCAAATGATACCAGACCCCCAGCGTTACGAGGCAAGATTTCCTTTGTTTTGCAAGTTTCAACCACCACCACTATTCCCCACCCACCACCAAACATCTCCCAACCCACACCACTGATTGTCTCCTCCCATCATCCAACCCTCACGCCTACGTCATCCCCCACACCTACCACTCTTGTCGCATCACCTCCACAAATTCATTCCGTCCCCAAAAAAATAAAATTTATTAGCCTAATTCCATTATATCCCCCTTTAGGTAACCCTATTTCTCTTATTTTCTAGAATTGCATGTTAATCCAAGTTTATGTTTTTTGTTAATTCTTCTTTTTGAATTGTTAATTGATTTCCCCTATTTGCTTGGACTATTTTAGTTGTTAGTTGAATTGCTTTCTTGCACTTGCTTTCTTTGCATCTCTAGTAAAAAAATGAGTCAACTACAAAGTGAGCCAAGACTCCCACTACAAAAAACAAAACAAGTCAGCTACAAAGTGGTCAAGACTTCCAAATTCAAAAAAATATACATAGTGGTAGAGATTGCTATATCTCAAACTCGTTTGCTTGTTGCAATTAGTTGTGCTATCTTTCATACTAGTTATACTTCTTGCGTTTGGTTGTTGAAGTTCATTTCACTTTTCAATTTGAAGTTTAACATTTTCATACTCTTGTGCTACTTGCAATTCTAGTGTCTTTTGTCAAACTTTTAGGATTCCCTTTACAGCCCTCTGATTTGCTGAATTGGACGTTTGTGCTTACTTACAATGTGTGTCCCTTTGTTGGTTTCTTATTCCCTTGTTGTGCACTGCTTCTTTTCCTTGCTTTAGTGTCTAGGTACCATGTCTAAGGATAAGTTGCTTCTGGAGGATACTTTTGGCCTTAGTGATGTGGTCAAGACATTCATTAATGAGGCCATTCATTATGGGATATTGTTTGATAGAGAAATGCTCCTAGCAAAAATCTCCAAAAGCAACGAGTATGGCCGCAATCTTGAGGACAACATATGCCAAGTGGGCACGTGCTTCACCCCTCGCTCACACCACTCTAACAGTGTGCATAACGAGCCATCCAATCCTATCGGTGTTGGCTTGTGATTAGCGCTACTTTGTAGGGTTTAACTAGGAGTTGTTACCGGAGTTTTAGGTACCATTTGTATGGGTTTAGAGCATAATTTAGGAGAATGGAGTTGTGGAGAAGGAATGTTGATTTGGTGGTTTGAAAGAGCTTAAATGAAGACTTATTGAAGATGGAGACAAGTCACAAGAGAAGACCGAAGACGAGAGCAAGAAGAGCAACATCAACATTTCCGCGGGCGCGGAATACCAGCCGCGATCGCGGAAAACACAGAAGACAGCGAAGCTCCATGAATTTTTCCATGGTCGCGGATACTGTTCATATGCGGGATCCGGATTACTTTGATACTTAGTTAGGTTTTTTAGGATTACTTTGATAGGCATAACGACTTTAGCCTCGTCAAATTTGGCGCCGTTGTCGGGGAGGCAAAGTTTTAATTTTTTTGTGTGTTTGGTTGTGTGCCAACTTTTGTGTGGACCTCTCTTATGGTCCACACTCGTGCTACTGACTCTCCGCTTTTAGATTTTGATACAGAGATCGAAAGAACACTTTCCAGAAACCGTATAGCATCCCGCACACAAATCGAGATGGCTGAAGAAGCACCGACTTTGAGACAGTTGACTGCCCCGAATCTAGAACAGCAGCCGCTTGCTGTGCGGTTTCCTGTGTTGGCGGATGGCGTGAATTCCGAGCTCAAATCTGGGTTGATTCACTTACTCCCCCACTTCCATGGGATGAGTGGAAAAGACCCCAATAAACATCTGTCTGAATTCCACGCTGTCTGCAGCAGTATGAAGCCAAGAAATATTACTGAGGACCAGATCAAGCTGAGGGCCTTTCCTTTTTCTCTGAAGGATTCGGCCAATGATTGGTTCTACTATTTGGCCCCAGGAAGCATAGATACATGGGCTAAGATGAAGAAAGCCTTCCTGGAGAAGTACTTCCCTACAACCAAGCTCAATATCCTGAAGAGGAATATTAGCAACATTGAGCAGCATGTTACTGAGACGTTGTATGAGTACTACGAGTGGTTCAAGAGGTTGATTTCAAGTTGCCCCTACCATGGGTATTCTGACCAAGACCTCATACTTTATTTGTATGGTGGACTTCTTGATGATAAGAGAAGAATGGTAAGCGCAGCCTGTCGTGGAAATATCCTGAACAAGACGCCAGCTGCAGCATTTGAGGTATTCTTTGAGCTATCTGAGGGCTCAAGACAGTTTAGTAAGAGGGCGAGCGCCCAAGCACTCAAGGCCGCAGACTCTCAGCCATCATCCTCACTAATTTCTGAGATAGCTGAGATGAAGGAGATGATGAGGAGATTTATGATGAAGGGCGGCCAGCAGCAAGTCAAGTCTTGTGGAATCTGCTATGACACGATGCATCCTACTGATGCGTGTCCCACGCTGTAGGAGCCCACTACTGAAGTGAACGCTATAGGAGGTTTCGGTCCTCCTAGACCAAGATATGACTCGTACTCCAACACCTACAATCCAAGGTGGAGAGATCACCCTAATTTGAGATACGAAAACCAGCAGAATCTTCCTCATGGCCGTGATGATCAAGAGTTTCACCAGAGGCCACCACAGTTCTTACAACAACAACAACAATTTCAGTGGCCTAGGGGTCAACAACAACAATTTAGAGCTCCATATGACCCTAGACCTCAAGGCCAGAGCGCAAATTCGCCTATGTCTGGTGATGACATGATCAGGTCTCTCACTCAGAGTGTTTCGACGTTGGCAAACACTATGGTTTAACAGAATAAGTCTCTCGCTCAGAGTGTGTCGACGTTGGCAAACACTATGGCCCAACAAAATCAAGAGATGAAATCTAGTATTCAGAACCTGGAGAAGCAAGTGGGGCAGATCTCTCTGGCCGTGAGCGCACTAGAAGCCCGGGATTCGGGGAAACTACCATCTCAAACGGTAGCAAACCTGAGGGAGAATGTTTGTGCAATGATGCTCAGGAGTGGAACCCAAATGGAGGAAGTTCGTGGACAACAGAAAGAAATCCGCGACCGCGGAGAGCACAGCCGCGACCGCGGAAATATACCTGAAGGCGGTGTTTTTCCCGAAGAATTTTCGCGACCGCGGAAAAGTTTCTGGAGCAGATGAAATTTTCGAAGCAATTCCGCGACCGCAAACAGAAATCCGTGACCGCGGAAATCTCCGTGGAGGCCCAGAAGCCCCCGAATGCTCCGACGTTGGTCCGCGACCGCGGGTCCCCTCAGTCGACGACGATTATGTTCGTCCCTATTTCCCTCCGCTCGGTTCGCTGAAACCGCCCACGCCCTTCCCTGAAGCACTGAAGGACACCAGAAGGCTGGAGAATGACAAGGAGATTTTTGAGACCTTCAGTAACTGCGAGGTAAATATTCCTTTGATCAAGCTGATTAAGAGCATTCCTCGCTATGCAAAATTTTTGAAGGAATTGTGCAAGATTAAGAAGAAGAAAGTAGTTAAAGGAAAAAAAAAAGGTCCAGGTGAGTGAGAATGTCTCCGCTATGCTGCAAAAGTGGTTGCCAAAGAAGTACAGTGACCTAGGCATGTTCAGTATTCCCTGCAAGATAGGTGACACCACATTCGATAAAGCCATGCTGGATTTGGGTGCATCTATAAATGTGTTACCTCTCTCACTATATGAGTCTTTGGAGCTTGGGCCATTACAGAAGACAGGGATAGTGATCCAATTGGCGGATAATTCTTATGTGTATCCCAAAGGAGTCATGCAAGATGTTCTGGTAGAAGTTGATAAGCTTATTTTCCCTGCGGATTTCTCTGTGATGGATACGGGGCAAGACAAACATACAGCCCCTGTGATGCTAGGTAGGCCGTTTATGAACACGTCAAATACGAAAATTGATGTGAGTAGTGGTTCGCTCACAATGGAGTTTGATGGGGTGAGGGTCGAGCACAACATAGACGATGTAAAGAGATACCCTCTTGATTGTGATCCCGAGTGTTCGGTTGATGTGAGCAACCCAAGTTGAGTTGAAGAGCATTATGTCGAGCCGCGACACTAACCAAAGCGCTGCTCGGGAGGCAACCCGAGGTATGAAATTCTTTTCTTGTTTTTCCTTTCTAGTTTTATTATTGTTGTTTCGTTTTTGTTTTAGACTAATCTGCAGGAAGGAGACCCGAAGCCAATTTTCGAAGACGGTGTTCGACTCGCACCAGAATCTTTTCCACGACCGCAGATTTCCCCGCTGTAAGTCTCCTTTACTCGAAAAAAAAAAGAGGTACTGAAGGCCCAGCTGTTCGAGTTCTACTTTGAGAGATGGTGCGCATCATGCTGCCAAGGAGGAGACATTAGCCCGACATTTGCAGTTGGCATTGATGATGGCCCGACATTCGACAGCTGACGAGGAGCAACACTAGAGCCCACAACACGATTACAATCGGGCTCCCATTCTGTGTTCGTTGAAGGCTCGTGCAACCCCGACTCTTTGATGTACCACTTACCTTACAATGGATTTATTTGGTTGCACATCGAGTTTATTTGAGGAGGACCGCTGCAACACCAGCGACTTGTGCTTTCATAGCGTTACCGCCAGCACCGACATCCACATCCAGGCCACCTCGACGATGGTGTGAGTACTTTTCTGCTTTTCCCTATGCTTCATCTTTTTGTCTTTCATTACATTGAGGACAATGCAATATTTAAGCATGGGAGAGTGATCTATACTTGCTGGTCGTCAGAATAGAAAAAATAATGAATAAAGAAAAAGTCAAAAATATGGAAAAAAGACAAAAATAAATCCTGGGCTAAGTCAAAAACCTGAAAGGGCGGCTTAGGCAATAAGTAGGTGGCTTGCCAGCATTAGGTTGGGGTAATAAGAGGTCAAGAGTGATGTGAGTTTTTGTGAGCCCATCTATTGAAAAATGAAATAAGTGGCTTGGTGAAAACCCGAAAGGGCGCCTTGGTAAAATGAGTGAAAAGAAGAAGAGTGATTATTAGGATTCCTCATTTTTCCTGGCGTGGTGACATAAGAAGAGGTGATATAAGGAGAATTCGGTTAGGTCACTCTGGGAGTTATAAGAAGATAGATGGAGGCTATGATTAGATATTTTTATTCACTCTATGGTGTTCAGGTTAAGCTTGGGGGAAGTACTCTGCATTCCTTTAAGTTTGTGTGTTGTGTTGATGTGTTGGTGCCTTGGAGATTCATGTTTAGGTGCAGTTCTTAGTGGAGATAGTTTTGTTGTGCTTCCTGAGACCTTGGGTATTTGATTGGAGGAGTAGGTTTCTATTAGCTTACTCGAGGACGAGCAAGGTTTAAGCATGGGGGAATTTGATCAGCGCTACTTTGTAGGGTTTAACTAGGAGTTGTTACTGGAGTTTTAGGTACCATTTGTATGGGTTTAGAGTATAAGTTAGGAGAATGGAGTTGTGGAGAAGGAATGTTGATTTGGTGGTTTGAAAGAGCTTAAATGAAGACTTATTGAAGATGGAGACAAGCCACAAAAGAAGACCGAAGACGAGAGCAAGAAGAGCAACAACAACATTTCCGCGGGCGCGGAATACCAGCCGCGATCGCGGAAAACACAGAAGATAGCGAAGCTCCAGGAACTTTTCCGCGGTCGCGGATACTGTTCATACGCGGGATCTGGATTTCGTTTCGTCCAAAGCTTTCATTTTATTTTATTTCTTTTCTTTTATTTCATTTATTTTTGTTAGTTTATTTTATTTCCTTTTAAGATTCTATTTCTTATCTTTTTAGTATTAGGTTTTGCTAGGGGTTATAACCTAGTTAGCATTAGCAGCCTTATTATTCAAGATTATTCATTATCGTTCAGTTTTTCCCTTAGAGTTTTGTGCTTTGAAGACTATGAAGAACTAAGAACCTTTGCTTAGTCCGACGATTGAAGCCTTCGTTTGTATTTGGTTGTGAGATTATGTAATACCCCTCAAATATCAGTAAGGGTAATTGGGTAATTTTCCCAACCCTCGTCCTGTAAGAGAGACGCGTTTGGCGTATTCAGAATTTTTGTAACTTCTATAGTCTCTGTAAATATCTTTTAAACATTATAATATACATTTGATGTAGTATCGGGTCTTAGGATATTTTATGGATACTGAAAATAAATTCTAGCATAAGACCGCGAGTGAATCCGCGACCCAAAGCCAAGTGACGCGCTCGCGGCATTTCCGCGACCGCGGAAACACTGTGCATTGTCATCTTCAAATCTGAAGACATTTCGCCGCTTCGATTTCGCATCATGCTCTTCAATGCTCGCCGGTGGAGGGAGTCAGAACGGTTGGCTTGCCAATGGAAGGTAACGTCTTCGGATTTGGGGCTATAAAAGGAGATGGAGGCCCTCAGATCTCTCATCCACAGCTCTCGATCAACCTCTCTTCCTCTCGTTTTCTTCGTCGCCGGAGTTTTGCCCTCGCCGGAGCTCCTGGTGGTCGTCGTGGTGCCTTGGAAGCTTGGAGTGGTGGTGAGCCTCGTTCGAATCCAAGGCGTTGTCATTCGATTCGTCGGTGAGCCTCGATTCGATTTAGAGTCGCGTTGGAAGGAGGCATCCGCGATCGCGGGTATGAATTTCGCGACCGCGGAAGTTGCCCAGAATTCCGCGAAAGTCCAAACCGCGACCGCGGCTTGCCCTGGCAAGCGCGATCGTGGCTTGGACAGCCACGGTCACGACTCAGGCTTATTTTCTTCGCCTCATATCGTATTTGTTTACCCTCGTTATTCGTTCGTAACGAATCTAACCTAGGATTTCATTGTTGTTCTGTTGTTATCATAGGAATCCGTAGGCAGATTCCAGTTTCCAGATCCCGAAACCCGACATCTTCATTCGTCTAGATTAAGGCAAGTGGCGGTTCGCTCTTGCTTATCATTCCATGTTTTCGTTAGTTATCAATTACTTTTGATTTTTAATTAAATTGGAATGAGATGTTGTTTTCGTTTGGGAACAGATTTTATAAAAGACGTGATTAAAATATGATATTATAATAGGTTGTATATATTGCTAGAAACAACGCTATTATATCTGTTATTACCGTGATGGTATTGGTGTGGATTTTTATGTGTGAACTTAAATGTGTAGTTAGAACGAGTATTCGTAGGAACGCTATGTACCTTACGATGTCTAGTCGTTTCTTTATAACTTGGTATTTAGGATGATTTTGCCCTAACACTTTCCTGATCATGACCTACCCCTATCCGAGTATAGGTGGTGGTGCACACAGTTGGTGCCAAACATTCGGGAAATGTTCCCAAGATATCTCTCGTATCGAGATGATATATATATTATAAAAGCTTTAACGTGAATATATGTTTTGGAATTAAATAAGATAAGTGCGGTTATGCACATAATTAATATACCCTCGGGCGAGGAGTACAAAGTGGAAACCGCCTGGACTCTTGTTAGAGTAAATCCTCTTGCCAATCTGGATTCGCATTATGCGGTGAGGTTGGTCGTGGACCCAAATAATCAAGGTCGTGTCTTAAAACTTGTGTGTGAAAACTTAACGTTCCCAAACATTTGTCATACGTTCCCTATAAGACTAATTTCCTTTGGAGTCTTATTTTCATTGCATACCTTCTTTTGTAAATCCGTGAACGTTCCGGGTTATGTATCGTTCCTTCGGTTATCATTCGAGGAACAATGATAGTAAACGGTTACGATCACTAGAACCATTCTGTTTTTTCCCTTGCATAGTCTTTCATTAGACTAACCAACCGGTTATTTTCCCTTGCATGGTTGGCTGGTGTCATCCGTCTCATACGGCACATCAGATAAGTTTCCGCATCAGTAAAGGCAAGGACTCGACGTGAGGGCAGTTGGCATTTTTCCGTGTTTTTCCAAGGTTGAGATCCTAGGCGTAAGATCGCAAGGTCAAGACCCGTTGAGTTATTTTATTTCAAGACTTCCGCTGTAATAAATAGTTGTACTCGATTTTGTTATCAAATTGTAATTTCAACATTTGTAATAAAATATTATTTGGGAAGTCGTATGTCATTTAATAAAGTTTATGTTATTGTATACTTTGTTATAAAATGGTTAAGCCTTGGGTGACCCCAGATGTTTAATCTGAGGTCACTTGCTATAATATTTCCAAAGGGTCTTTTAGGGGTATTACAGATTCGGTATCAGAGCTAAAAGTTTTAAAACTCTAAACTTTTAAACCATTTTGCGTTTATTTGGGGTTTTATAAAACAAAACCTTTGTGTATAGGATTTCTTTACTATAGGCCCTAAGTAAGGTTTAAAGATAAAAACGTTTTTGAAGTAGATTTTAAATCACAATAATTTAGTAGAAACAGAATTTACAAACGAGTTTCAGTTTACCTTAACAAGTTTTGTGGAAAAGACATTTTCAAAACTTCTGCCAACGTTCGTTGTCCGATCATTTCCGCTTGTTATGGAAGATAGAATTTCTATAAACAAGAAAGTTCTAAATCTCTCCTTGTCTCTTCACATACAATGGTATTCCCTATAGCCCAACTTAAGACCCAAGATGAATCTGAGGCCGCTCCGACAATTAAGTATGAGCCTGATTCTATAGAAGTTCCAGTGGTCGGCAGATCGGTGCATAAGTTCACCCCATTGACCGAAGAGTCCGAGTCCGAGAGCGGGGAAGAAAAAGAAGTGCAATCCAAGCAAACCTCTACCCCCGAGGTCTCTGATGAAGATGAGGACTCAATGGAGGATCCGGAGGATGAGAAGGAGTCTGTGGATCCCTTCCACGAGGAGTGGGAAGAGTTCTTCTGGATTTTAAATCATCCCGACAATGAGGACCTTTGGGGGCGAAGATGGCGGAGCTCCGAGCCCCAGAAAGGCAAAGTGGGCAAGTCCGGGGAGCCATCAGTGCATGCTGAGGGATCAAGTGATCCAAAATAGAAGAGGTAACTAATGACTCGGAGGAAGAGTTACCTCCGGTAGAGAGGAAGCAGTGAATGATAGCCTAGTTATAGTTTTCTTCCTAGTGTTTTCCCATTTCGAACAACACTGGAGCAGAAGTCTCCTAACGTTCTTTTTCCATATTTCTCTTTTAGTTGTTGAGTGACGCTTGGTGTGTGTTTCATTGATGAAAAGTGGAGTTTATTAGACGACTACCTCAGATATTGCACTTTAAAGTATTTATTACTTGCAACTTAAATTTGTTGGTACCTATCTAATATACGTAGACACAATCAGATGGTGAACGCTAGAAACACCGCACGTCATGCGGCTGTACTGAGTAATGCTTCTCGAAATCCGATTGGAAATGCAGCGGACTAGGAGGAAGTTGGGTCCGGTTCCCACAACAACCCAGCGAGGAATGCACAACCCCAGATAGGAGGGGAAAGGGTGCAGGTACCTCCTGTTGTTCCAATAGTTTTCAGTACAGCCGTTGTAGAGGTAATCAGGCAGATCGTAATGCAAGCGGTCACCGAGTTGGTGAGGCCAGGGGTTCAGTGAGCCCATGGGAATCCAACCCCTCAGGGTACTGCTAACGTTGAGGATACAACAAATAACCCGCCTCTAATGAGTACTCCGAGAGATGGATGAAATTATGGTCGTGCGCTGAAAGCGATCAACTTCATGAGGCCTGACCCGTATGACGGTACTGGAGAACCTGTCAAGGTGGCATACTGGTTCCTTCACATGGAGAGGTTGTTTAAGAACATTGTGTATACTGAGGCTGAGATGATACACATTGCTTCATTATATCTGAAGGATGGGGCCAGTGAATGGTGGGAGAGCACGGGATTAGCTGATCATCCCGAGCTGAGCTGGTCAATATTTAAGACCAAGATGTCTGATCGGTTCTTCTCTCGGGCTATGAGGGAGGAGAAACGCAAGGAGTTTCTATACCCAAAGACTGATGGGTTGAAGGTGACAGAGTTGGCTGCCAGGTTTAACCACTTGTTGTTCTATGCTGGAGCGGAAGCGTCCAGCGAAGAACAGAAAATCTGGCATTTCCACGAATGGATGAATCCCGACCTCAAGCCCTTGATGACGCGCCATGGTTGTACCACTCTGGAGCAGTATGTGGATGCCGCTTATAAGTTAGAAGTGACTTTGGAGGAGTCAGCCATGAAGCATAACCGATAGAGATCGGGGAGCAACGGTGGTAATCAGCAACATGATGGTGGGTTCAAGCGTCCAGCTCCGCCTTCCAACTTCTCCAAATCTAATCGGCCTAGAACCGAAGTGACCCAGTCCGGTTCTACTCAACGCTCAAGTCAGAATAGGGGTTATGTTCAGTGTTTCAACTATGGGGCTCCTGGACATAAGAGCAATGAGTGTAAGAAAGAGAAGAGGGTATGTTACAATTGTGGGAAGGAAAGCCACATGAAAACATACTATAGGCAGAAGGGTCAAGGACCAACGCCGTCTATCAAGCCTCAAATGTTGGCAATGGGCAGAACCCAAAGCTAGGGGTATCCGCTCCTGAGCAATCTATTGCTCGTAATAAAGGCAAGGCGCCTATGGAGTCTTCGGGTCAGGGGCAACGACTCTTTGTGATTCGTCACTCCAATGAGAATGAAACCCTGGACGAGTAGTTGTATTTTTGTTGAGTCTTTTTAAGAATATGGAGCGATGACTTGTGTCGATAGTCTTCATAGTTTAGTAATCTGTGTGTTGGACTTTCTGACAGTTGTTTTAATGTAATGTTTCGAATAATAAAGAAGTGTTTCCTTGTTTCGGAAATTACTAAATTCGTTACTGTTGCAAATTGTTCGCTCATACGAGACTCCGTGAGTGCCAAAAATAGTATATGTCACGTGTGGATAAGGGCTGTCAGGACTCATAAAGAAGGGGTAACGTATGGAGCCTAGGTGTTCGTCTCCTACGTGGTTAACACTAGGGTCGACTCTATTACTTAATTCCTAGATCCATTCTTAGGAATCTCGCGTTATTCTTGGAGTAATGTCACATCGGTATGACATTAATTGCTCCCTCAGTTGAGCTGACGAGCGTGATCATGTAAGTTGAGTTTTACCAAAATTCCTTATTTTGAAGGAAACAAATGTGTGTGGTTAATGCTCTATGGGATTAAGAATTATTTCTCATATGTGTACCCTGAACATTTGTTCTGGTAAAAGTATGTGAGAGTGAACTATATGAAGTCCAGAATGCCTAGTTGTGAGGTCATTCTGTAGGCAATTATGTGGATAGATTGCTGAGAAGAGAATAAATGTATAGGAGAGATAGTTCATAAGGAATTCGTCTTCTCTAAAAAGACCGTACTCTATTACGACCTTGAGTAAAACTTTAGAACCCAAGGATTAAGGTTATGGAGTTTGTAAGTGAGTGTGCTCATTGGGGGCCCAATGGTTTAAGCTTTCGGAAATGCTAAGGGTGTGAAGTCATAAGTACTATTTTGGAAGATTTATCTGAGGTTTCGTTATAAGGCTTTCTGAAGGGAAACGATATAAGGGTTGGATGGGAAAGTGATCTATGTCTATTAGGGCGATCTGATATCACGTTAGGGAAAATAAAGTGAATGATCACAATTGTGCTAATTGATTTATCATGACCTTGTTTTGAGGAAACTAAAGGTTTTGAGTTAGAAGTGAGCATTAGGGCCAAATTTAATTGGGCCAAATAATTGAATTTGTAAGTTGTACCTTCAAGGAATATGGAGTTGTGATATCGAGAGATTTACAAGGTTTGATATGTGGATTTTAAGTAAGTGTGACGTCTATAAGGCCGATGATATAGCACCTTTTGGAAAACAAATTAAGGTGTGAAACGATTGTATTGGGAGAAAGCTCACTTGAATTTAATGAGATATGGAATAAGGACTAGTTATTCGGAGGATACCGATAAACTAAAGGATATGGCATGGGAATTTGTCTTATGTGCGTTTAAGGAGTAAGGTAACAAATGTTACTCCTATATACCCATTGAAGGATTAGGACGTAAAGTGATTGATTTTGATGACAAGGCATCGTTCATCAATATGGTATTTTTGAGTAAATAAAATCGAGAAACCTTAAAGGTTTAAG
Organism: Rheum nobile; assembly: GCA_027886185.1. NCBI lineage: Eukaryota > Viridiplantae > Streptophyta > Magnoliopsida > Caryophyllales > Polygonaceae > Rheum > Rheum nobile. Next base: position 419,338 of record WOAB01000108.1, on the reverse strand, counting down.
TTAGAGATTGAATAATGGAATACGTTAAGTTAGTCTTGGGTAAATAGTAAATATCAGTAAAGCAAAAGGGTGCTTGATTTGGGATAATAAATCGTATGAGGACAATTGGTTGTTTAAGGATTTATGGGTGACTAACAAACCCAACCGGTAAAAGTTGTTATGATTTTTGAAGATCAATAGTGTGACATAAAGTAAGTATATGGATGTTATCAACTGGACTTGAGGAAAGAGTGACCTACGTCCATTAAGGTGGTTGTATGACACGTTTGGGTAAAAACGAGGTTATAATCTTGTGGAATGGATTATTAAATCATGTTGAGATAAACATACATAGGTTGTGGTGTGATTAATTGTTGAAAATTTAGGGATCACATGCAGAAAGATTTTGGGTTAAGATATGGCTCAAGGGACAAATTTAATTCAGGTAACCAATGAGGTACATGCGGTGCATATGTAAAGAGTAAGCCAATATGACAATTGGATGCACCAAGTTTGGGGTATAAGTGAGTTTTATGTATGTACTGGGTGGAGTCATGATCGAATGAATAGTTTGACTTTGGTGACATAGGTTACGAAAACCAAATTTATTAAAGGATATCAACTTAAATGAGATAAAGTAAGTACTCTGAGAGAGGTTTGTTAAGAGAAAAGTTGAAAGAGAAATGTGTGTTCTCATGCTTAAAGGTATAGCAAGTTTATAGCGAGGATTTTGGCGACTACTATTCTAAGGTAATGATGACTTGTGGATGTAGTCACGAGTTATTACAAGTATAGCACATGGCGATAAGATATGCGAGATAGTGGTATGGTAGAGGAAACAGATCGTTTTCCTAAGAGCAAGTACAAGGATGAATTTATTAAGGATATTAAGTTCAGGTAGTGACAGTAATGGTGAAACCGGTCCCTCTACCTTAGTGATGCTAGTTTCGGGGTCGAAACTATTTTAAGGGGGTAGTAATGTAATAACTCTCATGTTACCATAGGGGTAATATGGTAAAATATATGTTTGGGGAAAGCAAGATATATAATTCCCTTAAGTTGTGAAGGGTCTAAATTATGGTTAACCTTACGTTAACTGTAATTTGACCCAACTTATAACTTTTAACTTCGAAATGCTTGAACCAATTTACAAAGTGTTAAATGGGTTAGGCATGGTTAAACTTATAAGGTTGGGTAGCTTGTTGTAAGGTCGCTTCTCTGAGCTGTTATCGGCCAAGTTTCGGGTCAAAACTTCTTTTAAGGGGATAGTGATGTAATACCCCTCAAATTTCAGTAAGGGTAATTGGGTAATTTTCCCAACCCTCGTCCTATAAGCGAGACGCGTTTGGCGTATTCGGAATTTTTGTAACTTCTATAGTCTCTGTATAAATCTTTTATAAACGTTATAATATACGTTTGATGTAGTATCGGGTCTTAGGATATTTTATGGATACTGAAAATAAATTCTAGCATAAGACCGCGAGTGAATCTGTGACCAAAAGCCAAGTGACGCGCTCGCGGCTCTCGATCTGAAGACGTTTCGCCACTTCGATTTCGCCTCGTGCTCTTCAATGCTCGCCGGTGGAGGGAGTCAGAACGGTTGGCTTCCCAATGGAAGGTAACGTCTTCGGATTTGGGGCTATAAAAGGAGATTGAGGCCCTCGGATCTCTCATCCACAACTCTCGATCAACCTCTCTTCCTCTCGTTTTCTTCGTCGCCGGAGTTTTGCCCTTGCCAGAGTTGTTCGCCGGAGCTCCTGGTGGTCGTCGTGGTGCCTTGGAAGCTTGGAGTGGTGGTGAGCCTCGTTCGAAGCCAAGGCGTTGTCATTTGATTCGTCGGTGAGCCTCGATTCGATTTAGAGTCGCGTTGGAAGGAGGCATCCGCGATCGCGGGTATGAATTTCGCGACCGCGGAAGTTGCCCAGAATTCCGCGAAAGTCCAAACCGCGACCGCGGCTTGCCCTGGCAAGCGCGATCGTGGCTTGGACAGCCACGGTCACGACTTAGGCTTATTTTCTTCACCTCGTATCGTATTCATTTACCCTCGTTATTCGTTCGTAACGAATCTAACCTAGGGTTTCGCTGTTGTTCCGTTGTTATCATAGGAATCCGTAGGCAGATTCCAGATCCCGGAACCCGACATCTTCATTCGTCTAGATTAAGGCAAGTGGCGGTTCGCTCTTGCTTATCATTCCATGTTTCCGTTAGTTATCAATTACTTTTGATTGTTAAATAAATTGGAATGATATGTTGTTTTCGTTTGAGAATAGATTTTATAAAAGACGTGATTAAAATATGATATTATAATAGGTTGTATATATTGCTAGAAACAACGCTATTATATCTGTTATTACCGTGATGGTATTGGTGTGGATTTTTATGTGTGAACTTAAATGTGTAGTTAGAACGAGTATTCGTAGGAACGCTATGTACCTTACGATGTCTAGTCGTTTCTTTATAACTTGGTGTTTAGGATGATTTTGCCCTAACACTTTCCTGATCATGACCTACCCCTATCCGAGTATAGGTGGTGGTGCACACAGTTGGTGCCAAACATTCGGGAAATGATCCCAAGATATCTCTCGTATCAAGATGATATATATATTATAAAAGCTTTAACGTGAATATATGTTTTGGAATTAAATAAGATAAGTGCGGTTATGCACATAATTAATATACCCTCGGGCGAGGAGTACAAAGTGGAAACCGCCTGGACTCTTGTTAGAGTAAGTCCTCTTGCCAATCTGGATTCGCATTATGCGGTGAGGTTGGTCGTGGACCCAAATAATCAAGGTCGTGTCTTAAAACTTGTGTGTGAAAACTTAACGTTCCCAAACATTTGTCATACGTTCCCTATAAGACTCATTTCCTTTGGAGTCTTATTTTCATTGCATACCTTCTTTTATAAATCCATGAACGTTCCAGGTTATGTATCGTTCCTTCGGTTATCATTCGAGGAACAATGATAGTAAACGGTTACGATCACTAGAACCATTCTGTTTTTGCCCTTGTATAGTCTTTCATTAGACTAACCAACCGGTTATTTTCCCTTGCATGGTTGGTTGGTATCATCCGTCTCATATGGCACATCAGATAAGTTTCCGCATCAGTAAAGGCAAGGACTCGACGTGAGGGCAGTTGGCATTTTTCCGTGTTTTTCCAAGGTTGAGATCCTAAGCGTAAGATCGCAAGGTCAAGACCCGTTGAGTCATTTTATTTCAAGACTTCCGCTGTAATAAATAGTTGTACTCGATTTTGTTATCAAATTGTAATTTCAACATTTGTAATAAAATATTATTTGGGCAGTCGTATGTCATTTAATAAAGTTTATGTTATTATATAGTTTGTTATAAAATAGTTAAGCCTTGGGTGACCCCAGATGTGTAATCTGAGGTCACTGGCGGTAATATTTCCAAAGGATATTTTGGGGGTGTTACAGATTATAACTCTATTTCCTTTCCTTTGATTATATCTTTTCTCTTTGAGTTTCATCTCATTGATTCTTGCTGATTTGACTGGCCTGATCATCTAGTTGATATTAGTAATTATCTATTGCTAGGGTTTGGATATTTCTAGTTGAAATCCCTTATCTTATGTAGCAACCACGGTTTACAGGCACTAGTTGTGAATGTTTATTGTGAAGAGAATTGATTATATGTTAAATGCTGACTAGTTGTTTAGTATTGCATGTATCCTGGTTAATTCCTATGCTTACTGTTGCCTTTAGATTAAATCTTGATAGTTTATTGATTGTTTATCGGTTAGGGTTATCAGGACTAGTTGGACCGATAACTATTTCAGAATAGGGACATGAATATTCATAGGAAGGAATTGAGATAATCTAGGATCAACCAATCAAATGAATGGTGGATATTTGTCTGGCTAAGTTATTTATCACCAATTGATTACATCCTTTGCTTTTATTTACTTTGTTTACATGACAACAAACCAAAACCCCCCTTTTGTTACCATTGACATACAACCTTTGCACTTAGAAAGATTGCTACCTCCCTGTGGGATTCAACCCTTGCTTGCCTACTATACTTAGTTAGGTTTTTGAGGATTACTTTGATAGGCATAACGACTTTAGCCTCGTCAGCTTGCATCCTGCTGCAGGAACTAGCGCCGCTAGTCACGTCCAGCTGCCCCCACCGCTGGCTCCCATATTGCAGCCCCGCGCCCCACATGTTCGTACGCGTTTGGAGGCCTATGATGATTTGCATCGTCATGAACCACCACCCCCTTGACACCCCGACTTTGACAATTACTATGGTGACCTTGAACTCGGTGATGAGCTCGCCGGCATGGACAACCAATTCCCATGTGATCACCAAGGTAATTCTCCTCTCCGTGATATTAAAGTGAAAATTCAGAACCGTGAACATCTCTACCTGCGTCGTTTCGGTTAGCCCTTGCGCCGTTCTGGTCATTTTGGTGCCTAAGAAGGATGGCATGTGGAAAATTTGTGTTGATTGCAAGACGATCAACCAAATCACAGTTAAGTATCGTCACCCAATTCCTAGACTTGATGATATATTGGATGAATTGCATGGTGCTACCATATTTTCTAATATAGATTTTAAGAATGGTTACCATAAAATTCGCATGAAAGAGGGTGATGAATGGAAAACAATGTTTAAAATTAAGCATGGCTTTTATGAGTGGCCAGTGATGCATTTTGGCCTTACCAATTCCCCTAGAATATTTACGAGACTAATGAATCATGTTCTTAGGGCATACTTAGGGAAATTTGTTGTTGCTTATTTGATGATATTCTTGTCTATAGCAAAACATTAGGTGAACATGTAGACCATCTTAGGTCTGTTTTGGAATGCCTCTATAAGGAGAAACTCTATGGTAACATTAAGAAGTTCACTTTTTTTTCGAAATCTTTATTTTTCCTTGGTTTTGTTGTTTACAAGGATGGTCTCAGGGTGGATGAAGTGGAGATCAAGGCCATACGAGATTTGCCCCATGCTACTACCCCAACAATGGTGCGCTCTTTCCTCGGTCTAGCTGGGTTCTATCAATGTTTTGTGCGAGACTTTAGCTTCATTGCAGCCCCACTGACCGAACTCACCAAGAAGACGACGCCTTCTGTTTGGAAGTAGACCCACGAGGATGCATTTTGTTTCCTCAAAGATTGCCACACCATGTTGCTTCAACTGTTGGACTTCACCAAGACCTTTGAGGTAGAGTGCGACATGTCTTGGATTGGGATTGGAGGTGTCCTCGTCCAAGAGGGGCGACCCATTGCTTACTCCAGTGAGAAGCTCAGTGGCACTGAGTTGAATTACTCCACTTATGATAATGAGCTCTATGCTCTTATTCATGTATTGAGGACTTGCCAATATTACCTTTGGCCCAAAAGAGTTCGTCATCCACTCAAACCATTAGGCGTTAAAGTACTTGAAGGGCCAAATAAAGCTTATCAGGCGCCATGCCAGATATGTAGAGTTCATGGGACGCTTCCCTACGTCATTAAACATAAGAAGGGAAATGAGAATGTGATTGTCAATGCACTTTCTCGCAGGTATGTCCTCTTGAACCAATTGGATGCTAGGTTACTTGATTTTGCATTGATTAAGGAACTTTATGTGTTAAATGTGTTCACTAAGGACATTTATGATCATTGTTTGACTAAGGGAGCCTTGAACAACTTTTATATAGATGATGTCTATTTGTTTAAATCTGGAAAATTATGCATTCCTAGCTCATCAATACGTAGGTTGTTAGTACACTTTGGGATTACTAAGACTTTGCATGCCTTATAGAAACATTTCTTTTGGCCTAAGATGAGTAGTTGTATCCTACGTTTTTGCAATCGTTTCTGCCTTGTTTGAAAGTTAAGTCTAGGTTGAACCCCCATGAATTATATACTCCTCTTCCTATCCCTACAGCCCCATGGGAGAACATTTCGATTGACTTCATTGTGGGATTGTCTCAGAGTAATAAGGGGAGGAATTCAATTTTTGCGGTTGTTGATAGGTTTTCTAAAATGACTCGTTTTATAGCATGTCAGAAGACCGATGATGCAATGCATGTAAATGACCTTTTCTTTAGTGAGATAATTAGGTTGCATGGTGTCTCTTGTACTATTGTTTCTGAACGAGATGCTGAGTTTTCGAGTTGTTTTTGGAAGACCTTATGGTCTAAGTTGGGGACTAAGCTTTTGTTCTCTACATCTTGTCATCCTCAAACTGATGACCAAACGGAGGTACCTAATCGGACTAAGGGTACTTGACTTCGTACTATGGTTTAGTCTAACCTCCAGAAGTAGGAGTATTGTTTACCATTTGTGGTGTTTGCTTATAACAGGTCGATTCACTTTGCAACGAAGATGACTCTTTTTGAAGTTGTCTATGGTCGGAACCCTGACACGGTGATGGATCTCACACCCCATTCCATGAAGGATAAGAAACACTTTGATGCATCTAAGCAGGATGAGTTTGCGAGAGCCCTCCATGAGCATACTCGGGTGCAACTTGAGAAGCGTGCTGATCAATACAAGTGTCAAGATGACAAAGGAAAGAAGAAGCTGAATTTTGAAGTTGATGACTTTGTGTGTTTGCACTTGAGGAAGGAGTGTTTCCCCAACAAGAGGGAGTCCAAGCTGGATGCTAGAGGAGATGACCTCTTCTAGGTCCTCCACCGTATTGCAAACAATGCTTACCGTCTTTAGCTTCCCGATGATTATGACGTTCACTTCATATTCAATGTTGTTGACCTTCCTCTCTACATTGCCAATGACTCCTCTGATGACGAATCAAGAATGGTTCGAGTTCAAGAAGGGGAGAATGATAACTCTCAATCGGCGATGACTACGAAGGACGTTGAGGACATGATTGAATGCCTACACAAGGTCCAATCACAAGGGATCGAGCCAAGAAGATCAAGGAGGCGACGACATGACTCATCCGACACTTGGCCACCATCGTAGACGAGCCCTGAGAGCCAAGGTTAGTTATTATGTTGACCCAAGGAGAGGGCACAAACCGTGTATCAAACGCACAGTCCGTACGGGCCCAGACATGAAGTACAGGAAGAGTGCACTGGTGTGTGCACTTCACTGCACAGACCATGCACAATGTTTAGTAAAGAACACGCCCGTGCACTTGTCACTGCACGGTCCATGTTGACCTCCGTGCACTTCTATGCATAGGTCGTGCATTGTAAGACGTTGTCCTCCGTGCACTTGTATATGTACGGACCGTGCATAGGCGGTATTTTTCCGGGTTGTTTTAAACTTGATATTTACGCTTTTAGCCTATAGAGATTTAATGTTAGAATCTTTATTTAAGACGTTCTCTTTTTCATGAGAATGCAAATTTAAAGACATAAGCATTTGGCTAAGTGCTTGTGTGTTTCTCATCCCTAACTCATGTAATTCTTGTTCGTTCGATTAATTCAAGTAATAAGTGTTTGCTCTTCATTAATTTCGAGTTTGCAATTGCTCTTGAAAGTTCTTCCTACTCGTCACAGAAACTCAAGAATCCAGATCTTATCTCCAAAACGGAACCGAAACATCAATCATGGTGAAGGAGTTAGCCTTGTATCAAGTGATACACATCAATAACTTAAGTCGGACTTGTTTGAGCTTATATGACAAAATAGGTACCCCGGGGATGAGAATTTCTTATACAAGTTTTATTGTGCTAAGTAGTATTATGTTATCTATGTAATAATATTTTACTAATGAAGAACTAATCGTAAATTTTGTTACCAATACTTTACTTCCATTCCTAATTATATCAATAAATATTGAAATGCAATATATATAAAAATTATGATAGAGAAAGAAAAGGAAAAAAAATTGAAGATATATAAAACAGATATTCTTTTGGTGAGGTATATTAATACTGATGTTGGGGGGAAAAGAAAATGAAATTTTAAATTGAAGAACCACAAAACATATCTTGGTTGGCCTGAATTGTTCATTCAATTCCTTCAGCCCAAGGCATAGATTGTACTACTCTATAAGAAATTTTATATACTTCCGAATAAGTTATGGCAAATCAAACGTACCACTAGTTAAGGTCACTAAATTTCTTGTATGCCCATAACATACTGTACATAATAATAGTGTTACCATGCCGGCCACTTGCAAAAAGGATACATTGATCTTTGCACCAAAAAACATGTCTTATTGTTTGTAAGTTTTTTGGTCAATTTTTCATGTTTTTGATATGTATATATAACGGGGAGTCATATTTTGTTGTTACAAGCTACTTAAATTATCAAGTTTGGCAAACCATTTTACTAATTTGACTTTAATTTTCACACGTCATGGTTATGTATACCGTCCAAATCCCTATAAACAGACATTTGAAAAGCTACTATTCCATTAAGCCAACAGATTTTAATGGTACAAAACACAGACGTATTTGACCCTCATTTTAATCTGAACCATCATAAGTTATACCCCCAAAAACTAAGGTATATTTCTAACATATTCCAATCAACTCAAAGTAAACCTTTTTCCTTCAATAGCATATATATGAAATAAACGCTTCAAATTTTACACCTAAATTTACACCTCCCAGTCTCCCACCCAAAAAATAAAATAAAATAAAATTTAAATAAATAAATCTCTTTAATTAGCTTCCACTGCTTTCTATAAATGAATTGCCAAAATACAATTGGAAAATGATATATGCAGTGCCACTCTTCCCAAGGAGAAACACTCCAAATACAAACATGAGCAAAGAGCAGGAATTTAGCATGGTGGACGGCGGCGCCGTGAGCCACCACGAGGTGGTGGCGCCTCCGGCGAGGCGGTCGTCGGAGAAGCTGAAGGCGAGGCTGATGGAAATCTTCTTCCCTGATGATCCCCTGAGGCAGTTCAAAGGCCAGCCTCTAAAGAGGAAATGGATTCTTGGTGCTCAATATATTTTCCCAATTCTCCAATGGGCTCCTAATTACTCACTTAGCCTCTTCAAATCTGATCTTGTTTCTGGTCTCACCATTGCTAGCTTAGCCATTCCTCAGGTAATTATTTAATCAATTAATTAAGTGGCATTTTGTTGATTAATTAAGTCTGTTTTGCATGCAAAATGCCAAAATTGTTTATTTATTTTTTAAAATTACAGGGTATAAGTTATGCTCAGCTTGCAAGCCTGCCACCCATTGTGGGACTATGTGAGTATATACATACATGGAAAAAAATCTAATTATTTTCTAAACCTTAATTTGTATATATTTCCTTGGAAAAACTAAATCATGTTGTTGTTTTTTTTTTTTTTGGGTGGGTTTCAGATTCGAGCTTTGTACCACCGCTTGTTTATGCAGTTTTAGGGAGCTCAAGAGACCTAGCAGTGGGCCCAGTCTCAATTGCCTCCCTTGTAATGGGATCCATGCTAAGGCAAGAGGTGTCTCCAACCAAGGACCCCAATTTGTTTCTTCAACTTGCCTTCTCTTCCACCTTCTTTGCTGGCCTCTTCCAGGCTTCCCTCGGAATCCTAAGGTTCGGTTCTTAATGAATTCGGGTCGGGTCATTTCGGATTACAGATGAGCAGTCAATGTATATTTATATGAGTTGAGTTTAATTAAAGTGATTAAGAGATTAATTGGAGGTTGGTTATGGGGTGACAGGCTTGGATTCATAATAGATTTCTTGTCAAAGGCAACTCTGGTAGGATTCATGGCAGGAGCAGCAATTATAGTGTCACTGCAGCAGCTGAAGAGCTTGCTTGGGATTGTGCATTTCACCAAGCAAATGAGCATTGTCCCTGTTTTGGGCTCTGTTTTTCACCGGACAAAAGAGGTAACAATCCAATTAACTTTCTTTTTTTCAATCATAGTACTCGATTATTGAATCCCCCAAAAAGGGTTTTACTTGGATAATCATCTCTTTTTCTAAGTGCCCATTTGTTTCTTCCTTTGCCTCTTTAGAATCTTTATGTCATTTCACTATTACCTCTGTTAAAAAAAAGAAGGTTCGTGTACACTTATCCTATCACTTTTTTTAACTCGTGGTGAATCATTACCTTTAGAGATGAAAAATGGAAGTCACGTACTCTAAGAAATTTTCCCCTAACTATGATCTTTTTTGGTAGCAGAGTGATAGCATCAAAATTTTATGGAGCTGGTAAGAAACGGGTCTAGGCATCTGTAAATTTTATTGCCTAGATCTTTGGTACCTGTAATAACTACAAAGTTACTTAATTGACTATTTTTACTTCTTACTAGTATTACTCTGTAGTATATACGGAGTATATTCTGTAGTAAGTAGTAATTACTGCAGTCTGCAGTATACATGAAACTGATGAAAGAGCGGGAAATGGAGCTCACAAGTCACAAGTCATGTAATTAGGAGATTTCAGTGCATGCATTTAATTGGGTTTCATTCATAGATTCTACAGAAGTAGTATTCACTACATGTCATTAAATTGGATATCATAGATCTACGGTCCATATATGGTCCAAGAATATGATAAATTATACAAAACCAACCACTTCACATATGCATGAAAGCACCTATTAGAAAAGAAATTATGTTTAATCAAATGATATAGGGCATCCTCTACTTTTAACCCGGATTCAAATCCGCTCTAATACTCTATCAAAGTCTGTAAGTCGATAGACTCTGATATGGGTTTGTTTGGGCTTAACCGTCACTATGACGAGATCATGGCTAACTCGTTAGGCTTGTCGGCCTTAAGACACTGTTTGGATTTAGCCCGTTATTATGGCGCGATCTGAGCTAGCTCGTTTGGTTTGCTGGTCTTAAGATATGATGTTAAGGGTCAACTAATCCATGTAATTACACTTGAAGAGATGTGTGGAGATAATATATAAAGTTGATGAACTACTTCTCTTATTATTAATTAATTTTAGAGTGAAACCTCACATAACTTATGTATTAGACTTGTATGTGTTATGTGTTTGTGTCAGCCCGCCTCTAATTTATCGGTCTATAAACTTTTACATGGTTAATTTATAATTGTGGAATGAACCTAAAAATTAGGATGGTGGTGAATGGCAATTAAGTGTGATTATAAAATCTAGCTAAATGGTGGATTGTGGTGGGTGCAGTGGTCATGGCAAACTATAGTGATGTCAATCTGCTTCCTCGCTTTTCTTCTTGTGGCAAGGCACGTGGTACGTCCTCCAATTCTTCTTATAATTCCCTTTTTTCTTACATTATTAATTCATTTATACAGTATATAGATGGTTATCACAATAGTATATATATATATATATATATAAATGAAATGTGAGCAAAGTTGCATGATCAAAAATAAAATGGGAGTGGGACCCTCGTTTTTTTTTTCAAAAGCCAATTTGATCAATATATAAGAAGTTTGGGATCGTCATCCACACTCGGTGGATAGATAGCATGTCAACTCAAGTCAATAAGAGTCTTTCACTTGCATATGTAGGAGCTAGGAAGATGACATGCAACAAAATCCAAATGATTAGGACAATTACACATTGGTCATTGTTATACTTCTTGTCATTTTCGGTTTCAAAAGCACTTTTGTTTTGATTGGACTAGACCTTTTTTTTATAAAAAAAAAAGCTCTTACCGACCCCCAAAGATTGGTTTTATGGAGCATTATGTGGTATCTAAATTATAACATATTTTAAGTTCCATGTTTCTATCAACTTTTTGGGATGAGATAAATGTAACTGCTTTTATTAATATTTTCATTACATAATTGTTAATATCTCTTTAGGGATTAGACATTATCTCTCACCCTTTTTTGTAGGTTAACAAAATGTATTATCTTCTAGGCTCAACTGACTATTGCTTACCAATCAATTTTCACTAAAGACATATTATCCTCACTTATATATGTATTGAAAAGTTTGTTATCAATATTTCTCCGTTTTTAGAATATCACCCCAAGTGCATATGTGTATTGCAAAACTCAATTTTTGGATCATCGTAGAAAATAGAATATTATCTTGTATTATAATATAATGTTGTACAACTTAAAACATTATAATATAATAGAATGTATTTTCTGCGGCGATCCTAATGAACACTTAGGAAACAAAAAGGAACTAATTAATTATGTTCGTATCAAATTTTCCCATTTTTTTGGGTCTACTTATAATTTAATGCATGTGTGGGGAGAAAAACAGAGCATAAGAAGACCCAAATTGTTCTGGGTATCAGCTGGAGCTCCACTCCTTTCCGTCGTTCTATCCACTCTCTTGGTTTTCGCCTTCAAAGCTCAGAATCATGGTATTAGCATTGTGAGTTCCTCTAAATTTCTCTTGATTTCTAATTAAGTTGTTAGTTCAATGAGTTGATTACAAGAATTAAGGGTCTTTTTTATAGTTTGTCCTATGATTTTATTCACACGTATATATGCCAAGAGTTTGTCCAAAATGTCATTTTTCTGGGTCCATATTATGTTTTCCTAGACTTCTTTTGTTTTTATTTTATTGCCTTTTCCCTTTTATAGTTTCTCGGATTTGGTTTTGTATGATGGAAATGAAGTAATTTACTACAGATTGGGAAATTACAAGAAGGGTTAAACCCACCTTCATGGAACATGTTATATTTCCATGGCACCCATCTCGGACTCGTCCTCAAAACCGGACTCATCACCGGCATCTTATCTCTCACGGTAACTCAAACTCACTCGTCTTTCATCGTAGCATGTATTCGAATTAAGTATTATAATGCATTATCATACATGGTAATACTCCCTCCGTCCCATTTTATAAGCCCCATTTGCGTTTTTGTCATTGTTCACGGTTGAAGGAAATCTTCAAGATTTCTTCTAATATATAAGAAAAAACATAGTCATGTGGGGTCTTGTTTGATTCGTCTCAACGAGTACTTTGATAATATCAAAAAATTATAATTTTTAGAGTTATGTAATTAGAGATATTAACGATACAAAACTCGCATCGGCATTTGAACCCGGGTCAAATGAGGCTTATAAATTGGGACAGATGGAGTATGTTATATTGAAAAATACCTTAGACTTTAGTAAGCGGTGTGTAAAATTGGGGACCGGATGTATTTTGGTCCGGTTTGTGGTCCGTACTTTTTAAAATTCCGGTTCGGATAGACCGCTTTTTTTAATTGTTATTTTATATATTAATATCCCATAATACTATTAAAAATTATAAACTATTATAAAAATAAACTAGTAATAAAATATATTATCCAATATTATAAATAAGAGTTATAAAAATAGAAAAAATAATTAAGTTTTAATTAATATAAAAATAGATAATAAAAAACACGTTTAACGGTCGATGCGGTCCAAGACCGGACCAAACCGAATCGTAAAAATTGTGGTTCTATCTAAACCGGGTTGTGACTTTAGCCATTCACCTTAGAGTTTGGGTCAACCAAACATAAGAGGGAAAATTAGATAATAGATCATCAATGGTGACTGTCAATATGTAACTCAATTTGAAATTTCAAATCATCAAATTAACTCCCAAAAATGTACTTAGAGAGAAACATTGGTTTGTGATGCTATGGCTGCAGGAAGGAATAGCGGTAGGAAGGACATTTGCAGCATTGAAGAATTACAAGGTGGACGGTAACAAAGAGATGATCGCTATTGGTGTGATGAACATGGTTGGCTCTTCCACTTCCTGCTACGTCACCACCGGTACGTACTCTAGCTCATTGACCACTCGCTCATCACAATCACAATCACAATCACAATCACAATCAATCCAATTGCAATCGCATTTTCCAGGGGCGTTTTCGAGATCGGCGGTGAACAACAACGCGGGATCGAAAACGGCAGTGTCCAACATAGTGATGGCGGTGACGGTGATGGTGACGTTGCTCTTCCTGATGCCGCTCTTTCAGTACACCCCCAACGTCGTCTTGGGCGCCATCATCGTGACCGCCGTCATAGGCCTCATTGACCTCCCTGCTGCGTACCACATTTGGAAGGTGGACAAGTTCGATTTCCTTGTCACGCTTTGCGCCTTCTTTGGCGTCATTTTCATCTCCGTCCAACTTGGCCTTGCCATTGCGGTACCACTACTAGCTCTTAAACCTCGCTTTACATTGTTGGGACTGCGCGCAAGCGTCACACCAAAATTACTATCAACAATCACCAAAACTACTAGACCGAAGCTAGCTCATCCCTAATTATAATTACGATTGGGTTTGGGTTTGGGTTTGCAGGTGGGGCTGTCGATTTTTAAGGTGTTGTTGCAAATCACGAGGCCAAAGACATGCGTGTTAGGAAACGTCCCAGGAAGTGACATATACCGCGACACTCAACAATACAAGGAGGCTCTTAGGGTGCCCGGTTTCCTCATCTTAAGCGTCGAGGCTCCAATCAACTTCGCTAACATCACTTATCTTAGTGAAAGGTTTGTGCATTAAATTCTATCATCACTATTCACTAGTAATAATATGTCTCAATTCTCGCCTTAACGTATTTACATACCAATAATAATAATACAGAATCTTGAGGTGGATAGAGGACTCAGAAGCAGACGAACACAAAATCAAAACACATTCAAACCTCCAATTCATAGTTCTAGACTTATCTGGTACGTTTGTGTACTTATATGTTACAATTAATATTTAACCAAACTTTAGCCAATACTTCGTCGGTCTCTTACTCGGTTTTCAGCTGTTACCGCGATTGATACAAGTGGAATCTCGTTCCTAAACGAGCTCAAGAGGACCTCAGAGAGCAAAGGTCTCAAGGCAAGTACACAACAACAATACAAGCATATGCATGAATTAACATCGAATTACCATAAACTAATTCTGAATTTAAACTACATTGTATGCAGCTGGTGCTGGTTAATCCACTTGGGGAAGTGATGCATAAACTGCAGAGAGCGGATGAAGAAGCTCGTGAGCTGACCAAACCGGGATCCCTATACTTGACGGTTGGAGAAGCTATTCGATCCCTGTCTGTTGGATCCACAACCAACAACATGGTTTGAGATTTGAGAGCTATAGTTAACCTCATTTGTAGATGTTGTTAGGAGGAGTACTGGAAGAACCATATGAATTTCTTCAGATATTGAGATTGTGATTGTAAGCTTGTTTGCTTAATTTCATGGTCTCCTTTTGAAGTACTTGTATCTGGAATTTGGATTGTATGCTACAATGTCCACACTAGGGGCTGTGCATCCAGTTCAGACCGGACCGGAATTTTGTCAAACTTTGACCGGAGACCGGATCGGACCGGTATGATTCGGTCCGGTCCGGTTCCGGTCCGGTCCAGTCTTGGACCGGTAAATATATTTTTATTTTTTTTAGTTTTATATAAATAAAAAATTAATTTTATTTTTATTTTTATAACTATTGTATATAATATTAGATAATATATTTTGTTATTTATTTATATTTATAGTAAAAAATAATTTTTAATAATATTATGAGATATTAATATATAAAATTAGGGGTGTTCATGGGTGGACCGGACCGGATTTTCGGACCGAAAATGACCGGACCGGACCGATAAAATTCCGGTCCGGTCTCCGGTCCACCATTTCCCCAAAACCAGTTTCCGGTCCGGTCCAAACCCGGAAAAAATCCGGTCCGGACCGGAAGACCGGAATTTAAAAAAAAAAAAAAATTGGTAATTTATATGTTTTATATATTTTTTTTAGAGATTTATATGTATTTTTTTATAGATATTTTTTTAAATTTAATAAGTTAGGAGTATATATGTTTTATAAATATTTTTTTAGATATTTTAAATAAGAATTTAATTTTTTTATTTTTTAAAATTAAATCCGGTCCAATCCGGTCCAAGACCGGACTGGACCGGATTAAGACCGGACCGGACCTATCCGGTCCGGTCTTCGGTCCACATATGCCCAAAAATCCGGTCCATCGGACCGGACCGGATGAACACCCCTATATAAAATTAAATTAAAAATAATAAAAAACCGGTCTATCCGGTCTGGATCGAAAACCGGCCGGATTTGGACTGGACTGGAACCGGAATTTTACAAATATGTGGACCGGGGACCGGACCGTAATTCCCCCGGTCCGGTCCGGTCCGGTCCGGGCATTTTCAGTCCGATCCGGTCCAATTTTCCGGTTGGGTCCAAATATTCAATTGCCTTCCTCTGTACAAAGTTGGTGAATTCGTTCTGTTTGGTTTCAACCTAAACAATTTCCAGAAGTTGGTGAATTCGTTCTGTTTGGTTTCAACCTAAACAATTTCCTCATTTTTCAAGAGAGAAACCAAAGGGATTTTACTCCCAAACAATGAAACTCCAACCCTAATCCCCCGCCGCCTTACCCCCACCCATACCCCCGGAAACAATGGCTACCGCCGCCTTTCCCCTCCAAAAATTGTCTGAAACCGATGGACACCAGGTTCACACCGACCCCGAACCCGTCCAAGTCTCTTTCGACGCCGAAGCTCTTGGTTCTCCCTCCTCCCTGCTACGGAAGCAGCTACTCTCTCCCCCTCTCCGATAGAACGTCGGTGCGGCGGCCGCATTGCCATCGACCCAAAAGTCCGGCAAGTCGGTTTTTTCGCACCCGGAGCCCTGCGACCCAACCGGACCCAGCCCGGTCCCGTCGAGTTCCCTCCTCCGGTTTCAGAGATCGGGGCTCGGGGCCCTCGCCGCGCTACTGTTCTCCGCCGCCGCCCCTTCCCAGTCTCCGGAGGACGTCGACGAGGAGCTTCCGATGATGCCGGACGACTCTCAGCGGTGCAGGGACGCGCTCCAGAGCTCGCTCCTCGTTCGGATCTTCGAGATCCCCCAGCCGAACAGACCCGGCGACCACCGCCACATCAGATCCGGCGACCATGCCATCTCAGATGAACAATCGCGCTCCGCACCGAGCCTTCGCTCCGACCGATGTTAAAGCCTTTTCGAAAGGAATTTTTTTTGTTTGTGTGTGCAAGCTCGTGTGTAGTGCTTCTTTGCTTCTGCTGAGCTGATTGAGGGTGAAGATCGAGTTGTTCTAGTTGTGATCGCGGTTGTGTTGAGGCTCTGAAGATCCAAAAGGCAACGTCAGGGTGGTCGAGACTCCTGAAGATCCCTCGTCATGAGTGGTGACAACGTCATGGCTGTCCATTCTTCACTTCACAGGATTGATTTCCTGTTTGACCCGTCGTCTGGTGGTACTGTTTGTTTGTGATGGACTCACTTCTCTCCCTTGTCTTATAACTCGCTTTTGCTTTGTTGTATTTTCATTTGCTTGTTTGTGTTGTTCTTAACTGATTTTTTCCAGTTGTCGATTTATCGGCCTCTCGAGCTGTTCGACATTTTTGTCGGTAACTCGAATTCTTACATTATCAAAAAAAAAAATCCTCATTTTTCACATAAAATAATATTATATATTTGTAATTTAGGTTTATTTTATAATAGTATTTTTATTTATAATGTACCCTATTATAAAAAAAAGTTTAAAATGTAAAAAGTTTAAAAAATGAAAAAAAAAATATATTCACAAATAATAATGTATCAATAAGCAAAAGGCCAAACAAACCTTAAAAGTCTATGTTTAGCTAATGCTAAACAAAAACAAAATAATAACAACAAAAATAGACGACCAAAGAAAAAATGAAAAAGACATCTAGATAATGTGATAAAAATTAATACAGATGGATCCACCGAGATCAATGGTGAGTCTAGCTATGGATTTATTTTTTCGAAATAACAAAGGTGAACCTGTACGCATTTTTGGTGATAAGTGTGGTATCTCTACCCCGTTAAAACAAAAACACTAACAGTTAGAAATATTTTGGTCAAAGCTTATGAACTAGGCCTAAGCAACATTCAACTTGAATGTGAAAACCTTACTATTGTTAACGTTCTGAATAAGATCTGATATTGTTCTTAGGATAATGAAATTCTTATTTCTGATATCCTTTGTGTTTTACAACTGTTTTTTTCAGTGTAGATCTATCATGTCTTTCGAAAAACAAATGTTGTTGCCGACTATATTGCAAAGATGGGTCAGCAGAGTTCCTTAGGAGATATTCAAACAAATATAGAACTCATTTTCATCCACAATGATGCTAGACCGAGAAAATCGAGTCTCATGTGATTTCCGATCTAATTTTTTCCTTATAAAAAAAAACCCTTAAAAGTCTATCTTTTTTTGGTGAAAAAACTTAAAAAGTCTATCTTTCACCTTCAAACATATAAAAAGTCAATCTTTGAATTTGGATTGACTAGTCCTCTGATACTCTAATCCCCAAATTTCCTCTAGTTTTGGTTTCCTTCGTTTCGAGCGAACCGATCACAGAGAGAAACGAGTATCAGAGAGAAATGGCGAGTCTCGAACCTTCAAATTCTCAGAAGTACGGTGTTCCCATCTATGGCTCTTCGTGGGTTCCAGAAGGAGTTTTCAAGTCTGGATCGGACGACCAGAAACCCTCTGAAGACGGGGATTCGCTTTCGCCGGCCAATTCGTCCGATCGAAGCTACTTGGTTTTCTCCGGCGGCGGAGGAGGAGGCCGTAACGGGATCCAAAACGCAATCCTGCTAGCTCACTTTGATTTTGCTTCCAATTCTATCTCGGATCAGCCGGTAATTTGCCTCTCCTGTTGCTCTTTGTATTCACTGTAGGCATGGACAATTTGTGATAATGCTGTTGGATTCAAGATGACCAGTATCACAAAATTGCTTAAATTCAAGCGAGAAACAAAGAACACTTCTCAAACTTCCTTGAATCCTCAATCTGCATTGAAGTTTTATAGACAATCAATTAGAATAGTCTATGATTTTTAGTGCATTAAGGCCTAGATGAAGGTCTGCTATAGGGCAGTTTATCAAGACAAACGATGGGAGTTGCTGTCATTTTCATCCTCATTTGTACTAATGATGTAAAGAATGTGTTCTTTCATGTATTCTAGGTTATGAAGCTTGAACTTGGTGCTGATTTGCCTTACAGAATGGCAGTTCATCCTGGAGGGCAAGGAATTATATGTTCCTTCCCGGAAAGTTGCAGGCATAGTTTCCAAATTCCTCCTCTATTAGCTATTTCATACCATCCAGAAAGAAGTTACTGAGCTAAATGACAAAGGTCTTTATTTTGCAAAAGTTTGGTTGTCATTCATTAATGCCAAGGTCTTATTCTGTTTTCATCAGCAGATGGTTTGAATGGGACAAAACTACGAGAAATGGGGATCATATGCTTGGTATAAAACCGTCTGAAATGGAACTTAAGCAATTGGAAGACGTGGGACAACAGCTAGCACTGACATTCAGTGAGGATGCCTCTTTGCTTGCTGTCGGTGCTGGGGTAGGGATCATTTCTTAACCCCGTTTTGCTGCATTATGATGATCTCTCTCTTTCTCCAATACTAACATATAAAGATATGCACTATACTGTTTCAGTGATGGTGTTTGGTAAATACATGGATACACCTATAATTTATGACAATGCAACTACTGATCCAAATAGTACACATGATAAAATTATAAAGAATAAGAACAAATGTTTCAGAGATTTTATGTTATAGAATACATAGAATTCTCACACTAGGGTTGTTGAATTGGAAGTTTCTACCAGAACACAAAAAAAGTTAGAGCGAACTGTTTGTTCACCCTTTCCTAAAGTATATTATATTGCTGCCAACAATGAAGAGAATCGTAAAATGCTTCTTTGGGACCTTGATCTTGTTCTTACATTTTTAGGCTTCAAGGAAAGAAAGTTATACAGTGTGATATGATGCTCAAACTTTCTCTGCAGTACAGGATGGCTATGTAAGGGTATTCAAGTGGCCTTCCATGGAACTAGTTCTTAGTGATGAGCATGCTCATGGTTCAGTGAAGGATTTGGATTTCAGGTTCACTTGAATATATGATTCTTCATTTCCCTCATTTTCTTAGAAAAATATTATTTTCCCTCATATTTGAATGGAATTTGTTTGTGCAGCCAAGATGGGAAGTTTTTAGTCTCTACTGGAAGTGGCGATCCCTGCAAGGTGTGGGATATGGCTTCACCAGGAGTTGTAACTTCTTTAATGAAGAAAAATGTAAGAACTCTTTGTGCAATTATGTATCCATATGTCCGGTTCTACCCTGTATGCTCTTGTGTTCCTGTATACCTTCGGAGTTCCTCCTCTGGAACTAAATGTATTAAATTTACTGCATCCAGGATGAGTTGTTTGGGTTTTGTAGATTTTCTCAGAAGAGTGATGGAAGCCAAATCCTGTATACCACAACTATGCATGGTATATGCTCATTTGGTATTATTGTTGATTAATGTAAAATTATGAGACTATTATTATATCATAATCGGCTTAATATTGAAATTGCAAACCATTTTTCAAATGTCTTTTTTGTTTTGTAATGAATCGGCTCTGATTTTGGGTGACATGGTTTTTGAAAAGATCATGCCACTCCATCCAAGTTAAACATTCATTTATAAGACTCTTTCACGATCTCAGATTTAACAGCTATATTTATGCAGGTAAAGGTGGAAGTATAGTGCAATGGGATGCCACCACCTGGAAAAGGATAAGCACAAATCAAATTGTCCGTGACACAGTTTGTGCCTTCAACATTTCAAATGATGGAAAGCTTCTTGCAATGTAATTGTCTTTCTTGTTCTTTTTATTTAAAATTGAAAACATGTATGATGTTTGCAAGTAATGCCATAATGTGGGAACTATAGTTAATAGTCAAATACGCAGATGGTTAACATCTGACTTAGGATCAGTTTAGTGAAATGGATTTCTAACTCTCTTGTTTAGAAGGATGCTCCTCTAAATTAAGGCATTCTAGTGGAAATGGATTAAGAAGGCTCCTGACGTGATTACAGTGTCTTCAGTTTGTGTGTACAATTTTTTTCTGACCGTTTCACCCAGAATCCAATTACTTGGAACTTTAGATAGAGTGTCAATGAAATACGATGTATTGAAAGATCGTGTATATGCATTAGCAATAAATAGCAGTTATTGATGGTGCTGAGCCTTCCATTTTCGTTCATGTGAGTTCTTGTGATATTTCCTTTGTGGCTCTTTCTGTGCATTGAGCATGTTGTTCCTCAGCTAAGCTATCCTTTCATCGGTTTGCTTGCAGAGGAACAGATTGCGGGGACATTTTGGTCATTAATTCAGCTACTATGCGAGTTAAGATGACAATAAAGAAAGCACATCTTGGCTTTGTAACAACACTTGCTTTCTCAAGTGATTCAAGGTATGATCTATCACAATATTTTCACTTGCAATTCCACCATGCAACACTTCTAAAAATTGTTCTTATGTGTATTTGGATTCAGAGCACTGGCCTCAGCATCTATGGACTCAAGCTTAAGGGTAACTATTATCAAGGACAAGACAAAAGAAGGTCTGTTGCTCGCCTGTTATGCACACCTTCTAGAGTAATTTAATACTTAATGTGTGATTTTCATTTTGAGTTATGCTTATTTCAATATTCTAATATCTTGCTCCAGACAAACATATTCAAATCTAATATAACCTATTAACTTGCCTTTTTATAAAGTGCAACACAAAAATACTTCAGAGCTGAGAGAATGAGTTTAAAAGGGACTGGACTTTTGGGGAGAGTGGAAGGAAAAGTAAAATGGAGACTAGGGTTATTTGCTTTAGCATGATGGAACTCTTATAGTACAAGGGAACTTTCCTGTTCTCTCTTGGAGGATATACTCTTAAACTCATGCCCTAGATTAATGTGCATATATTGTTTTGGGTCGAAAATTATTGTGCATTTAAGAACACTGTGTAGGGCCTCCTTGGGGTTCAAAATCTCACCCCTTAAAAATGACTCTCATTTGCTATCAGAAAACAGAAGTTATTAAGCCATGTTTTACTGCTTCTATGCTGTCAAAGCCATCCATTTACCATGGTATCTTTCAATTTCTAGCTCATTTCAGAGTGGACTTTTCATGATCATTGATGGATGTATTTGCGTAATTGCAGGGTTGAACTACCGGATCAGTATAATGACCGTTGTACTTGCTGTCATCGTTTACTTAATTCTTCATCGTGTATTCAGTGAAGACCCGGGGTTTGTTTCCAATTTCGTATAGTTTGTGAAGTTTCATCGACTCAGATTTTGCTAATGCTTCAGTATGCTGGATGAAGGAGGTATATTCTTATGAGAATGAGACTGGTAACTGAGACCTGCACAAAACAAAAAATGAAGTGTAAAAGTAACAAATGATAGTTTTCTTCTTCATGATTTATTTTAAAACATATACTGTATTAGACTTGGATTATTTAACATTTTGCTGCTTTGATCTAGTGAAAATATTACATATCTTATTGAAAAATTGGGGTATTTATTTGATTGGTGGCTAGTTTTTCTGTCTAGGAATGATATCAGAGAGTTGATCCTCAATTTGGGGTATGGTTATAGTTGGTGGGACTGGCAGCAGGTGCCATCTAGTGTATATTCTTGTAACAAGTTGACCTATTTGGAGCTTCACAAATGCAAGGTGGGATTCTTGTTCTTGAGGTCCCTTATTCTTGTAGATGTTTACATGTCCTCTAATGATGTCGAAAGTCTTGTTGCCAATTCTCCTCTTCTTGAGAGACTCAAATTAAAAAATTGTGATATAATTTACGGAAATTTCGTCTAGTACCCTCAAGGTTAAGCAAATTTCGTGAAATGCCCAGAGGTATGATATATTTCGTGGGGTACCCTTAAGTTTATTAAATTTTTTGCCAAATATCCTCATTGATATGCACCGTTAGTAACTCCGTTAATTCTAAAACAATAGGAAAAAAAATTTAGAAAACATTACCAACAAAAAGGGGAGTTGTGCGTTTGTGCTGGAGAGTTGAGTCCAAACCCGAAGCGAGCAAGGAGGAGTGGAGGAGAATCGACCCGCTATTGGAGGAGGAGACTGAACCTGCTTGGAGGAGTCCGACCTAGCTGGTGGTCGTTGGAAGAGGACGAGCGCGCACAACTCTATGGAGGAGGAAGCGACCAAATTGGCGACCGGCGGCGGTTCTAGTGGCAAAGAGGAGGGTGGTGGCGGCGACTTTTGTTTAATATTGTTGGTGGCCGACGACTCAGGTAAGTTATCAGTATATGCACAATTTAGGATTTCCAATTTTTGGTTCAAATTGGAATTGAATTTTTGGGGCTTTTGAATTTGATTTAGGAATTTTGTATTTTTATTGAAGATATTTGTTGTGATTCAATCTCTTCTATCTCATAGAAATGAAGAATAAAGCAGCAAAAAGTTGGAGAGGATTATGTCTGCCATGGAGGGGGTAACCTCACCCAGCACGAAGGAGCATCCATGAAGGGGTTTTCTTTTTTTCTTTTTTTGTGTGAATTTGACAGATTTACTAACGGAGTATATTAGGAGGGCATTTGACAAAATTTTATAGAAATTTGAGGGTACCACACGAAATTTATCAAATCTCTGGGTATTTCACGAAATTTGCATAACCTTGAGGGTACCATACGAAATTTCGGTATAATTTACAATCCAGAGCTGAGAATTAATGCTCCAAATCTCAAGCATTTGGATTTAGTAGGTTACTAGTGTAGTACTCGTGCCTTGTACGGGATTTGTTTAGTTTTTCTTGCATTTGTAAAAATATTTTATTTTAATTATCTATGAGTCAATTGTTCAATATATATTCGATGTTATTTAAAGGAAAAAAATACTAATCGACTAAAAATATTCAAAATATACAATAAATTACACTATATAAAGAGAGGCGAAACTCTCCATAACTTTATTAATAATAAAAATTGGCTAAGTAGTCTTTGAAATAGGGACAGCCATACCCCTTACATCAAAACAATGAAACATAAAAAAAATGTTCATCTAATACATGACAATGAAACGCTAAACATAAAATCCGGCAATATGTTTCAAATTGCTACAAATTATCAAAAATTTCCTTGTATACTACATTGGTTGTAATATTAGATCTCTTCTTGTCTTTATCGCAAACCAATATCTTCAAACCTTTCTTGCTAGTCACCCTTGATGATGCAACATAAAACTGGCCATGACTGAAAACAGACCGTGGAAGATACAAACCGACATTTGCAAGAGATTGTCCCTGGCTCTTGTTTATGGTAGTTCAACCTTTCTGATTCAATCATTGTATAAACATCAACCAAGAATTATTGAAACAACTTTCTAGATGACCTAAGAGTCCCAGCTTCCCCTCGACGCTCGTGGATTCTAAACTGTATAAACTCTTTGAGTGTAACCCTTGTCCTCTTCCTTGCAGAAGTGTTGCTCCTTTCACTTAAAGCAATGTCAGGTCTGTATCCGTCCTCACCATAAGGGAATGCCAACGGATATTGAAGCGCAAGGTACAAAGGATGTAATTCGTGAATCCGTTGTAACTGACCAGACCTTGTATGAAGTATAATGTCCCTTGGCGAGAGATTTGTACCAATATCACCAATAATAAGAGCAGCAACCTCAGAGCTTGTTGGGAGATTATATCTCCGACCATTCGTTTTTCTTTTGCTAACCAGACGCAACTTGACATCTGCCACACCTTCATCATTAAATCGATCTCTTGCCATTCTAAATGCATTTGTATGGGGGTTGTGTTGATCTATCATCTTTCTCAACTCAGTCACAAGAGAATCATCAACTTTTTTTGACTCTAGAGCTGTAATAAGTAAACATCAAATTAATGTCTTAATAATAAAGGTTAATATGAAATAATCATATATACTAACAAAATAAATATAAATATACGTCATTGACATACCTTATGACACTAATTCTGTTTGAATCTTCATTTTCAGTATCATATACATTCTGGTTGCCTGCAAAAATAGATGGATGTTTTTACATATTTAGGTTTCAGAAAACAATATTATAGAACAATTATATATTGGTATAGTTATAAACATAATTAACTTTATTTTTAACGTACTAATCATTTTCGCGATCATGAAATTAAAATATTTTGAAATATTGAACATCAAACAATATCACAATATATATGACCAAATCGAGGTAAATAGAAACTTTATAGCATAACAATTACTAACCATTTGAAATGTCGGACATGGGAATACGATCATTAACAACAGAATTGTTACTAACTCTAAGAATAGAACCTGCATAATTAGTACGTATATTAAAGTTTATATTTTAATTTATCGGCAAATATTATAAAAAATTGAATAATTACTATTAACCTGATCGATTTGAATGTGTCCGTTGTCGTTTCTCTCTAATAGCATTCAATCTCAACGTTCTGTTATGTCGGGTTAATTCGTCCATTACAAAATCACTTGACAAACTAAGATATATTAAAAGTTAATTGTCCCTTCACATTTATATCTAATATCACCAAATCTCAACATTATATTATTTTGGTTTAATTCGTATATAAAACTTTCAGTGGAAAGTTTTAAATATATATTGCAAAGAAAAAATATACAAATTTAACTGTTAATATAATAATATAATTACATTTAAACAAATGTAAACAACTTTAAAAAAATTATAAATAATATTGATTTATTTTAATATTATTAACAATTAATACATATTTTAAATTTAAAATGGACTAATAGGCTCACGTTTAACTATCTGAAATTTACATGAGTTAATGGGCTTGAAGGCCCAATTAAATACAATCGGTTAAGCCATTTGCAGCGAAGACAAACTCAATACAAAGCCCAAGCCCATTGAATTTTTAAAAACAAAATCGAAACACTGCATATTTGGCCCAAGCCTATTTTTTTTTCTCAAATTCGGCCATTTTGAACACCGAAACAAACCCTAATCCTCCGCATACCATTCTTTCTCTACTCCGTCGTTTCCTTTCGCTCTCTCATTTCTTGAAGTTTCCCTTTCGCTTCTCTTTTCTGCAAGCTTGAAGAAAAACCTTTCCTCTTTCAATCTTTCCAGTTCAATCGCATGTTTCTTTCCAATTTCAGAAGTCGAATTTACTCTTTCTGTAAATATCGTCCAAGCGTTCGTATTGTTTATTTTAAAATATTCGAGATTGAAATTCGTTTTTCACAAAGAACCATATGATCTAGAGGTTCCAGATCCGAGTTTATTCTAGATCGAAAATCGTTTCTCACAGATCCACAAAAAAATATTATTCTCGAAACTCATTCACAATCAGAGGATTTTTGAGATTATTGTCGAAACTCATTCAAATCCAAAGGATTTCTGTTTCAGATCCAAAAAAAAGTTATATTCTCCAAATCTGTGTAGCATGCAAAGGCCGATGAAGAACGCAAACGGAGATCTAGAAATTGCTAAATTAGGGTTACCGAAACCCTAATTTTTGACAGATCTGGAGCTTAGTAAAGGTATGTAACACTTCTATGTAATTATCTCATTCCCCGGAATTTTTTTCCTTTTTAAATAATAGCCTAGCTTGTTCACTGTCAACATTGAGCAAAAAATGACTACTCCGAAATTGTGGATTTCATTATGTGTTGACATTTTTTGTCCTGCTTTATAGATTAGCCATATACTAACTCATTTTTTTCTTCATATCATGATATGTCGATTTCTGGACATTTCTGCGGATTTTACTTTGAATAAGGATGCTCTCGCGCTCTCCCTACAGTCAAGAAGGTAATCTGTTTATTTTCCATTCGGTTTTATTTTTTCTGTTATGGTTCATTAATCTATGTAATGCTAGGATGTGTAAATTATGTGTTAACATTTTTTTACCTGCTTTATAAGTTTGGCATATACTGACTCATTTTTGTTTCACATCATGATATGTTGAATTCTGGACATTGATGCGGATTGCACATTGAATAAGGATGCTCTCACCTCTCTCAACAGTCAATAAGGTAATGTGTTGATTTTCCATTTAATATTGTTTAGTTGTATTTAGGTCATTTTTTTATTTTTAACTCTGACATTTGTTCTTGCAGTAAATATCATAGCTAGCCGAATTTACAAATTTATTTCGGAAAAAAAATGTAAGAGAAAAGGAAAATGAGCAAAAACTAAAATGGACTAAAACGCAAATGTGCTGGTCATTATATCTGATCTATGTCGTTATATGTATTGGGCTAAATGGACCATTAAAGTATATGTTTAATATATAAACGAACGCCTAAGAAAATAATTTTGGATAAAAATCTAAATTAAAAGGAAAATGGGCTAAAACTAAAATGAACTAAAACACAATTGGGCTAAATGACCCATTAAAGTATCGGCCTAAGAAAATGAGTTCGGATAAAATTCTAATATAAAAGGAATAGGCTAAAACGAAAATGGAGTAAAACACAAATGGGTTGCTATCCTATGTCAGATTGCATGTGAGCTCTTGAGGAAGTTCAATCTGTTAATATTCTGCAAGGTAGTACTCGTACCTTGTACGGAATCTGTCTATTTTTTTCTTACATTTATAAAAATAGTATATTATAATTATATATTTAATTGATATAGAAATACGTAGTTAATGATTGTTATAGAGTAGAGAAATTCTTATATAAAAAATGTCGAATTGAATAAAAATATTCAAGATGTTAATAAATTACATTATATTAGGAGACCCGTATTTCTACTTGAAGCAACAATAATGACTATTTCATCTTTATACCTTATAGCAGCTGAAAGTGCCCTCCATATAAAAATTTTGTCTGTGCCACCATATCCATATAAGACGAAGACACCTCTATTATTTTATAAAACAACATTCATGATCTTATCATACACCCTTTTTTGCTCCATTGTAAATCTAGAAATTAATTGTGTATACTCATCAGCTAGACATGTTGTGTTATATTGAAGTTCATCTTGTATAAGCTTGTTGACACCTTTAGATATGAGACTTTGATCTACATGAGACATGGTCTTGTAGTGGCTCAAACTACTATCATTTCGTTGTAATAACTTGTCAATTTCAGCAAGAATAATGTTTTATAATTAATCATCTGTTAGATGCAAATCTGCATATAGATGCAATTTCAGCAAGAGCATAATTTTGCCTGGTAACCCCGAGTTTTTTACTTTTTCACGAAATCCCCTAAGGTTTTGACAAATTCACCTAGTAATCCTGAGTTTTTGAGAATTTCGCTTGGTAACCCTGAGTTTTTGACTTTTTCACGAAATCTCCTCAAGTTTTGACCCTGGATTTTTTATTTTTTTCGTCGAATACCCCTCCATCCATTTCACTTTAAAAAATGTTTACTTTAATGGTTTAGGATTTATATTTAGGGCTTATGGGCTTAGGGTTTAGGTTTTGGGGTTTAAGGTTAGGGTTTAGGTTTATATTTCTAAACTTAAAATAAATATAACTCTAATCCCAAAACCCTAAACATAAATCCTAAACCCCAAACTCTAAACATAAACCCTAAACCCTAAATCCCTAAGCCCTTCACCCTAAAAAAGTTTTTATGGTTTATTTTTTTTTAAATTGAATATGTTTCTATTTAACGATTTGGGTATTTTACAAAAACCCTAATCCTAAACCCCTAAACCTTAAACCTAAACCATAAATCCCAAACCTTAAACTCCTAAGCCCTAAAAAATTAAAAAGTAACGTTTTTTAAGTGAAATGGATGAAGGGGTATCCGACGAAAAAATTAAAAACTCAAGATTACCACACGAAATTGTCAAAACTTGAGGGGATTTTGCAAAAAGTCAAAAAACTCAGGGTTATAGGCGAAATTGTCAAAAACTCAGGGTTACCAAGCGAATTTGTCAAAACCTTAGGGGATTTCGCAAAAAAGTCAAAAACTCAGGGTTACCAGGCAAAATTTTCATTAAATTATTATACACTTATTATGACATATCTTTGATTTATGAAAAAAAGAAAAACACCGAAAAAATGAGAGTTTGCCACGTGGCAAATTCAATATCGTGATTCCACGTGTCAGTAGAAAATTTTGATTCATTTAGGAGGCGCCACATGACGTAGTAGGTATTCTACTTTAGTAGATATATAATAGATTAAAGATAATCTTTTTCTTATTTGGACCTTTATCACACAAAGAACTTGCGAATAGTATATAGGCTTTTTTTCCAGTGGACTCTAAAAATGAGCATTTGTTAAGAGTGACGAAGAAGATTGTTACTTAATTCTCACTTTATTTATTTAATCGAACATATAACAATTTCTTGTTATAATTACCTCGATCAAGGCTATACGATTTCAAAAATTTCCATTTTATATATCTTGCATTAGTTGAATACAATTTTAATCTATTCTTAATTTATTTTACGTACTGCATGTCTTATAAAAGACATTTAAAATGATTTCACATTTTTGTTGATTTTGTATGAGATTTGCAAGCTTAGTTTTTGGCATAAAATCATTTAATTGGTACGATTTTTTGTTTTACTCTAGGTTTAAAATGGAAATAATAGTTATAACAAATATTGCAGAATTATTTTATTCCATATGTTATGGTCTATTTTGGAAATAATATATCTTACAGATATTGCAGAATCATTTTATTGCATTAGACTAATAGCTTGCAGAGAATAAAGTAGGAATATAGTAATTTTGGAAATAAATCTTTATGCAAATATTGTGGCTGATCTTTGATTACGAAAAATTTGGAAATAAATTATTTTACAATTATTGTGTCAGATCTTTGATTTATGAAAAAAAAAACGATATGCTGACACGTGTCAAATTGAATACTGTAACGCCACGTGGCAGAAAAGCTTTTGAGTTATTGTAGGAGTGCCACGTGACGTAGCAAGTATTCTGCTTTAGTAATTATATAGTAGATATGAAATTATAATACAATTGGTTGGAATTTGTGACAACATTTTTTTAGTATTTGAAATTATGCATTATATTATAATTTCATATGTACTTTTATATTATATATATTCAGTTTACCGTCTTTTCCGTTTCGGTTAGTAAAGGTAACAATGTTGTCACCAATTCCAACCAAATAACCAATAAAATCTACACAATAATTACTATTATGAGTAAAATAGAATAATAGATGTACTGAATTGATAGAATAATAAACGGACTGAAATAGTAATATTTCTAATATAATCATGTGATAAATTTAAACAATTACTAACCATAAAGATATCCTTGATCTAGCGACTCGTCGAGGATTTTTTCGAAATTGATGAACTTCGCTTCATTGTAGTGTTGTGATAAAATATAATCTTGTATTTATTATTAGAAAATTTAAAAGGTATATCATAGAGTGCAACTCCAAAATTTGAAATAACATATACACCTCCTTCCTCTAATATTGCTAAATTCACCATAAAATCTTCCTTAATGAATACTGGATTTTCTCACCCTTAAGACAATTAGAAATAGATCTTAGTCGTATTAAAAAATTAGGCAAACAATTTTGTATATATTAAAAACAAATTATTAAAAAACTGAACCTTTTCATCCATTTAAATTATTTCAGTTGTACTGTATTGCGTACGATCTTCTTTCTTCGAAACTTTAAACAATCGAATTACTCGAACCTTTAGCTCAGAATTCCATCGGGTACCCGTAATATCCTTTATTTCTTGTTGTTGTTTTGACATTCCTACAAAGTTCATACAAAAAACCATGACAATTCAGTACAAAAATAGTTATAAAAGGTAATATAAACATTTCGTATGTACACTGTGTGAATCGTAAACTGAAATAGGAATCATACAAAAAACCATGAAAAATTCAGTACAAAAATAATTATAAAAGGTAATATATACATTTCGTATGTACACTGTGTGAATTGTAAACATTTCGTATGAAAATTAATTGCAGAAAAACTGAAATAGGAATCACTGAACAGAAACGAACTAAGAAATCAGTTCATTTCATTTATTATTACTGAACATAAAATTTGTTCAGTAATTGCTGAACAGAAAATCTGTTCATTATATTTTCATATATTAATATTTCGTATATTTTCAGCAATTACTAAACAGAAAATATGTTCAGTATATAAATATTTCGTATATTTTCAGCAATTACTGAACATAAAATATGTTCAGTAATTGCTGAAAATCAGTAGAGTTAGGCCCAATGGAAGAAGAAGCAAAATTAGTTCTAAAACAAAACAAAAAACAGAAACGAACTAAGAAATTCATAACAAACTCACTATTTATATGGCTTGTGCAGGAGAAGAAGCGAAATCGATATTGTGCAGGAGAACAAAGCTTTAGATTGTAATTGTGGGAGAGCCTCTCTATCTATATGGCCTAAAGGTATGTATTATAATGATTTATTTGATTGTGCACATATTGAAAATGCCTTAATCGAACGGATTTTATTCCGTAAATTTATTGTGTACATCTTGAAATTGGAAAAAAATCGTGCCTTGCAAATTTCATATATTGCAGAAAATTTGTTCAATAATTGCAGAAAATCGTGCCTTGCAGATTTCATATATTGCAGAAAAAATCGTGCCTTGCAGATTTCCAACATTGGTCTACTTCATTTCTTACGATTTTATTTTATGTACGTATTATGTAATTTGTTTGAGTTTCCAGCCAATCATTTATTTATGGCAATGCAGTTTTTTTAAGCTAATTTCCAGCAGTAGCATCATTTTTGTGTTCTTTGCATTGATGGTTTAATGCAAAGAACACAAACGTCTATTAGCACAAACGTCTATTTGTTTATTTTTTTGTATGCTTTTTCGATTCATCTATTAGAATAAAAAATATGCAGGGTTTAATTTTAGGCATATATATAATATTGGGTTAGATATTAGGTTTATTGTTAGCCATACATAGTGTGGCATATCATATATTTACGATTTGAAAAAAATTAGTTACGATTTGGGAAATATTTTCTACGATCTGCAGTATGTTATACGAAATATATGATGACAAAAATAGCGTGGCAGATCATATATTTACAATTTGGACGATATAATATTATATACAGATTCTAGCAGATCTTTATTGAAGATAAAAAATGGCAAAACCCAAAAAAATGGAATAGCTGCCATATGTATAAATTGCTGTAATAATGCCACGTGGCAAAAAAAAATTGATGCATTTTTGGAGTGCCACGTGACAACCGTACTTTGCGTTTAGTAGATTACATAGAAATATGCCTTTATGCTCCTCTTCTGGCTGAAATGTTTGTAAGCGTGAAAGACGAGGAGGATTCCGTAGCTGAATATCAACGAGAAAAGCGTTTAATTTGTAATCATACCAATTTGATTGGTGGTTGTACTAATCTCGAGAAGGTGAGGGGAGATGACTACTTCACAAAGGTAACAATCAAATAAATATCTTCCTCCTTGTGATATCTTTGTCTTTGAATAACTTTTTGCGAGTCTTAACTTAAACATATGTCCTTCTTCATTTTATAAATCCATAAATCCTAAATTTTAAAAGTTTTAACACAAACACAAATAAGGATAAATATAGTAAAAATATTATATATCTTATTGAAAAATTATGTGCAAATTTGGATAACTTTTAGTATTTTTGAGAATTATGTATAATAAATTCTATGTAAAAAATATTTTTAAAGTTGGAAAACTATAAAAATTAGTCTGAAAATTTTGGAATTTTTTTTTAAAAAAATTTTGGGTGAGGAAAAAGAAATACCGTATAATTTTTTATTTTTTTAAAAAAATCCAATGGGGGCTGTAGCCCCCACTGGCCACTAGGCCCCACCTGCGTCCACCCCTAATTTTATCTCATTGTCAGTGTTATCTCGCTTCATCGAAGTTAGGGCATCTTTAAGGAAGTCCCTTAGGGCATCTTTAATGGAGTCCCATGTCACCGATCTTTTAGCTCTTTTTTGGATGAATTAATTGCTAAAAGACTCAAGGTATAGGAGGGGCTTTTAGGAGGGGGTTTTAGGTTTAGTTTAAATTACAATTATATTTTTTTGTTTATATTAAATTACCAATATATTCTTTATTATATTAAATTAGAATTATATCACTTATTATATATTAAATTAAAAAAATATTTAAAAAAAAAATCATACATAAAATTTATTAATGCTATTTTAATTTAATTATTTTGTTATATTATTTATTTAAAATTAAGACAAACATACATTGATATTAAAATCAACAAAAGCGATGCATAAATTTAAGAAAACAAAACAACACGTTAAAACAACATGAACTAAAGCATATGACCAAATTTAACGACAAACATTACACGATACACGACTTAATAATTAAAAACAACACATAACAGCGAAACAATCTAATTATTGCCATGAAGGTCCCAAATGTGTTTCTTCAAATCTTCCTTCAACCTGTGATGTATAGTTCTATCCCGTGTTTGAGCCCTCCTTGTAATAACTGGATTGTTCATAATCTCCGGTCTATCGTTGGAGTATGTCCAATCCTGGTTATCCACCGATGTAGTCTCTCCACTTACTCCTTCACCGAATTGTGGGATTTTGTATCCATGATGGGTGTAAGAATCTCGTTCATCTTCTACGATCATATTATGTAGAATGATGCAAGCCTTCATTATCCTTCCAAGCTTTCCAAAATCCCAAGAGAGTGTTGGTTGACGAACTATTGCAAAACGAGATTGCAGCACTCCAAACGCCCTCTCCACATCTTTACGAACAGACTCTTGGTGTGGGGAAAACAACTTGGCTTCATCAAGTTGGGGGAGGCGAATTGATTGAACAAATGTCGCCCAAGGCGGGTAGATGCCATCAGTGAGATAATATCCCATCTTATATTGATTTCATTAACCGTGAAATTCACGTTTGGAGCTCTAACATTCAAAACTTCATCAAAATTAGGAGATCGCTCAAGAACATTAATATCATTAGCCGTACCTGGTACCCCGAAAATGCATGTCAAAACCACAGGTCGTATGATGCAACAACCTCCAAAATGATTGTTGGATGACCATGATCTCCACGGGCATATTGACCTTTCCATGCAGTTGGACAATTTTTCCACCCCAATGGATACAATCGATGCTACCTAACATCCTAGGAAATCCACGAGACTCACCCACACTTAGTAGGCGTTGTATGTCTTCTGCGGTGGGGCGCCTGAGATACTCATCACCAAAAAAGGTAATTAATCCATCAACAAATTGCTCCAAGCAATGCCTTGCGGTTCCTTCGGAAAGACGAAGATACTCATCAGAAGCATCAGTAGCAGTTCCATATGCCAACATACGTATGGCACTAGTACATTTTTGTAATGCAGATATACTAAGCCTACCTCTTACATCTGGCATTTGTTGAAAGTACTCCATTCCATTCCATAGTTTTTCCATAATGCGCTTGAAAACTTCCTTGCTCATTCTGAACCTACGTCGGAAGAAATCATCTGGATAAGTTGGTTGATCAGAGAAATAATCTCTGTAAAGCTGCTCATAGCCTTATTCCCTATTTCTTTCCATATACTTTCGACGACGTCGAGCACGTCTTGACTCTACATTGTTTCTGCGGTGTCGAGCACGCTCTTGAAGTGCATCAAGCGCTTCTTGTGTAATTCTTTGGTATTCATCATCTTTAGAGCTATCGCTAGAAAGTATAAGGTTTGAGTTTGAGGAGTTTGAGGATGATCTAGACATTTTTAGAGATTTCAAGAAATGAGGAGTGACTAAACCATTATAAATCCTCACTTATATAGATCTCTGCAATTCTAGAAAATGCCAATAGATTAAAACATCTCTATGCTTAGTAAAAAAAAAGCACGGTATCACATGCTATGCTTTGCAAAAGCAATCAATTGCTTTCTCTGCATGATTCTACACCACATGAAATTATAGAAAATGTCAACACATTAAAGCATCTCTATGCTTAGTCTAAAAAAAACAAAAAAGCATGGTATCACATGCTATGTTTTGCAGAAGCAATCAATTGCTTTCTCTACATGATTCTACACCACATGAAATTATAGAAAATGCCAACACATTAAAGCATCTCTATGCTTAGTAAAAAAAAAACATGGTATCACATGCTATGCTTTGCAGAAGCAATCAATTTCTTTTTCTGCATGATTCTACACCACATGAAATTATATGAAATGCCAACACATTAAAGCATCTCTATGATTAGTAAAAAAAAAACATGATATCACATGTTATGCTTTGCAAAAGCAATGAATTGCTTTCTCTGCATGATTCTACACCACATGAAATTATAGAAAATGCCAACACATTAAAACATCTCTATGCTTAGTAAAAAAAAAATATGGTATCACATGCTATGCTTTGCAGAAGCAATCAATTGCTTTTTCTGCATGATTCTACACCACATGAAATTATAGAAAATGCCAACACATTAAAGCATCTCTATGCTTAGTAAAAAAAAACATGGTATCACATGCTATGCTTTGCAGAAGCAATGAATTGCTTTCTCTGCATGATTCTACACCACATGAAATTATAGAAAATGTCAACACATTAAAACATCTCTATGCTTAGTCAAAAAAAAAAACATGGTATCACATGCTATGCTTTGCAGAAGCAATCAATTGCTTTTTCTGCATGATTCTACACCACATGAAATTATAGAAAATGCCAACACATTAAAGCATCTCTATGCTTAGTAAAAAAAAATATGGTATCACATGCTATGCTTTGCAGAAGCAATGAATTGCTTTCTCTGCATGATTCTACACCACATGAAATTATAAAAAATACCAACACATTAAAGCATCTATATCCTTAGTAAAAAAAATGGTTTTTTTGTCTGATAACCCTGAGGTATGGACTAATTCGTGAGGTACCCTACACTTTGGTATATTTCACGAGGTAACCCTGAAATTTGTTTTTATTTCGCAAAATACCCATGTCAAATATATAACGGATTCCGTTAATTTAAAAAAAAAAGCATCGTCTTCGATTCTTCATCCTCCTCGTCGGTGACCTTCTCCCCTGAACCTCATTCGTACAACCTGTGTAAACCCGAGAAGACGGTGCAACTGTCTGAAGTAGGAGACGTGAAAGGGTTGTAGGTGGTGGCCAACATCGAGAAGACGACGGCGGGCTTGCAAACCTCAATCGAGGTTGAAGGAGGATGACAGGCGAAAAAGTCTACAATATGGGATTCATGGACTGCGATTTGTATTGTATATTTCTTTTTAATTTTGGTTTTTTCTAAGGCTGTTGCAAACCTCTTCAAATTGGGATTCATGGACTGCGATTTGCGGCCGGAGGTGGAGATCGACGACCGATTCAGCACTTGGGACTGCTCCTCCCTCTCGCTCGTCTCCCGCGGGACGGGATTTCGCGTTGAAACCATGGACGAGTTCTCTAGGGTTTTGACAGGGCACGATTGTACCCTGTTTCAGACCCGGAATAAGGGGTTGTCGGGTCCGGGCGATCCGGATACGCAGCAACATGAGTTCCACGGGTCGAATTCGGTGTTTCTGTTCAGGAAAGTGGATTCGAATCGGGTGAGGGGCGGCACGCGATTTGGGAGGGTAGAATCAGAGAATTGAGGCTGCCTTCTCTGGATTTCAAGAATGTTCCTCTGAGGATTTGCAGTACATCATTTTGATGACTGATGATTCCTGGCTTGAATTCAGAGGTATGATTTGCATAACGGACTACAATTATTTTCATTCCTGATTTTTTTTTGAATTGGTTGGTCTGTGAATTATGACAGATAAGTGAACTGTAAATGCTTGCATCTATATAACAATAGTTCTATCTTCAGAGATCCTTACACTCGCATTTTTTTTGACAAGTAAAAAAATATCAGATTCCTAGCCTCTTTTTGGTTCAGTGTTGTGTGTTTCTTGACAAGTTAAATGCTGACATTCATGACAGTGTAATTCTTTTCAGGTGTACAATGAACATCTGGATCATTGGATAAAAACCTACTCTTTTTCGTCCTCCTCAGAGTTCATATCAATCGTGCTCGGGTGTCGGTTTCTCGGCATCTTCCAGCAGACTCCCTCTGCTAGTTATACACTTTGCAAGATGAAGTGCTCTTGTGGAAATTGG
Source organism: Rheum nobile (assembly GCA_027886185.1). Lineage (NCBI taxonomy): Eukaryota > Viridiplantae > Streptophyta > Magnoliopsida > Caryophyllales > Polygonaceae > Rheum > Rheum nobile. The sequence continues at coordinate 382,662 of WOAB01000108.1, read as the reverse complement.
CTACAAAACTCAAATCTCTGAACAACAGGATTGTGTTGTATTATGACTAGTCCTACAAAGCAGTAGATAGACAGAGCTCTGCTTATACTATCAATATTAGCTCTCAAATAGAATGCTTTGGCTGGAGCTCATGTAAAAACATTGTGATCTTTTGGATTTCTATCGGAGGATTTGTTCGTATGTTTTATCGTCAATACCACGTTTGCAAAAATTCCTTGTGTAACCACTGAATTCATATGCACTCTGCAGGTGGTTATTCACATTTCCAAATTAGACCAACTGATTTTTTAGCGGAGTCGACAGAGTTGCTTCAGTTACATGAAGAGTACAACCATGACTGACAAACATTATAATCTACTCAATGATGAGTGCAAAATTTACAACTTTCAAAGGGTATTTGAAGAACATGAATTCAGCTAGAAAACTGGTTCATACGAGTGACATGTACAGCTTGCTTGCTCATTTACTATATGCAGCTTGTTTAAGCATATCAGCCTACTGAATTATGACCAAAAATATTAATTCCAAACATGATACCTGATAGTGATGACTATGTTTTCTCAATCATGAAACGATTCTTCAAGTTGTACCACCATAGTAGACCGAATAGCAAAAAGTACCAGATTTCAGTAGCCCATTTGCAAGAATATCATCTTTTGAAAAGTATTGCAAAAATGTCATAAAGCTGCAAAACTTTAGAAAACAGAAAAGGTAAAATAAAATCGGAATAAAACTTTTTCAAAAAACATAAAAGTGGTTAAGAGAAGTTTAAGATGCAGTTAATTGTCAAACGGTTTATTGTGTAAGCCTAAGTATAGACCTGTTCAACTGGTAGTCAACTTCATCTTCCCCAATTGATTTTCTCCGCTGAAGAACCTTTTTTCGTTTCATCCCTTTGTTAAGCCATTTCTGAAGCCCTCAGCAAATCCTAAATCACCAAAGGCGAGAAGCCCTTTGTTAAGCCCTTTCTGAAGCCCCCTTTGTTAAGCCCTTTCTGAAGCCCTAGATCCACAATGGTGAAGACCAGAGGTTTGGAGTCTGCGAAATCCAGAGTAAAGAAGCAGAAGGTGAATGGTTCTACAGATTCAAAGAGAAATAGGGTTGAGGAGAGCGCGAATGCGAAGGCGGCTACTATGGCGAGTGGCCGAAAGAAGAGAGCCTACAGTTCGTCGGAGGAAGAAGAATCACCAAGTCCAGTCGTTTCGATGCAGAAGAAGAAACCGAGAATGGCTGAAGAACCAAAAGCCAAGAGGTCGAGGAAGGAGCCATCAAAGTCGGTTGGCGGGGTTAGTGATCTTCTCTAACTCTTTATTATCTGGAAAAAAGAAATTTTGTCTGAATGTGAGGCATGCTAAAATTAGGCTTATGTGAAAAATAGAGCATGATTTGCTCTGTGATAAACAGAGCACGGAGAGATATGGAAATTTTATAATAGCCTAAACTGTTACATCCATATGGCCTGACAAACGAAATTATCTTCTAACGAAATGAATTATCTTACCTGACAAAGTAAGTTTTAGGGTTTATTGTGTGGTTAGAAGAAGCCTAAACTGTTACATCCATATGAATGTCATGTATTTGTTGTGTGGTTAGAATGTTAGAATGTCATAGTAGCCTGATTCATGTTGATACAAAATTGTAAGTTATACTCTAGGGTAAAAGACTTTTCCTCAACAACTTTCATTTGTCCTGGCAAACCAAAATGTAGTCTGACACTTTATTTTGTATCCTGAAAATATATATCTTAACCTGACAAAGTAAGATGGTGCCTCTCTTTTATGTGAATATGAAAGTCATTCTTACATGTCATGTATATGTGAATGTCATTCATTACAGATAAGTTACAAGTGGCATTCTGAAGAGTTGTTTTTTGGTCGTATAAATCACAACTCAAGGCTTCAGTATCTGAATTGTATCGAGAACACCCTAACTCGAACAGACTGGCAGACAGTTCTGCAGGGGCCCTTTGGCCTAATAATCAAAATAATGAAAAACATGAAACTGTCTGCACAACTGATTCACCATGTGTTGTTTAGGCAACTGGACACAAAAAAGCAGTTAGAGACATGGTATGATCTTGGTGGACAACCATGTAGGTTTTCAATAGAGGAGTTTAGGCTAATAACATGACTGAATTGTGGGATGCCAGATGAGGAGGACACTATGGAGGATAAGAATGTAGTCTTTGATTTATTTGGTGTGAGGAGTATTACCATTGCTAACCTTTTAACCAAGTTCTTATCCTATCGGGAGGACAATGTATATAAGCTAAAGATGCCCTTGTTGTTAATTCTTGAGGGTGTTGTACTTGGGGGTGATAAGAAGAGGAAGGTCAGACCCTTACATGTGAAATTGACCCAAGACTTAGATCGTTTCAATAATTTCCCATGGGGTAGGAGTGCATATATTGACCTCCATCAAAGTCTGGCTTCTGCTTTGGACACAAGAATGGAGTCAGTTTAGGCTGCACTTGCAGTTTCAGACAATGCCAGAGCAGGATACACCATACGGGGTTTCCCGATGGTGTTTCAGGTAATGTGTTAGTAGTTGAGTATGTAAAATTGAGAAAGGTTAATGCCTCTGTTCATAATTATGGATTAATTCCAATTCTGTTTGTTTCAGATATGGTTGTATGAGGCAGTGCCCCATATTGGCAGAACATTTGCCCAAAAGCTAAATAAAGTTGTGTAGCCCCGAGGTGTGAGGTGGCTTAAATCGAGTAGGCCAAGCTTGGATTCGATTTCTGCTGCCCTGGAGGGGAATTTCTCTGCTAAACAGATCCTTATTGAGGAGGACGGAGAGGACTTGGGAGAAAGCTGTTATTTCCCGGAGGAGGAAGGACACAAATCCTTGGATGAGATTGTTAAGCACTTGAAGCCCAAAAGAAAAAGGGCGGGTAAAAAGGACAAGAGAGTTGGTAAGGGAGGGCAAGCTGGATACATTGAGGGTTTGGACCCAAGGCAATTTATGTGTTGTTTGAATGAATTGCATGAAACAATGCATACTCTGATTGAAAAGCATGATCTGTTAAAGAAGGAAGTCCTTGAGTTAAAGGAGTTCATAAGTGGCAAAGCTCCTAGAATAGGAGCATCTTCATCTAGTAATCAAGACATGAGTACACACCAGGAGCTCTCTGGGGAGGTTAACAGTGATAATGAACCCAACATCACCCAACACCAGCAGAGCATGAGGGAGGTTTTGGGTAACGAGGCAAAGACGGAGTCTGAAGCAAATGATGAAGAGGAAAAGATGGAGTCTGAAGATGACGAAGACGATGAGGCCAATGGCAATGAGTCCAAAGAGGGAGAGGCCGAAGAGGCCGAGACTGATGAGGTATGTATGCCCAAAATTTTCAGTTATTATATGTACAGTTCAGTGTATATGTACATATTTCAGTCCATTTGTGCACATTTCAGACCATATATCGTCGTTTCAGTAAACAGTTCAGTTCATATATGTATTCAGTCCATATATGCACATTTCAGTCAATTTGAGCACAATTCCAAAAATATTTGCTTATTTCAGATCTTATATCATCGTTTCAGGAGACAATGGATGGAGAGCAAAATACTGGTGAAATAGTTGTGTATGATGCAGTTAATGTAGGTTGTCAGAAAGAGGCGGGTGAAGATGTCGCAATAGTAGATGAGCAAGAAGATCAAGGGGATGCAACAAATCCACTGTCAGTTCTTGTCCAAAGTTGTACAATACTACATGCAGATGAGAAGTTGGTTAATGAGGCAACACCGCAAGACGTGGAGGGACTCATGAAGGATTTGGTTAATGATGAGTTGGTTAATGATGGGACTGTGGTGGCAACAAAAGTTGAGGTGGCAACAAAAGCAGTGTCTGATGAGGGTGTGCATGACGGAGTTGTGGAGGAACTAAAGGAAGCTGTTGTGAAGGGAGGAAGCAAGGTTGATGACGGAGGTGTGGATGTTGAAGAGGTAGCAAAGGGAGCTGATGTGGAGGGAAGGACCAAGGTTGATGACCAAGTTGTGGAGGAACCGAAGGGAGATGTGAAGGGACTAAACACTGTTGATGAAGGAGTTATGGAGGAATCAACGGGAGATGTTGTGGAGGGAGGGACCAAGGTTGATGAGCTAGGTGTTGAGGCGAGGACTGAAATACAAAGTGAGAAGGTATCACATGCTGATTTTGATGACGTGGGGGGTGATGAAGGGGAGACCAAGGAGTCCAAAGTGCCGAGGAAGGGCAGACCAAGGAAGGGTAGCCAAGTTCCGAACAAGACATATCCAAGTCGCACTCGCGAGCTTGCTGCCAAGGCAAAATCACCCTACCGCAATATGGATGAGCATAAATTGGCAAAAAAAATTACCAAAAATAGCAAGGTGGAAGGGATGACAGAGCTGGTAAAGTGGATGCAGAGTGAGAGGTTAGTGACTTAACCAATCTACTCAACTTAATAAGGAATTGATGAATTGAATATCAAAATCTTATCTGGCCTGACTTTTAGAATTGTGACCGGAAATTGATTCTTTGTGGACTGACTAACTTATATATAGCCTGTATATGTACTAATATATTGCCTTGTTTAATATTCAAATGAATATGTACCATCATGCAGTATTGAACCCCGAATTGGACCGGCTGGGCAATCATTGGACAAGGAGTTCTTTGAGAGATTGTTTGCCCCAAAGATCTGGTTGCACGGTGAGGTAATATTCCAATGCATTCTTTCAAAATAGTATGCATGTGTAAAATAGTTTCCAGTGGATACATTAACATTGTTGCACCATTACAGCATCTGGAGCAAATGATGTTGCTTTATCGTCAAAGGATTTCAGAGGATCCGCAGCGGTTTTCGAAGGTGGTTGTGCTTGACCCATTTTGGCAAAACTATGTCAAAGGTGAATTCGATCGCTTCCAGAATAATTCTCCACTTACTGGTAAGGATGAACTGTTGATGTACATGATGGGTTCATGTCCGCAAGATTATGGCAAGAGATGGGATGATGCGGAACGCATATATGCATCCTTCAACATCCCAGAGTACCACTGGTTTGCCTTAGAAATTGATCTATGCGACTGGTGTGTGACGGTTTATGACTACAATGTGGATCTGTACTCAGACAAGGAAATTTTCGATATGATCCGCCCCATCGTTGAGACTGTTCCAAGATATGTCAAGATGTACGAGCCACTGGCAAAGAGATGTGAACCGTTATTGGACAATCCAATGTCGGTGTCCCGTCGTGATAACCTTAAGCAGAACAAGCGCGGGTAAGTATACATGTATTTATGCAATGATAAATCCTTATCAAACTGCAATTGATATACATTCTAACGTGTTTTGTACATCTTGCAGAGGAGATTGTGGGGTCTACATCTTGAAGTACATTGAGTTATTGATTCTCGACATGTCAAACTTGGATCTTGCGTCGGACAAATTCATAGATGGACATAGAAGTCAAATGGCTCATAGTATTTTTAGATGTTGTTGGGATGGTCTTTAAAGACTTTTGATGTAATGTGGTAATTGTATTGTGTTGTTGGGAATCATTCGGCTAGGAATCCTTTTCTTGTAATTGTATTTGAATTTGAAAGATAATGTTTTCAGTATGTTTACATGCTTGTGATGGTGTTTATGTCAGAAAAGATATTGGTTTTACAAGCAAGCACCCCGGTTTGTCAGGTGAATTTAATTTAAAATGGTGGGGTTAGTTTTTGAATAAAACCAAAGCTTAGAAAAATTATGACTTAAGTCAGGCTAGTTTACGGATTTACAGTACATATTCACATTTGTCAGGTTGTTTTGATATATCCTTCTCAAATTCATCCTTCCCACATTGAAACCTAATATTTCCTACATTTAAAGGGATTTTAAATCGAAAAATAGCCTTTAAAATGAGGGGGGAAAGTACACATTAAGCTAAATTTGTGCTACATTTAAATGGTTATGAAACCGGAAAAAAATGGTACAAATACAGGTAAAAACGGTTAAAAATGTTTTACAACCGTGTAAAATGGCGGGGTTAGTTCTTCAATAAACCAAAGCTTTTTTCTAATTGTTACTTACGTCAGACCATACTAGGAACTTACAGTACATATTTAGCTTTGTCAAGTCATATTGTAGAAATCTTTTTCAAAGTCATCCCTTCCAATGACTTATGGCGGAACTGGAAGAAACATCACAATGGTAAATAACCGTAGGAAAATACAACGTTTTTAAATGGTTTTGAAACCGAAAAAATAACGGTTTACTAACGTTTTAAAAGATGGGGTTAACTAGTTTTCGAATCAAACCAAAGCTTTGGCAATAAGCTTTGTCAGGTGACGTTACTCCCTTACAGTATGTAATGTACTTTGTCAGGTCATGATGAATAAATCTTATTCAAAGTCATCCTTTCCAATGCATATCCGATTTGACCTCTCTTAATTTTCAATTAAATATCCTGTATTCCCTCAACTACCCGTCATTAACTCCATTATCCACTCATCCTTGTGTATAAATAGTGTTCTTGCCTTGTCCCAACCCCTCACATTTCCTCTCTCAAACTCCTCTCACTCCTCTCTCATTTCCAAAAAACGCTATTGCAACATGGCAGACTCATTCAAGAAGGTTTTCCTGCAAGTCTACTGGGATGGCCAACTATCGCCATCCAGCGGGGTGATGGCCCTCCTGAATACCCACGAGTATACGGGCGGGAGCACCAAACTCCTGAAAGTGCCAGCGAACAAGATGAATATCTGGTACGTACATGGTATGATCAGCCGACTCTCTCCCGGTTCAAAATCCTTATTTTTTGAACAGGTCCCAGCATCTGGGCAGCGGTTCCTTCAACCGCTGTAGACAGACGATGACTATGTAGACCTTGCCCGCCTCGGCGAGAGGGTCGCCGGAGTGAAGGTATATGTGGTGCGGGACGATCCAGATCTTTCTCTGCCCCAGTGATGGCCGTGATGGCCGTGGTGATGGCCGTGGGGATGTTTTTTAATGATGCTGCTTTGTTTTTATGCTGTTTGTTATGGTTGTTTACTTATGTAATGCTAGCGACTGATAATAATATAGATCCTTTTCCCTTATTCTCGCATTTACTACTTTTGACTATTTTCATGCGTGTTCAGGACAAAACTTATCATGTTCATACTAAATGTACTAATGTTCAGGGCAAAAAGATTAATATTTCAAAGCAATAACATCGAATATGTGTACGTGAATATTCAGGACAACTAAAACATATTCAGGATAATCCGCGTCATATGTCATAGTACTGACAACATGTGGTAATTGTATTTGAAATTGTGATGACAATTTCAAGGATGTTTTTAAGCAAATTGGTGCTTAAATCATGAAATATTCATGTTTTACCTGCAGAAAACCCTCGTTTTATAATCAAGGAACCAAAATACATTGTCTTGCTAAACATACGGTTATGACTAGTTATCATACTGTAACCAACAAGGTTACAAATTGGACAACGAAGACAACAAGTAACACCACAAGTACCACCACACCAAGTACAACTTTCAAAACGAAATTTTCTGTTTTGATATTCATAATGTCATTCATAGAAGTCGATTGATGCGGGTAAATATTTGGCCGAGAGGTTGTCCCGTGATCTTCAACAACTCTTACGCTTCCAATGTTCTCATTGGCTCTAAAATTATAAGCTTGCCCATCCACCCATTTGAAGTATTTTCAATCGTGCCCTGCCTATGGTTTAATACAAAATTAAACCAATCAACTAGCAGTGAAATCGTCCAAGAACTTAATTTAATTCTAAATGAAATCCCAATTGGAGTACCAACAAGTACAAAAGCATATTTTGCACTAAATTTCAAATTCAACAATACCTTCCATAATGGACACCCATAGAACTGTTTTCCCGAATTTTGAGTGTATTTGCAAGTTTGTATTGTTGTAGGGAGGCCATGGAAACATTTTTGAGTTGATGATTCACCAACTTCGTGCCCTCTCCTCCACGAATTTGAATTGGCAAATGAGCTTCCTTGTGTCCAGCCTTTTGTCATCGTATATTAAAATTGTTTTCGAAGAGGGTGTTCCTCTTTCTACTCTTCCCTGTTCTCTGTTTTTCTTCTGGGCAAATATGATACTCTTCTGTGCAAATATGGACCGTAATTGTGTTTTTTTTTTGTTTTTATTAAAGAAAGAGATATGAAATGAAAGTTCAATGCTGATGTGATGTGTGTCAGGTCATCTTCTTGAAGAAATCCTTTTCTTACATGCAGATTTCAGTCAATATACTCTCCAGCTTTAAAACAAGGCGCGTCACACCGTGAGTTAAACCGTCTACAAAAACTTAACAAACTGTATAAAAACTTCCACATTAACCAACCTGCTCCTTACAAGGAGTAATATTTTCCAAATTTAATGGGGTTTTAAACGATTTAAAAACTTCCACACGGAGGCGAAGGTTTGACTCAGTCAGGCCGTATTAAAGTCTTACAAGACGTATTCCGATCTGTCAGGTCATATTAAGTACACAATCTACGATTTTGAATAAATCTTGACCTGATGTCATCCTTTTCATACACCTCTTAATTTTTCCTGAAAGACCGTATATATAGTGACTTTTATTAGTTTAATTTGTTTAAATAATGAGGCTTCATGTATAATTAGTTAATTATGTAATTTAAATATTATTTTTAAAATAATATAATGAGATTAGTTTTTGTTATTTAAACAAATTATTTTGAATTTGATATTATATATTTGATTATCAAAAAGAATAATTAATATTACTTGTGGAAAATAAATAGTATTATTGAATAAAAATGATTAATACTATTTAATTATCTAATAATTATTATTATTCAGTGAATTCAATTAAAACAATGTTCGATTAAGAGGAGCGGTTATGAAAAAAAAAATAGATCAATTTTGCTGGAATGGATGAAACCTTGGGTTTTGAGATGGAATGAAAATGTTCCTTGAGCTTGGAATGGGCCATTCCAAGGAGTGAAATAAATTTTAATTTTTCACCTAACCAAACATGATTTCGGAATCATCAATTCCTCATTCTGATTCCTCATTCCACTGGAATCGTACCACACGAGGCCTTCATGCTTTTTCCAGGCTCTGTAGCAAGGTTCTTAACATACTCCGAGGCTCTCACTTGCTTCTCTATAAACTCAATATTTGGCCTGACAACGTAGTTATAAGCCTGACAAACAACCATATGTGGACTCAATATTTGTTTTGTTTCTCAGATATGTAGTTTTTCAGGGCTTATAGTTAGACTCAACATCCAGGCCAGAGTACCACTGGTTTACTTTTTCGGGTTTCTCAAGCATTTTAAAGATATTTACAGTATCAGTTTAGGTTTGTCAGGTAACATTGAAATAAGTGAGTTCGTTTCCAGGACGTATAGGCACTTAGATTACGTTTGTCAGAACACCTTGCCGTTTTACAGGACGTATAGAAGCTTTACAAGCCGTGTTTTTGTATTAGGTTTCACACATGATTGTGTTCATGTATTAGGCACTTAGATTACGTTTGTCAGAACACCTTGCCGTTTTACAAGACGTATAGAAGCTTTACAGGCCGTGTTTATGTATTAGGTTTCACACATGATTGTGTTCATGTATTAGGCACTTAGATTACATTTGTCAGAACATCTTTAAGTTTTACAGGATGTTTAGAAGCTTTACAGGCCGTCTTTATGTATTAGGTTTCCCTCGAGCAAATGAGCAAGTCAGGACATATAAGTTTGTCCGTACAAGTTCGCACCTGATTCAGACCTAGGGTTCTTATGAAGAATTATAGACTTCGCAGAAGATTGTTTTTATAACGGTCACATCGTGAGTTAACTGAACATGTTACAATCACACATGATTGTGTTCATGTATTAGGCACTTAGATTATGTTTGTCAGAACACCTTGCCGTTTTACAGGACGTATAGAAGCTTTACAGGCCGTGTTTATGTATTAGGATTCCCTGATGATTGTGTTCATGTATTAGGCACTTAGATTACGTTTGTCAGAACACCTTGCCGTTTTACAGGACGTATAAAAGCTTTACCGGCCGTGTTTATGTATTAGGTTTCCCTGATGATTGTGTTCATGTATTAGGCACTTAGATTACGTTTGTCAGAACACCTTGCCGTTTTACAGGACGTATAGAAGTTTTACAGGCCGTGTTTATGTATTAGGTTTCCCTAATGATTGTGTTCATGTATTAGGCACTTAGATTACGTTTGTCAGAACACCTTGCCGTTTTACAGGACGTATAGAAGCTTTACAGGCCGTGTTTATGTATTAGGTTTCACACATGATTGTGTTCATGTATTAGGCACTTAGATTATGTTTGTCAGAACACCTTGCCGTTTTACAGGACGTATAGAAGCTTTACAGGCCGTGTTTATGTATTAGGTTTCCCCCGAGCAAATGAGCAAGTCAGGACATATACGTTTGTCCGTACAAGTTCGCACCTGATTCAGACCTAGGGTTCTTATGAAGAATTATAGACTTCGCAGATGATTGTGTTTATAAGGGTCACATCATGAGTTAACCGAACATGTTACAATCACACATGATTGTGTTCATGTATTAGGCACTTAGATTATGTTTGTCAGAACACCTTGCCGTTTTACAGGACGTATAGAAGCTTTACAGGCCGTGTTTATGTATTAGGATTCCCTGATGATTGTGTTCATGTATTAGGCACTTAGATTACGTTTGTCAGAACACCTGCCGTTTTACAGGACGTATAGAAGCTTTACCGGCCGTGTTTATGTATTAGGTTTCCCTGATGATTGTGTTCATGTATTAGGCACTTAGATTACGTTTGTCAGAACACCTTGCCGTTTTACAGGACGTATAGAAGCTTTACAGGCCGTGTTTATGTATTAGGTTTCACACATGATTGTGTTCATGTATTAGGCACTTAGATTATGTTTGTCAGAACACCTTGCCATTTTACAGGACGTATAGAAGCTTTACAAGCCGTGTTTATGTATTAGGTTTCACACATGATTGTGTTCATATATTAGGCACTTAGATTATGTTTGTCAGAACACCTTGCCGTTTTATAGGACGTATAGAAGTTTTACATGCCGTGTTTATGTATTAGGTTTCCCTAATGATTGTGTTCATGTATTAGGCACTTAGATTACATTTGTCAGAACACCTTGCCGCTTTACAGGACGTATAGAAGCTTTACAGGCCGTGTTTATGTATTAGGTTTCCCTGATGAATGTGTTCATGTATTAGGCACTTAGATTATGTTTGTCATAACACCTTGCCGTTTTACAGGACGTATAGTAGCTTTACATGCCGTGTTTATGTATTAGGTTTCCGTGATGATTGTGTTCATGTATTAGGCACTTAGATTACGTTTGTCAGAACACCTTTCCGTTTTACAGGATGTATAGAAGCTTTACAGGCCGTGTTTATGTATTAGGTTTCCCTGATGATTGTGTTCATGTATTAGACACTTAGATTACGGTTGTCAGAACACCTTGCCGTTTTACAGGACGTATAGAAGCTTTACAGGCCGTGTTTTTGTATTAGGTTTCCCTGATGATTGTGTTCATGTATTAGGCACTTAGATTACGTTTGTTAGAACACATTGCCGTTTTACAGGACGTATAGAAGCTTTACAGGCCGTGTTTATGTATTAGGTTTCCCTGATGATTGTGTTCATGTATTAGGCACTTAGATTATGTTTGTCAGAACACCTTGTCGTTTTACAGGACGTATAGAAGCTTTACAGGCCGTGTTTATGTATTAGGTTTCCCTGATGATTGTGTTCATGTATTAGGCACTTAGATTACGTTTGTCAAAACACCTTGCCGTTTTACAGGACGTATAGAAGTTTTACAGGCCGTGTTTATGTATTAGGTTTCCCTGATGATTGTGTTCATGTATTAGGCACTTAGATTACGTTTGTCAGAGCACCTTGCCGTTTTACAGGACGTATAGAAGCTTTACAGGCCGTGTTTATGTATTAGGTTTCAAACATGATTGTGCTCATGTATTAGGCACTTAGATTATGTTTGTCAGAACACCTTGCCGATTTACTGGACGTATAGAAGCTTTACAGGCCGTGTTTATGTATTAGGATTCCCTGATGATTGTGTTCATGTATTAGGCACTTAGATTACGTTTGTCAGAACACCTGCCGTTTTACAGGACGTATAGAAGCTTTACCGGCCGTGTTTATGTATTAGGTTTCCCTGATGATTGTGTTCATGTATTAGGCACTTAGATTACGTTTGTCAGAACACCTTGCCGTTTTACAGGACGTATAGAAGCTTTACAGGCCGTGTTTATGTATTAGGTTTCACACATGATTGTGTTCATGTATTAGGCACTTAGATTATGTTTGTCAGAACACCTTGCCATTTTACAGGACGTATAGAAGCTTTACAGGCCGTGTTTATGTATTAGGTTTCACACATGATTGTGTTCATATATTAGGCACTTAGATTATGTTTGTCAGAACACCTTGCCGTTTTATAGGACGTATAGAAGTTTTACATGCCGTGTTTATGTATTAGGTTTCCCTAATGATTGTGTTCATGTATTAGGCACTTAGATTACATTTGTCAGAACACCTTGCCGCTTTACAGGACGTATAGAAGCTTTACAGGCCGTGTTTATGTATTAGGTTTCCCTGATGAATGTGTTCATGTATTAGGCACTTAGATTATGTTTGTCATAACACCTTGCCGTTTTACAGGACGTATAGTAGCTTTACATGCCGTGTTTATGTATTAGGTTTCCGTGATGATTGTGTTCATGTATTAGGCACTTAGATTACGTTTGTCAGAACACCTTGCCGTTTTACAGGACGTATAGAAGCTTTACAGGCCGTGTTTATGTATTAGGTTTCCCTGATGATTGTGTTCATGTATTAGGCACTTAGATTACGGTTGTCAGAACACCTTGCCGTTTTACAGGACGTATAGAAGCTTTACAGGCCGTGTTTTTGTATTAGGTTTCCCTGATGATTGTGTTCATGTATTAGGCACTTAGATTACGTTTGTTAGAACACCTTGCCGTTTTACAGGACGTATAGAAGCTTTACAGGCCGTGTTTATGTATTAGGTTTCCCTGATGATTGTGTTCATGTATTAGGCACTTAGATTATGTTTGTCAGAACACCTTGTCGTTTTACAGGACGTATAGAAGCTTTACAGGCCGTGTTTATGTATTAGGTTTCCCTGATGATTGTGTTCATGTATTAGGCACTTAGATTACGTTTGTCAGAACACCTTGCCGTTTTACAGGACGTATAGAAGCTTTACAGGCCGTGTTTATGTATTAGGTTTCCCTGATGATTGTGTTCATGTATTAGGCACTTAGATTACGTTTGTCAGAGCACCTTGCCGTTTTACAGGACGTATAGAAGCTTTACAGGCCGTGTTTATGTATTAGGTTTCAAACATGATTGTGCTCATGTATTAGGCACTTAGATTATGTTTGTCAGAACACCTTGCCGATTTACTGGACGTATAGAAGCTTTACAGGCCCTGTTTATGTATTAGGTTTCCCTGATGATTGTGTTCATGTATTAGGCACTTAGATTACGTTTGTCAGAACACCTTGCCGTTTTACAGGACGTATAGAAGCTTTACAGGCCGTGTTTATGTATTAGGTTTCCCTGATGATTGTGTTCATGTATTAGGCACTTAGATTACGTTTGTCAGAACACCTTGCCGTTTTACAGGACGTATAGAAGCTTTACATGCCGTGTTTTTGTATTAGGTTTCACACATGATTGTGTTCATGTATTAGGCACTTAGATTACGTTTGTCAGAAAACCTTGCCGCTTTACAGGACGTATAGAAGCTTTACAGGCCGTGTTTATGTATTAGGTTTCCCTGATGATTGTGTTCATGTATTAGGCACTTAGATTATGTTTGTCAGAACACCTTGCCGTTTTACAGGACGTATAGAAGCTTTACAGGCCGTGTTTATGTATTAGGTTTCCCTGATGATTGTGTTCATGTATTAGGCACTTAGATTACGTTTGTCAGAACACCTTGCCGTTTTACAGGACGTATAGAAGCTTTACAGGCCGTGTTTATGTATTAGGTTTCCCTGATGATTGTGTTCATGTATTAGGCACTTAGATTATGTTTGTCAGAACACCTTGCCGTTTTACATGACGTATAGAAGCTTTACAGGCCGTATTTATGTATTAGGTTTCCCTGATGATTGTGTTCATGTATTAGGCACTTAGATTACGTTTGTCAGAACACCTTGCCGTTTTACAGGACGTATAGAAGCTTTACAGGCCGTGTTTATGTATTAGGTTTCCCTGATGATTGTGTTCATGTATTAGGCACTTAGATTACGTTTGTCAGAGCACCTTGCCGTTTTACAGGAGGTATAGAAGCTTTACAGGCCGTGTTTATGTATTAGGTTTCAGACATGATTGTCCTCATGTATTGGGCACTTAGATTATGTTTGTCAGAACACCTTGCCGTTTTGCAGGACATATAAAAGCTTTACAGGCCTTGTTTATGTATTAGGTTTCCCTGATGATTGTGTTCATGTATTAGGCACTTAGATTATGTTTGTCAGAACACCTTGCCGTTTTACAGGACGTATAGAAGCTTTACAGGCCGTGTTTATGTATTAGGTTTCCCTAATGATTGTGTTCATGTATTAGGCACTTAGATTACGTTTGTCAGAACACCTTGCCGCTTTACAGGACGTATAGAAGCTTTACATGCCGTGTTTATGTATTAGGTTTCCGTGATGATTGTGTTCATGTATTAGGCACTTAGATTACGTTTGTCAGAACACCTTGCCGTTTTACAGGACGTATAGAAGCTTTTCAGGCCGTGTTTATGTATTAGGTTTCAGACATGATTGTCCTCATGTATTGGGCACTCAGATTATGTTTGTCAGAACACCTTGCCATTTTAAAGGACATATAGAAGCTTTACAGGCCTTGTTTATGTATTAGGTTTCCCTGATGATTGTGTTCATGTATTAGGCACTTAGATTACGTTTGTCATAACACCTTGCCGTTTTACAGGACGTATAGAAGCTTTACAGGCCGTGTTTATGTATTAGGTTTCCCTAATGATTGTGTTCATGTATTAGGCACTTAGATTACGTTAGTGAGAGCACCTTGCCGTTTTACAGGACGTATAGAAGCTTTACAGCCGTGTTTATGTATTAGGTTTCCCTAATGATTGTGTTCATGTATTAGGCACTTAGATTACGTTTGTCAGAACACCTTGCCGTTTTACAGGACGTATAGAAGCTTTACAGGCCGTGTTTATGTATTAGGTTTCACACATGATTGTGTTCATGTATTAGGCACTTAAATTATGTTTGTCAGAACACCTTGCCGTTTTACAGGACGTATAGAAGCTTTACATGCCGTGTTTATGTATTAGGTTTCAGACATGATTGTACTCATGTATTGGGCACTTAGATTATGTTTGTCAGAACACCTTGCCGTTTTACAGGACATATAGAAGCTTTACAGGCCGTGTTTATGTATTAGGTTTCCCTAATGATTGTGTTCATGTATTAGGCACTTAAATTACGTTTGTCAGAACACCTTGCCGCTTTACAGGACGTATAGAAGCTTTACAGGCCGTGTTTATGTATTAGGTTTCCGTGATGATTGTGTTCATGTATTAGGCACTTAGATTACGTTTGTCAGAACACCTTGCCGTTTTACAGGACGTATAGAAGCTTTACAGGCCGTGTTTATGTATTAGGTTTCCCTGATGATTGTGTTCATGTATTAGGCACTTAGATTACGGTTGTCAGAACACCTTGCCGTTTTACAGGACGTATAGAAGCTTTACATGCCGTATTTTTATATTAGGTTTCACACATGATTGTGTTCATGTATTAGGCATTTAGATTACGTTTGTCAGAACACCTTGCCGTTTTACAGGACGTATAGAAGCTTTACAGGCGGTGTTTATGTATTAGGTTTCCCTGATGATTGTGTTCATGTATTAGGCACTTAGATTACGTTTGTCAAAACACCTTGCCGTTTTACAGGACGTATAGAAGCTTTACATGCCGTGTTTATGTATTAGGTTTCCCTGATGATTGTGTTCATGTATTAGGCACTTAGATTACGTTTGTCAGAACACCTTGCCGTTTTACAGGACGTATAGAAGCTTTACATGCCGTGTTTATGTATTAGGTTTCCCTGATGATTGTGTTCATGTATTAGGCACTTAGATTATGTTTGTCAGAACACCTTGCCGTTTTACATGACGTATAGAAGCTTTACAGGCCGTATTTATGTATTAGGTTTCCCTGATGATTGTGTTCATGTATTAGGCACTTAGATTACGTTTGTCAGAACACCTTGCCGTTTTACAGGACGTATAGAAGCTTTACAGGCCGTGTTTATGTATTAGGTTTCCCTAATGATTGTGTTCATGTATTGGGCACTTAGATTACGTTTGTCCGAACACCTTGCCGCTTTACAGGACGTATAGAAGCTTTATAGGCCGTGTTTATGTATTAGGTTTCCGTGATGATTGTGTTCATGTATTAGGCACTTAGATTATGTTTGTCAGAACACCTTGCCGTTTTACAGGACGTATAGAAGCTTTACAGGCCGTGTTTATGTATTAGGTTTCAGACATGATTGTCCTCATGTATTGGGCACTCAGATTATGTTTGTCAGAACACCTTGCCGTTTTACAGGACATATAGAAGCTTTACAGGCCTTGTTTATGTATTAGGTTTCCCTGATGATTGTGTTCATGTATTAGGCACTTAGATTACGTTTGTCAGAACACCTTGCCGTTTTACAGGACGTATAGAAGCTTTACAGGCCGTGTTTATGTATTAGGTTTCCCTAATGATTGTGTTCATGTATTAGGCACTTAGATTACGTTTGTCAGAACACCTTGCCGCTTTACAGGACGTATAGAAGCTTTACATGCCGTGTTTATGTATTAGGTTTCCGTGATGATTGTGTTCATGTATTAGGCACTTAGATTACGTTTGTCAGAACACCTTGCCGTTTTACAGGACGTATAGAAGCTTTTCAGGCCGTGTTTATGTATTAGGTTTCAGACATGATTGTCCTCATGTATTGGGCACTCAGATTATGTTTGTCAGAACACCTTGCCATTTTACAGGACATATAGAAGCTTTACAGGCCTTGTTTATGTATTAGGTTTCCCTGATGATTGTGTTCATGTATTAGGCACTTAGATTACGTTTGTCATAACACCTTGCCGTTTTACAGGACGTATAGAAGCTTTACAGGCCGTGTTTATGTATTAGGTTTCCCTAATGATTGTGTTCATGTTTTAGGCACTTAGATTACGTTAGTGAGAGCACCTTGCCGTTTTACAGGACGTATAGAAGCTTTACAGCCGTGTTTATGTATTAGGTTTCCCTAATGATTGTGTTCATGTATTAGGCACTTAGATTACGTTTGTCAGAACACCTTGCCGTTTTACAGGACGTATAGAAGCTTTACAGGCCGTGTTTATGTATTAGGTTTCACACATGATTGTGTTCATGTATTAGGCACTTAAATTATGTTTGTCAGAACACCTTGCCGTTTTACAGGACGTATAGAAGCTTTACATGCCGTGTTTATGTATTAGGTTTCAGACATGATTGTACTCATGTATTGGGCACTTAGATTATGTTTGTCAGAACACCTTGCCGTTTTACAGGACATATAGAAGCTTTACAGGCCGTGTTTATGTATTAGGTTTCCCTAATGATTGTGTTCATGTATTAGGCACTTAAATTACGTTTGTCAGAACACCTTGCCGCTTTACAGGACGTATAGAAGCTTTACAGGCCGTGTTTATGTATTAGGTTTCCGTGATGATTGTGTTCATGTATTAGGCACTTAGATTACGTTTGTCAGAACACCTTGCCGTTTTACAGGACGTATAGAAGCTTTACAGGCCGTGTTTATGTATTAGGTTTCCCTGATGATTGTGTTCATGTATTAGGCACTTAGATTACGGTTGTCAGAACACCTTGCCGTTTTACAGGACGTATAGAAGCTTTACATGCCGTGTTTTTATATTAGGTTTCACACATGATTGTGTTCATGTATTAGGCATTTAGATTACGTTTGTCAGAACACCTTGCCGTTTTACAGGACGTATAGAAGCTTTACAGGCGGTGTTTATGTATTAGGTTTCCCTGATGATTGTGTTCATGTATTAGGCACTTAGATTACGTTTGTCAAAACACCTTGCCGTTTTACAGGACGTATAGAAGCTTTACATGCCGTGTTTTTGTATTAGGTTTCACACATGATTGTGTTCATGTATTAGGCATTTAGATTACGTTTGTCAGAACACCTTGCCGTTTTACAGGACGTATAGAAGCTTTACAGGCAGTGTTTATGTATTAGGTTTCCCTGATGATTGTGTTCATGTATTAGGCACTTAGATTACATTTGTCAGAACACCTTGCCGTTTTACAGGACGTATAGAAGCTTTACAGGCGATGTTTATGTATTAGGTTTCCCTGATGATTGTGTTCATGTATTAGGCACTTAGATTATGTTTGTCAGAACACCTAGCCGTTTTACAGGACGTATAGAAGCTTTACATGCCGTGTTTATGTATTAGGTTTCCCTGATGATTGTGTTCATGTATTAGGCACTTAGATTACGTTTGTCAGAACACCTTGCGGTTTTACAGGACGTATAGAAGCTTTACAGGCCGTGTTTATGTATTAGGTTTCCCTGATGATTGTGTTCATGTATTAGGCACTTAGATTACGTTTGTCAGAACACCTTGCCGTTTTACAGGACGTATAGAAGCTTTACAGGCCGTGTTTATGTATTAGGTTTCCCTGATGATTGTGTTCATGTATTAGGCACTTAGATTACGTTTGTCAGAACACCTTGCCGCTTTACAGGACGTATAGAAGCTTTACAGGCCGTGTTTATGTATTAGGTTTCCCTGATGATTGTGTTCATGTATTAGGCACTTAGATTACGTTTGTCAGAACACCTTGCCGTTTTACAGGACGTATAGAAGCTTTACAGGCCGTGTTTATGTATTAGGTTTCCCTGATGATTGTGTTCATGTATTAGGCACTTAGATTACGTTTGTCAGAACACCTTGCCGTTTTACAGGACGTATAGAAGCTTTACAGGCCGTGTTTATGTATTAGGTTTCCCTGATGATTGTGTTCATGTATTAGGCACTTAGATTACGTTTGTCAGAACACCTTGCCGTTTTACAGGACGTATAGAAGCTTTACATGCCGTGTTTTTGTATTAGGTTTCACACATGATTGTGTTCATGTATTAGGCACTTAGATTACGTTTGTCAAAACACCTTGCCGTTTTACAGGACGTATAGAAGCTTTACATGCAGTGTTTATGTATTAGGTTTCCCTGATGATTGTGTTCATGTATTAGGCACTTAGATTACGTTTGTCAAACACCTTGCCGTTTTACAGGACGTATAGAAGCTTTACAGGCCGTGTTTATGTATTAGGTTTCCCTGATGATTGTGTTCATGTATTAGGCACTTAGGTTACGTTTGTCAGAACACCTTGCCGTTTTACAGGACGTATAGAAGCTTTACAGGCGATGTTTATGTATTAGGTTTCCCTGATGATTGTGTTCATGTATTAGGCACTTAGATTATGTTTGTCAGAACACCTTGCCGTTTTACATGACGTATAGAAGCTTTACAGGCCGTATTTATGTATTAGGTTTCCCTGATGATTGTTTTCATGTATTAGGCACTTAGATTACGTTTGTCAGAACACCTTGCCGTTTTACAGGACGTATAGAAGTTTTACATGCCGTGTTTATGTATTAGGTTTCCCTGATGATTGTGTTCATGTATTAGGCACTTAGATTATGTTTGTCAGAGCACCTTGCCGTTTTACAGGACGTATAGAAGCTTTACAGGCCGTGTTTATGTATTAGGTTTCAGACATGATTGTGCTCATGTATTAGGCACTTAGATTATGTTTGTCAGAACACCTTGCCGTTTTACTGGACGTATAGAAGCTTTACAGGCCCTGTTTATGTATTAGGTTTCCCTGATGATTGTGTTCATGTATTAGGCACTTAGATTACGTTTGTCAGAATACCTTGCCGTTTTACAGGACGTATAGAAGCTTTACAGGCCGTGTTTATGTATTAGGTTTCACACATGATTGTGTTCATGTATTAGGCACTTAGATTACGTTTGTCAGAACACCTTGCCGTTTTACAGGACGTATAGAAGCTTTACAGGCTGTGTTTATGTATTAGGTTTCCCTCATGATTGTGTTCATGTATTAGGCACTTAGATTACGTTTGTCAGAATACCTTGCCGCTTTACAGGACGTATAGAAGCTTTACAGGCCATGTTCATGTATTAGGTTTCCCTGATGTTTGTGTTCATGTATTAGGCACTTAGATTATGTTTGTCAGAACACCTTGCCGTTTTACAGGACGTATAGAAGCTTTACATGCCGTGTTTTTGTATTAGGTTTCACACATGATTGTGTTCATGTATTAGGCACTTAGATTACGTTTGTCAGAACACCTTGCCGTTTTACAGGACGTATAGAAGCTTTACAGGCCGTGTTTATGTATTAGGTTTCCCTGATGATTGTGTTCATGTATTAGGCACTTAGATTATGTTTGTCAGAACACCTTGCCGTTTTACAGGACGTATAGAAGCTTTACAGGCCGTGTTTATGTATTAGGTTTCCCTGATGATTGTGTTCATGTATTAGGCACTTAGATTACGTTTGTCAGAACACCTTGCCGTTTTACAGGACGTATAGAAGCTTTACAGGCCGTGTTTATGTATTAGGTTTCCCTGATGATTGTGTTCATGTATTAGGCACTTAGATTATGTTTGTCAGAACACCTTGCCGTTTTACAGGACGTATAGAAGCTTTACAGGCCGTGTTTATGTATTAGGTTTCCCTGATGATTGTGTTCATGTATTAGGCACTTAGATTACGTTTGTCAGAACACCTTGCCGTTTTACAGGACGTATAGAAGCTTTACAGGCCGTGTTTATGTATTAGGTTTCCCTAATGATTGTGTTCATGTATTAGGCACTTAGATTACGTTTGTCAGAACACCTTGCCGCTTTACAGGACGTATAGAAGCTTTATAGGCCGTGTTTATGTATTAGGTTTCCGTGATGATTGTGTTCATGTATTAGGCACTTAGATTATGTTTGTCAGAACACCTTGCCGTTTTACAGGACGTATAGAAGCTTTACAGGCCGTGTTTATGTATTAGGTTTCCTGATGATTGTGTTCATGTATTGGGCACTTAGATTATGTTTGTCAGAACACCTTGCCGTTTTACAGGACGTATAGAAGCTTTACAGGCCGTGTTTATGTATTAGGTTTCCCTGATGATTGTGTTCATGTATTAGGCACTTAGATTACGTTTGTCAGAACACCTTGCCGTTTTACAGGACGTATAGAAGCTTTACAGGCCGTGTTTATGTATTAGGTTTCCCTAATGATTGTGTTCATGTATTAGGCACTTAGATTACGTTTGTCAGAGCACCTTGCCGTTTTACAAGACGTATAGAACCTTTACAGGCCGTGTTTATGTATTAGGTTTCCCTAATGATTGTATTCATGTATTAGGCACTTAGATTACGTTTGTCAGAACACCTTGCCGTTTTACAGGACGTATAGAAGCTTTACAGGCCGTGTTTATGTATTAGGTTTCACACATGATTGTGTTCATGTATTAGGCACTTAGATTATGTTTGTCAGAACACCTTGCCGTTTTACAGGACGTATAGAAGCTTTACATGCCGTGTTTATGTATTAGGTTTCAGACATGATTGTCCTCATGTATTGGGCACTTAGATTATGTTTGTCAGAACACCTTGCCGTTTTACAGGACGTATAGAAGCTTTACAGGCCCTGTTTATGTATTAGGTTTCCCTGATGATTGTGTTCATGTATTAGGCACTTAGATTACGTTTGTCAGAACACCTTGCCGTTTTACAGGACGTATAGAAGCTTTACAGGCCGTGTTTATGTATTAGGTTTCCCTAATGATTGTGTTCATGTATTAGGCACTTAGATTACGTTTGTCAGAACACCTTGCCGCTTTACAGGACGTATAGAAGCTTTACAGGCCGTGTTTATGTATTAGGTTTCCGTGATGATTGTGTTCATGTATTAGGCACTTAGATTACGTTTGTCAGAACACCTTGCCGTTTTACAGGACGTATAGAAGCTTTACAGGCCGTGTTTATGTATTAGGTTTCCCTGATGATTGTGTTCATGTATTAGGCACTTAGATTACGGTTGTCAGAACACCTTGCCGTTTTACAGGACGTATAGAAGCTTTACATGCCGTGTTTTTGTATTAGGTTTCACACATGATTGTGTTCATGTATTAGGCACTTAGATTACGTTTGTCAGAACACCTTGCCGTTTTACAGGACGTATAGAAGCTTTACATGCAGTGTTTATGTATTAGGTTTCCCTGATGATTGTGTTCATGTATTAGGCACTTAGATTACGTTTGTCAAAACACCTTGCCGTTTTACAGGACGTATAGAAGCTTTACAGGCCGTGTTTATGTATTAGGTTTCCCTGATGATTGTGTTCATGTATTAGGCACTTAGGTTACGTTTGTCAGAACACCTTGCCGTTTTACAGGACGTATAGAAGCTTTACAGGCGATGTTTATGTATTAGGTTTCCCTGATGATTGTGTTCATGTATTAGGCACTTAGATTATGTTTGTCAGAACACCTTGCCGTTTTACATGACGTATAGAAGCTTTACAGGCCGTATTTATGTATTAGGTTTCCCTGATGATTGTGTTCATGTATTAGGCACTTAGATTACGTTTGTCAGAACACCTTGCCGTTTTACAGGACGTATAGAAGCTTTACAGGCCGTGTTTATGTATTAGGTTTCCCTAATGATTGTGTTCATGTATTAGGCACTTAGATTACGTTTGTCAGAACACCTTGCCGCTTTACAGGACATATAGAAGCTTTACAGGCCGTGTTTATGTATTAGGTTTCCGTGATGATTGTGTTCATGTATTAGGCACTTAGATTACGTTTGTCAGAACACCTTGCCGTTTTACAGGACGTATAGAAGCTTTACAGGCCGTGTTTATGTATTAGGTTTCCCTGATGATTGTGTTCATGTATTAGGCACTTAGATTACGTTTGTCAGAACACCTTGCCGTTTTACAGGACGTATAGAAGCTTTACAGGCCGTGTTTATGTATTAGGTTTCACACATGATTGTGTTCATGTATTAGGCACTTAGATTACGTTTGTCAGAACACCTTGCCGTTTTACAGGACGTATAGAAGCTTTACATGCAGTGTTTATGTATTAGGTTTCCCTGATGATTGTGTTCATGTATTAGGCACTTAGATTACGTTTGTCAGAACACCTTGCCGTTTTACAGGACGTATAGAAGCTTTACAGGCCATGTATATGTATTAGGTTTCCCTGATGATTGTGTTCATGTATTAGTCACTTAGGTTACGTTTGTCAGAACACCTTGCCGTTTTATAGGACGTATAGAAGCTTTATAGGCGATGTTTATGTATTAGTTTTCCCTGATGATTGTGTTCATGTATTAGGCACTTAGATTACGTTTGTCAGAACACCTTGCCGTTTTACAGGACGTATAGAAGCTTTACAGGCCGTGTTTATGTATTAGGTTTCACACATGATTATGTTCATGTATTAGGCACTTAGATTATGTTTGTCAGAACACCTTGCCGTTTTACAGGACGTATAGAAGCTTTACATGCCGTGTTTATGTATTAGGTTTCCGTAATGATTGTGTTCATGTATTAGGCACTTAGATTACGTTTGTCAGAACACCTTGCCGTTTTACAGGACGTATAGAAGCTTTACAGGCCGTGTTTATGTATTAGGTTTCCCTGATGATTGTGTTCATGTATTAGGCACTTAGATTACGTTTGTCAGAACACCTTGCCGTTTTACAGGACGTATAGAAGCTTTACAGGCCGTGTTTATGTATTAGGTTTCCCTGATGATTGTGTTCATGTATTAGGCACTTAGATTACGTTTGTCAGAACACCTTGCCGTTTTACAGGACGTATAGAAGCTTTACAGGCCGTGTTTATGTATTAGGTTTCCCTGATGATTGTGTTCATGTATTAGGCACTTAGATTACGTTTGTCAGAACACCTTGCCGTTTTACAGGACGTATAGAAGCTTTACAGGCCGTGTTTATGTATTAGGTTTCCCTGATGATTGTGTTCATGTATTAGGCACTTAGATTACGTTTGTCAGAACACCTTGCCGTTTTACAGGACGTATAGAAGCTTTACAAGCCGTGTTTATGTATTAGGTTTCAGACATGATTGTCCCCATGTATTGGGCACTTATTTTATGTTTGTCAGAACACCTTGCCATTTTACAGGACGTATAGAAGCTTCACAGGCCCTGTTTATGTATTAGGTGTCCCTGATGATTGTGTTCATGTATTAGGCACTTAGATTACGTTTGTCAGAACACCTTGCCGTTTTACAGGACGTATAGAAGCTTTACAGGCCGTGTTTATGTATTAGGTTTCCGTAATGATTGTGTTCATGTATTAGGCACTTAGATTACGTTTGTCAGAACACCTTGCCGCTTTACAGGACGTATAGAAGCTTTACAGGCCGTGTTTATGTATTAGGTTTCCCTGATGATTGTGTTCATGTATTAGGCACTTAGATTACGTTTGTCAGAACACCTTG
Source organism: Rheum nobile (assembly GCA_027886185.1). Lineage (NCBI taxonomy): Eukaryota > Viridiplantae > Streptophyta > Magnoliopsida > Caryophyllales > Polygonaceae > Rheum > Rheum nobile. The sequence goes on along the minus strand of WOAB01000108.1, from coordinate 358,019 downwards.
CCGTTTTACAGGACGTATAGAAGCTTTACAGGCCGTGTTTATGTATTAGGTTTCCCTGATGATTGTGTTCATGTATTAGGCACTTAGATTACGTTTGTCAGAACACCTTGCCGTTTTACAGGACGTATAGAAGCTTTACAGGCCGTGTTTATGTATTAGGTTTCCCTGATGATTGTGTTCATGTATTAGGCACTTAGATTACGTTTGTCAGAACACCTTGCCGTTTTACAGGACGTATAGAAGCTTCACAGGCCCTGTTTATGTATTAGGTGTCCCTGATGATTGTGTTCATGTATTAGGCACTTAGATTACGTTTGTCAGAACACCTTGCCGTTTTACAGGACGTATAGAAGCTTTACAGGCCGTGTTTATGTATTAGGTTTCCCTAATGATTGTGTTCATGTATTAGGCACTTAGATTACGTTTGTCAGAACACCTTGCCGTTTTACAGGACGTATAGAAGCTTTACAGGCCGTGTTTATGTATTAGGTTTCCCTGATGATTGTGTTCATGTATTAGGCACTTAGATTACGTTTGTCAGAACACCTTGCCGTTTTACAGGACGTATAGAAGCTTTACAGGCCGTGTTTATGTATTAGGTTTCCCTGATGATTGTGTTCATGTATTAGGCACTTAGATTACGTTTGTCAGAACACCTTGCCGCTTTACAGGACGTATAGAAGCTTTACAGGCCGTGTTTATGTATTAGGTTTCCCTGATGATTGTGTTCATGTATTAGGCACTTAGATTATTGTTGTCAGAACACCTTGCCGTTTTACAGGACGTATAGAAGCTTTACAGGCCGTGTTTATGTATTAGGTTTCCCTGATGATTGTGTTCATGTATTAGGCACTTAGATTACGTTTGTCAGAACACCTTGCCGTTTTACAGGACGTATAGAAGCTTTACAGGCCGTGTTTATGTATTAGGTTTCCCTGATGATTGTGTTCATGTATTAGGCACTTAGATTACGTTTGTCAGAACACCTTGCCGTTTTACAGGACGTATAGAAGCTTTACAGGCCGTGTTTATGTATTAGGTTTCAGACTGATTGTGTCTCATGTATTAGGCACTAGATTATGTTTGTCAGAACACCTTGCCGTTTTACAGGACGTATAGAAGCTTTACAGGCCTGTTTATGTATTAGGTTTCCCTGAATGATTGTGTTCATGTATTAGGCACTTAGATTACGTTTGTCAGAACACCTTGCCGTTTTACAGGACGTATAGAAGCTTTACAGGCCGTGTTTATGTATTAGGTTTCCCTGATGATTGTGTTCATGTATTAGGCACTTAGATTACGTTTGTCAGAACACCTTGCCGTTTTACAGGATGTATAGAAGCTTTACAGGCCGTGTTTATGTATTAGGTTTCCCTAATGATTGTGTTCATGTATTAGGCACTTAGATTACGTTTGTCAGAACACCTTGCCGTTTTACAGGACGTATAGAAGCTTTACAGGCCGTGTTTATGTATTAGGTTTCCCTGATGATTGTGTTCATGTATTAGGCACTTAGATTACGTTTGTCAGAACACCTTGCCGTTTTACAGGACGTATAGAAGCTTTATAGGCCGTGTTTATGTATTAGGTTTCCCTGATGATTGTGTTCATGTATTAGGCACTTAGATTATGTTTGTCAGAACACCTTGCCGTTTACAGGACGTATAGAAGCTTTACAGGCCGTGTTTATGTATTAGGTTTCCCTAATGATTGTGTTCATGTATTAGGCACTTAGATTACGTTTGTCAGAACACCTTGCCGCTTTACAGGACGTATAGAAGCTTTACAGGCCGTGTTTATGTATTAGGTTTCCGTGATAATTGTGTTCATGTATTAGGCACTTAGATTACGTTTGTCAGAACACCTTGCCGTTTTACAGGACGTATAGAAGCTTTATAGGCCGTGTTTATGTATTAGGTTTCCGTGATGATTGTGTTCATGTATTAGGCACTTAGATTACGTTTGTCAGAACACCTTGTCGTTTTACAGGACGTATAGAAGCTTTACAGGCCGTGTTTATGTATTAGGTTTCAGACATGATTTTTCATGTATTAGGGCACTTAGATTATGTTTGTCAGAACACCTTGCCGTTTTACAGGACGTATAGAAGCTTACATGCCTGTTTATGTATTAGGTTTCCCTGATGATTGTTCATGTATTAGGCACTTAGATTACGTTTGTCAGAACACCTTGCCGTTTTACAGGACGTATAGAAGCCTTTACAGGCCGTGTTTATGTATTAGGTTTCCCTGATGATTGTGTTCATGTATTAGGCACTTAGATTACGTTTTGTCAGAACACCTTGCCGTTTTACAGGACGTATAGAAGCTTTACATGCCGTGTTTATGTATAGGTTTTCCCTAATGATTGTGTTCATGTATTAGGCACTTAGATTACGTTTGTCAGAACACCTTGCCGCTTTTACAGGACGTATAGAAGCTTTACAGGCCGTGTTTATGTATTAGGTTTCCCTAATGAATTGTGTTCATGTATTAGGCACTTAGATTATGTTTGTCAGAACACCTTGCCGTTTTACAGGAACGTATAGAAGCTTTACAGGCCATTGTTTATGTATTAGGTTTCCCTGATGATTGTGTTCATGTATTAGGCACTTAGATTACGTTTGTCAGAACACCTTGCCGTTTTACAGGACGTATAGAAGCTTTACAGGCCGTGTTTATGTATTAGGTTTCCCTGATGATTGTGTTCATGTATTAGGCACTTAGATTACGTTTGTCAGAACACCTTGCCGTTTTACAGGACGTATAGAAGCTTTACAGGCCGTGTTTATGTATTAGGTTTCCCTGATGATTGTGTTCATGTATTAGGCACTTAGATTACGTTTGTCAGAACACCTTGCCGTTTTACAGGACGTATAGAAGCTTTACAGGCCGTGTTTATGTATTAGGTTTCCCTGATGATTGTGTTCATGTATTAGGCACTTAGATTACGTTTGTCAGAACACCTTGCCGTTTTACAGGACGTATAGAAGCTTTACAGGCCGTGTTTATGTATTAGGTTTCCCTGATGATTGTGTTCATGTATTAGGCACTTAGATTACGTTTGTCAGAACACCTTGCCGTTTTACAGGACGTATAGAAGCTTTACAGGCCGTGTTTATGTATTAGGTTTCCCTGATGATTGTGTTCATGTATTAGGCACTTAGATTACGTTTGTCAGAACACCTTGCCGTTTTACAGGACGTATAGAAGCTTTACAGGCCGTGTTTATGTATTAGGTTTCCCTGATGATTGTGTTCATGTATTAGGCACTTAGATTACGTTTGTCAGAACACCTTGCCGTTTTACAGGACGTATAGAAGCTTTACAGGCCGTGTTTATGTATTAGGTTTCCCTGATGATTGTGTTCATGTATTAGGCACTTAGATTACGTTTGTCAGAACACCTTGCCGTTTTACAGGACGTATAGAAGCTTTACAGGCCGTGTTTATGTATTAGGTTTCCCTGATGATTGTGTTCATGTATTAGGCACTTAGATTACGTTTGTCAGAACACCTTGCCGTTTTACAGGACGTATAGAAGCTTTACAGGCCGTGTTTATGTATTAGGTTTCCCTGATGATTGTGTTCATGTATTAGGCACTTAGATTACGTTTGTCAGAACACCTTGCCGTTTTACAGGACGTATAGAAGCTTTACAGGCCGTGTTTATGTATTAGGTTTCCCTGATGATTGTGTTCATGTATTAGGCACTTAGATTACGTTTGTCAGAACACCTTGCCGTTTTACAGGACGTATAGAAGCTTTACAGGCCGTGTTTATGTATTAGGTTTCCCTGATGATTGTGTTCATGTATTAGGCACTTAGATTACGTTTGTCAGAACACCTTGCCGTTTTACAGGACGTATAGAAGCTTTACAGGCCGTGTTTATGTATTAGGTTTCCCTGATGATTGTGTTCATGTATTAGGCACTTAGATTACGTTTGTCAGAACACCTTGCCGTTTTACAGGACGTATAGAAGCTTTACAGGCCGTGTTTATGTATTAGGTTTCCTGATGATTGTGTTCATGTATTAGGCACTTAGATTACGTTTGTCAGAATACCTTGCCGTTTTACAGGACGTATAGAAGCTTTACAGGCCGTGTTTATGTATTAGGTTTCCCTGATGATTGTGTTCATGTATTAGGCACTTAGATTACGTTTGTCAGAACACCTTGCCGTTTTACAGGACGTATAGAAGCTTTACAGGCCGTGTTTATGTATTAGGTTTCCCTGATGATTGTGTTCATGTATTAGGCACTTAGATTACGTTTGTCAGAACACCTTGCCGTTTTACAGGACGTATAGAAGCTTTACAGGCCGTGTTTATGTATTAGGTTTCCCTGATGATTGTGTTCATGTATTAGGCACTTAGATTACGTTTGTCAGAACACCTTGCCGTTTTACAGGACGTATAGAAGCTTTACAGGCCGTGTTTATGTATTAGGTTTCCCTGATGATTGTGTTCATGTATTAGGCACTTAGATTACGTTTGTCAGAACACCTTGCCGTTTTACAGGACGTATAGAAGCTTTACAGGCCGTGTTTATGTATTAGGTTTCCCTGATGATTGTGTTCATGTATTAGGCACTTAGATTACGTTTGTCAGAACACCTTGCCGTTTTACAGGACGTATAGAAGCTTTACAGGCCGTGTTTATGTATTAGGTTTCCCTGATGATTGTGTTCATGTATTAGGCACTTAGATTACGTTTGTCAGAACACCTTGCCGTTTTACAGGACGTATAGAAGCTTTACAGGCCGTGTTTATGTATTAGGTTTCCCTGATGATTGTGTTCATGTATTAGGCACTTAGATTACGTTTGTCAGAACACCTTGCCGTTTTACAGGACGTATAGAAGCTTTACAGGCCGTGTTTATGTATTAGGTTTCCCTGATGATTGTGTTCATGTATTAGGCACTTAGATTACGTTTGTCAGAACACCTTGCCGTTTTACAGGACGTATAGAAGCTTTACAGGCCGTGTTTATGTATTAGGTTTCCCTGATGATTGTGTTCATGTATTAGGCACTTAGATTACGTTTGTCAGAACACCTTGCCGTTTTACAGGACGTATAGAAGCTTTACAGGCCGTGTTTATGTATTAGGTTTCCCTGATGATTGTGTTCATGTATTAGGCACTTAGATTACGTTTGTCAGAACACCTTGCCGTTTTACAGGACGTATAGAAGCTTTACAGGCCGTGTTTATGTATTAGGTTTCCCTGATGATTGTGTTCATGTATTAGGCACTTAGATTACGTTTGTCAGAACACCTTGCCGTTTTACAGGACGTATAGAAGCTTTACAGGCCGTGTTTATGTATTAGGTTTCCCTGATGATTGTGTTCATGTATTAGGCACTTAGATTACGTTTGTCAGAACACCTTGCCGTTTTACAGGACGTATAGAAGCTTTACAGGCCGTGTTTATGTATTAGGTTTCCCTGATGATTGTGTTCATGTATTAGGCACTTAGATTACGTTTGTCAGAACACCTTGCCGTTTTACAGGACGTATAGAAGCTTTACAGGCCGTGTTTATGTATTAGGTTTCCCTGATGATTGTGTTCATGTATTAGGCACTTAGATTACGTTTGTCAGAACACCTTGCCGTTTTACAGGACGTATAGAAGCTTTACAGGCCGTGTTTATGTATTAGGTTTCCCTGATGATTGTGTTCATGTATTAGGCACTTAGATTACGTTTGTCAGAACACCTTGCCGTTTTACAGGACGTATAGAAGCTTTACAGGCCGTGTTTATGTATTAGGTTTCCCTGATGATTGTGTTCATGTATTAGGCACTTAGATTACGTTTGTCAGAACACCTTGCCGTTTTACAGGACGTATAGAAGCTTTACAGGCCGTGTTTATGTATTAGGTTTCCCTGATGATTGTGTTCATGTATTAGGCACTTAGATTACGTTTGTCAGAACACCTTGCCGTTTTACAGGACGTATAGAAGCTTTACAGGCCGTGTTTATGTATTAGGTTTCCCTGATGATTGTGTTCATGTATTAGGCACTTAGATTACGTTTGTCAGAACACCTTGCCGTTTTACAGGACGTATAGAAGCTTTACAGGCCGTGTTTATGTATTAGGTTTCCCTGATGATTGTGTTCATGTATTAGGCACTTAGATTACGTTTGTCAGAACACCTTGCCGTTTTACAGGACGTATAGAAGCTTTACAGGCCGTGTTTATGTATTAGGTTTCCCTGATGATTGTGTTCATGTATTAGGCACTTAGATTACGTTTGTCAGAACACCTTGCCGTTTTACAGGACGTATAGAAGCTTTACAGGCCGTGTTTATGTATTAGGTTTCCCTGATGATTGTGTTCATGTATTAGGCACTTAGATTACGTTTGTCAGAACACCTTGCCGTTTTACAGGACGTATAGAAGCTTTACAGGCCGTGTTTATGTATTAGGTTTCCCTGATGATTGTGTTCATGTATTAGGCACTTAGATTACGTTTGTCAGAACACCTTGCCGTTTTACAGGACGTATAGAAGCTTTACAGGCCGTGTTTATGTATTAGGTTTCCCTGATGATTGTGTTCATGTATTAGGCACTTAGATTACGTTTGTCAGAACACCTTGCCGTTTTACAGGACGTATAGAAGCTTTACAGGCCGTGTTTATGTATTAGGTTTCCCTGATGATTGTGTTCATGTATTAGGCACTTAGATTACGTTTGTCAGAACACCTTGCCGTTTTACAGGACGTATAGAAGCTTTACAGGCCGTGTTTATGTATTAGGTTTCCCTGATGATTGTGTTCATGTATTAGGCACTTAGATTACGTTTGTCAGAACACCTTGCCGTTTTACAGGACGTATAGAAGCTTTACAGGCCGTGTTTATGTATTAGGTTTCCCTGATGATTGTGTTCATGTATTAGGCACTTAGATTACGTTTGTCAGAACACCTTGCCGTTTTACAGGACGTATAGAAGCTTTACAGGCCGTGTTTATGTATTAGGTTTCCCTGATGATTGTGTTCATGTATTAGGCACTTAGATTACGTTTGTCAGAACACCTTGCCGTTTTACAGGACGTATAGAAGCTTTACAGGCCGTGTTTATGTATTAGGTTTCCCTGATGATTGTGTTCATGTATTAGGCACTTAGATTACGTTTGTCAGAACACCTTGCCGTTTTACAGGACGTATAGAAGCTTTACAGGCCGTGTTTATGTATTAGGTTTCCCTGATGATTGTGTTCATGTATTAGGCACTTAGATTACGTTTGTCAGAACACCTTGCCGTTTTACAGGACGTATAGAAGCTTTACAGGCCGTGTTTATGTATTAGGTTTCCCTGATGATTGTGTTCATGTATTAGGCACTTAGATTACGTTTGTCAGAACACCTTGCCGTTTTACAGGACGTATAGAAGCTTTACAGGCCGTGTTTATGTATTAGGTTTCCCTGATGATTGTGTTCATGTATTAGGCACTTAGATTACGTTTGTCAGAACACCTTGCCGTTTTACAGGACGTATAGAAGCTTTACAGGCCGTGTTTATGTATTAGGTTTCCCTGATGATTGTGTTCATGTATTAGGCACTTAGATTACGTTTGTCAGAACACCTTGCCGTTTTACAGGACGTATAGAAGCTTTACAGGCCGTGTTTATGTATTAGGTTTCCCTGATGATTGTGTTCATGTATTAGGCACTTAGATTACGTTTGTCAGAACACCTTGCCGTTTTACAGGACGTATAGAAGCTTTACAGGCCGTGTTTATGTATTAGGTTTCCCTGATGATTGTGTTCATGTATTAGGCACTTAGATTACGTTTGTCAGAACACCTTGCCGTTTTACAGGACGTATAGAAGCTTTACAGGCCGTGTTTATGTATTAGGTTTCCCTGATGATTGTGTTCATGTATTAGGCACTTAGATTACGTTTGTCAGAACACCTTGCCGTTTTACAGGACGTATAGAAGCTTTACAGGCCGTGTTTATGTATTAGGTTTCCCTGATGATTGTGTTCATGTATTAGGCACTTAGATTACGTTTGTCAGAACACCTTGCCGTTTTACAGGACGTATAGAAGCTTTACAGGCCGTGTTTATGTATTAGGTTTCCCTGATGATTGTGTTCATGTATTAGGCACTTAGATTACGTTTGTCAGAACACCTTGCCGTTTTACAGGACGTATAGAAGCTTTACAGGCCGTGTTTATGTATTAGGTTTCCCTGATGATTGTGTTCATGTATTAGGCACTTAGATTACGTTTGTCAGAACACCTTGCCGTTTTACAGGACGTATAGAAGCTTTACAGGCCGTGTTTATGTATTAGGTTTCCCTGATGATTGTGTTCATGTATTAGGCACTTAGATTACGTTTGTCAGAACACCTTGCCGTTTTACAGGACGTATAGAAGCTTTACAGGCCGTGTTTATGTATTAGGTTTCCCTGATGATTGTGTTCATGTATTAGGCACTTAGATTACGTTTGTCAGAACACCTTGCCGTTTTACAGGACGTATAGAAGCTTTACAGGCCGTGTTTATGTATTAGGTTTCCCTGATGATTGTGTTCATGTATTAGGCACTTAGATTACGTTTGTCAGAACACCTTGCCGTTTTACAGGACGTATAGAAGCTTTACAGGCCGTGTTTATGTATTAGGTTTCCCTGATGATTGTGTTCATGTATTAGGCACTTAGATTACGTTTGTCAGAACACCTTGCCGTTTTACAGGACGTATAGAAGCTTTACAGGCCGTGTTTATGTATTAGGTTTCCCTGATGATTGTGTTCATGTATTAGGCACTTAGATTACGTTTGTCAGAACACCTTGCCGTTTTACAGGACGTATAGAAGCTTTACAGGCCGTGTTTATGTATTAGGTTTCCCTGATGATTGTGTTCATGTATTAGGCACTTAGATTACGTTTGTCAGAACACCTTGCCGTTTTACAGGACGTATAGAAGCTTTACAGGCCGTGTTTATGTATTAGGTTTCCCTGATGATTGTGTTCATGTATTAGGCACTTAGATTACGTTTGTCAGAACACCTTGCCGTTTTACAGGACGTATAGAAGCTTTACAGGCCGTGTTTATGTATTAGGTTTCCCTGATGATTGTGTTCATGTATTAGGCACTTAGATTACGTTTGTCAGAACACCTTGCCGTTTTACAGGACGTATAGAAGCTTTACAGGCCGTGTTTATGTATTAGGTTTCCCTGATGATTGTGTTCATGTATTAGGCACTTAGATTACGTTTGTCAGAACACCTTGCCGTTTTACAGGACGTATAGAAGCTTTACAGGCCGTGTTTATGTATTAGGTTTCCCTGATGATTGTGTTCATGTATTAGGCACTTAGATTACGTTTGTCAGAACACCTTGCCGTTTTACAGGACGTATAGAAGCTTTACAGGCCGTGTTTATGTATTAGGTTTCCCTGATGATTGTGTTCATGTATTAGGCACTTAGATTACGTTTGTCAGAACACCTTGCCGTTTTACAGGACGTATAGAAGCTTTACAGGCCGTGTTTATGTATTAGGTTTCCCTGATGATTGTGTTCATGTATTAGGCACTTAGATTACGTTTGTCAGAACACCTTGCCGTTTTACAGGACGTATAGAAGCTTTACAGGCCGTGTTTATGTATTAGGTTTCCCTGATGATTGTGTTCATGTATTAGGCACTTAGATTACGTTTGTCAGAACACCTTGCCGTTTTACAGGACGTATAGAAGCTTTACAGGCCGTGTTTATGTATTAGGTTTCCCTGATGATTGTGTTCATGTATTAGGCACTTAGATTACGTTTGTCAGAACACCTTGCCGTTTTACAGGACGTATAGAAGCTTTACAGGCCGTGTTTATGTATTAGGTTTCCCTGATGATTGTGTTCATGTATTAGGCACTTAGATTACGTTTGTCAGAACACCTTGCCGTTTTACAGGACGTATAGAAGCTTTACAGGCCGTGTTTATGTATTAGGTTTCCCTGATGATTGTGTTCATGTATTAGGCACTTAGATTACGTTTGTCAGAACACCTTGCCGTTTTACAGGACGTATAGAAGCTTTACAGGCCGTGTTTATGTATTAGGTTTCCCTGATGATTGTGTTCATGTATTAGGCACTTAGATTACGTTTGTCAGAACACCTTGCCGTTTTACAGGACGTATAGAAGCTTTACAGGCCGTGTTTATGTATTAGGTTTCCCTGATGATTGTGTTCATGTATTAGGCACTTAGATTACGTTTGTCAGAACACCTTGCCGTTTTACAGGACGTATAGAAGCTTTACAGGCCGTGTTTATGTATTAGGTTTCCCTGATGATTGTGTTCATGTATTAGGCACTTAGATTACGTTTGTCAGAACACCTTGCCGTTTTACAGGACGTATAGAAGCTTTACAGGCCGTGTTTATGTATTAGGTTTCCCTGATGATTGTGTTCATGTATTAGGCACTTAGATTACGTTTGTCAGAACACCTTGCCGTTTTACAGGACGTATAGAAGCTTTACAGGCCGTGTTTATGTATTAGGTTTCCCTGATGATTGTGTTCATGTATTAGGCACTTAGATTACGTTTGTCAGAACACCTTGCCGTTTTACAGGACGTATAGAAGCTTTACAGGCCGTGTTTATGTATTAGGTTTCCCTGATGATTGTGTTCATGTATTAGGCACTTAGATTACGTTTGTCAGAACACCTTGCCGTTTTACAGGACGTATAGAAGCTTTACAGGCCGTGTTTATGTATTAGGTTTCCCTGATGATTGTGTTCATGTATTAGGCACTTAGATTACGTTTGTCAGAACACCTTGCCGTTTTACAGGACGTATAGAAGCTTTACAGGCCGTGTTTATGTATTAGGTTTCCCTGATGATTGTGTTCATGTATTAGGCACTTAGATTACGTTTGTCAGAACACCTTGCCGTTTTACAGGACGTATAGAAGCTTTACAGGCCGTGTTTATGTATTAGGTTTCCCTGATGATTGTGTTCATGTATTAGGCACTTAGATTACGTTTGTCAGAACACCTTGCCGTTTTACAGGACGTATAGAAGCTTTACAGGCCGTGTTTATGTATTAGGTTTCCCTGATGATTGTGTTCATGTATTAGGCACTTAGATTACGTTTGTCAGAACACCTTGCCGTTTTACAGGACGTATAGAAGCTTTACAGGCCGTGTTTATGTATTAGGTTTCCCTGATGATTGTGTTCATGTATTAGGCACTTAGATTACGTTTGTCAGAACACCTTGCCGTTTTACAGGACGTATAGAAGCTTTACAGGCCGTGTTTATGTATTAGGTTTCCCTGATGATTGTGTTCATGTATTAGGCACTTAGATTACGTTTGTCAGAACACCTTGCCGTTTTACAGGACGTATAGAAGCTTTACAGGCCGTGTTTATGTATTAGGTTTCCCTGATGATTGTGTTCATGTATTAGGCACTTAGATTACGTTTGTCAGAACACCTTGCCGTTTTACAGGACGTATAGAAGCTTTACAGGCCGTGTTTATGTATTAGGTTTCCCTGATGATTGTGTTCATGTATTAGGCACTTAGATTACGTTTGTCAGAACACCTTGCCGTTTTACAGGACGTATAGAAGCTTTACAGGCCGTGTTTATGTATTAGGTTTCCCTGATGATTGTGTTCATGTATTAGGCACTTAGATTACGTTTGTCAGAACACCTTGCCGTTTTACAGGACGTATAGAAGCTTTACAGGCCGTGTTTATGTATTAGGTTTCCCTGATGATTGTGTTCATGTATTAGGCACTTAGATTACGTTTGTCAGAACACCTTGCCGTTTTACAGGACGTATAGAAGCTTTACAGGCCGTGTTTATGTATTAGGTTTCCCTGATGATTGTGTTCATGTATTAGGCACTTAGATTACGTTTGTCAGAACACCTTGCCGTTTTACAGGACGTATAGAAGCTTTACAGGCCGTGTTTATGTATTAGGTTTCCCTGATGATTGTGTTCATGTATTAGGCACTTAGATTACGTTTGTCAGAACACCTTGCCGTTTTACAGGACGTATAGAAGCTTTACAGGCCGTGTTTATGTATTAGGTTTCCCTGATGATTGTGTTCATGTATTAGGCACTTAGATTACGTTTGTCAGAACACCTTGCCGTTTTACAGGACGTATAGAAGCTTTACAGGCCGTGTTTATGTATTAGGTTTCCCTGATGATTGTGTTCATGTATTAGGCACTTAGATTACGTTTGTCAGAACACCTTGCCGTTTTACAGGACGTATAGAAGCTTTACAGGCCGTGTTTATGTATTAGGTTTCCCTGATGATTGTGTTCATGTATTAGGCACTTAGATTACGTTTGTCAGAACACCTTGCCGTTTTACAGGACGTATAGAAGCTTTACAGGCCGTGTTTATGTATTAGGTTTCCCTGATGATTGTGTTCATGTATTAGGCACTTAGATTACGTTTGTCAGAACACCTTGCCGTTTTACAGGACGTATAGAAGCTTTACAGGCCGTGTTTATGTATTAGGTTTCCCTGATGATTGTGTTCATGTATTAGGCACTTAGATTACGTTTGTCAGAACACCTTGCCGTTTTACAGGACGTATAGAAGCTTTACAGGCCGTGTTTATGTATTAGGTTTCCCTGATGATTGTGTTCATGTATTAGGCACTTAGATTACGTTTGTCAGAACACCTTGCCGTTTTACAGGACGTATAGAAGCTTTACAGGCCGTGTTTATGTATTAGGTTTCCCTGATGATTGTGTTCATGTATTAGGCACTTAGATTACGTTTGTCAGAACACCTTGCCGTTTTACAGGACGTATAGAAGCTTTACAGGCCGTGTTTATGTATTAGGTTTCCCTGATGATTGTGTTCATGTATTAGGCACTTAGATTACGTTTGTCAGAACACCTTGCCGTTTTACAGGACGTATAGAAGCTTTACAGGCCGTGTTTATGTATTAGGTTTCCCTGATGATTGTGTTCATGTATTAGGCACTTAGATTACGTTTGTCAGAACACCTTGCCGTTTTACAGGACGTATAGAAGCTTTACAGGCCGTGTTTATGTATTAGGTTTCCCTGATGATTGTGTTCATGTATTAGGCACTTAGATTACGTTTGTCAGAACACCTTGCCGTTTTACAGGACGTATAGAAGCTTTACAGGCCGTGTTTATGTATTAGGTTTCCCTGATGATTGTGTTCATGTATTAGGCACTTAGATTACGTTTGTCAGAACACCTTGCCGTTTTACAGGACGTATAGAAGCTTTACAGGCCGTGTTTATGTATTAGGTTTCCCTGATGATTGTGTTCATGTATTAGGCACTTAGATTACGTTTGTCAGAACACCTTGCCGTTTTACAGGACGTATAGAAGCTTTACAGGCCGTGTTTATGTATTAGGTTTCCCTGATGATTGTGTTCATGTATTAGGCACTTAGATTACGTTTGTCAGAACACCTTGCCGTTTTACAGGACGTATAGAAGCTTTACAGGCCGTGTTTATGTATTAGGTTTCCCTGATGATTGTGTTCATGTATTAGGCACTTAGATTACGTTTGTCAGAACACCTTGCCGTTTTACAGGACGTATAGAAGCTTTACAGGCCGTGTTTATGTATTAGGTTTCCCTGATGATTGTGTTCATGTATTAGGCACTTAGATTACGTTTGTCAGAACACCTTGCCGTTTTACAGGACGTATAGAAGCTTTACAGGCCGTGTTTATGTATTAGGTTTCCCTGATGATTGTGTTCATGTATTAGGCACTTAGATTACGTTTGTCAGAACACCTTGCCGTTTTACAGGACGTATAGAAGCTTTACAGGCCGTGTTTATGTATTAGGTTTCCCTGATGATTGTGTTCATGTATTAGGCACTTAGATTACGTTTGTCAGAACACCTTGCCGTTTTACAGGACGTATAGAAGCTTTACAGGCCGTGTTTATGTATTAGGTTTCCCTGATGATTGTGTTCATGTATTAGGCACTTAGATTACGTTTGTCAGAACACCTTGCCGTTTTACAGGACGTATAGAAGCTTTACAGGCCGTGTTTATGTATTAGGTTTCCCTGATGATTGTGTTCATGTATTAGGCACTTAGATTACGTTTGTCAGAACACCTTGCCGTTTTACAGGACGTATAGAAGCTTTACAGGCCGTGTTTATGTATTAGGTTTCCCTGATGATTGTGTTCATGTATTAGGCACTTAGATTACGTTTGTCAGAACACCTTGCCGTTTTACAGGACGTATAGAAGCTTTACAGGCCGTGTTTATGTATTAGGTTTCCCTGATGATTGTGTTCATGTATTAGGCACTTAGATTACGTTTGTCAGAACACCTTGCCGTTTTACAGGACGTATAGAAGCTTTACAGGCCGTGTTTATGTATTAGGTTTCCCTGATGATTGTGTTCATGTATTAGGCACTTAGATTACGTTTGTCAGAACACCTTGCCGTTTTACAGGACGTATAGAAGCTTTACAGGCCGTGTTTATGTATTAGGTTTCCCTGATGATTGTGTTCATGTATTAGGCACTTAGATTACGTTTGTCAGAACACCTTGCCGTTTTACAGGACGTATAGAAGCTTTACAGGCCGTGTTTATGTATTAGGTTTCCCTGATGATTGTGTTCATGTATTAGGCACTTAGATTACGTTTGTCAGAACACCTTGCCGTTTTACAGGACGTATAGAAGCTTTACAGGCCGTGTTTATGTATTAGGTTTCCCTGATGATTGTGTTCATGTATTAGGCACTTAGATTACGTTTGTCAGAACACCTTGCCGTTTTACAGGACGTATAGAAGCTTTACAGGCCGTGTTTATGTATTAGGTTTCCCTGATGATTGTGTTCATGTATTAGGCACTTAGATTACGTTTGTCAGAACACCTTGCCGTTTTACAGGACGTATAGAAGCTTTACAGGCCGTGTTTATGTATTAGGTTTCCCTGATGATTGTGTTCATGTATTAGGCACTTAGATTACGTTTGTCAGAACACCTTGCCGTTTTACAGGACGTATAGAAGCTTTACAGGCCGTGTTTATGTATTAGGTTTCCCTGATGATTGTGTTCATGTATTAGGCACTTAGATTACGTTTGTCAGAACACCTTGCCGTTTTACAGGACGTATAGAAGCTTTACAGGCCGTGTTTATGTATTAGGTTTCCCTGATGATTGTGTTCATGTATTAGGCACTTAGATTACGTTTGTCAGAACACCTTGCCGTTTTACAGGACGTATAGAAGCTTTACAGGCCGTGTTTATGTATTAGGTTTCCCTGATGATTGTGTTCATGTATTAGGCACTTAGATTACGTTTGTCAGAACACCTTGCCGTTTTACAGGACGTATAGAAGCTTTACAGGCCGTGTTTATGTATTAGGTTTCCCTGATGATTGTGTTCATGTATTAGGCACTTAGATTACGTTTGTCAGAACACCTTGCCGTTTTACAGGACGTATAGAAGCTTTACAGGCCGTGTTTATGTATTAGGTTTCCCTGATGATTGTGTTCATGTATTAGGCACTTAGATTACGTTTGTCAGAACACCTTGCCGTTTTACAGGACGTATAGAAGCTTTACAGGCCGTGTTTATGTATTAGGTTTCCCTGATGATTGTGTTCATGTATTAGGCACTTAGATTACGTTTGTCAGAACACCTTGCCGTTTTACAGGACGTATAGAAGCTTTACAGGCCGTGTTTATGTATTAGGTTTCCCTGATGATTGTGTTCATGTATTAGGCACTTAGATTACGTTTGTCAGAACACCTTGCCGTTTTACAGGACGTATAGAAGCTTTACAGGCCGTGTTTATGTATTAGGTTTCCCTGATGATTGTGTTCATGTATTAGGCACTTAGATTACGTTTGTCAGAACACCTTGCCGTTTTACAGGACGTATAGAAGCTTTACAGGCCGTGTTTATGTATTAGGTTTCCCTGATGATTGTGTTCATGTATTAGGCACTTAGATTACGTTTGTCAGAACACCTTGCCGTTTTACAGGACGTATAGAAGCTTTACAGGCCGTGTTTATGTATTAGGTTTCCCTGATGATTGTGTTCATGTATTAGGCACTTAGATTACGTTTGTCAGAACACCTTGCCGTTTTACAGGACGTATAGAAGCTTTACAGGCCGTGTTTATGTATTAGGTTTCCCTGATGATTGTGTTCATGTATTAGGCACTTAGATTACGTTTGTCAGAACACCTTGCCGTTTTACAGGACGTATAGAAGCTTTACAGGCCGTGTTTATGTATTAGGTTTCCCTGATGATTGTGTTCATGTATTAGGCACTTAGATTACGTTTGTCAGAACACCTTGCCGTTTTACAGGACGTATAGAAGCTTTACAGGCCGTGTTTATGTATTAGGTTTCCCTGATGATTGTGTTCATGTATTAGGCACTTAGATTACGTTTGTCAGAACACCTTGCCGTTTTACAGGACGTATAGAAGCTTTACAGGCCGTGTTTATGTATTAGGTTTCCCTGATGATTGTGTTCATGTATTAGGCACTTAGATTACGTTTGTCAGAACACCTTGCCGTTTTACAGGACGTATAGAAGCTTTACAGGCCGTGTTTATGTATTAGGTTTCCCTGATGATTGTGTTCATGTATTAGGCACTTAGATTACGTTTGTCAGAACACCTTGCCGTTTTACAGGACGTATAGAAGCTTTACAGGCCGTGTTTATGTATTAGGTTTCCCTGATGATTGTGTTCATGTATTAGGCACTTAGATTACGTTTGTCAGAACACCTTGCCGTTTTACAGGACGTATAGAAGCTTTACAGGCCGTGTTTATGTATTAGGTTTCCCTGATGATTGTGTTCATGTATTAGGCACTTAGATTACGTTTGTCAGAACACCTTGCCGTTTTACAGGACGTATAGAAGCTTTACAGGCCGTGTTTATGTATTAGGTTTCCCTGATGATTGTGTTCATGTATTAGGCACTTAGATTACGTTTGTCAGAACACCTTGCCGTTTTACAGGACGTATAGAAGCTTTACAGGCCGTGTTTATGTATTAGGTTTCCCTGATGATTGTGTTCATGTATTAGGCACTTAGATTACGTTTGTCAGAACACCTTGCCGTTTTACAGGACGTATAGAAGCTTTACAGGCCGTGTTTATGTATTAGGTTTCCCTGATGATTGTGTTCATGTATTAGGCACTTAGATTACGTTTGTCAGAACACCTTGCCGTTTTACAGGACGTATAGAAGCTTTACAGGCCGTGTTTATGTATTAGGTTTCCCTGATGATTGTGTTCATGTATTAGGCACTTAGATTACGTTTGTCAGAACACCTTGCCGTTTTACAGGACGTATAGAAGCTTTACAGGCCGTGTTTATGTATTAGGTTTCCCTGATGATTGTGTTCATGTATTAGGCACTTAGATTACGTTTGTCAGAACACCTTGCCGTTTTACAGGACGTATAGAAGCTTTACAGGCCGTGTTTATGTATTAGGTTTCCCTGATGATTGTGTTCATGTATTAGGCACTTAGATTACGTTTGTCAGAACACCTTGCCGTTTTACAGGACGTATAGAAGCTTTACAGGCCGTGTTTATGTATTAGGTTTCCCTGATGATTGTGTTCATGTATTAGGCACTTAGATTACGTTTGTCAGAACACCTTGCCGTTTTACAGGACGTATAGAAGCTTTACAGGCCGTGTTTATGTATTAGGTTTCCCTGATGATTGTGTTCATGTATTAGGCACTTAGATTACGTTTGTCAGAACACCTTGCCGTTTTACAGGACGTATAGAAGCTTTACAGGCCGTGTTTATGTATTAGGTTTCCCTGATGATTGTGTTCATGTATTAGGCACTTAGATTACGTTTGTCAGAACACCTTGCCGTTTTACAGGACGTATAGAAGCTTTACAGGCCGTGTTTATGTATTAGGTTTCCCTGATGATTGTGTTCATGTATTAGGCACTTAGATTACGTTTGTCAGAACACCTTGCCGTTTTACAGGACGTATAGAAGCTTTACAGGCCGTGTTTATGTATTAGGTTTCCCTGATGATTGTGTTCATGTATTAGGCACTTAGATTACGTTTGTCAGAACACCTTGCCGTTTTACAGGACGTATAGAAGCTTTACAGGCCGTGTTTATGTATTAGGTTTCCCTGATGATTGTGTTCATGTATTAGGCACTTAGATTACGTTTGTCAGAACACCTTGCCGTTTTACAGGACGTATAGAAGCTTTACAGGCCGTGTTTATGTATTAGGTTTCCCTGATGATTGTGTTCATGTATTAGGCACTTAGATTACGTTTGTCAGAACACCTTGCCGTTTTACAGGACGTATAGAAGCTTTACAGGCCGTGTTTATGTATTAGGTTTCCCTGATGATTGTGTTCATGTATTAGGCACTTAGATTACGTTTGTCAGAACACCTTGCCGTTTTACAGGACGTATAGAAGCTTTACAGGCCGTGTTTATGTATTAGGTTTCCCTGATGATTGTGTTCATGTATTAGGCACTTAGATTACGTTTGTCAGAACACCTTGCCGTTTTACAGGACGTATAGAAGCTTTACAGGCCGTGTTTATGTATTAGGTTTCCCTGATGATTGTGTTCATGTATTAGGCACTTAGATTACGTTTGTCAGAACACCTTGCCGTTTTACAGGACGTATAGAAGCTTTACAGGCCGTGTTTATGTATTAGGTTTCCCTGATGATTGTGTTCATGTATTAGGCACTTAGATTACGTTTGTCAGAACACCTTGCCGTTTTACAGGACGTATAGAAGCTTTACAGGCCGTGTTTATGTATTAGGTTTCCCTGATGATTGTGTTCATGTATTAGGCACTTAGATTACGTTTGTCAGAACACCTTGCCGTTTTACAGGACGTATAGAAGCTTTACAGGCCGTGTTTATGTATTAGGTTTCCCTGATGATTGTGTTCATGTATTAGGCACTTAGATTACGTTTGTCAGAACACCTTGCCGTTTTACAGGACGTATAGAAGCTTTACAGGCCGTGTTTATGTATTAGGTTTCCCTGATGATTGTGTTCATGTATTAGGCACTTAGATTACGTTTGTCAGAACACCTTGCCGTTTTACAGGACGTATAGAAGCTTTACAGGCCGTGTTTATGTATTAGGTTTCCCTGATGATTGTGTTCATGTATTAGGCACTTAGATTACGTTTGTCAGAACACCTTGCCGTTTTACAGGACGTATAGAAGCTTTACAGGCCGTGTTTATGTATTAGGTTTCCCTGATGATTGTGTTCATGTATTAGGCACTTAGATTATGTTTGTCAGAACACCTTGCCGTTTTACAGGACGTATAGAAGCTTTACAGGCCGTGTTTATGTATTAGGTTTCCCTGATGATTGTGTTCATGTATTAGGCACTTAGATTACGTTTGTCAGAACACCTTGCCGTTTTACAGGACGTATAGAAGCTTTACAGGCCGTGTTTATGTATTAGGTTTCCCTGATGATTGTGTTCATGTATTAGGCACTTAGATTACGTTTGTCAGAACACCTTGCCGTTTTACAGGACGTATAGAAGCTTTACATGCAGTGTTTATGTATTAGGTTTCCCTGATGATTGTGTTCATGTATTAGGCACTTAGATTATGTTTGTCAGAACACCTTGCCGTTTTATAGGACGTATAGAAGCTTTACAGGCCGTGTTTATGTATTAGGTTCCCTGATGATTGTGTTCATGTATTAGGCACTTAGATTACGTTTGTCAGAATACCTTGCCGTTTTACAGGACGTATAGAATCTTTACAGGCCGTGTTTATGTATTAGGTTTCCCTGATGATTGTGTTCATGTATTAGGCACTTAGATTACGTTTGTCAGAACACCTTGCCGTTTTACAGGACGTATAGAAGCTTTACAGGCCGTGTTTATGTATTAGGTTTCCCTGATGATTGTGTTCATGTATTAGGCACTTAGATTACGTTTGTCAGAACACCTTGCCGTTTTACAGGACGTATAGAAGCTTTACAGGCCGTATTTATGTATTAGGTTTCCCTGATGATTGTGTTCATGTATTAGGCACTTAGATTACGTTTGTCAGAACACCTTGCCGTTTTACAGGATGTATAGAAGCTTTACAGGCCGTGTTTATGTATTAGGTTTCCCTAATGATTGTGTTCATGTATTAGGCACTTAGATTACGTTTGTCAGAACACCTTGCCGTTTTACAGGACGTATAGAAGCTTTACAGGCCGTGTTTATGTATTAGGTTTCCCTGATGATTGTGTTCATGTATTAGGCACTTAGATTACGTTTGTCAGAACACCTTGCCGTTTTACAGGACGTATAGAAGCTTTACAGGCCGTGTTTATGTATTAGGTTTCCCTGATGATTGTGTTCATGTATTAGGCACTTAGATTACGTTTGTCAGAACACCTTGCCGTTTTACAGGACGTATAGAAGCTTTACAGGCCGTGTTTATGTATTAGGTTTCCCTGATGATTGTGTTCATGTATTAGGCACTTAGATTACGTTTGTCAGAACACCTTGCCGTTTTACAGGACGTATAGAAGCTTTACAGGCCGTGTTTATGTATTAGGTTTCCCTGATGATTGTGTTCATGTATTAGGCACTTAGATTACGTTTGTCAGAACACCTTGCCGTTTTACAGGACGTATAGAAGCTTTACAGGCCGTGTTTATGTATTAGGTTTCCCTGATGATTGTGTTCATGTATTAGGCACTTAGATTACGTTTGTCAGAACACCTTGCCGTTTTACAGGACGTATAGAAGCTTTACAGGCCGTGTTTATGTATTAGGTTTCCCTGATGATTGTGTTCATGTATTAGGCACTTAGATTACGTTTGTCAGAACACCTTGCCGTTTTACAGGACGTATAGAAGCTTTACAGGCCGTGTTTATGTATTAGGTTTCCCTGATGATTGTGTTCATGTATTAGGCACTTAGATTACGTTTGTCAGAACACCTTGCCGTTTTACAGGACGTATAGAAGCTTTACAGGCCGTGTTTATGTATTAGGTTTCCCTGATGATTGTGTTCATGTATTAGGCACTTAGATTACGTTTGTCAGAACACCTTGCCGTTTTACAGGACGTATAGAAGCTTTACAGGCCGTGTTTATGTATTAGGTTTCCCTGATGATTGTGTTCATGTATTAGGCACTTAGATTACGTTTGTCAGAACACCTTGCCGTTTTACAGGACGTATAGAAGCTTTACAGGCCGTGTTTATGTATTAGGTTTCCCTGATGATTGTGTTCATGTATTAGGCACTTAGATTACGTTTGTCAGAACACCTTGCCGTTTTACAGGACGTATAGAAGCTTTACAGGCCGTGTTTATGTATTAGGTTTCCCTGATGATTGTGTTCATGTATTAGGCACTTAGATTACGTTTGTCAGAACACCTTGCCGTTTTACAGGACGTATAGAAGCTTTACAGGCCGTGTTTATGTATTAGGTTTCCCACATGATTGTGTTCATGTATTAGGCACTTAGATTACGTTTGTCAGAACACCTTGCCGTTTTACAGGACGTATAGAAGCTTTACAGGCCGTGTTTATGTATTAGGTTTCCCTGATGATTGTGTTCATGTATTAGGCACTTAGATTACGTTTGTCAGAACACCTTGCCGTTTTACAGGACGTATAGAAGCTTTACAGGCCGTGTTTATGTATTAGGTTTCCCTGATGATTGTGTTCATGTATTAGGCACTTAGATTACGTTTGTCAGAACACCTTGCCGTTTTACAGGACGTATAGAAGCTTTACAGGCCGTGTTTATGTATTAGGTTTCCCTGATGATTGTGTTCATGTATTAGGCACTTAGATTACGTTTGTCAGAACACCTTGCCGTTTTACAGGACGTATAGAAGCTTTACAGGCCGTGTTTATGTATTAGGTTTCCCTGATGATTGTGTTCATGTATTAGGCACTTAGATTACGTTTGTCAGAACACCTTGCCGTTTTACAGGACGTATAGAAGCTTTACAGGCCGTGTTTATGTATTAGGTTTCCCTGATGATTGTGTTCATGTATTAGGCACTTAGATTACGTTTGTCAGAACACCTTGCCGTTTTACAGGACGTATAGAAGCTTTACAGGCCGTGTTTATGTATTAGGTTTCCCTGATGATTGTGTTCATGTATTAGGCACTTAGATTACGTTTGTCAGAATACCTTGCCGTTTTACAGGACGTATAGAAACTTTACAGGCCGTGTTTATGTATTAGGTTTTACCCTGATGTGTGTTCATGTATTAGGCACTTAGATTACATTTGTCAGAACACCTTGCCGTTTACAGGACGTATAGAAAGCTTTACAGGCCGTGTTTTTGTATTAGTTTTCCCTGATGATTGTGTTCATTTATTAGGCACTTAGATTACGTTTGTCAGAACACCTTGCCGTTTTAACAGGACGTATAGAAGCCTTACAGGCCGTGTTTATGTATTAGGTTTGACACATGATTGTGTTCATGTATTAGGCACTTAGATTACGTTTGTCAGAACACCTTGCCGTTTTTACAGGACGTATAGAAACTTACATGCCGTGTTTTATGTATTAGGTTTTCCCTGATGATTGTGTTCATGTATTAGGCACTTAGATTATGTTTGTCAGAACACCTTGCCGTTTTAACAGGACGTATAGAAGCTTTACAGGCCGTGTTTATGTATTAGGTTTCCCTGATGATTGGTGTTCATGTATTAGGCACTTAGATTACGTTTGTCAGAACACCTTGCTGTTTACAGGACGTATAGAAGCTTTATAGGCCGTGTTTGGTTATTAGGTGTCCCTGATGATTGTGTTCATGTATTAGGCACTTAGATTACGTTTGTCAGAACACCTTGCCGTTTACATGACGTATAGAGCTTTACAAGCCGTGTTTATGTATTAGGTTTCCCTGATGATTGTGTTCATGTATTTGGCACTTAGATTACGTTTGTCAGAACACCTTGCCCTTTACATGACGTAGAGAAGCTTTACAGGCTGTGTTTATGTATTAGGTTTCCCTGATGATTGTGTTCATGTATTAGGCACTTAGATTATGTTTGTCAGAACACCTTGCCGTTTTACAGGACGTATAGAAGCTTTATAGGCCGTGTTTATGTATTAGGTTTCCCTGATGATTGTGTTCATGTATTAGGGCACTTAGATTACGTTTGTCAGAACACCTTGCTGTTTACAGGACGTATAGAAGCTTTACAGGCCGTGTTTATGTATTAGGTTTCCCTGATGATTGTGTTCATGTATTAGGCACTTAGATTACGTTTGTCAGAACACCTTGCCGTTTACAGGACGTATAGAAGCTTTACAGGCCGTGTTTTTGTATTAGGTTTCACACATGATTGTGTTCATGTATTAGGCACTTAGATTACGTTTGTCTGAACACCTTGCCGTTTTACAGGAAGTATAGAAGCTTTACAGGCCGTGTTTATGTATTAGGTTTCCCTGATGATTGTGTTCATGTATTAGGCACTTAGATTACGTTTGGCAGAACACCTTGCTGTTTTACAGGACGTATAGAAGCTTTACAGGCCGTGTTTATGTATTAGGTATCCCTGATGATTGTGTTCATGTATTTGGCACTTAGATTACGTTTGTCAGAACACCTTGCCCTTTTACATGACGTATAGAAGCTTTACAGGCTGTGTTTATGTATTAGGTTTCACACATGATTGTGTTCATGTATTAGGCACTTAGATTACGTTTGTCAGAACACCTTGCCGTTTTACAGGACGTATAGAAGCTTTACAGGCCGTGTTTATGTATTAGGTTTCACACATGATTGTGTTCATGTATTAGGCACTTAGATTACGTTTGTCTGAACACCTTGCCGTTTTACAGGACGTATAGAAGCTTTACAGGCCGTGTTTATGTATTAGGTTTCCCTGATGATTGTGTTCATGTATTAGGCACTTAGATTACGTTTGTCAGAACACCTTGCCGTTTTACAGGACGTATAGAAGCTTTACAGGCCATGTTTTTGTATTAGGTTTCACACATGATTGTGTTCATGTATTAGGCACTTAGATTACGTTTGTCAGAATACCTTGCCGTTTTACAGGACGTATAGAAACTTTACAGGCCGTGTTTATGTATTAGGTTTTACCCTGATGATTGTGTTCATGTATTAGGCACTTAGATTACATTTGTCAGAACACCTTGCCGTTTTACAGGACGTATAGAAGCTTTACAGGCCGTGTTTTGTATTAGGTTTCCCTGATGATTGTGTTCATGTATTAGGCACTTAGATTACGTTTGTCAGAACACCTTGCCGTTTTACAGGACGTATAGATGCTTTACAGGCCGTGTTTTGTATTAGGTTTCACACATGATTATGTTCATGTATTAGGCACTTAGATTACGTTTGTCAGAACACCTTGCCGTTTTACAGGACGTATAGAAGCTTTACAGGCCGTGTTTATGTATTAGGTTTCACACATGATTGTGTTCATGTATTAGGCACTTAGATTACGTTTGTCAGAATACCTTGCCGTTTTACAGGACGTATAGAAACTTTACAGGCCGTGTTTATGTATTAGGTTTTACCCTGATGATTGTGTTCATGTATTAGGCACTTAGATTACGTTTGTCAGAACACCTTGCCATTTTACAGGACGTATAGAAGCTTTACAGGCCGTGTTTATGTATTAGGTTTCCCTGATGACTGTGTTCATGTATTAGGCACTTAGATTACATTTGTCAGAACACCTTGCCGTTTTACAGGACGTATAGAAGCTTTATAGGCCGTGTTTATGTATTAGGTTTCCCTGATGATTGTGTTCATGTATTAGGCACTTAGATTACGTTTGTCAGAACACCTTGCTGTTTTACAGGACGTATAGAAGCTTTACAGGCCGTGTTTATGTATTAGGTTTCCCTGATGATTGTGTTCATGTATTAGGCACTTAGATTACGTTTGTCAGAACACCTTGCCGTTTTACAGGACGTATAGAAGCTTTACAGGCCGTGTTTTTGTATTAGGTTTCACACATGATTGTGTTCATGTATTAGGCACTTAGATTACGTTTGTCTGAACACCTTGCCGTTTTACAGGACGTATAGAAGCTTTACAGGCCGTGTTTATGTATTAGGTTTCCCTGATGATTGTGTTCATGTATTAGGCACTTAGATTACGTTTGTCAGAACACCTTGCTGTTTTACAGGACGTATAGAAGCTTTACAGGCCGTGTTTATGTATTAGGTTTCCCTGATGATTGTGTTCATGTATTAGGCACTTAGATTACGTTTGTCAGAACACCTTGCTGTTTTACAGGACGTATAGAAGCTTTACAGGCCGTGTTTATGTATTAGGTATCCCTGATGATTGTGTTCATGTATTTGGCACTTAGATTACGTTTGTCAGAACACCTTGCCCTTTTACATGACGTATAGAAGCTTTACAGGCTGTGTTTATGTATTAGGTTTCACACATGATTGTGTTCATGTATTAGGCACTTAGATTACGTTTGTCAGAACACCTTGCCGTTTTACAGGACGTATAGAAGATTTACAGGCCGTGTTTATGTATTAGGTTTCACACATGATTGTGTTCATGTATTAGGCACTTAGATTACGTTTGTCTGAACACCTTGCCGTTTTACAGGACGTATAGAAGCTTTACAGGCCGTGTTTATGTATTAGGTTTCCCTGATGATTGTGTTCATGTATTAGGCACTTAGATTACGTTTGTCAGAACACCTTGCCGTTTTACAGGACGTATAGAAGCTTTACAGGCCATGTTTTGTATTAGGTTTCACACATGATTGTGTTCATGTATTAGGCACTTAGATTACGTTTGTCAGAATACCTTGCCGTTTTACAGGACGTATAGAAACTTTACAGGCCGTGTTTATGTATTAGGTTTTACCCTGATGATTGTGTTCATGTATTAGGCACTTAGATTACATTTGTCAGAACACCTTGCCGTTTTACAGGACGTATAGAAGCTTTACAGGCCGTGTTTTTGTATTAGGTTTCCCTGATGATTGTGTTCATGTATTAGGCACTTAGATTACGTTTGTCAGAACACCTTGCCGTTTTACAGGACGTATAGATGCTTTACAGGCCGTGTTTTTGTATTAGGTTTCACACATGATTATGTTCATGTATTAGGCACTTAGATTACGTTTGTCAGAACACCTTGCCGTTTTACAGGACGTATAGAAGCTTTACAGGCCGTGTTTATGTATTAGGTTTCACACATGATTGTGTTCATGTATTAGGCACTTAGATTACGTTTGTCAGAATACCTTGCCGTTTTACAGGACGTATAGAAACTTTACAGGCCGTGTTTATGTATTAGGTTTTACCCTGATGATTGTGTTCATGTATTAGGCACTTAGATTACGTTTGTCAGAACACCTTGCCATTTTACAGGACGTATAGAAGCTTTACAGGCCGTGTTTATGTATTAGGTTTCCCTGATGACTGTGTTCATGTATTAGGCACTTAGATTACATTTGTCAGAATACCTTGCCGTTTTACAAGACGTATAGAAGCTTTACAGGCCGTGTTTATGTATTAGGTTTCCCTGATGATTGTGTTCATGTATTAGGCACTTAGATTACGTTTGTCAGAACACCTTGCCATTTTACAGGACGTATAGAAGCTTTACAGGCCGTGTTTATGTATTAGGTTTCACACATGATTGTGTTCATGTATTTGGCACTTAGATTACGTTTGTCAGAACACCTTGCCGTTTTACATGACGTATAGAAGCTTTACAGGCTGTGTTTTTGTATTAGGTTTCACACATGATTGTGTTCATGTATTAGGCACTTAGATTACGTTTGTCAGAACACCTTGCCATTTTACAGGACGTATAGAAGCTTTACAGGCCGTGTTTATGTATTAGGTTTCACACATGATTGTGTTCATGTATTAGGCACTTAGATTACGTTTGTCTGAACACCTTGCCGTTTTGCAGGACGTATAGAAGCTTTACATGCCGTGTTTTTGTATTAGGTTTCACTGATGATTGTGTTCATGTATTAGGCACTTAGATTACGTTTGTCAGAACACCTTGCCGTTTTACAGGACGTATAGAAGCTTTACAGGCCGTGTTTTTGTATTAGGTTTCCCTGATGATTGTGTTCATTTATTAGGCACTTAGATTACGTTTGTCAGAACACCTTGCCGTTTTACAGGACGTATAGAAGCTTTACAGGCCGTGTTTATGTATTAGGTTTGACACATGATTGTGTTCATGTATTAGGCACTTAGATTACGTTTGTCAGAACACCTTGCCGTTTTATAGGACGTATAGAAGCTTTGCAGGCCGTGTTTATGTATAAGTTTCACACATGATTGTGTTCATGTATTAGGCACTTAGATTACGTTTGTCAGAACACCTTGCCGTTTTACATGACGTATAGAAGCTTTACATGCCGTGTTTATGTATTAGGTTTCCCTGATGATTGTGTTCATGTATTAAGCACTTAGATTACGTTTGTCAGAACACCTAGCCATTTTACAGGATGTATAGAAGCTTTACAGGCCGTGTTTTTGTATTAGGTTTCACACATGATTGTGTTCATATATTAGGCACTTAGATTACGTTTGTCAGAACACCTTGCCGTTTTACAGGACGTATAGAAGCTTTACAGGCCGTGTTTATGTATTAGGTTTCACACATGATTGTGTTCATGTATTAGGCACTTAGATTACGTTTGTCAGAACACCTTGCCATTTTACAGGACGTATAGAAGCTTTACAGGCCGTGTTTATGTATTAGGTTTCACACATGATTGTGTTCATGTATTTGGCACTTAGATTACGTTTGTCAGAACACCTTGCCGTTTTACATGACGTATAGAAGCTTTACAGGCTGTGTTTTTGTATTAGGTTTCACACATGATTATGTTCATGTATTAGGCACTTAGATTACGTTTGTCAGAACACCTTGCCATTTTACAGGACGTATAGAAGCTTTACAGGCCGTGTTTATGTATTAGGTTTCACACATGATTGTGTTCATGTATTAGGCACTTAGATTACGTTTGTCTGAACACCTTGCCGTTTTGCAGGACGTATAGAAGCTTTACATGCCGTGTTTTTGTATTAGGTTTCACTGATGATTGTGTTCATGTATTAGGCACTTAGATTACGTTTGTCAGAACACCTTGCCGTTTTACAGGACGTATAGAAGCTTTACAGGCCGTGTTTTTGTATTAGGTTTCCCTGATGATTGTGTTCATTTATTAGGCACTTAGATTACGTTTGTCAGAACACCTTGCCGTTTTACAGGACGTATAGAAGCTTTACAGGCCGTGTTTATGTATTAGGTTTGACACATGATTGTGTTCATGTATTAGGCACTTAGATTACGTTTGTCAGAACACCTTGCCGTTTTATAGGACGTATAGAAGCTTTGCAGGCCGTGTTTATGTATAAGTTTCACACATGATTGTGTTCATGTATTAGGCACTTAGATTACGTTTGTCAGAACACCTTGCCGTTTTACATGACGTATAGAAGCTTTACATGCCGTGTTTATGTATTAGGTTTCCCTGATGATTGTGTTCATGTATTAAGCACTTAGATTACGTTTGTCAGAACACCTAGCCATTTTACAGGACGTATAGAAGCTTTACAGGCCGTGTTTTTGTATTAGGTTTCACACATGATTGTGTTCATATATTAGGCACTTAGATTACGTTTGTCAGAACACCTTGCCGTTTTACAGGACGTATAGAAGCTTTACAGGCCGTGTTTATGTATTAGGTTTCACACATGATTGTGTTCATGTATTAGGCACTTAGATTACGTTTGTCAGAACACCTTTAAGTTTTACAGGATGTATAGAAGCTTTACAGGCCGTATTTATGTATTAGGTTTCCCTAGAGCAAATGAGCAAGTCAGGACATATACGTTTGTCCGTACAAGTTCGCACCTTCTTCAGACCTAGGGTTCTTATGAAGAATTATAGACTTCGCAGATGATTGTGTTTATAAGGGTCACATCGTGAGTTAACCGAACATGTTACAATCACACATGATTGTGTTCATGTATTAGGTACTTAGAATACGTTTGTCAGAACACCTTGTCGTTTTACAGAACGTATAGATGCTTTACATGCCGTGTTTATGTATTAGGTTTCACACATGATTGTGTTCATGTCTTAGGCACTTAGATTACGTTTGTCAGAACACCTTGCCGTTTTACAGGACGTATAGAAGCTTTACAGGCCGTGTTTATGTATTAGGTTTCCCTGATGATTGTGTTCATGTATTAGGCACTTAAATTACGTTTGTCAGAACACCTTGCCGTTTTACAGGACGTATAGAAACTTTACATGCCGTGTTTATGTATTAGGTTTCCCTGATGATTGTGTTCATGTATTAGGCACTTAGATTATGTTTGTCAGAACACCTTGCCGTTTTACAGGACGTATAGAAGCTTTACAGGCCGTGTTTATGTATTAGGTTTCCCTGATGATTGTGTTCATGTATTAGGCACTTAGATTACGTTTGTCAGAACACCTTGCTGTTTTACAGGACGTATAGAAGCTTTATAGGCCGTGTTTGTGTATTAGGTTTCCCTGATGATTGTGTTCATGTATTAGGCACTTAGATTACGTTTGTCAGAACACCTTGCCGTTTTACATGACGTATAGAAGCTTTACAAGCCGTGTTTATGTATTAGGTTTCCCTGATGATTGTGTTCATGTATTTGGCACTTAGATTACGTTTGTCAGAACACCTTGCCCTTTTACATGACGTATAGAAGCTTTACAGGCTGTGTTTATGTATTAGGTTTCCCTGATGATTGTGTTCATGTATTAGGCACTTAGATTATGTTTGTCAGAACACCTTGCCGTTTTACAGGACGTATAGAAGCTTTATAGGCCGTGTTTATGTATTAGGTTTCCCTGATGATTGTGTTCATGTATTAGGCACTTAGATTACGTTTGTCAGAACACCTTGCTGTTTTACAGGACGTATAGAAGCTTTACAGGCCGTGTTTATGTATTAGGTTTCCCTGATGATTGTGTTCATGTATTAGGCACTTAGATTACGTTTGTCAGAACACCTTGCCGTTTTACAGGACGTATAGAAGCTTTACAGGCCGTGTTTTTGTATTAGGTTTCACACATGATTGTGTTCATGTATTAGGCACTTAGATTACGTTTGTCTGAACACCTTGCCGTTTTACAGGACGTATAGAAGCTTTACAGGCCGTGTTTATGTATTAGGTTTCCCTGATGATTGTGTTCATGTATTAGGCACTTAGATTACGTTTGGCAGAACACCTTGCTGTTTTACAGGACGTATAGAAGCTTTACAGGCCGTGTTTATGTATTAGGTATCCCTGATGATTGTGTTCATGTATTTGGCACTTAGATTACGTTTGTCAGAACACCTTGCCCTTTTACATGACGTATAGAAGCTTTACAGGCTGTGTTTATGTATTAGGTTTCACACATGATTGTGTTCATGTATTAGGCACTTAGATTACGTTTGTCAGAACACCTTGCCGTTTTACAGGACGTATAGAAGCTTTACAGGCCGTGTTTATGTATTAGGTTTCACACATGATTGTGTTCATGTATTAGGCACTTAGATTACGTTTGTCTGAACACCTTGCCGTTTTACAGGACGTATAGAAGCTTTACAGGCCGTGTTTATGTATTAGGTTTCCCTGATGATTGTGTTCATGTATTAGGCACTTAGATTACGTTTGTCAGAACACCTTGCCGTTTTACAGGACGTATAGAAGCTTTACAGGCCATGTTTTTGTATTAGGTTTCACACATGATTGTGTTCATGTATTAGGCACTTAGATTACGTTTGTCAGAATACCTTGCCGTTTTACAGGACGTATAGAAACTTTACAGGCCGTGTTTATGTATTAGGTTTTACCCTGATGATTGTGTTCATGTATTAGGCACTTAGATTACATTTGTCAGAACACCTTGCCGTTTTACAGGACGTATAGAAGCTTTACAGGCCGTGTTTTTGTATTAGGTTTCCCTGATGATTGTGTTCATGTATTAGGCACTTAGATTACGTTTGTCAGAACACCTTGCCGTTTTACAGGACGTATAGATGCTTTACAGGCCGTGTTTTTGTATTAGGTTTCACACATGATTATGTTCATGTATTAGGCACTTAGATTACGTTTGTCAGAACACCTTGCCGTTTTACAGGACGTATAGAAGCTTTACAGGCCGTGTTTATGTATTAGGTTTCACACATGATTGTGTTCATGTATTAGGCACTTAGATTACGTTTGTCAGAATACCTTGCCGTTTTACAGGACGTATAGAAACTTTACAGGCCGTGTTTATGTATTAGGTTTTACCCTGATGATTGTGTTCATGTATTAGGCACTTAGATTACGTTTGTCAGAACACCTTGCCATTTTACAGGACGTATAGAAGCTTTACAGGCCGTGTTTATGTATTAGGTTTCCCTGATGACTGTGTTCATGTATTAGGCACTTAGATTACATTTGTCAGAACACCTTGCCGTTTTACAGGACGTATAGAAGCTTTATAGGCCGTGTTTATGTATTAGGTTTCCCTGATGATTGTGTTCATGTATTAGGCACTTAGATTACGTTTGTCAGAACACCTTGCTGTTTTACAGGACGTATAGAAGCTTTACAGGCCGTGTTTATGTATTAGGTTTCCCTGATGATTGTGTTCATGTATTAGGCACTTAGATTACGTTTGTCAGAACACCTTGCCGTTTTACAGGACGTATAGAAGCTTTACAGGCCGTGTTTTTGTATTAGGTTTCACACATGATTGTGTTCATGTATTAGGCACTTAGATTACGTTTGTCTGAACACCTTGCCGTTTTACAGGACGTATAGAAGCTTTACAGGCCGTGTTTATGTATTAGGTTTCCCTGATGATTGTGTTCATGTATTAGGCACTTAGATTACGTTTGTCAGAACACCTTGCTGTTTTACAGGACGTATAGAAGCTTTACAGGCCGTGTTTATGTATTAGGTTTCCCTGATGATTGTGTTCATGTATTAGGCACTTAGATTACGTTTGTCAGAACACCTTGCTGTTTTACAGGACGTATAGAAGCTTTACAGGCCGTGTTTATGTATTAGGTATCCCTGATGATTGTGTTCATGTATTTGGCACTTAGATTACGTTTGTCAGAACACCTTGCCCTTTTACATGACGTATAGAAGCTTTACAGGCTGTGTTTATGTATTAGGTTTCACACATGATTGTGTTCATGTATTAGGCACTTAGATTACGTTTGTCAGAACACCTTGCCGTTTTACAGGACGTATAGAAGCTTTACAGGCCGTGTTTATGTATTAGGTTTCACACATGATTGTGTTCATGTATTAGGCACTTAGATTACGTTTGTCTGAACACCTTGCCGTTTTACAGGACGTATAGAAGCTTTACAGGCCGTGTTTATGTATTAGGTTTCCCTGATGATTGTGTTCATGTATTAGGCACTTAGATTACGTTTGTCAGAACACCTTGCCGTTTTACAGGACGTATAGAAGCTTTACAGGCCATGTTTTTGTATTAGGTTTCACACATGATTGTGTTCATGTATTAGGCACTTAGATTACGTTTGTCAGAATACCTTGCCGTTTTACAGGACGTATAGAAACTTTACAGGCCGTGTTTATGTATTAGGTTTTACCCTGATGATTGTGTTCATGTATTAGGCACTTAGATTACATTTGTCAGAACACCTTGCCGTTTTACAGGACGTATAGAAGCTTTACAGGCCGTGTTTTTGTATTAGGTTTCCCTGATGATTGTGTTCATGTATTAGGCACTTAGATTACGTTTGTCAGAACACCTTGCCGTTTTACAGGACGTATAGATGCTTTACAGGCCGTGTTTTTGTATTAGGTTTCACACATGATTATGTTCATGTATTAGGCACTTAGATTACGTTTGTCAGAACACCTTGCCGTTTTACAGGACGTATAGAAGCTTTACAGGCCGTGTTTATGTATTAGGTTTCACACATGATTGTGTTCATGTATTAGGCACTTAGATTACGTTTGTCAGAATACCTTGCCGTTTTACAGGACGTATAGAAACTTTACAGGCCGTGTTTATGTATTAGGTTTTACCCTGATGATTGTGTTCATGTATTAGGCACTTAGATTACGTTTGTCAGAACACCTTGCCATTTTACAGGACGTATAGAAGCTTTACAGGCCGTGTTTATGTATTAGGTTTCCCTGATGACTGTGTTCATGTATTAGGCACTTAGATTACATTTGTCAGAATACCTTGCCGTTTTACAAGACGTATAGAAGCTTTACAGGCCGTGTTTATGTATTAGGTTTCCCTGATGATTGTGTTCATGTATTAGGCACTTAGATTACATTTGTCAGAACACCTTGCCGTTTTACAGGACGTATAGAGGCTTTACAGGCCGTGTTTTTGTATTAGGTTTCACACATGATTGTGTTCATGTATTAGGCACTTAGATTACGTTTGTCAGAACACCTTGCCGTTTTACAGGACGTATAGAAGCTTTACAGGCCGTGTTTATGTATTAGGTTTCACACATGATTGTGTTCATGTATTAGGCACTTAGATTACGTTTGTCAGAACACCTTGCCGTTTTACAGGACGTATAGAAGCTTTACAGGCCGTGTTTTTGTATTAGGTTTCCCTGATGATTGTGTTCATGTATTAGGCACTTAGATTACGTTTGTCAGAACACCTTGCCGTTTTACAGGACGTATAGAAGCTTTACAGGCCGTGTTTTTGTACTAGGTTTCCCTGATGATTGTGTTCATGTATTAGGCACTTAGATTACGTTTGTCAGAACACCTTGCCGTTTTACAGGACGTATAGAAGCTTTACAGGCCGTGTTTATGTATTAGGTTTCATACATGATTGTGTTCATTTATTAGGCACTTAGATTACGTTTGTCAGAACACCTTGCCGTTTTACAGGACGTATAGAAGCTTTACAGGCCGTGTTTATGTATTAGGTTTCACACATGATTGTGTTCATGTATTAGGCACTTAGATTACGTTTGTCAGAACACCTTGCCGTTTTACAGGACGTATATAAGCTGTACAGGCCGTGTTTATGTATTAGGTTTTACCCTGATGATTGTGTTCATGTATTAGGCACTTAGATTACGTTTGTCAGAACACCTTGCCGTTTTACAGGACGTATAGAAGCTTTACATGCCGTGTTTATGTATTAGGTTTCCCTGATGATTGTGTTCATGTATTTGGCACTTAGATTACGTTTGTCAGAACACCTTGCCGTTTTACAAGACGTATAGAAGCTTTACAACCCGTGTTTATGTATTAGGTTTCCCTGATGATTGTGTTCATGTATTAGGCACTTAGATTACGTTTGTCAGAACACCTTGCCATTTTACAGGACGTATAAAAGCTTTATATGCCGTGTTTTTGTATTAGGTTTCCCTGATGATTGTGTTCATGTATTAGGCACTTAGATTACGTTTGTCAGAACACCTTGCCGTTTTACAGGATGTATATAAGCTTTACAGGCCGTGTTTATGTATTAGGTTTCCCTGATGATTGTGTTCATGTATTAGGCACTTAGATTACGTTTGTCAGAACACCTTGCCATTTTACAGGACGTATAGAAGCTTTACATGCCGTGTTTATGTATTAGGTTTCCCTGATGATTGTGTTCATGTATTAGGCACTTAGATTATGTTTGTCAGAATACCTTGCCATTTTACAGGACGTATAGAAACTTTACATGCCGTGTTTATGTATTAGGTTTTACCTTGATGATTGTGTTCATGTATTAGGCACTTAGATTACGTTTGTCAGAACACCTTGCCCTTTTACAGGACGTATAGAAACTTTACAGGCCGTGTTTATGTATTAGGTTTCCCTGATGATTGTGGTCATGTATTAGGCACTTAGATTACGTTTGTCAGAACACCTTGCCGTTTTACAGGACGTATAGAAGCTTTACAGGCCGTGTTTATGTATTAGGTTTCATACATGATTGTGTTCATGTATTAGGCACTTAGATTACGTTTGTCAGAACACCTTGCCATTTTACAGGACATATAGAAGCTTTAGAGGCCGTGTTTATGTATAAGTTTCACACATGATTGTGTTCATGTATTAGGCACTTAGATTACGTTTGTCAGAAGACCTTGCCGTTTTACAGGATGTATATAAGATGTACAGGCCGTGTTTATGTATTAGGTTTCCCTGATGATTGTGTTCATGTATTAGGCACTTAGATTACGTTTGTCAGAACACCTTGCCGTTTTACAGGACGTATAGAAGCTTTACATGCCCTATTTTTGTATTAGGTTTCACACATGATTGTGTTCATGTATTAGGCACTTAGATTACGTTTGTCATTACACCTTGCCGGTTTACAGGACGTATAGCAGCTTTACAGGCCGTGTTTTTGTATTAGGTTTCACACATTATTGTGTTCATGTATTAGGCACTTAGATTACGTTTGTCAGAATACCTTGCCGTTTTACAGGACGTATAGAAACTTTACAGGCTGTGTTTATGTATTAGGTTTTACCCTGATGATTGTGTTCATGTATTAGGCACTTAGATTACGTTTGTCAGAACACCTTGCCGTTTTACAGGACGTATAGAAGCTTTACAGGCCGTGTTTATGTATTAGGTTTCCCGGATGACTGTGTTCATGTATTAGGCACTTAGATTACATTTGTCAGAACACCTTGCCGTTTTACAGGACGTATAGAAGCTTTACAGGCCGTGTTTATGTATTAGGTTTCACACATGATTGTGTTCATGTATTAGGCACTTAGATTACGTTTGTCAGAACACCTTGCCGTTTTACAGGACGTATAGAAGCTTTACAGGCCGTGTTTTTGTATTAGGTTTCCCTGATGATTGTGTTCATGTATTAGGCACTTAGATTACGTTTGTCAGAACACCTTGCCGTTTTACAGGACGTATAGAAGCTTTACAGGCCGTGTTTTTGTATTAGGTTTCCCTGATGATTGTGGTCATGTATTAGGCACTTAGATTAATTTTGTCAGAACACCTTGCCGTTTTACAGGACGTATAGAAGCTTTACAGGCCGTGTTTATGTATTAGGTTTCATACATGATTGTGTTCATGTATTAGGCACTTAGATTACGTTTGTCAGAACACCTTGCCGTTTTACATGACATATAGAAGCTTTAGAGGCCGTGTTTATGTATAAGTTTCACACATGATTGTGTTCATGTATTAGGCACTTAGATTACGTTTGTCAGACCACACCTTGCCGTTTTACAGGATGTATATAAGCTTTACAGGCCGTGTTTATGTATTAGGTTTCCCTGATGATTGTGTTCATGTATTAGGCACTTAGATTACGTTTGTCAGAACACCTTGCCGTTTTACAGGACGTATAGAAGCTTTACATGCCGTGTTTATGTATTAGGTTTCCCTGATGATTGTGTTCATGTATTTGGCACTTAGATTACGTTTGTCAGAACACCTTGCCGTTTTACAAGACGTATAGAAGCTTTACAACCCGTGTTTATGTATTAGGTTTCCCTGATGATTGTGTTCATGTATTAGGCACTTAGATTACGTTTGTCAGAACACCTTGCCATTTTACAGGACGTATAGAAGCTTTATATGCCGTGTTTATGTATTAGGTTTCCCTGATGTTTGTGTTCATGTATTAGGCACTTAGATTACGTTTGTCAGAACACGTTGCCGTTTTACAGGACGTATAGAAGCTTTACAGGCCGTGTTTATGTATTAGGTTTCACACATGATTGTGTTCATGTATTAGGCACTTAGATTATGTTTTTCAGAACACCTTGCCGTTTTACAGGACGTATAGAAGCTTTACATGCCGTGTTTTTGTATTAGGTTTCCCTGATGATTGTGTTCATTTATTAGGCACTTAGATTACGTTTGTCAGAAAACCTTGCCGTTTTACAGGACGTATAGAAGCTTTACATGCCGTGTTTATGTATTAGGTTTCACACATGATTGTGTTCATGTATTAGGCACTTAGATTACGTTTGTCAGAACACCTTGCCGTTTTATAGGACGTATTGAAGCTTTGCAGGCCGTGTTTATGTATAAGTTTCACACATGATTGTGTTCATGTATTAGGCACTTAGATTACGTTTGTCAGAATACCTTGCCGTTTTACAGGACGTATAGAAACTTTACAGGCCGTGTTTATGTATTAGGTTTTACCCTGATGATTGTGTTCATGTATTAGGCACTTAGATTATGTTTGTCAGAACACCTTGCCGTTTTACAGGACGTATAGAAGCTTTACAGGCCATGTTTATGTAATAGGTTTCCCTGATGATTGTGTTCATGTATTAGGCACTTAGATTACGTTTGTCAGAACACCTTGCCGTTTTACAGGACATATAGAAGCTTTAGAGGCCGTGTTTATGTATAAGTTTCACACATGATTGTGTTCATGTATTAGGCACTTAGATTACGTTTGTCAGAACACCTTGCCGTTTTACAGGATGTATATAAGCTTTACAGGCCATGTTTATGTATTAGGTTTCCCTGATGATTGTGTTCATGTATTAGGCACTTAGATTACGTTTGTCAAAACACCTTGCCGTTTTACAGGACGTATAGCAGCTTTACAGGCCGTGTTTATGTATTAGGTTTCCCTAATGACTGTGTTCATGTATTAGGCACTTAGATTACATTTGTCAGAACACCTTCCCGTTTTACAAGACGTATAGAAGCTTTACAGGCCGTGTTTATGTATTAGGTTTCCCTGATGATTTTGTTCATGTATTAGGCACTTAGATTATGTTTGTCAGAACACCTAGCCGTTTTACAGGACGTATAGAAGCTTTACAGGCCGTGTTTTTGTATTAGGTTTCACACATGATTGTGTTCATGTATTAGGCACTTAGATTATGTTTCTCAGAACACCTTGCCGTTTTACAGGACGTATAGAAGCTTTACAGGCCGTGTTTATGTATTAGGTTTCACACATGATTGTGTTCATGTATTAGGCACTTAGATTATGTTTGTCAGAACACCTTGCCGTTTTACAGGACGTATAGAAGCTTTATAGGCCGTGTTTTTGTATTAGGTTTCCCTGATGTTTGTGTTCATGTATTAGGCAGTTAGATTACGTTTGTCAGAACACCTTGCCGTTTTACAGGACGTATAGAAGTTTACAGGCCGTGTTTTTGTATTAGGTTTCCCTGATGATTGTGTTCATTTATTAGGCACTTAGATTACGTTTGTCAGAACACGTTGCCGTTTTACAGGACGTATAGAAGCTTTACAGGCCGTGTTTATGTATTAGGTTTCACACATGATTGTGTTCATGTATTAGGCACTTAGATTACGTTTGTCAGAACACCTTGCCGTTTTATAGGACGTATAGAAGCTTTGCAGGCCGTGTTTATGTATAAGTTTCACACATGATTGTGTTCATGTATTAGGCACTTAGATTACATTTGTCAGAACACCTTGCCGTTTTACAGGACGTATAGAAGCTTTACATGCCGTGTTTATGTATTAGGTTTCCCTGATGATTGTGTTCATGTATTAAGCACTTAGATTACGTTTGTCAGAACACCTTGCCATTTTACAGGACGTATAGAAGCTTTACATGCCGTGTTTTTGTATTAGGTTTCACACATGACTGTGTTCATGTATTAGGCACATAGATTACGTTTGTCAGAACACCTTGCCGTTTTACAGGACGTATAGAAGCTTTACAGGCCGTGTTTATGTATTAGGTTTCACACATGATTGTGTTCATGTATTAGGCACTTAGATTACGTTTGTCAGAACACCTGTAAGTTTTACAGGATGTATAGAAGCTTTACAGGCCGTATTTATGTATTAGGTTTCCCTAGAGCAAATGAGCAAGTCAGGACATATACGTTTGTCCGTACAAGTTCGCACCTTCTTCAGACCTAGGGTTCTTATGAAGAATTATAGACTTCGCAGATGATTGTGTTTATAAGGTTCACATCGTGAGTTAACCGAACATGTTACAATCACACATGATTGTGTTCATGTATTAGGTACTTAGAATACGTTTGTCAGAACACCTTGTCGTTTTACAGAACGTATAGAAGCTTTACATGCCGTGTTTATGTATTAGGTTTCCCTGATGATTGTGTTCATGTATTAGGCACTTAGATTATGTTTGTCAGAACACCTTGCCGTTTTACAGGACGTATAGAAGCTTTACAGGCCGTGTTTTTGTATTAGGTTTCACACATGATTGTGTTCATGTATTAGGCACTTAGATTACGTTTGTCAGAACACCTTGCCGTTTTACAGGACGTATAGAAGCTTTACAGGCCGTGTTTATGTATTAGGTTTCACACATGATTGTGTTCATGTATTAGGCACTTAGATTACGTTTGTCAGAACACCTTGCCGTTTTACAGGACGTATAGAAGCTTTACAGGCCGTGTTTTTGTATTAGGTTTCCCTGATGATTGTGTTCATGTATTAGGCACTTAGATTACGTTTGTCAGAACACCTTGCCGTTTTACAGGACGTATAGAAGCTTTACAGGCCGTGTTTTTGTACTAGGTTTCCCTGATGATTGTGTTCATGTATTAGGCACTTAGATTACGTTTGTCAGAACACCTTGCCATTTTACAGGACGTATAGAAGCTTTACAGGCCGTGTTTTTGTACTAGGTTTCCCTGATGATTGTGTTCATGTATTAGGCACTTAGATTACGTTTTTCAGAACACCTTGCCATTTTACAGGACGTATAGAAGCTTTACAGGCCGTGTTTATGTATTAGGTTTCCCTGATGATTGTGTTCATGTATTAGGCACTTAGATTACGTTTGTCAGAACACCTTGCTATTTTACAAGACGTATAGAAGCTTTACAGGCCGTGTTTATGTATTAGGTTTCCCTGATGATTGTGTTCATGTATTTGGCACTTAGATTACGTTTGTCAGAACACCTTGCCGTTTTACAGGACGTATAGAAGCTTTACAGGCCATGTTTTTGTATTAGGTTTCACACATGATTGTGTTCATGTATTAGGCACTTAGATTACGTTTGTCAGAACACCTTGCCGTTTTACAGGACGTATAGAAGCTTTACAGGCCGTGTTTTTGTATTAGGTTTCCCTGATGATTGTGTTCATGTATTAGGCACTTAGATTACGTTTGTCAGAACACCTTGCCGTTTTACAGGACGTATAGAAGCTTTACAGGCCGTGTTTTTGTACTAGGTTTCCCTGATGATTGTGTTCATGTATTAGGCACTTAGATTACGTTTGTCAGAACACCTTGCCATTTTACAGGACGTATAGAAGCTTTACAGGCCGTGTTTTTGTACTAGGTTTCCCTGATGATTGTGTTCATGTATTAGGCACTTAGATTACGTTTGTCAGAACACCTTGCCATTTTATAGGACGTATAGAAGCTTTACAGGCC
Organism: Rheum nobile; assembly: GCA_027886185.1. NCBI lineage: Eukaryota > Viridiplantae > Streptophyta > Magnoliopsida > Caryophyllales > Polygonaceae > Rheum > Rheum nobile. The sequence goes on along the minus strand of WOAB01000108.1, from coordinate 317,741 downwards.
GTGTTTATGTATTAGGTTTCCCTGATGATTGTGTTCATGTATTAGGCACTTAGATTATGTTTGTCAGAACACCTTGCCGTTTTACAGGACGTATAGAAGCTTTATAGGCCGTGTTTTTGTATTAGGTTTCCCTGATGTTTGTGTTCATGTATTAGGCAGTTAGATTACGTTTGTCAGAACACCTTGCCGTTTTACAGGACGTATAGAAGTTTACAGGCCGTGTTTTTGTATTAGGTTTCCCTGATGATTGTGTTCATTTATTAGGCACTTAGATTACGTTTGTCAGAACACGTTGCCGTTTTACAGGACGTATAGAAGCTTTACAGGCCGTGTTTATGTATTAGGTTTCACACATGATTGTGTTCATGTATTAGGCACTTAGATTACGTTTGTCAGAACACCTTGCCGTTTTATAGGACGTATAGAAGCTTTGCAGGCCGTGTTTATGTATAAGTTTCACACATGATTGTGTTCATGTATTAGGCACTTAGATTACATTTGTCAGAACACCTTGCCGTTTTACAGGACGTATAGAAGCTTTACATGCCGTGTTTATGTATTAGGTTTCCCTGATGATTGTGTTCATGTATTAAGCACTTAGATTACGTTTGTCAGAACACCTTGCCATTTTACAGGACGTATAGAAGCTTTACATGCCGTGTTTTTGTATTAGGTTTCCCACATGACTGTGTTCATGTATTAGGCACATAGATTACGTTTGTCAGAACACCTTGCCGTTTTACAGGACGTATAGAAGCTTTACAGGCCGTGTTTATGTATTAGGTTTCACACATGATTGTGTTCATGTATTAGGCACTTAGATTACGTTTGTCAGAACACCTGTAAGTTTTACAGGATGTATAGAAGCTTTACAGGCCGTATTTATGTATTAGGTTTCCCTAGAGCAAATGAGCAAGTCAGGACATATACGTTTGTCCGTACAAGTTCGCACCTTCTTCAGACCTAGGGTTCTTATGAAGAATTATAGACTTCGCAGATGATTGTGTTTATAAGGTTCACATCGTGAGTTAACCGAACATGTTACAATCACACATGATTGTGTTCATGTATTAGGTACTTAGAATACGTTTGTCAGAACACCTTGTCGTTTTACAGAACGTATAGAAGCTTTACATGCCGTGTTTATGTATTAGGTTTCCCTGATGATTGTGTTCATGTATTAGGCACTTAGATTATGTTTGTCAGAACACCTTGCCGTTTTACAGGACGTATAGAAGCTTTACAGGCCGTGTTTTTGTATTAGGTTTCACACATGATTGTGTTCATGTATTAGGCACTTAGATTACGTTTGTCAGAACACCTTGCCGTTTTACAGGACGTATAGAAGCTTTACAGGCCGTGTTTATGTATTAGGTTTCACACATGATTGTGTTCATGTATTAGGCACTTAGATTACGTTTGTCAGAACACCTTGCCGTTTTACAGGACGTATAGAAGCTTTACAGGCCGTGTTTTTGTATTAGGTTTCCCTGATGATTGTGTTCATGTATTAGGCACTTAGATTACGTTTGTCAGAACACCTTGCCGTTTTACAGGACGTATAGAAGCTTTACAGGCCGTGTTTTTGTACTAGGTTTCCCTGATGATTGTGTTCATGTATTAGGCACTTAGATTACGTTTGTCAGAACACCTTGCCATTTTACAGGACGTATAGAAGCTTTACAGGCCGTGTTTTTGTACTAGGTTTCCCTGATGATTGTGTTCATGTATTAGGCACTTAGATTACGTTTGTCAGAACACCTTGCCATTTTACAGGACGTATAGAAGCTTTACAGGCCGTGTTTATGTATTAGGTTTCCCTGATGATTGTGTTCATGTATTAGGCACTTAGATTACGTTTGTCAGAACACCTTGCTATTTTACAAGACGTATAGAAGCTTTACAGGCCGTGTTTATGTATTAGGTTTCCCTGATGATTGTGTTCATGTATTTGGCACTTAGATTACGTTTGTCAGAACACCTTGCCGTTTTACAGGACGTATAGAAGCTTTACAGGCCATGTTTTTGTATTAGGTTTCACACATGATTGTGTTCATGTATTAGGCACTTAGATTACGTTTGTCAGAATACCTTGCCGTTTTACAGGACGTATAGAAACTTTACAGGCCGTGTTTATGTATTAGGTTTTACCCTGATGATTGTGTTCTTGTACTAGGCACTTAGATTACGTTTGTCAGAACACCTTGCCGTTTTACAGGATGTATAGAAGCTTTACAGGCCGTGTTTATGTATTAGGTTTCCCTGATGACTGTGTTCATGTATTAGGCACTTAGATTACATTTGTCAGAACACCTTGCCGTTTTACAGGACGTATAGAAGCTTTACAGGCCGTGTTTATGTATTAGGTTTCCCTGATGATTGTGTTCATGTATTAGGCACTTAGATTACGTTTGTCAGAACACCTTGCCGTTTTACAGGACGTATAGAAGCTTTACAGGCCGTGTTTTTGTATTAGGTTTCACACATGATTGTGTTCATGTATTAGGCACTTAGATTACGTTTGTTAGAACACCTTGCCGTTTTACAGGACGTATAGAAACTTTACAGGCCGTGTTTATGTATTAGGTTTCACACATGATTGTGTTCATGTATTAGGCACTTAGATTACGTTTGTCAGAATACCTTGCCGTTTTACAGGACGTATAGAAACTTTACAGGCCGTGTTTATGTATTAGGTTTCACACATGATTGTGTTCATGTATTAGGCACTTAGATTACGTTTGTCAGAATACCTTGCCGTTTTACAGGACGTATAGAAACTTTACAGGCCGTGTTTATGTATTAGGTTTTACCCTGATGATTGTGTTCTTGTACTAGGCACTTAGATTACGTTTGTCAGAACACCTTGCCGTTTTACAGGATGTATAGAAGCTTTACAGGCCGTGTTTATGTATTAGGTTTCCCTGATGACTGTGTTCATGTATTAGGCACTTAGATTACATTTGTCAGAACACCTTGCCGTTTTACAGGACGTATAGAAGCTTTACAGGCCGTGTTTATGTATTAGGTTTCCCTGATGATTGTGTTCATGTATTAGGCACTTAGATTACGTTTGTCAGAACACCTTGCCGTTTTACAGGACGTATAGAAGCTTTACAGGCCGTGTTTTTGTATTAGGTTTCACACATGATTGTGTTCATGTATTAGGCACTTAGATTACGTTTGTTAGAACACCTTGCCGTTTTACAGGACGTATAGAAACTTTACAGGCCGTGTTTATGTATTAGGTTTCACACATGATTGTGTTCATGTATTAGGCACTTAGATTACGTTTGTCAGAACACCTTGCCGTTTTACAGGACGTATAGAAGCTTTACAGGCCGTGTTTATGTATTAGGTTTCCCTGATGACTGTTTTCATGTATTAGGCACTTAGATTACATTTGTCAGAACACCTTTCCGTTTTACAAGACGTATAGAAGCTTTACAGGCCGTGTTTATGTATTAGGTTTCCCTGATGATTGTGTTCATGTATTAGGCACTTAGATTACATTTGTCAGAACACCTTGCCGTTTTACAGGACGTATAGAAGCTTTACAGGCCGTGTTTTTGTATTAGGTTTCACACATGATTGTGTTCATGTATTAGGCACTTAGATTACGTTTGTCAGAACACCTTGCCGTTTTACAGGACGTATAGAAGCTTTACAGGCCGTGTTTATGTATTAGGTTTCACACATGATTGTGTTCATGTATTAGGCACTTAGATTACGTTTGTCAGAACACCTTGCCGTTTTACAGGACGTATAGAAGCTTTACAGGCCGTGTTTTTGTATTAGGTTTCCCTGATGATTGTGTTCATGTATTAGGCACTTAGATTACGTTTGTCAGAACACCTTGCCGTTTTACACGACGTATAGAAGCTTTACAGGCCGTGTTTTTGTACTAGGTTTCCCTGATGATTGTGTTCATGTATTAGGCACTTAGATTACGTTTGTCAGAACACCTTGCCGTTTTACAGGACGTATAGAAGCTTTACAGGCCGTGTTTTTGTACTAGGTTTCCCTGATGATTGTGTTCATGTATTAGGCACTTAGATTACGTTTGTCAGAACACCTTGCCGTTTTACAGGACGTATAGAAGCTTTACAGGCCGTGTTTATGTATTAGGTTTCATACATGATTGTGTTCATTTATTAGGCACTTAGATTACGTTTGTCAGAACACCTTGCCGTTTTACAGGACGTATAGAAGCTTTACAGGCCGTGTTTATGTATTAGGTTTCACACATGATTGTGTTCATGTATTAGGCACTTAGATTACGTTTGTCAGAATACCTTGCCGTTTTACAGGACGTATATAAGCTGTACAGGCCGTGTTTATGTATTAGGTTTCCCTGATGATTGTGTTCATGTATTAGGCACTTAGATTACGTTTGTCAGAACACCTTGCCGTTTTACAGGACGTATAGAAGCTTTACAGGCCGTGTTTATGTATTAGGTTTCATACATGATTGTGTTCATTTATTAGGCACTTAGATTACGTTTGTCAGAACACCTTGCCGTTTTACAGGACGTATATAAGCTGTACAGGCCGTGTTTATGTATTAGGTTTCACACATGATTGTGTTCATGTATTAGGCACTTAGATTACGTTTGTCAGAATACCTTGCCGTTTTACAGGACGTATATAAGCTGTACAGGCCGTGTTTATGTATTAGGTTTTACCCTGATGATTGTGTTCATGTATTAGGCACTTAGATTATGTTTGTCAGAACACCTTGCCGTTTTACAAGACGTATAGAAGCTTTACATGCCGTGTTTATGTATTAGGTTTCACACATGATTGTGTTCTTGTATTAGGCACTTAGATTACGTTTGTCAGAACACCTTGCCGTTTTACAGGACGTATAGAAGCTTTACATGCCGTGTTTATGTATTAGGTTTCACACATGATTGTGTTCTTGTATTAGGCACTTAGATTACGTTTGTCAGAACACCTTGCCGTTTTACAGGACGTATAGAAGCTTTACAGGCCGTGTTTTTGTATTAGGTTTCCCTGATGATTGTGTTCATGTATTAGGCACTTAGATTACGTTTGTCAGAACACCTTGCCGTTTTACAGGACGTATAGAAGCTTTACAGGCCGTGTTTTTGTATTAGGTTTCCCTGATGATTGTGTTCATGTATTAGGCACTTAGATTACGTTTGTCAGAACACCTTGCCGTTTTACAGGACGTATAGAAGCTTTACAGGCCGTGTTTTTGTATTAGGTTTCCCTGATGATTGTGTTCATGTATTAGGCACTTAGATTACGTTTGTCAGAACACCTTGCCGTTTTACAGGACGTATAGAAGCTTTACAGGCCGTGATTATGTATTAGGTTTCATACATGATTGTATTCATGTATTAGGCACTTAGATTACGTTTGTCAGAACACCTTGCCGTTTTACAAGACATATAGAAGCTTTAGAGGCCGTGTTTATGTATAAGTTTCACACATGATTGTGTTCATGTATTAGGCACTTAGATTACGTTTGTCAGAACACCTTGCCGTTTTACAAGATGTATATAAGCTTTACAGGCCGTGTTTATGTATTAGGTTTCCCTGTTGATTGTGTTCATGTATTAGGCACTTAGATTACGTTTGTCAGAACACCTTGCCGTTTTACAGGACGTATAGAAGCTTTACATGCCGTGTTTTTGTATTAGGTTTCACACATGATTGTGTTCATGTGTTAGGCACTTAGATTACGTTTGTCAGAACACATTGCCGTTTTACGGGACGTATAGAAGCTTTACAGGCCGTGTTTATGTATTAGGTTTCACACATGATTGTGTTCATGTATTAGGCACTTAGATTACGTTTGTCAGAACACCTTTAAGTTTTACACGATGTATAGAATCTTTACAGGCCGTCTTTATGTATTAGGTTTCCCTCGAGCAAATGAGCAAGTCAGGACATATACGTTTGTCCGTACAAGTTCGCACCTGATTCAGACCTAGGGTTCTTATGAAGAATTATAGACTTCGCAGATGATTGTGTTTATAAGGGTCACATCGTGAGTTAACCGAACATGTTACAATCACACATGATTGTGTTCATGTGTTAGGCACTTAGATTACGTTTGTCAGAACACTTTGAAGTTGTATAGGATATATACGTTGTTTTACAGGGTACTATAGAGTCTAACAGTGAGTGATGCTGAGAAGTAATCAACTCTTAAGCAAAGATGACAGTTTGTATCCCAACCAAAAGATTTAATTTATCTAGTTTGTATCCCATCCAAAAGGGGAGCCCCCACAAAAAGAGGTGTGGTTTACGACTATAGACACGTAAACCATACATCTTTTCACTGAAACACCCAACAACAACATACTCAAAATGCCTAAAAAACACCAACATGATGACAATTCTAAACAAAAAAATACTAACCCATTCTCTTCCTATAATCCTTCGGCAGTCCTTCTCCTCCTACAATACTGCTTGTTGTGGCCATGGTTGCCGCAATACGAACACCGCCTCTTCCTAGTACAGTTCCCCTCCCACGTTGCCCTATATCGGTTAATTCGTGGCCTTCCAGGAGGACGTTTTACATTTGGTGGATAGCATCTTATGGATGACACGGCTTCAGGAACTGACCATCGGCATATGGGAGGAACAAGATGCACAGTTTCCTTGTACACTTCTCTCACGCACTCGTTCTTGAACATGGGATGGACGAGATCAGTGAGTCACACTCTGATGCGATCCCACCAAGCGTAAGTGCCGAAGAGGAGGACACAGCCTTGTGCGCGCCACAAGAAGGACCAATCACAAGGGCACGCGCTAAGTCCATTGCGAACGCGGTGAATTCTATAATTCAACGCGTTCAAGCAAGACAAAGCAACAGGGGGCCCAATCAAGAGAATGCGTTCTCCCTTCAAAGGCTCCAAGAGAACACAGAGATCGCGTTCAGAGTGTGTCTTCTTTCAACCATTGAATGAACGCGATCATTTCAAACCAGATCACGATCTTCAGCATTGATGAGCATTAATTGAGAATATTCGGCATTAATGGCTGAATCCATTTTTTGAATTCAAACGTGATCTGTGTAATTAATGTAATCTTATCCTTATCTTTGCATTTACTTCATAGATTTGGGTCATTAAGACCCTGATTAGCCTTGTATAAATAGGGCCCTTTGGCCATTGTAAAGGGTTTTACGTCTAATTCAAATTCAGAGCTTGAGTTGAAAGCATTGCTTCCTCCCTTTGGGTATTTGGGCGTCACAATCTCTGCTTCTCACCTCCTTCACCGTCTACTTCTCTTCCTTTCACCACCGTTGCTCGCGCTCCAGCACCACTCGACCACGTCGAGCCTACCTTACCACCACCGCTCCATTGCCTACACTTCTTCGCTACACTTCCCCCTCCGCTGCTACCAAACACAACTCCACCTTATCCACTCAAACACCACTCATCATCACAATTCCTCGCGTTCCATCCTCCCAAATCAACGCGTTCTTTGTCCAGAACGTACCAATTCGTCGCAGCGGCTGCCGTTACAAGATCTCGATCCTTTCATCGCTTGTAGGAACGCATCAACTGGCATCAGAGCCTGATCTTGCAAGTCGCTACTAAGCTCATTTGTTCACAAATTTTGTTTTTTTTCATCCATCATACTTGCTGCCGCCACCCCCATTTTCACAATTTTTTTTTCTTTTTCACCCACCTATCGGTCCTACAAGAGAAATCTTGGCCGAATTGCGATACCTTTGCAAACTGGTGTGTTTTGCTTGTTTGAAAATTTCCTTAATTAATTGCGTGTTTTCGTAAGTGATTGCAAAAACAACGCGGTGAATACTTGACATATTCAACGCGTTGACCAAAAAAATCTACATCAACTTCTTCTCCCCCATCACGACATCAAAAACGTGATTTCTTTCTTCTAGTTACTTAGCCGTTATTTTTATTTTTCTTTTGCTTTCCTTTCAGATCCACTCGTCAATCAATACGAGTTCTTGGATCTGATACAAAAAAAAAAAACAAGTCGCATCAACAAAAAAAAGAAAAAAAAAGATCGCGACGATTCAAAAAAAAATTAAAAAAAAAATAGGAAAAGCCAAAATAAGGCAACCCTCTTTCACCACCAACGGCTAGGCTCATTTCTTAATCTCTCCGCCGTCTAGTGTCTCGCGTGGTTTCTGTCTTGTTTTAACGCGTTCTTTACGCAAGATCTTAAGACAACATTCGTTTGGTTAAGTGGTTTTCACGCTTGCACTTCACACTTGTTTGCTAGCCTGTTAGCCGCCCTCACGGCCAAACAATCCTTATAACCAACGTGAATACTTGTGCCTTCGTAGTGCTTGCTTTATTTGTGCTTCGTTGTCTTTTGTGCTTTTTTACTTGCAATGGAAGGTCAGGATGTTGTAGGGAATGTCGCGGCACAGATTGGTGCCAATGGACAAGGGAACAACCATCCCCCACCCCAAGCACAAGACCCCAACCTTACTCAAGATCCAAATCAACCTCTCCTTGAGCTGTCACTGGAGCAGCGAGAGATCCAAGACTTGAGACGTTAACTCGCTGAGGAGCGACAGGAGAAAGAGGCCCTAAGACGCGCTGCTATGCAACAAGCAGACCCCACTATGCAGGTCGCGATGAATCCAATGTTCGTGCCCAATCCAACTGAGACGGGTCCGAACCAGCAACGCGTGGACAAGGGCAAGGGCGTGATGCCCTCCACTTCAAATCCTCAACCACGCCTCCAAAGGATCCAGTCGGTCATCGAGAGCAAACAAGGCCATGTCTCTCATCGCGATAGATATGTCCCATAGGCTACTCCAGTTCGCGATGAGGAATATCCAGAAGATGCGGACGATGACCAAGGTGAGTACCCTGACAATCTCATTTATGATGACACGTACCAACAAAGAGATCAACGCGAGGTTGCGACAACCACGCGTTCTGGCAGAATACAAAGGGGCACACGTGATCCCACGTTGGCGCGAAAATCAAGTCGCAACAGACAGATGGTGCCGCGTCAGAAGCATTATGCTAACACCCCAGTGCCTTTCAACGTGGAGGACCACCTGGGCCACCAAAGTGCGTGCACTCCGCACTATGGTTCAGATGGGTACTATTCCACCACTCCTCTGCCACAGGATGATTTTGAGGAGTTTGATGACGAAGAGATGGAGGACTCTGGGATGATCAACCCGGGGAACTTTCACCAACCACTAGGGGATCCAGCAGAGCTACAAGACAACCCCCAAGACTGGTTTCCTCCAGCACAACTCCCTCAGAATCAACAACACGAACAACGCGTTCTTTGGAGAAACAACCAACTTTACGCTGAGAATCAACGCGCTAACAGAGACGTGCAAAGGAACAACAGAGGTCAGGGCCAATTCCACCAGGCTCCTATCAATCAATATGCCGCACAAGAGTTCCCACCTGCTCAACTGCAAAGAACGCGTGATCCTAATGCACTGCGTCTCAATCGTCATGACATCAAGGTAAAACTTGAACATTTTTATGGCGAATATGATCCCGCTGTGTTTCTTGAATGGTTGCAGGCCACGGAGTACACCTTGATCTTCACTCAGATTCCACCCCAAGATTACGTGGCCGCGGCGACTGTCCACTTCAGAGGTGTCGCGCGAGTTTGGTGGCATCGATTCGTGGATGACAGGATAAGGCGAAACCTGGTGCCTCTGACTGAATGGCACCAGCTTAAGTTCGTGATGACACAGAAGTATGTTCCACAAGACTACAAGAACCAGATGCGACTAAACATCACGATGGCCAAGCAAGGGAACAAGACGCCCCTTGAGTTCTTCTCACAACTCGAGGACATGTACTACAAGGCGTCTATCAGTGTCGCGCCCTCAACCTTGAGGATGAAGTTTTTGAGTGGTCTCAACACAAACATCAGAGACCAATTGGAGGTATTGCCCATCAAAAACATCAACGACTTGACGCATGCCGCGATGAAGATTCACAATCAACTCGTTCGCAAGCGCCAAGCCCCATACCAACCATATGGACAAAGAAGGTATGATTCTAACTCAAGTCCATTACTTTCTACTAATGTGCGCGGTCTTGCCCCAGGAAACAACCAAAGTTCTCAGAACAGGCAAGGGAAGATCGCGATGACTCCAGGGACGACAGCGCGCGCTCCACAAGCTAAGGGTACTCCCTCTACCCAAGACAGAGCGCGTGACATGGAGTGTTACAAGTGTGGAGGCAGAGGACATATGATGCGCAACTGTCCCAACGCGAAGAAGGTCCTGTTCTCCACAGTCTCACAAGGTTATGAGTCCTTTGAAGAAGAGGAAGCCTTCGAGACTACTGCTGATGAAGATGAAGATGAAGACGAGGAGGCCTACACTTGTGAACCAACCGCGCTGCATGAAGGCACCTCGCTAAGCCTCGTCACTAGGAGATTGCTCACAGTCAAGGAAGCTAGTCTTGTGGATCAACGCGAGAACCTGTTTCACATGCGTTGTTTGGTCAAGATTGCAACCTTGAGCGTGATAATCGATGGAGGTAGTTGTTGCAACATCATCAACGAAAAGGTGGTGAACCACTTCAATTTGCCAACTACCCCGCATCCACAGCCATATGGACTACAATGGATCTCGTTGAGTTCAGGTAACACTGTAACTCGTCAATGCTTAATTCCTTTTTCCATTGGCCAGTACACAGACACTGTTCTGTATGATGTTATCACCATGGACGCGACACACTTGTTGCTGGGGCGTCCATGGCAATTTGATCGACACGTTCTTCACGATGGGTATTTAAACACTTATGTGTTTACTTACCATGGGAAGCGCGTCACGCTCTTACCTATGTCGCCGAATGAGATATTACAGGACCAGGTAGAGCGCGAGAGGCAAAGGGCTATTGAGGCTGCCAAGAGCCAAGGCAGCCAAAGTACGCGTTCTTCTGGGAAAGCCAAGCAAAAGAAAGAGGTGGCTTCTCAGGAAAGAACGCGATCCAAGGAGGTGCCTCAAAACACCAAGGCAGGCACAAATTTGCAAGGAGGCTGTGAGCACAGACTCCTCTTGGCACGACCAAGTGACCTGATGCCTGCTCTCCAAGGGAAGGCGCCTTGTTTCTTACTAGTGCCACAACCGGTCAAGAAGACGCGCCTATTCTGCAAGGCGTGCCCAGCGAAATAACCCAGCTGCTAGAGGAGTTCAAGGACCTCTTCCCTGAGGAGCTCCCACAAGGATTGCCACCACTACGAGGCATTGAGCACCAAATTGACTTGGTGCCTGGCGCGTCACTTCCCAATCGAGCAGCTTATCGCGCTGGCCCAGAAGAAACCAAGGAACTTCAATGACAAGTCCATGAGCTACTTGATCGTGGCTACGTAAGGGAGTCCTTAAGCCCTTACGCGGTTCCGGTCATCCTGGTCCCCAAGAAAGATGGTTCGTGGCGAATGTGTGTCGACTGCCGCGCGATCAATCAAATCACGGTGAAGTACAGACACCTAATTCCTCGCCTGGATGACATGCTGGACGAGCTCCATGGCGCGATGATCTTCACAAAAATCAACCTCAAGAGCGGCTATCATCAGATTCGCATGCAAGAGGGAGACGAGTGGAAGACCGCGTTCAAGACGAAGTATGGTCTTTACGAATGGCTTGTCATGCCATTTGGATTGACCAACGCGCCGAGCATGTTTATGAGACTGATGAACCATGTGCTTCGCGAGTTCTTGGGCAAATTCGTCGTCGTGTACTTCGACGACATTTTGGTATATTCTTTATCTCTTGCTTATCATGTTAATCATTTGAGACTTGTTTTGCAGTGCTTGAGAAGGCAAGAGTTATATGCCAACTTGGGCAAGTGTCGCTTTGCTTCCGACACCACAAATTTTCTAGGCTATGTGGTCTCTAGAGATGGGTTGCGCGTTGATGAAGAGAAGATCGCGGCAATTAGAGACTGGCCTACTCCGACGACCCCAACCATGGTGCGAAGCTTTCTGGGCTTAGCAGGTTTTTATCAGAGGTTCGTAAGGAATTTCAGCACAATCGCGGCGCCTTTACATGAGCTGACCAAAAAAGGTGCCGTGGTGATTTGGAAAGAGAGCCATAACAACACATTCAACACGTTGAAGGAGGCACTGTGCAACGCGCCACTACTTCAGCTCCCAGACTTCAACAAACATTTCGAAGTGGAGTGTGACGCGTCAAACATTGGCATTGGTGGAGTGCTCCAACAAGAGAGAAGGCCCATCGCGTACTTTAGCGAGAAACTCACTGGGGCCACACTCAACTACCCTACGTACGACAAAGAGTTATACGTGCTGATTAGGGTCCTGAAGACTTGGCAACATTACCTGTGGCCGCACGAATTCGTCATTCATTCAGACCACGCGGCACTCAGTTATCTCAAGAGCCAAGCACATCTCAGCAGACGCCACACACGCTGGGTTGAATTCATGGAAACATTTCCATACGTGGTGGTGCACAAGAAAGGTAAAGAGAATGTGGTCGCTGACGCGCTCTCTCGAAGGTATGTGCTCATTTCTCAACTTCAATCCAAACTGCTTGGTTTTTCGTTGATTAAAGAGTTGTATGCGTCTTACTCCTTCAAGCCTATTCTGGAGCAATGCCTTAGGAACCGCGAGGTAGAAACATTCTTTTTGCAGGATGGGTTCCTATACAAAGCAGGACGTCTATGCATTCCAAGCTCACCCATCCGGAAGCTGCTGATACAAGAAGCACATGAAGGCCGCGGTCATTTTGGCGTCAACAAGACACTGGCAGCTCTTCGCGAGCATTTCTTCTGGCCAAAGATGACATACACTCGCTTCTGCAACAGTTGTGTCACTTGCCAACGCGCCAAGTCCACTTCCCATCCTTATGGTGTCTACACTCCACTGCCAATCCCCTTGGCGCCTTGGGAAGACTTGTCCATGGACTTCATCACTGGCTTACCTGTCTCTAAACGAGGTAAGGATTCTATCTTTGTGGTTGTTGATAGGTTTAGCAAAATGGCACATTTTATCGCGTGCAAGACCACACAAAGCGCGTCCGAGATTGCCGCGTTGTTTTACGACAACGTGGTAAGGCTACACGGAATACCGCGTTCTGTGGTCAGTGACCGCGACGCAAAATTCGTGTCTATTTTCTGGCGAACATTATGGGGGAAACTTGGTACAAAATTACTTTATTCTACTAGTTATCACCCCCAGACAGATGGTCAAACTGAGGTGACCAACAGGACACTAGGCGCCTTGCTTAGGACGATGCTGAAGACCAACCCAAAAGGGTGGGAGGACTTACTTTCCACTGTGGAGTTCTCTTATAACAGGTCTAGGCACTCGGCTACAAAGCTCGCGCCATTTGAGGTTGTCTATGGAAGGAACCCGCTCACTCCTTTGGACCTACTGCCGCGTCCTTTGAAGGACAACGAACATCCAAGTGCGGCAAATCATGCGCGTTGGATTCAAGAGTTGCATCAGAGAACGCGCGAACAGTTGGAGCAACGCGCTGATGAATATACCAAACAACACAGAAAAGGACGCAAGCGCGTCATTTTTGCTCCAGGTGACCTGGTCTGGGTACATCTTCGCAAAGGACGATTCCCCACAAAAAGAAAGTCCAAGCTTGCACCACGCGGAGATGGGCCATTTCAAGTGCTTAAGGCAATTGGCGACAACGCCTATGAGATCGATCTTCCCCCGGATTATGGCGTACACAAAACCTTCAACGCTGTAGACTTGGAGGCATACGTGGCGCCCGACAGTGATGATGGTGAAGCGGGGATGCTTCACAGCCAAGTGGGGGAGGGTGATGCGATCCCACCAAGCGTAAGTGCCGAAGAGGAGGACACAGCCTTGCGCGCGCCACAAGAAGGACCAATCACAAGGGCACGCGCTAAGTCCATTGCGAACGTGGTGAATTCTATAATTCAACGCGTTCAAGCAAGCCAAAGCAACATGGAGCCCAATCAAGAGAACGCGTTCTCCCTTCAAAGGCTCCAAGAGAACACAGAGATCGCGTTCAGAGTGCGTCTTCTTTCAACCATTGAATGAACGCGATCATTTCAAACCAGATCACGATCTTCAGCATTGATGAGCATTAATTGAGAATATTCGGCATTAATGGCTGAATCCATTTTTTGAATTCAAACGTGATCTGTGTAATTAATGTAATCTTATCCTTATCTTTGCATTTACTTCATATATTTGGGTCATTAAGACCCTGATTAGCCTTGTATAAATAGGGCCCTTTGGCCATTGTAAAGGGTTTTACGTCTAATTCAAATTCAGAGCTTGAGTTGAAAGCATTGCTTCCTCCCTTTGGGTATTTGGGCATCACAATCTCTGCTTCTCACCTCCTTCACCGTCTACTTCTCTTCCTTTCACCACCGTTGCTCGCGCTCCGGCACCACTCGACCACGTCGAGCCTACCTTACCACCACCGCTCCATTGCCTACACTTCTTCGCTACACTTTCCCCTCCGCTGCTACCAAACACAACTCCACCTTATACACTCAAACACCACTCATCATCACAATTCCTCGCGTTCCATCCTCCCAAATCAATGCGTTCTTTGTCCAGAACGTACCAATTCGTCGCAGCGGCTGCCGTTACAAGATCTTGATCCTTTCATCGCTTGTAGGAATGCATCACACTCCCCTATCACTTGCAACCGCTATGGCATGAGCACAAGGAACTTTATCAATCTGGAACATGTTACAATCACATGTACGAGCATTAAGGTTCACCGAGTATCTACAAGTTTCTACCATGACCTCTGCTTTAAACTGGCTTAGTCTTCGAACACTCATCTTTGCTGCCCTTCTGTAGTTCACCTCTACCAGCGTGTACACAGAGGGTGACAAGTATTGGTCCCAGTTTGAGGCCGCTTCCCTTCTTTGACAAAACCATTTAGAAATGGTCTCAACAATCGCATCAAACAGAGCAAGAATAGGCCACTGACGCTGTGTTTTCCACAAGCCATTAAGACACTCGGCGTTGTTGCTTGTCATGATGTTAAACCTGTTCCTATGAAAATGCGCTCTCACCCAGTTTTCAACTCCAGCTTCTTTTAGATATTGACCAATCTTTGGAGATGCAGCTGTTATTTGAGCAAACTGATGATTGAACTCAGCTACTGTGTAAGCATGAACAACTTTTTTGAATATGCCGAAGAGGTCTTGCCTACCAAACTTCCTCTTGAAGTTTTGGTAATGTGATATATGCAATATCCATGCTTGGCAAAATGATAGCTATTTCTCAGACCCTTCCCAATGCTAAGATGACGATCAGACACGAAATACAACTCGGGATGATCAGGAACAACAACCCTCAATTCACTGAAGAAAAATGACCACGCATCATCGTTCTCACTATTAACAACGGCAACAGCAAGTGGATATATTTGGCCGTTTCCATCTTGTGCCGTTGCCAAAAGAAGTATCCCCTTGAACTTGGCTGTGAGGTGAGTGCCATCAACTGATATTACCTACACACGCAAAACTATTTTCTCAGATGTTGCCCTGACAATAGAGTTATAAGATTTGACACGACATTATATGGCCTGACAAATGATGCTTGTTCTATTTGTCACATATGCAGTCATATAGTAGTTTAACCTGACAAAATGACTATATTTCCTAACAAAACAACATGAAGACTGAAGACTGACCTTTTTTAGATGTGGTGCTGCCCTTATCCATTGACCTAAAGTCCAAAAGACGTACTTGAAGCGTTGCTCAGCATCTCTGACTATTCTCGTGTATGTTCTCGGATTAGATTTCTGTAACATGTGCATGTAAGAGTACATTTCCTTGTAGCTATCCTCAGCTGTACCATGTGCCATGTCCTGGGCGAAGAGCCACGCTCGATTGGCTTTGTAGTAGCTTGTCCTTATCCCATGCTGTAACATGAAATCCTGAATTTCTGAAGCACGTAGGCCTTTACGGCCGTTTAAAAACCTGACATGTCACGAAGTGAATCTATAGATGCATTCATATTGGCCTTACATAACAAAAATTGTTCAAATGCAAGAAAAACATACTTGTGAAGTACTTTCTCGGCAATCAGCCGAGAAGTTGCTCCTTTGTGATGATTGTGGTTTACTTTCATGCCACAGGTATGATCCGCAACATATTGTCGCACCTTAAACAAGGACGTTTTTCGATACAATGAGCCACGACAAACAAAGGTGCATTTGTCGTCAACACACTCAACATCATAATTGGATCTATCGGACCTCTTCACACGCATCTCATAGAAATTTTCCATTGCCAGGGAGAAGAGTGCAGCTTTGAACTCTTCCTTAGAATTGAAGAGCTGACCAACCTTCATTGTTGGATATGAGGACTTATTTTCACTTGTTTCCTCATCTTCAACTAACATGTCCATCTCCGCTGGAGTACCTCTTTTCAATCTCTCTAAGCATGTCTTCATCAACATCAATCTCTTCTTCTTTATCCGCCTCTATTTGCTCCTTGTTCTGTGTTCCCTCAATGCCATTTATTTCTTCCCACACATCATCTAGACCAATAGTATTCACATCATCACCTGAAGCATACCCTAACCCATCTCCACCATCAACACGATCATCATCACCTGATTGATAATTGCCCCCGTAGTCAAAGCCATCTTCTATTTCATCCTCCAAATAATCTCCACTGTTGGCATAATCAGTCATTTTCTCCTTTCCTTTGTTTCTTGATGTAGCAGCTTCAATGTCCTCATCATCGCTACTCAATGATATAATGTCTTCCAGTATCATGGGACAATTTCTCTTGTCTTTCCCCCTCACTTCATCCCTTTTTAATCTCCTTAACTCTGCTTCATTATCAGCTTTAATAATTTCATCAATCGACCTGATATCAGTGTATAGTGCTCTGTCTTTTTGAAAAAAATGACCTGAAAAAGTCTCTATTATCTTCGCTCTGAGTTGGTGGTGGAGCTGTTGGAGAAGGACGAGTACGATGTTCAGCCCTTTCACTTCGAATCTCTTCCTTCTTTAAAAGGTTGGTGTACAACTCAATATTCCACTCTGATGAATTTTCTCCACAGTTGTTCAAGAACTTGAACGCATCAAGATCGTCGTCATTATTTATAAAGATGGGTGGAAGTTCTGGTTTATTTTCATAATCGTATTGCACAAACAACTTTTCTTCATCAAATGGATTCTTCTCAGTCCACTTGTTGCGCAGTGTAGCCAAGTCCATGTCAGGGGAAAGCAACATGACTTTCACTGTTCTATCACCCTCATACAACCACCTTGTCCCTTGTTGTTTCCATTCTCCACCACTGATGAACTTCACATACACTAGTTTCGTACCTACAAATAAAGAAGGTTTTTGAACTTCACGTATACAGACGGGGACAAACGATTGTTTTTCAGGAGAGTTTACTCACCCATTCAAGTTGTAATTGCATGCGTCAGGTGTTAAATAGCAGGTGTGAAATATCTCACGTGGAATAAGTCCTACAATCAGGCTGCTTTGAAGCTCTCTAGGAATATCAGGGATACTTTTCAAGGGAGCTATGCTGGAGGGATTAAAGGTTGAAGGAGGCCAGTTTTCTTTTGGAGGGAAACTTGCCCGCCAATTTTAATGAGGAGGAATTTAGTCACACTTCAATGAAGCAGAAAATAGCTAGGTTGATGTGATGGGTCTGTCACCGATCGGCGGCTTCAAAGTCATTAAGGAGAGATTAACCCTTTCTTTTATAATTTTTTGAAAAAATATTAGCCAACTTTTATGGATTTTCCATTTAAAAGAAAAGATAAATTTGACCCTTAAAAATAGCAAAAGTATCACAATCCGTACAAAATTATGATATTCTTGCAATACTTTTCAAAATCTTGGTTTTTTGCAAGTTGGCTTTCCAAATCTGGTATATTTGCTAATGCGCCTAAAAAGAATGGCATTAGATTCAATCACCAATTCTGGCGGTCATAAATGCAACTAAACAAAATCAATTATGATCATATATAGTATATACAACCAACAAAACAAAGATTATATTACAGACATCCTGATGAGACTTGACTCTTCAAGGCTCAATATTAGAGTTGATCTTTTGATTTGAGATCTAACAACCAGGAATCTTTTGATTAGAGATTTAAGTACCAAAGATATTATATGGGCTTATAGATAGGGTTGTGATCCTATCATCCCCGTGCCCTGGAGACAAGGCTTGACCACAAGTCTTAAAAAATGGATAACGCGCCAGTATATCCGCAACACTCTCCCAAGTAGCTTCATCCTCAGTGTATCCTTCCCATTGAATCAACCATTTCTGAGACGAAGCAGTCGCTGGTGTTCTTGCATTCAAAATTTTGGATGGTATCCAAGTTGTGCGGTCTGGCTGAATAGGTAAATCAGTAGAGATCTGATTGTGAGAACCCAGGGATTTCTTGAGCAAGGACACATGGAAAACTGGATGGATTCTGCAATGGGCTGGTAGTTGCAGCTTATAAGCCACTTTGCCGATTCTCTGCAGCACCTGAAATGGCCCGTGAAACTTGGGAGATAGCTTAGTGTAAGCTTGATTTAATGCGGTAAGCTTCCGATAGGGTTGCAGTCGGAGATAAACCCAGTCATCAACCTCAAATGAATGCTCGGTTCGCTTAGAGTCAGCTAAGCGCTTCATGCGTTCTTGAGCATTAGCCATGTTTATTTTTAAACAAGCCAAGGTCTGATCCCTACTACGTAAAGCAACATCGACCGCATGCACTGCCGTTGACCCTAGAACATACGAAGAGATTGAAGGTGGTGGTCGAAATGGTGACATTTTAATCGCAGAGTGGTAAGTAGTATTATACCACCATTCAGCCTAAGGCAAACAATAAACCCACGACAATGGTCTCTCTCCTGCAAAACATCGTAAATAACACTCCAAGGTTCTATTAGTGACTTCAGTTTGGCCGTCCGATTAAGGATGATAAGCTGAACTGCAACACAATTGAGTTTGTTGCAGGGCAAAAAAGGACTCCCAAAAATTGCCGATGAATATTGGATCTTTGTCACTGACAATGGAACGAGGAGGACCATGCAGTCAAACCACATCACGGACAAAAACTTTGGCGACCTTAGTAGCTGTATAGGGATGAGCCAGGGCAATAAAATGAACATATTTAGACAAACGGTAGGGATGGCAGCGGGGCGGAGAATCCCCATTACCCGCGGGGAATCCCCGCCACGAGGATGAGGATTTTATACGGGGGCGGGGATAGGGGAAATAATATCCCCGCCGCGGGGATGGGAACGGGGTTGGGGATAATGGTCCCCGCCCCGGTACCCGCCCCGCCCCTGTCCCTGTCGGAAGGACCGGAGGAGCTAAATCCACTATCGACCATTGCTTAATTTGGACTAGAATTTCAACTTTGCTACTAGTATTACTTGTTGGCTTTTTAATTGATTAAGAGTATTTACTATTTGGAATTATTTACGTACTGAATAAGTACTTGATGTTAAACTATCTTTTCTATGCTTGTATTTGGTTAGATATATTGTTAGTTAGCTGGTCTATATCATGTTCTTGATTATCTATGCTGACGTTTTGTGATTTGTGAATGAACTATTTTCTAATTAGGGCTATATTACGCATGGGAAAAATTAGCGGGAATGGAAAATCCCCGTTGGAGAATTTAAATGAGGAAAATTAATGGGGATGGGGATTTCCCGATGGGGACGGGGAAAATTTTAAACAAGAAATGGGGATGGGGACGGGGAATGCAATTCTAAACGGGGATGGGGAGGGTACTCCCCGCCCCAAACCCGCCCCATTGTCATCCCTAACAAACGGTCAACCACAACTAAAATCACTGTCTTGTGAAGTGAACGAGACAACCCCTTTATGAAATCCATAGAAATGTCAACCCACACATCGTTTGGAATAGGCAGGGGACTAAGTGACTTGGGAGGAGCTATTACTTCTGCCTTGTTGCGTTGACACACACCACAATGAGCCACAAACTGCTTAATAGATGTCTTCATGCCATACCAAAACAACCCACATTGGAGTCGCTTATACGTTCGAAGGAACCCCGAAGGTCCTGCTGTAGGGGCTGCATGATACTCTTCAAGCAATTTTTGACACCACGGTGATCCAGGTGCGACCACAATACGCCCTTTATATCGCAGTACACTATTCTCCAAGGTATAGAACTTTTTAGAGGCAGGGTCCTGTTGTAAGGCCGTGATTATAGGTTGCATTGCATGATGTAAAAAACACTCCGTTGTGATCTTAGTCAAGCTGTCCATAATAGGCTCGAACAAGGCTGAAAGTTCTAGCTGAGGCGACCGAGATAACGCATCCGCGGACTGATTATGTTTCCCCGGCCTGAAACAAATCTCATAATCGTACCCAAGCAGTTTGGACACCCATTTCTGCTGCTCAACGGATGACAAACGTTGCTCATGGAAATATTTCAAGGTTCTATGATCCGTGTAAATTTTAAAGTGTCGGCCCAACAAGTATGGCTGCCATTTGTGAACTGCAGCAATCACGGCAAACATCTCCTTGTCATAAATTGAAAGGTTCAAATTCTTCCCAGATAAGGCTTTGCTGAAATATGCTATTGGACGCCCAAGTTGTATTAAAGCAGCTCCAATTCCAAACCCTGAAGCATCGGTTTCTATATAAAATTCAACTGAAAAATCAGGCAAAGCCAAGACTGGAGTAGTCGTAAGGGTTGTTTTCAGTTTGTTAAACGCCTCTATAGCTTTATCACACCAGTTCAAGGAGTCTTTCTTCAATAATTGTGTCAAAGGAGCACTGATCTTGCCATAATCCTTCACAAATTTCCGATAATACACAGTGAGTCCCAAAAAAACCACGTAAACCTTTCAAATTTGTAGGAGGCCATGAGGTAACAGCAGCGATTTTATCGGGATCGACAGATACCCCGGTAGCATCAATGATATGTCCCAAATAAGCAATATAAGACTTGCCAAAAGAGTGTTTAGAAGCCTTGACAAAGAGAGTGTGCTGCCTTACGACTCTCAATACTGTTGTAAGATGCTGAACATGGGAAGCCTCATTATTGCTATAAACTAGTATATCATGAAAAAAGACCAACACAAATTTATGCAGATATGGCCGAAATACATAATTCATCAAACTTTGGAAGGTGGCCGGTGCATTAGCCAATCCAAATGACATGACTAAAAATTCGTAGTGGCCATCATGAGTACGAAATGTAGTTTTGTGGACATCATCTTCATGAACCCGAGGATGGTATCCGGCACGTAGGTCCAGTTTAGAAAATAATGTGGCCAGTTGAAGCTCATCTAACAATTCATCAACAATCGGAATTGGAAAACGATCTTTTACTGTAATGTTGTTGAGGGCCCTATAATTGGTACACATACGCCAAGAACTATCTTTCTTTTTGACGAGTAACACAGGTGACGAAAAAGGGTTGTTACTAGGGCGGAAAAACCCAGAATTTTGTAATTCCTTTATCACCTTTTCAATCTCAGATTTTTGAATGTGGATAGCGGTATGGTCGAACACTGACAGATGCAGAATTTGGCTTAAGGGTAATGTGACGGTCATGTGTCCGGTGAGGGGGTAGAGATGATGGAATGCCAAAAACATCACGAAATTAGAACAACAATTTTTGAATTGATACCTGAGTTGGAATGAGAAAAATTATCGCATGAAGCAGCAGTAGAGAGGGCCTCCAGGGATAACAACAACACTTGGTGCTCTTTTTGAATAGCTCTCGACATGGAAGGAAGTCAATGATCTGCACTAAGGGCGACCCATTACCAATAATGGTGTAAACAACTCCCTGTTGAGTAAACTACATAACCAACTGATCAAAATCAAACAAGATACGACCCAATGTGCGCAGCTAGGGGTGTTCAAATCTCGCCCGGACCGGACCGGCAAAATTACGGTCCGATCTCCGGTCCAGTAAATTTCCTTATTCCGGGTCCGGTCCGGTCCAAAACCCGGAAAAACCGGTTGGACCGGTTTAGTTATATTTTTTTTATAGATTAGGTTATCCTCTATTCCTCTCCATTAGCTTTACCCTGGCATCGGCGCTTTACCCTGGCTCGCAGCTTCACAAATTCACAATCCATTTACACAGGCGGCGGCTACTCTCCTCACGGCTACTCTCCCAGGCGTCGGCGCACCACCGAGTCTACCGTTCCGGCCGCCAGACCATCGATTTACACCAGGCGGCGGCTCTCTCCTCACGGCTACTCTCCTCACGGCTTCTCTCCCAGGCGGCGGTGCACCACCGCTCCGGCCTTCAGACCATCGATTCTCTCCTCAGTCCTCACAGCTTCTCTCGTCTGCTGATATGTGGTGTTGGTTGTGTGGATTTCTCCTAATTTCTGGTGATTATCTCCTCTCGCACCGCACAAGGCTTCTCTCGTTTGCTGATTTCTGGTGGTTGGTTATGTGGATTCGTCACGGCTTCTCATCGTCTCTCACAAGGTAAGCTTTCTGGTGGTTATATGCTGATGCCTGATATTATTCACTGAATAATGCATGAAGAAACGTAGTTTTGCACAAGTATGGACATGAAGAAATGTAGTTCTGAATGTTATTCACTGATATTATTCACTCAAATCCAAATTTAACCTTTATAAATGACCCCAATTTAATTAATTTGTCTACCGGGGTATGAACTTTCAAACCCTAGTGCAGATGTAAAAAACTCCATTTTTAGTGACATGGCCACGTTATTCTAGTTTCTTACATACAGTTGAGCATTGATGATTCTAATTTGCAAAAGCTTGATTATCTTGCAGTTTGCACAACTTGTTTTAGTAAGTTCTAATAAGATACTTCTCTTTGCAGCAGCTTGTGTATAGAGGAGCAACTGTATGAGTCAGATTGACAGAGCTAAAGTCGTGATGCCTATCAAATAAATCCCAAAATACCTACTAAGTATTATAGTAAGCAAGACAGGGTCGATCCCACAGAGAGTCAGGTTATCAATTTGTGCAATTTTTTATCACCAACTAGGAACTAGGGGGGTTTGTTTGTGTTTATCGTAGCCAAAGTAAACAAAGCAAGTAAATAAGTTCGCAGGAAACGGTTGTAAATATAATGGGGAAAAGCGCCACACTCAACAGAGATCCACACATCAATAGATAGGTCGATCACGGAATTCTATCAATCTCAAGTTTTTAATATTCCTATAGTTGTTCTTATCCCGATCTTAGATAACTATTAGTTCTACCAGCCCTAATAGTACTTATTACTAAATCAAATCCGAAAACCTTCAAGACTCAATGAAGCAATAGCATTCAACCAATGATTCAACAAGATACATGCAGTAGAAACAACCCGTTACTATAAGCATGCAATTAACTCTCTCTCACGATGAAGCGCTCGGATCCCCTATACGCAACAATCGTGCTCGCTACTAGATATGCAACCCGAACCCGGAATCACAAGTCCTAGCAATTAGGAAGATATCAATAAACCTAGGTGATCAATCTAGATAAATCAACATAAACCAATAATCAATCAAGCACAAGAGAATTAATCCAACTAGATAGGAAAACGAACAAGAGTAGAAAACTCACAACCGATCAATTGCTGGCTTCAAACTGTCAAGTGCAACAATGGAGGTTTAATTCTCCATTAGGGTTTGTGAGAGAAAAATACGTAAAACGGTGGCAACTAGGGTTTTTCACAAAGTGTTCTAAAATAGTCTTAAATACTAGGAAACCAATATGGAATAAAATAAGGAAATAATAACATTCCGAAATATAAAGTCTCGAATAAAAGAAAAACAGAAATAAAACTCGGAAATAAATCTCGTCAGCGCCTTACCACCGCGGGGTGCGGTGGCCTTCCTGCCGCGGGGGGCGGTAAGCTTCATTGGCCTTCAGCATTTGCGATACTTCAGGCAAAATGCCATAACTTTTGATTCCCAACTCGGATTGCGCTCATATTTTGAGGACTTGCAGTGGACTTCAATATCTAACTCCTCGAATTGGAATCGCTCCATTTGGACATCTGAGTAAAGAGAACGAACCATTTGAATTCAACCCACTGTTCTTCTACTCTTCTCTTCACTTCCTTTGTGTCTTTTACTGGTGGCTTCTTCCTCAGTGTCTCTTATGATCTCCAAAACAGCTCAAACACCTTCAAAAACACCAAACTTCACCCCCAAACGCCATGCACATGAATGTGCCTAAATCTACCCGAATGGCACCAATAAACCCTCTAATGACTCTTACTTAAGCCCTACAAAGTAGTGCTTATCAAACTACCCCATGCTTAGACCTTTGCTCGTCCTCGAGTAAACTAATAAAGAGTCTACTCCTCCAATGCAGCACCCAAGGTCTCAGGAAGCATCTCCTCCAACTATGAGTCACCTAACCCATGCCAAAACTCCTAGTGCCAATCTCATCTACAACACATCCTCATCATCAACGAACCTAGGGGCAAGCAGAGTACTTCTCCCAAGCTTAACCCGGACATCCAAAAGCGTGAGTGACTTCTAATCCTAGCCTCCATCTATGAATCCTTATGTCTCCCAGAGTGACCTACCCGACAATCCTTCTTTGACTCCTCTTCTTATGATGCCTCGCCAAGAATAATGAGAAATCCTAAAATCACTCTTCTTCTTTTTCGCTCATTTTGCCAAGGCGCCCTTTCGGGTTTTCACCAAGCCACTCAATTTTTTTTTTCATAGATGTGCTCACATAAGCTCACGTCACTCTTGACCTCATATTACCCTAGCCTAATGCTGGTCCAAGCCACATGCTTATGGCCTAGGCCGCCCTTTCGGGTTTTCGACCTATCCCAGGATTTCTATTTTAGCCTTTTTTCAAAATTTTGGCTTTTTCAATTTTTTTATTCTCAACGACATAGCAAGTATAGAACTCTCCCCCATGCTTAAACATTGCATTGTCCTCAATGTAATGAAAGACAAAAGAATAGAAGCACAAGGAAGAGCAAAAAATAACTCACAAACGTCGCCAAGCTGCTTGGACACTGAAGGTGTCGCTAGTGGTCTTCTTCAATAAATGCCCAGGTCTCTGGTGTTGGGTGGGTGTCTTCATCAACTCTATAATCTTCTCCTATCGTGCAACCAAAAGAAAACCACTTTGGTGAATAGTGGTAAAATAATAATAGTAGGATTACACGGCCTTCTAGGAACACATGGTGGAGCCTAGATATGATCTCGATGGGGGCTCTAGTGTTCCTCCTCCTCAGCTGTCAATTATAGGGCCATCATCGTTGTCAAATAATGTGTGGGGCGAATGTGTCTTCCTTGACAACATGATGCGCACCATCTCTATGGGGAACTCTGGACAGCTGGCCTTGATAGAACTTTTTTTTTTTTTTTTTGCCCCCCCATTTAAGGTTTTTTCGGGGGGTGACATAGTGCAGGGAAGGAAGAGACTTACATTGGTGTGGAAACACCTTCTTCAATAGGCATGAGTCTCTTCCCTACAGGTTAGTCGGAAACAAAAACAAGAACAAAAACAAAGCAAAAACACACTAAAGAAAATGCAAAAACAAAGAAAGAAAAACATACCTCGGGTTGCCTCCCGGACAGCGCCTTAGTTATTGTCATGGCTTGACATACTACTCGAACAACCTTAATCCACAGCATCGGGTTCCTTAGGTACCCTCTCATTCAGCACCTCATTCCTGAACCAATCATGGAAAGGTTTGAACCTTAGACCATTCCTCTTTTTCAATGGCTCCTCCACCTTGGCCTTCGTAGTCGCCTTCCCCCCATACTTAGATCGATCAGGGGGGTGTTTACTTCAACTTCAGGGGCCTGCACCATAGAGGGAATGAGCTTCTCGCTCGGAGTTAGCACAGTGGGGCCAATGCCCAAAAGAGAAGTAGGAGACTCACCCTTCTCATCCAATAAAGCCGTGACTTCCTGCAGATTAGAAGATACAGTAATATCGACAGGCAAGTCTACTATGGGATCCTCTAGTATAGGTTGCAATTCATCCAAAGGGTTAGGACTCATTACATCAACAAAGTTCAAAGAGGTGTTAATGACGGGTTTCATATCATATATGTTATATTCAACTCCATCCCCATCAAATTCCATAGTTAATTTCCCACTTCTAACATCAATTGTGGTATTTGCAGTTTTCATGAAAGGTCTACCTAACAGCATATGTGCACCTGTACCACCATCCATATCAAGAACATAAAAATCAGTGGGAAAAATCAGCGTATCTACCATAACAAGGACATCCTCAACAACCCCTTTCGGGTAGACATTGGTTCCATCAGCTAATTGAATAACTAGTCTAGTGTCCTGTAGTGGTGGCAGACCAAGGGACTCATAGAACGACAATGGTAAGACATGAATAGCAGCACCAAGATCTAGCATAGCCTTATCAATCTTTGTCTCACCAATGATGCAAGGGATAGAGAACATACCTGGATCACTGCACTTCTTGGGAAAACGCTTTTGAAATACAGCAGATACTTGCTCGCTCACCTGGACCTGCTTCTTTTTCTTCTGCTTTTGGTTCCTCTTTATCATGCACAGCTCCTTCAAGAACTTAGCATACTTGGGAATACTCTTAACAAGCTTGAGCAAAGGAATGTTGACCTCACACTTGCTAAAAGTTTCGAAGAGGTCCTTGTCGTCAACTACCCTTCTCTCCTTGAGCGCCTCTGGAAAAGGGGCGGGTGGCTTCTCGGAACCGAGAGGAGGAAAGTAAGGACGAACGTAGGTGTCGACAAAGGGCTCGTCATTAGCTCCAGCAGGTTGCCGCGGCGGGCGGCCAGTGTTCACCGCGGGGGGCGGTAAACTACCCGAAGATTTCTGAGAATCAAGGTCACCGCTGGGGGCGGTAGCCTCATTACCGCGGGGGGCGGTGGTCGTCAGAGTATCTTCATTTTCCTTCTTACCGCTGGGGGCGGCAAGCTGGTACCGCGGGGTGCGATTTTCCCCCAGAGGCTCTCTTGTTTCTGAGTCGTCTCCATCAGCGCTAGGAGCGACCGACAATTGCTCTCCACTTCTAAGGGTCACAGCACTAACATTTTCCCGTGGGTTAACTACCGTTTGAGATGGTAGATTTCCCGACATCTTTGCATCGATCCTTGTGATGGCTTTAGCCATTTGGCTCACCTGTGTTTCCAAATTCTTTATGCTTGACGTTGTGGCTTGAACATGAGTAGTGAAATGTTTCGTCAAGGCTTGGAGCATATCTGCAGTTGAAGGAGACGCATCAGGTTGTGGATCTTGCGACCTTTGTAGAAATTGAGGTCTTGGCTGTTGTTGTTGTTGAAACTGAGGCTGTTGTTGTTGATCCCTCCATCTAAAATTTGGGTGGTCTCTCCATCCCGGATTATAAGTGTTGGAGTAGGGATCATGTCGAGGTCTTGGATCTCCATAACCTCCTACAACGTTTACTTCAGCAGGCATATCATCTTGTAGTTGAGGACATGCGTCAGTGGGGTGGGATTGATCGGCACAGACCCCACACGCTTTGAGTTGCTGAGGAGTTCCTTGCAGCATAAGTCTCCTCACCATGTCCTTCAACTCAGCAATATCACTGGCATACGCAGAGCGACTAGGGTCAGCAGCATTGACTCCTCTCTTGGTAGAAGCTCTGCCGAAATTTCTTGTGCCCTCTGCCATCTCCTGAATCTTCTCCATAGCTGTTGCCGGGGTTGTGTTGAGAATATTGCCGCCACATGCAGCGTCGACAATCCTCCTTTCATTGTCCAGCAGACCATTGTAAAGGTGGAGCACCAGATCTTGATTGGAGTACCCGTGGAACGGACAACTTGAGCAAAGTCTCTTGAACCGCTCATAGTACTCATACAGGCTCTCGTCATCCTCCTGCTCAATGTTGCTAATAGCCTTTTTCAAACTGTTTGCCTTCTTTGTAGGGAAATACTTTTCAAGAAACGCCTTATGCAGCTTGTTCCACGTATCGATGCTTCCAGTAGGCAGATGGTAGTACCAATCATCAGCTGCGTCCTTGAGGGTGAACCCAAAAGCTCTCATCTTTATTTGCTCCTCAGTAACGTTCGCCGGTTTCATGCTCATGCAGACTGTGTGGAATTTACCCATGTGTTTGATTAGGTCCTCTCCAGCCAGTCCATGGAAAGATGGGAGCAAATGAATCAGCCCCGGCTTCAACTCAAAGTTTACGCCTGCTCCTATAGCAGGAATAGTCACAGCCAAAGGTTGTTGTTGCAGGTCGGGCGCAGTCAATTGTCTCAACGTTCTATCCGCATCACCCATCTCAAATGCAGGGTTGTCAAAAACCAAAGTACGGTTCACTCTGCGATCCTGGGACAAAGTTCTCTCAATCTCTGGATCAAAATCCAGAAGAGGTGAATTAGTAGTACGAGTGTGGACCATAAGATAGGTCCACACCAAGGGTTAGTAACAAACAAATCACAAAAACAGAAAATTTGACTCCCCGGCAACGGCGCCAAATTTGACAGAGCTAAAGTCGTGATGCCTATCAAATAAATCCCAAAATACCTACTAAGTAGTATAGTAAGCAAGACAGGGTCGATCCCACAGAGAGTCAGGTTATCAATTTGTGCAATTCGTTATCACCAACTAGGAACTAGGGGGGGTTTGTTTGTGTTTATCGTAACCAAAGTAAACAAAGCAAGTAAATAAGTTCGCAGGAAATAGTTGTAAATATAATGGGGAAAAGCGCCACACTCAACAGAGATCCACACAACAATAGATAGGTCGATCACGGAATTCTATCAATCTCAAGTTTTTAATATTCCTATAGTTGTTCTTATCCCGATCTTAGATAACTATTAGTTCTACCAGTCCTAATAGTACTTATTAGTAAATCAAATCCGAAAACCTTCAAGACTCAATGAAGCAATAGCATTCAACCAAGGATTCAACAAGATACAAGCAGTAGAAACAACCCGTTACTATAAGCATGAATTAACTCTCTCTCACGATGAAGCGCTCGGATCCCCTATACGCAACAATCGTGCTCACTACTAGATATGCAACCCGAACCCGGAATCACAAGTCCTAGCAATTAGGAAGATATCAATAAACCTAGGTGATCAATCTAGATAAATCAACATAAACCAATAATCAATCAAGCACAAGAGAATTAATCCAACTAGATAGGAAAATGAACAAGAGTAGAAAACTCACAACCAATCAATTGCTGGCTTCAAACTGTCAAGTGCAACAATGGAGGTTTAGTTCTCCACTAGGGTTTGTGAGAGAAAAATACGTAAAACGGTGGCAACTAGGGTTTTTCACAAAGTGTTCTAAAATAGTCTTAAATACTAGGAAACCAATATGGAATAAAATAAGGAAATAATAACATTCCGAAATATAAAGTCTTGGATAAAAGAAAAACAAAAATAAAACTCGGAAATAAATCTCGTCAGCGCCTTACCACCGCGGGGTGCGGTGGCCTTCCTGCCGCGGGGGGCGGTAAGCTTCATTGGCCTTCAGCATCTGCGATACTTCAGGCAAAACGCTATAACTTTTGATTCCCAACTAGGATTGCGCTCATATTTTGAGGACTTGCAGTGGACTTCAATATCTAACTTCTCGAATTGGAATCACTCCATTTGGACATCTGAGTAAAGATAACGAACCATTTGAATTCAACCCACTGTTCTTCTACTCTTCTCTTCACTTCCTTTGCGTCTTTTACTGGTGGCTTCTTCCTCAGTGTCTCCTATGATCTCCAAAACAGCTCAAACACCTTCAAAAACACCAAACTTTGCCCCCAAACGCCATGCACATGAATGTGCCTAAATCTACCCGAATGGCACCAATAAACCCTCTAATGACTCTTACTTAAGCCCTACAAAGTAGTGCTTATCACAGATCCACCCTACAACCTTAATATTCAATGACGTATTGCATGTTGTTATTAATTTCAAACCGAAACTGCATGTTGTTATTAATTTCAAATCGAATCTATTGAACTAATTACTATTATTTTGTTGGTATTAAGTTTGGTACTTTATTGTAAACAGAAATATGAGTATACCAATTTCTATGGATTTATCCACAAAACATTCATTCAACGTAAGTTGGAGGGGTTGTTACATGTTGGTTGATGATTGTTATCGTTTTATTAAATCCTTTTCATAATTGTTTGTTTTCTATTTTGTTATTTCATTAGATGGTTCATTGCTCAGTGTCTACTAGAGAAACTTTTGATTTGGATGAGACACAGTCCCCTGGAACATTTGTGGAAGGAAATGTAGAGGCTGAAGGTATTGTGGAGCCACAAGAACAAAGTGATTCAAATGCACAAGGAAAGAAGAGGAAGCTAATGGAGAGGAATTAGGCTACTTTATTATTTAGAAATGGTGTTACTTTTTTATTTAGGAATGGTGATTCTACTTGAATACAAGAACTAGTGCAAATATTACTTGAATGAATGCAAGAGGTTTTGGTGATCTTGTTTCAAGTATATTGCTTGAATACTACAAAATAGGGGTGTTATTAGAATGTGGGGTAAACTTCTTTATGCAGGAAGGCACTTCAAACCACATTATGCAGGAATGTTGATCTTGTTTCAAGGCTCTTCTTTGTGTTGTAAACTTCTTTATGCAGGAATTCTTCCTTTTATGCTGGAATGCTCCCTTGAATGTAGGGCTACTTTATTAAGTGTATTGTTTCAAGTGTATTTACTTGAATGCAGGGCTACTTTATTATTTAGGAATGTGGTTTGAATATGGCTTGATTTATTTTGATTTTGTTACAGGAATGCTACTTTATTAGCCTGGATTCATTTTGATTTTGTTATAGGAATTTTTCATTTTTTTTTACTTGAATGAATGCAGAAATTCCTTTTTGCAGAAATTCCTTTTTTGCAGAAATTCCTTTTTTGCAGAAATTCCTTTTTGCAGGGCTATTTTATGCAGAAATTCCTTTTTGTTTAAAAATCCGGTCTAAAAAAGTGCCACACTCAACAGAGACCGGTCTCCGGTCTACCCTTTTAAAAAAATCTGGTCCGGTCTGGACCGGATGAACACCCCTATGCGCAACCACTGAGTCCCCAATACTATGTCACAACTTGTGACATCCAGTAATAAAAAATATGTAGTGAATGTATATCCCTGTAGCTGGAGAGTGACCTAAGTACATACACCTTTACTAGGAAGAAAACCCCCATATGCAACCATAACTTGTAGGCCTGAGTGTTGTTGAATCGTTAAGCCACATTTATGAGCAATACTAGGATGCATACAGTTATGAGTAGAGCCAGAATCCATAAGGATAGAAAGTACAGTATTCTTGATTTGGGTTGTAGCACGCATTGTGCTTGATCCAATGGATCCTGTGAGTGCATGTAAGGAAACTTGCATATGCTGATATGGGTTGCTCGACTCCTCCATTTGACACCCGTTATCGACGTCGGCAGAGTAGGCATCCATCAAGAGTAGCTGCGGAATGACACAACGATGTCCCAGTTTGTATATATCATCGCAATTAAAACAAAGGCCTTTCTCCCTTCGTTTCTGATGTTCAGTCCAAGTAAGACGTTTCATGCCTGTAGGTAGTGCCGGATTTCCTGGAATCGGTTTAGAACTTGGACTCGTATTGGTAGTCCGAATAGAAGAACGAGGGTTGCTGGAAGAAGCACTGAACGCTTTAATGGCAGTAATCGCATCCTCTTGACACAATGCCAAGTCAAAAGCAGGAGATAAATTGGTTGGAGTAAGAAGGCAAACTCCTACTTGGTGTGGATCCTGTAACCCTGGAACCAAGTTGATCATAGTCTCAAATTGAGTAATATAAGATGAAATTGTACCCATTTGAGTTAGTTTAGATATAGCACTCATTGGATCCAGATTCTTGCAGGAGCCAAATCTCTTACAAAGAGCTATCGAAAATTGGCGCCATGTCAATTCTCCCATTAACTGATTTAACCATCGATACCAAGCCACGGCATCGCCGCAGAGGTGAATTGATGCCATGGTGACCCGTTGTTCAACAGGTATCGGATTCAGGGTAAAAAATGCTATGCTTGAAAGAGCCAACCCTCATGTTCTGCCCCTTAAAATCTGGGAAAATCAAGACGAAGTGGTCGTCCTTGGATTTGTTGCTGGTGTAGTTGGGGAAGCAGGTTGTGCTGGCGAGGATCCCGGTTTAGTGGAAGAGGTTGTTTTTCGAATGAGTCAAGTTTAGAAAGAATTTGCTGCATGGTTTCCTGGATTCCAGCAAGGATGGTAGAGTGCGTCTGGAGGGTGGTGGTGTTTGCTGCGATGAGGCCTTCATGGCGGGGTGTGACTACCTCAAGATCTTTCACCGTCATCTTTGATGAAGAAGGGGAAAAAATTGAAGAATTTTCAGAACGTGGATCTGATACCAGATGATGAGACTTGATTCTTCAAGGCTCAATATTAGGGTTGATCTTTTGATTTGAGATCTAACAACCAAGAATCTTTTGATTAGAGATTCAACTATCAAAGATATAAGTTTATTGATTGAATAATTATCAAAACACAGGGTGTGAGATCCTTATATAACCTTCTAAGCTAACTAACTCCTAAATAACATAGACTAATAATAAGATAGACTATTAAGAAAGATAGACTATTACTAATATTAAAACATTATTAATTCTGCTTATTATGCCTAACATAAGTCAGCAAGGGATCACATCCTGAACACGAATCCAACACTATACGCAACGTGGATGTCAATAATTGACTCGGTAAAAGCTATCACTTTTTTGGAAACATAGATATGGCCTTCCTAATACATTGCATAATTAAAAAATACAATTGCATATGCGTTCTAGATTTAATTATATTTGATCTGAAGACATTGATATCTGACAAACTACAAACAGAGATGTTATATTCTTTTTTTCTTTTTTTTTGTTAATGGTAAGTATATTAACAAAAAGGGAGATATACACCCAAGAGCAAGTCCAAAGGAACTCCTCATCACCTCTCACACCCAACACCCTATACCAAGAAACTCTATATCAACAACATCAACAAAAATTAGACCATAAGAAGATGACTAAGGTCTCTTACCCTCCTACTTTCCCCTTTACATTTAATCTTTAAACGCAATTTACAGCTGGAAATAATCTCTTCCACACACTTCTCAATACTCACCTTTCTATGATTGAAGATAATATCATTTCTATGTCTCCATATGGTATAAACCGCAACATTAATGGCGAGAACCACACCTTGCAGCCTGAGAGAATTAGGATTTCTACTCCTTGACAGCCATTGCATCCAGTCATCAAGGGACTGTCTCCAGGCACTGATATGCTGCCAATCCATAACCTTTCTCAGTATAGCACTGGAAATGCTACATTGCCACCATATATGATCACCAGATTCTGTTGCATTTCCACATAGCACACAGGAAGAATTGTTGATCAAGCCCCACCTTTGTAGCTTATCCTTAGTTGGCAGTCTCCCAAGCATAGCTAACCAGGAAATGAAGGACCATTTCCTTGGTTGAAAGCTTTTCCACAACATCTTCCATTTCCCTTCCACATCACCTGGATTTCTGAGCAAATCATAGACCATTTGGCAGTTCATTCTACCCCCTCTTTTCCTGATCTTAGAAATGTCAATATGATCTTCAGTAATATCTTCAGAGCTCAAAGGATTAGAATCCTGCCTAACCAGAAACTGCTTCAGCTCGTTCTTTATTCTCAGCAACACTCTCCATATCCAAGAATCACTTTGTTTCTCCTCTCTTTGCCACAAATCACACCTTTTCAACAGCATCTCTTTCACCCAAGTGGTCCAACAATTCTCCTTCCTATCCTGTATTTCAAAAACCAGTTTAAACAACAAGGTTTTGTTCTAGGCTAAAATTTCTTTAATTCTCACACCACCTTCTTCATAAGGTTTGCAAACCTTGCTCCATGCCACAAGGTTCCTCCTCCCTTCACCTGCAGACGGCTGTTATTCTATTCATCACTTCTTCAGGAAATAGCAAAGCTTGAGACCAGAAACTCAACAATCCACCAATTACAGCCTTTATAATCTGTAATCTACCAGCATATGAGAGCTTCTTGCACGTCCAACTCTGCACTCTTCCAACAATCTTGTTAATCATAGAAGCATAATCTCCAATCTGAACTTTCTTAGCATGCAGAGGGATTCCCAGATACTTAATAGGAAGAGTCCCTTGGCTAAAACAAAGGACTCTTAATAGTTCAAACTTCACAGCCTCTGAGACACCTCCAAAGAAAACATCACTCTTTTGGGAATTGATCTTAAGACCAGATTCATCACCAAACTCATCTAGCACTCTCTTAATCACACAAATAGAAGGGAGCTCAGCTTTGCAAAAGATCGATAAATCATCAGCAAAAGCAAGATCAACCATCTTCAGTTTCTTGCATTTTGGATGAAACTTAAATTCAGCAGATTTACTCTCTCTCCTTAGCTTCCTACTCAGCATTTCCATTACTATTACAAACAGAAATGGGGACATAGGATCGCCCTGCCTTAACCCTCTAGCACCAGAAATAAATCCTTTAGGCTCTCCATTTACAAGAAACGAAAATTTAGGAGTCCTAACACAGGTCATAACCCAAGCAATCAGTTGTGTAGGAAAATTCAGGTAAATCAATGCATATTCAAGGAACTCCCAGCTCACACAGTCATAAGCTTTCATAACATCCACTTTGATCATGCATCTTGGAGAAATATCAACCTGCAAATAAGAGTGAATAAGATCTTGAGCAATAACTGAATTGTGCACAAGGCTTCTCCCAGGAACAAAGGCCCCCTGACCCATTGATATCACCTCATTCAATTTGTCTCTGATTCTAGCAGCCAGAATCTTAGTTATCATTTTGAATATAACATTACAGCAAGAAATCGGCCTAAAATCCTTCACAAGTAATGGCTTCTCAACTTTAGGAATAATAGACACAAAGGTAGTATTGAGCTGCCTTAGAAGTTTCCCTGAGATGAAGAAGTCTTTGACTGCACCACACATATCATCAGAAATGATTTCCCAAGCCTCCTTGAAGAATTTGCTACCAAATCCATCTGGACCCGGTGACTTAGAGTTGTGAATTTCGTGGAGAGCACTCTTAACTTCAGCACATGAAGGAATTCTACACTAATCCATAGCACAATCAGCCTGCAATACCCCACCCTCATAGTTACTGAAGTTCGGAATAGTAGTAACTACACTCTTCCCAAACAAGTTACCATAGAAATCAATGATTTCAGCAGCAATGTCTTCTTGACTCTCCAAAACATCACCATTAGCACTATGGAGCATGTGGATTGCATTCATGGATTTCCTGGCTTTGATACTTCTATAAAACAAAGAAGAGGTCTCCTCACCAAGTTGCACCCAGTCAACCTTGGATCTTTGCAACAGCATTTCATCTCTTTGTTTTCTTCTTAGAATCATTTGCTCCTTTGCTTCTTTGACTGCATTCTGTTTATTCTCACAGAAGTAATCAGCCTGCATATCATGAAATTTTTCCTCAAACTCAGCTTCACTCTGAGCTAACAGTTCTTCCATATCACCATATTTCCTCTTACTCCATTCTTTCAGCCTTATCTTTACTTTCTTCAGCTTTTGCGCAATTTGAAATTGTAAAGAACCTGCAATCCTCCCTTCCCATTCATCATTCACTATCCTTTTAAACTCCTCATCAAAACACCAGGCATTCTTAAAACGAAAGGGAATTTTCCTGATAGGTGATCTGAGTTCTATCAGAAGCAAGGCCGGAGAGTGATCTGATTCATCAGGTTCATCAAAAATAGCATTAGATCCTCCGAACATACTCCTCCAATTGTCACTAACAAGAATTCTATCCAACTTACAAGCCACCCTTTCATCACCCTTCCTCTGATTATCCCAAGTAAAAACCACCCCAGCATACTCCAAATCAGACAGGTTACAAGTACTGAGCAGGTTTTCAAGTTCCTCAAAACTTGATTGGGGTAATCTATTCAAAGAGATTCGTTCAGCTTCTTCTAGAACACAATTGAAATCCCTCATAACCACCCAGGGGAGTGAGCAACTACAAGCAATCTCTCCTAATTTCTTCCATAATCTCCTTCTCTCACTCCTTTGATTACTAGCATACACAAAAGTCAGAGAAAACTATTGTGACAAACCACAAACTTTAAGCTTACAGTGTATATACTGATCACCCCATTCTATACAATTGACCTGGACAACTCCAGGGTTCCAGCTCATCCAAATCCTTCCTCTCTTATCAAAAGTAGCATTAGTCTGGAAATCCCACTTACTCAAGAGCTTTCCTGAAATTTGATTCTCCTTCCCCTTCTCAATTTTAGTTTCAAGCAAACCAATAACATCAATCTTCATCTTGGCCACATATCTATTTATTCTTCTTATTGCTTGAACTCCATTACAACCTCTGGAGTTCCAAGAACAGATTTTAACCTTATCCATTCTTCTCCTTCATGGAGCTGCTACAACTCCCTTCTTCTCTCAACAGTACTTCAAATTGATTTGGAGATACAATGCCTTGAGGGTTCACACTAGCTGCCTCATGGACCACATTGACCCCCACCTCATGCTGATGTGTTCTCATACTGTTAGGAGAAGCAGATCTACTTTTCCTATTATGAATCTGCCTCCACTCAACTCTATTGCCCTGCACAATATCTTTCCCTTTACCCAGAAGCTCTTTCTTCTCCCCTGTCTTATTCTTCCCCTGAACCATTCCTGTGCAATCCTCATCATCCCTAGCATCCTCATTCAATTTCTTCCCTTCAACCTTATCATTCTTATGATCAGGATCTTCATTTACTTTCTTCTCCTTCTGCTGGATTTTCTCACCGCATTTATCATAAGCATGACCAAACACATTGCATTTAAAACATCTCCTAGGAATCCATTCAAACTCCACTCTATGAACGTACACTTTCCCATCATACCCCTCAAGGATCACTTCTCTTCTCTTTGTATCCAGAACAGAAACATCCACCAGCATTCTAGCATACGACATTCTTTTCTGCGAGCTTGAAATCTCATCTAAGCACAAAGGCACACCAATCATGCTCCCCATCACACTTAACATATGATTAGAGAATAGTATAGGAGCTATGTCATGAATTCTCACCCATACCGGAATAGTGTCGAAGCTCTCCCATTCTACTCTCATCCCTGGGATCCATTGCTTGAGTACAAACGGCTTAGCACCAGCGATCGTCTAGGGTCCATTCTCTAGCACCCATTCCATATCATCTTTACTTTTAAATTGAATCAGCCACACCCCATTCCCCTTAAGGTGAAGCTTTGGTTCTGCAACCTTCCAGTGAGATCTGATGAAGGCCAGGACAGAGGAGAAAGACCAACCATCTCCCACAATGATTCCAATCAACGCTGCTTCCCATTCGAGTTCCTTCTTGATAGACCCTTGATCGGATTGGGAGCGGTGCAAGGTTTGATCCACAATTTGGAGGCAACGACAACCGGCGAAGGTGAAGAAGTGGGCCGGCGTTCTCCTTGAAGGCGGCGACTTCTGCGGCGGTTCTTGGGGAGATGTTGGCACAACTGGGGTGGAAGAGAGTGGTGGTGGTGGTCGGAGTCAGTCGTGGTGGTGGTGGAAGAAACGGGCTGCCCTAGCGGATGGTGTCGCCAAAGAGAGCAAGCGGCAAGAAGGAAGGCGGCCTTCTTGGGGGTGGTTCTTTCTGCAGCGGAGATGGTGGCTTTGGGGGGCCCAAAGGGGGTGTTACTGAGTGGTGGTGGTGGCGGTAGTGAGGCGTGGTGGTGGTGGAGGATATCGGCTGCCCTAGGTGGATATTACGCACCTACAAGAGAAAACCGTGGGGCTCAACCAAGGATTTGACTCACCAAGGTTGAAGAGGGATAGATAAGGGTTCAATATGACTCATGAACCAAGGGTGAACTTCTGGATCAAATGCTCTCAAAGGAGTGAATTGGATTGATCAAAAGTTGAGTTTTACATCAAGGATTACAAGGCTTTATATAGCCAAAACCGAAAGCAAAAGCAAGGCAATTAAAGCCAACTCTCCACGTCCCAAGAGGGATATCAAGGGTTGGAATGCATGAACTAGATGCATAGGAAAAGACTAAGATTAAATGCAAAATGAAAGCAAGTGTTTAAGACAACTAGGTGAATGCACCAAATGCATAACTCTTCAAATTTCCACACGGCATTCACATGGCCAAGTTGCTTCTTCATGGGCTTGGTTTGGGCTGGCCTCCTTCGGCCTTCAAGATGACAAATGGGCCTTTGTCATGCTCGGCCCCAAGTTGTGTGGAGAGGAGGCCCAAGTCGAGAAGTTGTTGTAGTTCCTTGGCCTTAGACCGAGTGATGCGTTTTGGTGCTGGATCTTGAGTTGGCAATGGCTTGGCTTCCATGCTTGGTTCAAGATGTGAAGGATTCACATCACTTCTCCTTGACCTCCTCTTTGCTGAATCTATATTTCTCTTTGTCGATGCCCGGAAAAAACTCCAGTTTCTCCATTCCTCCCCGGATTCCTTTGTTCTGGACCACTTCAGCAAAGGATCTAGTAATCACTTTTTCCCCTTGATCCAATGGAACAGTGTTTTGCTCAGATCCAGAGTCATTTCTCCCAAGATCTGGACCAAATGGTGCTTCCAACTCCACCGGAGATTTCACAGGGGGTTGCACGTAGACACTCTCCTTAGGCTCTCCTATTTCCCCAGAAATCTCAGTTTCCTTTTTCTCCTCCTCAATCGACTCCATTACGCGAGGGTTTCCTCCCCCCCGGTTTCCTTTGGAGATGTTATATTCTTGTTTGCTTCAACTTTTACTCATTTTGTTGTTTGGTTTGTTTCATGTCCGTTTTGTCCGACTTCCGAGCCTCGCTTGGACTCTCGATCTATCAGATATGTCTGGTATTTCGAATTCTTTCCTTATAAAAAAAACAAAAAAAAACAGTGATGTTATATATAATAGGCCTGTATATTCCTGTACGAGGTTGGTAAGTTGACATCTGACATGCATCAATATTAAAGAATAGAATGAAAAGTGAAATTTTCAAAAAGAGGACGCCATAACATACCTCCCCAGGCTGTACATTGATGACATGCGGCACGAAACATTGTCCAGTGTCAGCTACATGGAGCCATTTGAAGAGTTAACAAGCAGATTCATGATCCGATTAAAAAGTTGACAAGCAAACAATCAAAAGTCGACTATAACCTTCGAAGTCTAATTGCTATTTCTTATTATAAGAGGAAGTAGAAGGCGGCGAGCCAATAACTTGGTAGTCCCGCTTCCTGGACGACGACGTCGGTGAGGAGCAGCTCGCCGACGACCTAGCCGCAGAAGCCGCTGCCTTTGCGGCCGCATCCTCCTTCGGCGTCCCGTACTTCCGCGGCCTCCCTCTCTTCTTCCGCACAATCTCTAAAGGCTGCGCCGGAGCCTGGCTCGCTGCAGACTGAGGGTACAGCACAGTCGCAGCGTTGGCGCCGTCCGACGAAGCGACGCCATGGTTGGAGAACGGGCCGCCGTTGGAGGCCGGCAAATCGGTGACAGTTGCTACGTCGGAGGTGATTGCGTCACTGGCGTTGGGTTGGGTTGGGGGTTGGTGGTAGAAAGGGCTAATCCCGGTTTCATGCTGTTCCATTCGATCAGTTTCTTCTCCACGAGATGGAATTAAATAATTCGGAATTTGACAGTTTTAGGGTTTTTGGATTTTGTGGAATTTTGGGGTTTTGAGGATCCTCTTGGCCGTTGTGAGCTTTGGGCTATTGGATTAGATTTTTTTTTTAATAAGGTAAGAATTCGATTTATCCCATATAATAATATAGGATAAATCGATAGGTCAAAAAAATGGCATTTGAACACACCGGCATGAGAACAAACAAATAAAATAAGCAAGAAAATACAACCAAGCAAAAAAAGAGCCTAATACAATCTTGGGAGAGAAAAAAGTATAGCACTAAGAGGCGTCATCGGATAACGGATCGGACAGAACAGTGCAGAATGGACCACCATGACGTTGCCCTCACCTAAATGAGGGATCTTTAGAGGTCTCAACCACCTTGATGTTGCCCCATATCAAGGGGATCTTCAAGAGCCTCGCACACGACCAACCACGTCCAGATCAACTCGATCTCCACACAAGAAAGGCTCTAAAATTGCAAGGAAGTATTGACAATCAAGCTTGAAATAACTGGTCAAGAAAGAGATTTAAGATTCAAAGATCAATTCTAAACATAATCCAAAGACGAGCAAATTGGATATGCTAATGATCAAAGAGATGCAAGAAAGCCCAAAGAAACTTCTTCACCCCTTATTTGATAGATTTTGGTTAAAATAATAAATTTTCTATTTCTATTTCGCTGGAATTGGCAGTATTGTGCCTAATTTCACTTTCATACTTAGAGTTTTCAATACTCCACAAATTGGCAGTATTTCGCTGGAATTGGCAATACTCCACAATTGGCAGTATTGTGGTTTAAATAATTTGTTATCATTGTGAGAGAGTATTGTCAACCTTGCGGTTTGTCTTTGTTGAGGCACATTATCTAATTTTTCCTTAGACTGATTTCACATAAATAGCTTCTTCTTCTCTTGCTCAGAATAGTTTGGTAAATGACTGAAATGGATGAGTAAGCTAAGACTGTAGATGTTCAGTTTCCAATCTGCCCATTTCTGGGTATGTTTTCCTTGTTGCGGGTGTATCCAAAAAGGATTCCAGATGTATGAGGCCAGTATATGGCAAGTGTGTTCCAGTAAGCATCATACAAAGTAAAAACAAAATGTGTAAACCACACAAAGGGTTCAAAGAATGATTGTTTGTGGAGTTAAAACTCCATAAATTTTTACAACAATCACTGAGCTCAATATGTAAAAAGCACTTCTCATGCAAAAAATGGTTGTTCGTGGAGGTAAAACTCCAAAAATATTTGTTCATTGGGTATAGGTTCATAGTAGAATTTTGTTCCCTTGGATCTCCGGGTTCGTTGGCCTGGTAAAAGTCTTCAAAAAAACTTCACCGGAATAACAAACTCGTTTCAAACCTAAAATAGCTCCATATCAGAAAATGCATGTATCTCAAACTTGATTTTAGATTTTTGTTTTTAAAGGTTCTTGTTCGTTGTTTCATTTAAAAAATGGAAGTAGTAGAAACACCATTATCAATGGTCTCCTCAACCTAAATGGTGGGATAAGGGTTTCAATCTAGCCAAAATTGTTAAAGAGTTCAAAGAGTTTCGGTTCAAAAGCATTATTTCCACTAAACAATGGAAGGGGTACAAAAACCAAGTCATACACATCAGATCAAAAGCATTCAGCACAAGTACACATCATCACACAACCACAGTCAAGTATAGGTTTTTTAACAAAGGTAAAGATATAAGAGATCCAATTTAGACTAAGGTTTGAAAACAAACCCATGGTTCCTGATTTGAAGGCATTGCAAGACATGAAGGACTAGACCCTTGGATCTGGAGAAACCAGCACATCAAAACCGCGAGAGAAGCATCGGGAATAGCCCACGCAACTCAATGGCTCTGTCATCCCAGGCCATAGATCGATCATCCCGAGCCCCACATCACGCCTTCAAATTGAGATCTGATTTCTGATTGAGGGTTTAAATTTTCAAGAAAAAAGCTTGAGTTTGTCCAGGTAGATGGAAATGGGGGAGTTCAAATTTGTTTTCAAAGGAGAGGAGAAGATAGGATATCTGGTGGGAGGAGATTGATTGAGGCATTGAGTTCAGATTTGAGATTTGGATTCGGAGGCGGCGATTTTGGGAGCGTTTTTAGGGTTTCATAGGTAGGTCGTAGCGGATAATCGAGGGATTGGCTGTTGGATTCGATTTGGTAGTGAGTCTTTAGTCTTATATGAGTATTTTTACTTTTTATTTTTTTGAAAAATAATATAAAAAATGAAAAATTCACCAAAAATAATTTTAACTTTCATTAGTAGACAAAATATAATCTCAACATTCAACTTAACTTTTAACCCATGAACAAAAAATGATCTCAATGATTATTTCGGTTAAGATTTCGACTAATACGATGACAACATGACACTTATTAAGAGATATTATACAAAAAAAGAATCATTTACCACGTCCAACTATGAATAGAACTCAAGTACACGTTATCGAATTAGCAGTATTTCAACTGAAAAAAATCATTAAGATTATTTTTTGTTCATAAGTTAAAAGTTGAGATCATTTTTTTATTAACTTGAAAATTATGATCATTTTTTGTCTATTAGTAAAAATCAAGATTATTTTTAGTAATTTTTTCTATTAAAAAAACATACTACATTCAAGTGAATTTTATCAAAATTGTCAATTGCATTTGATATTTTGTTCAATTAGTTTATAGTTCGTGCCTTCACGAGGCACATAATTTTAATTAATTTTTTTATATAATTTTACTATAAATTAATAAACATTTGACATATCATAAACTTTTTCATAATCTTAACATATACTTTTTAGAAATTAACCTTCACCCATCTCATATTAATATAAACAATACATTATTTTTAATTACTTAAAGATTGATTAATATGTTGGGGTAATTCATACAAACAATAAAAGTTATATCTAACAAGGCTCAAATAAAAAAATATTTATATTGTTTATTAATATGTAGCAACAAATGGCAAGCAAAAAGGAAAAATATGGGGATATAAAAGGACAAAGTTTATTAATCAAATTGATATACATGAATTACAAGAAAATAATATATGCAGTGGTCAATTTTTTATAAGGTTTTTTAGTAACTTTTTCAGCTTTATCTCTCCTTCACATCATCTTAAAAATTCATTCTACCTTTTCTCCACATCCATAATTTTTTAACCCCGACTCTTTAACTATAACTTTATTTACCCATCAACTATTAAAATACATAATAATAATATAGCATCTTAAATTTTATAGTTTAAGATATTATAATATATGTCGTGTTAATATGGTATATTTTCTTGTTATAATATTATGTTTAATGTATTGTTATATTTTCATGTGCAATGTTGTTGTAAGATCTTAAAATGTATTAAATTTTATGTCTTGTAATATATTAGTTTTCATGTTTAAATGTATTAATTAATTTTTTTTATTCAATTTGATATGTTAATCAAAATATTCTTTAATATACAAAAAAGTACTTATAATATATACTAAAACCATTTTAAATAAAATACATTGAATTCTTATATTTTTTCAATAAAAGTTATTTTCATAATAAAGATATACATTATTGGTGGCTATGAGTAGATAAAAATAAATTATAAAAATCATAGATATCTTTATTTTATTTTATAATTTAAATTTGGGATGAAAAATGACTTAAATAGCCTAAATTCCAACCCAAATTTGATTTTTGTGAGCCATTGATGCGGGCTTCATCCAACAGCTTATGGCTGAAGAAAGCATAAATTTCCATGTGGCGTCGTGATATGGCTTGTCCCCATACAATCGTCCTTTTTCTCTAGTTTTAGATGCGTTTTTTTTTTCAACCCAACGAGTCCTTTCCTCGGTTTTTTACAGTTTTTTTTTATACAAGGTAAACACTAGGACCCCTTCCACTCAGAAAGGCCGTCCTAAATTATCACATTGGATAGTCTTTAAAAGCTTTTTACATAAACTATCATAACAAGAGTTCAAGGTTACGAACTCATATCTAGCAGTAGATATATCATGACCACGTGTTGAGTGAGCAAGAGATAAAAGTCTATGAATTCTCTCAAAAACATATGGCGGGATGGTATTAGTGGCAAGATAGTCAGCGGCTGAGTTGGCTTCATGAAAGCAATGATGAACCTGTAAAGCATCAAAAGAAACTAGAAGCATAGTGATGTCAATGATAATAGAATGAATTTCCCAAGATACTTTCCAGATGGCTCGTATAGAATTAATCACAACTAAATTATAACCTTCAATAATTAGTTGTTTAATATTTAAATTAACAGCCTAACGAATGTCCAAAAGGGCAGCATAGGCTTTAGTTTGAAGGACAATCGTGTTTGAGATACATTGTTGATGAGTAAAGAGAGTGTTTGATGAGATACAAATTGATGAGATCCGAAGGGCTCGGATCGCCTTTGATTCCGGATCGTGGTCGAAGGAGTCTCATTCCGTCTCTTCTCGTAATCGGATAGATGATGGCCTTCAAGAATGGTGGCCAGCAACACTCTTGCGCTCGATGTGGATTGAGGGAGGGCGACTGGATTCAAAAGCAATGATGCAATCAGAGGGTTGTGTTTGTGAACCGTTTCGAGGTTCAAGCGGGTCTAACTAGTTTGTGACGCTGAGGCTAAGGAGCGGAGATTCACTCGACGACAATGCTTAGCATTCAATTCAACGTAGGGAATAATGACAAGGGGCGATGCATTATATAGCCTCGCAAGTTGGGCCATGTGTAACACCCCCAAATCTGAACCCATTTGGAAAAGTATTACCGCCAGTGACCCCAGTGTTCCTTACCAAGGTCACCCAAGACTTTACCGTTTAAATACAATTTAGGAAATACAAATGATACATAATGATCAAAGCATTCAATTCCAAAACATAACATTGTCAAGGAAACATGAGTTACGGGATTACAACCCAATCCCGAATAGGCTAACACAGAGTTTAAACCAAATACAGCGGAAGTCTTATAAAACACATTACAACCAAAGTCATTGTCCAAAAGATCTCAACCTATTTAAAGAAATAACTAAAACGTTCAAAAACCACCGTCGACTCCATAGTCCTTCTAATCTTCTGAGCTACTTTCTATCTGATGTGCCGAATCGAACGGATGACACCAGCCCACATGCAGAGAACAAAGTTCGTGGGTTAGTCTACTTGAATAGACTAGCAAGGGTACAAAGCAGAATGGTTCGAAGCAGTCGTATTAGGTTAGACTCATCGCTTCTCGAATAACAACCGATGACGATAGTCAACCATCATACTCCTACTGGAATAAACAAGAGGTATGCACAAGAGAAGATTCAGTCTTCACAGAAATCGACTCGAAAAGAGACTCCAATAG
This sequence comes from Rheum nobile, assembly GCA_027886185.1. Classification (NCBI taxonomy): domain Eukaryota; kingdom Viridiplantae; phylum Streptophyta; class Magnoliopsida; order Caryophyllales; family Polygonaceae; genus Rheum; species Rheum nobile. The sequence continues at coordinate 272,905 of WOAB01000108.1, read as the reverse complement.
ATTGAGTCTTTAAGGAAATATGACAAATCTGGAATGTTTACAGAATCATACAACAATGATTTAAAAGTTGACTGAGATGCTTCGGTTCACGACCAACCTCATCGCATACAGCGAATCCAGATTGGAAAGAAAACGTACTATGATCAAAGTCGAGACGAGTTTTCCTAGCTGCACTATAACTTAGCTGCACTACTCGCCGAGGGTTTATTAATTATGTGCGTCGAGTAGCACTTATCTGATTTATATTACAAATCACACATCACATTATTAGACTTTTATATGTGTACCCCATCATTGGGATGACACATCTTAGTATATGTTTCGTCGAGAGTGACGTACACCGGAAGGTTTGTGACACCAGCTAAGTGTCGTGTCTCTACACACTTGTGAAAGAGACCGATCATGATCTTAGAATAGTACCAGATGGAGACGAGCCACCCCGATACCAGATTATAAAGAAATGACTGGACGAAGTCCCAGTACATTCCTAACTAACAGTGCTAACCACACAGATACAACACAATAACAGTTACAGGATAAATCCACATAAAGGCCCGAAAGGCGATCACAGATAATAGCGTTGTTCTAACAGATATACAACCTATTATATGATTTTCAAAACAGTTTAAAAATCACTTCCAGAAGAACACAGTAATAATCGTTCCAAATTAATTACTCAGATAAACAACTGATAATCAATGTAAATATGGAAATGATGAGCAAGAGCGAACCGCCACTTGCCTGGAGTAGATTCGGCGATGAATCTAGATGAGACGACTACCGAAAATATCCTTTCCAAGGATATGTCTTAAGCTTCAGAATAATCCTAGCAGAGTACGAGTCCACACGCAATCCAGCCGATCACGTTCTAACTGACAAATTAATTATCTATCAATTAATATGACTGGACGAATTTAAGGAATTATATTTAATAAATTTCTATGATATTAAATCATAAAATATTTATTAAATTTTCCTAAGAAAAATACGGACGAAAGGGGATCGAAATTATACCGCTCGAATAATTTTGGGTTGAATTTGGACTGGATGGCTCAATGGGCTTTCAGCCCAATGGAACAAAACAAAGGAAGGGGGCCCCACTCTCTACTGTTCACCACCTTCACCAATTCGAACTAAACAGAGGAGCAACAGGGGGGTCTCGCCGGGCTTTCTCGCTGACGCCGGGGAGGAAGGCAACCCCGGCGGTGACAAGGTTCCAATAGCGAGGCTTCGACTCCCTTCCCCACGGCGCTTCCGCGGCACCTCCACCACCTGGGCACACCGGAGAACTCAGAGAAGCAGCTCCCGATGAACCCGAGCAGGACCGATGACGACGGCGATGGCGAGCTCGGCGGGAGAGACGAAGCACAGAGGCAAACAGGGGTCGGAGCAGGGGAGACCTCGGCGGAGAGCAGGAAGCTCGGAGGTCGCATTCGCCGGGAAGCAAGCTGCGGAGCTCGGAGGTGGGAGCGATGCCAGCGGGAGTGGACTGAGAGAAAGACGAGAGCAAGAGGAGTGAGGCGGGAGAGATGAGGCGTGGTGATGCTGCACCCATCGAGCTCCATTTATAGCCATGGAAGGGGCAGAGATCCGACCAACACGGGGCTCGAGCCAGCGACAACCTTCCGGCACATTTTCGGGGAGTGCTTTCGGCGAGCTTTCGGCAGCGGCTTTCGGCGGTGCGTGAAGAATTGGTTTTTGGTATGGGTATTAAACCCCGAAAATTATATGTTTGTATCCAAACAAATATTCTAAGTCCCGAAAATACATTGAATGTATTTTATACCACTCATGGAATTATTTCGGATATCATGGATATTTCAGAAAATCCAAATTTCACTAAAAGCGAAATAATTAATTAGTGAAGGTTGGGAAAAATTACCCGAATATCCTTACTAAAAATTGAGGGATATTACATTATCTCCCCCTTAAAAGAAGTTTCGACACCGAAACTTGGTCGAAAACAACTCGGGAAGGCGTCTAAGCATATCCGCCTCAGTCTTCCAAGTTTCCCAAGTCTCCTCTTCGATTCCTGACTTGGACTACAAAATCCGTACCAACAGTACGATCTTGTTGCACAGTCGCTTCACACGGCGTTCGAGAATGCGCACTGGCATCTCCTCTCAAGTACCATTTGCCTGAATCTCGATGTCCTTATAGCTCAGCATACGAGACTCATCTTGGCACGAACTTCCTTAGCCGGGATACATGGAACACATTATACACTGGGTGTGTTGATGGCGACAATGCCAAATGGTACGCTAGAGATCTTACTCAAACCAGAACCTCTAATGGTACCACGTAGCGAGGGTTAAGCTTCCCACGCTTACCAAACCTGAAAACTTCCTTGGATGGCGATACTCTGACAAGTACCTTGCCACCAACCTCGAACTTCACAGTTCTACGCTTCTGGTCTGCGTAAGACTTTTGTCGACTCTGAGCGGTCAACAACCTCTGTCTAATCAAAGCAATGTCTGAAGCTGTCCTTTTTTACTAGCTCTGGTCTGAGCAGAATCTTGTCGGCGTTCTCATCCTAACGAATCGGAGATCTGCACTTTCGATCGTACAAAGCCTCGAATATATACTTAGAAATCAACAGTACTACAACTTAGTACCTCCATCTGTCATACATACCTTACAAAAATGATTCACTTGTTACCTTAATCATATCCGGCCCTTATGCCATATCTTTATCTCACAATCTTTACTCATGAGATCCCACAATCAGTAATACTACAATCTATGTCTGATTACATCAACATGATTCACTAATCCATTCCATGGGATTATACTCTTGTCTCACCCGAACGTGTTGTATGATTACCTTAACCAACGTGGGTTACCTTTTTCCTCAAGTCCACTTGATCTCATCCGCAACCTCATCTCTATATATAATACCATGTAATCATTCTCACTATATCCACAAGGTTCTGGCCATTATATAATAATGGTCTCCAAAATTGTCATAACGACATTATTGTACCTTTAATAGGAGAACACGCATCTCCCTCACAATTTCCTTATATACAAAATTCCCAAGTTCACATCTTAATTCCTTATAATCCCATTAGCAACTCTTAGTAACCTCGAAACATAACATCCTTAATTTCCCTAAAGGTACCTCTTACAATTCCATCATTTATCTGGAAGTAAGCTTGAACTTATGCCACTTCTAACTTAAATCCTTTAAGAATTCTATACTTTCTCCAAGAATAATCATAACATTTATTCGTATGTTCCCCAAACCAATCACATAAGAGCTTACTCCCATTTCCTCAAAGTATCATATTGCTAAATGATTCATTACCAACCGAATCAATCACTTGAGTCTTATTCCTTCAATAGATGTACACGAGTAACGTTGTTACCTTACTTCTTAAGCATACATAAACTTAATCTATGAACTATATCATTCAGTTTATCGAAATCATCACTATGATCGATCCTTAAACTGTAATTCTTCCATTAAAGTGGCATCTTCCTAACACAGTAACTTCACAACCTACTCTTTCCAACAAGGTTGTACTATATGCCTTATGGATGGCCCATTCACATAAAGTCCAAATATCGAATCTTGCAAATTCCCAAGTGTCATAACTCTTTATTCCCTGAAAGGACAACTTCTCAAATTCAATCATTTGGCCCTAAAGTTCACTGCCAACTCAAGCCTCTAGTTTCCTTGAAACAAGATCACAATAAATCGATTAGCACTGTTGTGCCTAATCACTTAATTTCCCTAAACGTGACATCAAATCGTCATAATAGACATCAATCACTCTCTGTCTAATCCTTATATCGCTTCTCTTAAGGAAGCCTCATAACTGACCTCAAAACGAAACTTCGAATAGATCTTCCAAAATAATACCTATGACTTTGCTCACTTGGCTTCTCAAAAGCAAACCTTAACCATTGTCCTACACTGGTCGTAATAGAGGAAACAAGTTTCCTATCAACTATCCCTCTTATACATCTCCTTCTCAGCAGTCTGTCCAAATCAATGCCTACAGCATGACCTTACAACGAGGCATTCTGATCCTTATATAGTTCATCCCTATATACTATATCAGAACAAATGTTCAGGGTACACATATGAGATTTTAGCCCTCAGATCCCATAGGGCATTTAACCACTCACGTGTGTTCAGACACCTAAAAAAAATTCGGTAAAACTTAGCCTACGAGATAACACTCGCCAGTTCAGCTAAGGAAACGATTAAAGTCATAATGATGTATCGTTATTCCAGAGATGAAGAAAGAATCTTATGAATGGATCTAGAATTAAATAATAGAGCCGACCCTGGTGTTAACCATATAGGGAACGAACATCTATGCTACATACATTACCTGATGTGAATCAAGGATCGGGAATGACACGGTGCGAGGAATGGCTTCGAAGATCTTCAAGGAATCGTCAAGCAAAGCCCAGAAATGTGACTTGACTTGAAATGGACCGTTCTCTCTCGTCTGAGATCGGAATGAAGTGATTCCAAATCCCAGAGTTAGATCTTGAAGTCTAGTTTATTCCCTCAAAATCCATATTCACATCATCGAGGCAGACCATGGGAAGGCGGACCCAGGTGGGCTCGGATCACATCATAAAAGTGCACTTTTATGATGTGATCCGAGCCCACCTGGGTCCGCCTTCCCATGGTCTGCCTCGATCGGCGGTCTGACCCAGTGGCCCAGCCCACGGTCTGCCTCAATCGGCGGTCTGACCGCTGGCGCCCTGATCACAGAGCAGGGCTGCAGCCCCTGTACCCCAACCTGGAGGGAGGCTTGCGCCTGTTAATCCCCCAGGATGTTGGAGGGGGGAATCGAACCCCCGACCCTTTGATATGAGGGCAGTGGAATACCCATCATATCACCAATTGAGCTGCAGCCCAATTGGTGATATGATGGGTATTCCACTGCCCTCATATCAAAGGGTCGGGGGTTCGATTCCCCCCTCCAACATCCTGGGGGATTAACAGGCGCAAGACTCCCTCTAGGTTGGGGTGCAGGGGCTGCAGCCCTGCTCTGTGATCAGGGCGCCAGCGGTCAGACCGCCGATTGAGGCAGACCGTGGGCTGGGCCGCTGGGTCAGACCGCCGATCGAGGCAGACCATGGGAAGGCGGACCCAGGTGGGCTCGGATCACATCATTACCCCTCCTCTATGAGTCCTGACAGTCCTTATCCATACAGGACCTATACTATTTCCGGCACTCACGGGGTCTCGAATGAACAGACAAAATACGAAACTAGACAGACTATTGACACAAGTCATCACTCCCCATTCTAGAAACCTTGCTAAGTACTACCACTTGTACAAAGCTTCCCTTCTGTCGGGGTGACGTATCACAATTTCATAGGCGCCTTGCCTTAATCTGCCTCCAAATTTTCAGCGCAAACACTACCGTTGCTAATTCCAGCTCATGCGTCGGATAGTTCTCTTCATAGGTTTTCAGTTGTCTAGATGCGTAAGCAATAACCTTGCCTCTTTGCATCAACACACATTCCAAACCACTCTTTGAAGCCTCACTATAGAACACATGACCATCATTTCCTTTCGGTAGTGATAATACTGGTGCGGAGGTCAGACACTGTTTCAGCTTCTGAAAACTGGCCTCGCACTTGTCATTCCAGACAAACCTCTTGTGGACCTTGCGGAGCAGACCGGTCATAGGTAGAGCGATTTTAGAAAATCCCTCCATAAACCATCTGTAATATCCAGCAAGTCCAATAAAACTGTATACCTCCTTCACATTCTAAGGCCGCTTCCAATTAGCTACTGATTCAATCTTCTAGGGATCAACCATAACCCCATTCTCATTGATCACATGGCCTAATAAAGCCATTTCCTTGATCCAAAAGTCACACTTAGACAACTTCACATATAGCCGATTATGTCTAAGGACTGACAAAGTAATCCAAAGATGTTCCTCATGAGCTTCCACGCTCGAGGAATAAATCAAAACGTCGTCGATGGAGACCACCACGAACTTATCCAAGTACTATTGAAAACATCGATTCATCAGATCTATGAAGACCGCTGGAGCATTAGTAAGTCCAAATGGAATGACTACGAACTCGTAGTGACCATATCTCGTCCGGAATACAGTCCTCGGAATATCTTCCTCACGAATCCTGAGTTGATGATAACCAGATCTCAGATCGATCTTGGAAAAGACTTTTGCTTCCTGTAATTGATCCAACAGATCATCGATCCTTGGCAAAGGATACTTATCCTTGATCGTGACTTTATTCAGCTCTCTATAGTTGATACAAAGTCGAAACGATCCATCCTTCTTCTTGACAACCAAAACCAGAGCACCCAAACGCGATGCACTCGGCCTTATGTAACTCTTGTCAAGAAGATCCTCAAGTTGCTTCTTCAACTCTTGCATCTCCACAGGAGCCATCCTGTACGGTGCCTTAGAAATCGGCGCGGTACCAAGCTCGAGTACAATAGAAAATTCCACGACACGATGCGGGGGAAATCCAGGAATATTCTCTGGAAAACATCCGAGAATTCACAAATAACAGGAATATCAAGAACTGATGGTTCATCTTTCGTGGGCGGATCCAGGTAGCAAAGGTACCTGACACAACCTTGTCGAAGTAGCTTAAACGCAGCCATCGCATTGATAAGCCTGCCGTTATCAGCGTCATTCCGACACTTGAATTTGCACACACTGGCCCCCAGATGACACCGTCACAGTTCTTGAACTAAAATCGATCACCGCCTCATGATGCGTCAGCCAATCCATACCGAGAATAATGTCGTATGGAGTCATGGCAATACAAATCAAATCTGCTTCGAACTTCTTACCCTGAATGGTAATCGGAAATTCTAACAGACATTTGGTGTCCATTAAATGTTCACCATTAGGAAGATTCACAACGAAAGGTTCACAAACCTCGTTGTAGACTAAACCTAACTTACTAACACAACTCTCTGAAACGAAAGAATGGGTAGTACCCGAATCAAACAATATACACACAGGAGTAGAATGAAGGTATAGAGTACCTTGAGCAATTGGAGCATTCGGTCCATCAGCCTCACACATCTCGTAAAGGCGCTGACCTTGACCTCCAATCGTTCCTCTAGTACTTGGGGCCTTGGCCTGACTGGTTGAGTCGGGACCATAACTGGTCCACCCATTGACTCTCACGGCCTTGCCCTCCAATGAGCACGCTCAACCGTCTCATCCACTTGGCGATACGCTTCAACACTAATCATTTTCCAAGTGGCAGGAGACAATGACGAGTATTCCCGCTCAGGTGACAACACCGGACTTGGATAGATAAACTCCACTCCCGGGTCTTCGCTGCCCACCAAAAGCGCTCCAAGTCATTGAACTTGTGGCCCTGCCCCTCGAGGTCTTCCTCGGGGTCCTTCTTCTCAGGATCTTCCTCAGGATTCTCTTACTCAAGGTCCTCTTCGAAAACCATCTTGATCATGAAGTCGTCGTTATAGTACCCTCTAGCGTACCTTGACAACTCTTCTTCATCCTCAGTGTCCTCACCTGGCTCCTCTATAGGCTCTTCCACAGGAACCACGGCCTCGTCGGACACTAGCACTACCGACTCAGGGAGTACGGTCTTCACCTCCTCGGGTGGACTACTAGGTTCACCGACCTCAAAACACGACGAGGGAACCGAAAACTCAAGCCTATCTAGAGATGGCGGAGCCATCTCGGCTTCTTCCGAGTCCCTCTGAAGAGAAAGGAATGCACCCATATCCTTCGGGCGACAAGGATAGAGTTAGTCTTTCTAGATATAGAAGCAAGCTTACTACATCAGACTATATAGAAGACATGACTATGAACGATGTTTTCAAATTCAGAGCCCTTTAAAAGCATTTTCAAAAACGGAAAATGGTTTGTTAAATCCCCAAACCCGTTTTAAAACCTTAGGCTCTGATACCACAACTGTAACACCCCCAAATCTGAACCCATTTGGAAAAGTATTACCGCCAGTGACGCCAGTGTTCCTTACCAAGGTCACCCAAGGCTTTACCATTTAAATACAATTTAGGAAATACAAATGATACATAATGATCAAAGCATTCAATTCCAAAACATAACATTGTCAAGGAAACATGAGTTACGGGATTACAACCAATCCCGAATAGGCTAACACAGAGTTTATACCAAATACAACAGAAGTCTTATAAAACACATTACAACCAAAGTCATTGTCCAAAAGATCTCAACCTGTTTAAAGAAATAACTAAAACGTTCAAAAACCACCGTCGACTCCATAGTCCTTCTAATCTTCTGAGCTACTTTCTATCTGATGTGCCGAATCGAACGGATGACACCAGCCCACATGTAGAGAACAAAGTTCGTGGGTTAGTCTACTTGAATAGACTAGCAAGGGTACAAAGCAGAATGGTTCGAAGCAGTCGTATTAGGTTAGACTCATCGCTTCTCGAATAACAACCGATGACGATAGTCAACCATCATACTCCTACTGGAATAAACAAGAGGTATGCACAAGAGAAGATTCTGGAATACTGAATCTTCACAGAAATCGACTCGAAAAGAGACTCCAATAGATTTAGTCTTTATGGAAATATGACAAATCTGGAATGTTTACAGAATCATACAACAATGATTTAAAATTTGACTGAGATGCTTCGGTTCACGACCAACCTCATCGCATACAGCGAATCCAGATTGGAAAGAGAACGTACTATGATCAAAGTCGAGACGAGTTTTCCTAGATGCACTATAACTTAGCTGCACTACTCGCCGAGGGTTTATTAATTATGTGCGTCCAGTAGCACTTATCTGATTTATATTACAAACCACACATCACATTATTAGACTTTTACATGTGTACCCCATCATTGGGACGACACATCTTAGTATACGTTTCGTCGAGAGTGACGTACACCGGAAGGTTTGTGACACCAGCTAATTGTCGTGTCTCTACACACTTGTGAAAGAGACCGATCATGATCTTAGAATAGTACCAGATGGAGACGAGCCACCCCGATACCAGATTATAAAGAAATGACCAGACGAAGTCCGAGTACATTCCTAACTAACAGTGCTAACCATACAGATACAACACAATAACAGTTACAGGATAAATCCACATAAAGGCCCGAAAGGCGATCACAGATAATAGCGTTGTTCTAACAGATATACAACCTATTATATGATTTTCAAAACAGTTTAAAAATCACTTCCAGAAGAACACAGTAATAATCGTTCCAAATTAATTACTCAGATAAACAACTGATAATCAATGTAAATATGGAAACGATGAGCAAGAGCGAACCCCCACTTGCCTGGAGTAGATTCGGCGATGAATCTGGACGAGACGACTACCGAAAATATCATTTCCAAGGATATGGCTTAAGCTTCAGAATAATCCTAGCAGAGTACGAGTCCACACGCAATCCAGCCGATCACGTTCTAACTGACAAATTAATTATCTATCAATTAATATGACTGGACAAATTTAAGGAATTATATTTAATAAATTTCTATGATATTAAATCATAAAATATTTATTAAATTTTCCTAAGAAAAATACGGACGAAAGGGGATCGAAAATATACCGCTCGAATAATTTCGGGTTGAATTTGGACTGGATGGCTAAATGGGCTTTCGGCCCAATGGAACAAAACAAAGGAAGGGGGCCCCACTCTCTACTGTTCACCACCTTCACCAATTCGAACTAAACAGAGGAGCAACAGGGGGGTCTCGCCGGGCTTTCTCGCTGACGCCAGGGAGGAAGGCAACGCCGGTGGTGACAAGGTTCCAATAGCGAGGCTTCGACTCCCTTCCCCACGGCGCTTCCGAGGCACCTCCACCACCTAGGCACACCGACGAACTCGGAGAAGCAACTCCCGATGAACTCGAGCAGGACCGGTGACGACGGCGATGGCGAGCTCGGCGGGAGAGACGAAGCACAGGGGCGAACAGGGGTCGGAGCAGGGGAGACCTCGGCGGAGAGCAGGAAGCTTGGAGGTCGCGTTCGCCGGGAAGCAAGCTGTGGAGCTCGGAGGTGGGAGCGATGCCAGCGGGAGTGGATTGAGAGAAAGACGAGAGCAAGAGGAGTGAGGCGGGAGAGATGAGGCGTGGTGATGCTGCACCCATCGAGCTCCATTTATAGTCATGGAAGGGGCAGAGATCCGACCAACACGGGGCTCGAGCCAGCGACAACCTTCCGGCGCATTTTCGGGGAGTGCTTTCGGTGAGCTTTCGGCAGCTGCTTTCGGCGGTGCGTGAAGAATTGGTTTATGGTATGGGTATTAAACCCCGAAAATTATATGTTTGTATCCAAACAAATATTCTAAGTCCCGAAAATACATTTAATGTATTTTATACCACTCATGGAATTATTTCGGATATCATGGATATTTCAGAAAATCCAAATTTCACTGAAAGCAAAATAATTAATTAGTGAAGGTTGGGAAAAATTACCCGAATATCCTTACTAAAAATTAAGGGATATTACACCATGGGCCTTATTTGACCTAATGGGCCAACCCTCTTAAGCATAAGAGGAGCACACGCCCGAAATGAAAACCAACTATAAATAAAAAGTACTAAAAACAAACATACTAAATATAGTAAATGATCAAAAGTGGCTACATGCCAAAAACGGAAAGTACTAAAATGATAGAAATGCTAAAATAGGAAATATAAGAACACGCCAAGGAGGACGCCATGGGTGCTGCCTTGCAGGACGCGTTGTAGACCGGTTGTTGGACGGGTAGGATCGCATCAGTGTTGTTATTGTTGTTGATGATCCTGATTTTTGTGAGACAATTCGAGCTTGTGAGGGTAAGGGTAGCGAAGGCATATTCTATTTGCATGGTGGTTACTTGTTTAGAGGAGATAGACTTTGTGTTCCTAGTGGTTCCCTACGTAGACTCTTCATCCATGAAGCACATGGGGGCGGGCTAATGGGACACTTTGTGATAGCTAAGACCTTAGGCACATTGAAGGAGCACTTTTTTTGGCCGCGGGTGGCTAAGGATGTTGAGAAATTTCGTGCTTCATGTACTACATGTGTGAGAGCCAAGTCTAAACTAAATCCCCATGGCCTATACACTCTCCTTCCTATTCCTAATGCACCATGGGAGGACATTTCTATGGACTTTGTTGTGGGACTGCTTAGGACTAAGAGAGGGAGAGACTCAATCTTTGTGGTGGTTGGTCAGTTTTCAAAAAAGGCACATTTCATAGCATGTAATAAAACTGATAACGCATCACATGTGGTTGACTTGTTCTTTTGTGAGATAGAAAGGCTACATGGTGTTCCAAGGACAATAGTGTCAGATAGAGATGCTAAATTTCTTAGCTATTTCTGGAAAACACTATGGTCTAGACTAGGAACTAAGCTTCTCTTTTCTACTTCAAGTCATCCACAAATTGATGGCCAAACTGAGGTTGTTAATAGGACTTTAGGAGCTTTATTAAGTGCACTGTTGAGTACTAACCTGCGCAGGTGGGAAGAGTGCTTGGCTTTCATTGAATTTGCCTACAATCGGTCAGTACACTCAGCCACTAAAAAAACTCCCTTTGAGGTTGTTTATGGACGCAATCCAATCACTTCTCTTGGCATAGTTCCTTACACCCTTAAGGACAAGGAAGATTAGAATGGCAAGGACCATGCCAAGTTTGTGCAAGAGGTGCATAAGACAACCAAGAAAAAGCTTGAGGAGCGCACGACGCAATATGTGAATCAAGCTAACAAAGGAAGATAGGAAGTCATCTTTGAACCTGGTGACTTGGTGTGGATCCATCTAAGAAAAGATAGATTTCCTACACTTAGGAATTCTAAGCTCAAGCCAAGAGGCGATGGACCATTCCAAGTGGTCAAAAGGATCAACAATAATGCATACCAACTTGATTTGCCTAATGGTAATGTTGTGCATGATGTGTTCAATGTTGCAGATTTGAAGCCTTTTATGGTTGACAATAAAGAAGATGAGGAGGCACAAGGAGATTCGAGGTCGAATCCTATTCAAGATAAGGAGGATGGTGTGAATCAAGCTGCTTCACCTCAAGGTACAACCACTCCATCAAGTGCCAAGGATGAGCCAGACCTCGAGGCCAGGGACCACTACAAAAACCACCTAATATCTCATAGAAAATAACTCGGGCGTCTTTAAATCCGGGATATATAAATAGACAAGATAATTAAATAACCTGTAACTACACACGCCCGAGTTATATCTACGTACATATACACCGTTAAATCACTTACCGAATGGGGGGCCCGTTCGGTAAGTGGTAGCAAAATCGAGTGGAAGTGAAATGAAGTGGAAGTGGAAGTTGAAGTGGAAGTAGGAGTTGAAGTGGAAGTAGAAGTTGAAGTGGAAATACAAGTTGAAGTTAGGGAATTGCGTGTTCGGTAAGTAGTAATTTAGACGAGTGGAAGTGAGGTATTTTTGATGTTGAATTACCAAAAAGGGAATAATAATTTTTCTTTTTTACATGTCACGTGGCAATTTTTGCCCCTGCACGTGATCAACCATTTTGTTTGAGCGAGCTTCATCTCCTCCCGAATTTCCCCATTTCGATCTTGCAGTGGTTTGGGCTACCATTCTTTTAGGGTTTATCAGTGGATTCTTCATCTCCCAGGTATCACTCCCGAATTCTTCATCTTTTCTCAATCTCTCAAGTTTGTAATCTCTTTATCTAGCTTGCAAGTGGAAAGGAATTCTTGCGTAGAAAATATGGACTGAAATGCCCGTGTTCTTCGCACATCAATGTATTGTGGACATAAATTCAAAGTTGTATTGCTTCATGATGGATGAATGTGGACCGAATTGACCATGTTCATCGAATATGCAATGTTTGGTTTGTGGTTAGGGTTTCTTTATTTAGGGAGAAAGGTTAATTGCTTGAATTTTAGATAAAGGGAAAAGGAATGCTTGGATTCTGTGTTTGTCTTTAAATTCAGTTAAATTAGCATATACAAACACTTATTTTGCTGTACAAAGAAGACCAAAAATGTTGTTTTCGTGTTTGATTTTTCTAAACCAGAGAAGATGAAATTTGTTGTAGGGAGACAAAAAAATGGAAGGTTGGTTTCCTGTATGAATTTTTTAATTCAAGACAACTGTATTGAGCTTACTTTTTGCTTGTTATGAAGGGCATATGAAGAAGTTGTAGTGTTGCCTCTGGTGGTTTATTGCATTCATTGGAGAACCGGGCTTGTGGTGTTTGTAAAAGGTGTGCTTCCTCATATTTTACGAATAATGTTGGCTTTTTTATTGAAATTCAGACTGTCTTGAATATATGTTTGGTGTTTGTGTATGCCTTGAGTAATGGATTGTCGTGTTATATTGATATTATTGTATTAAATTCTGGTAAATGTGGATAAACTACCATGTATGACTTGAATGTGGATTGTAACCACAGTTAGGTTGTATGTCATGTATGTCTTAAGTGTTGAATGTTGTTTGAAATTGTTATTGTGTTAAGGTGTGTGTTAAGAGTTTGAGACATTTGTGTTTATGTTGAAATATAAATCTGGTTTTGTGCTTATTTTAGTCCCTTAAATAACGTAGATAGAGGAGGATAAAGGTAAGGGAAAAGCAAATGAGAAGCCATTTCTTTGGACTAAAAATCTTGCATTGACATTGATGAGGGTATGCAAAGATTATCAAAGGAAACATGGCTATTATCAGACATTCACTTGGCCTGATGTTAATGAGGAATTTGAAAAGACGACAGGCTTGAAGGTCTCAAAAATTACTTGTAGGAACAAAATTGAGCATATGAAAAAATTGTGAAAGCCATGGTGCGACCTAAGGCGCAATGTGACGGGTGTTGGGTGGGATTCGGCGACTGGTTTGGTCACTGCTGATGATGAATGGTGGGAAAGACAGAAGAAGGTCTGTAGGCATAACAACTTATCTATGAATATGATTTGGTATATATTATTTAGGAGTGAATTAATTCTTGGTGTATGTCCTATTGTTTGGCAGGAAAAGGATGATAAGTATACTCAATTCAGAAAGAAAGGGGTTAACCCTGAGTTGAGTGATTTGTGGGATGACGTGTTTGGCCAAATTGTTGCAACGGGAAATCATGTCATGTCCCCAAGTATGGATCCTAGTGCGCTTCCGCTTTCCCTACCTGGAGTTGATGATAGTGTTTATCTGGATTTAGGGGAGGATAGTCTTGACCGTCAACTAGAGAAAGATGCTGAGGAGGAACAAGAAAGCCTTCGGTCGCTCGCTGAAAGGGTAAGTGTGGAGTTGCCACTTGATCAGTGCTTAGCAGAAGTACACGAGGGGATTACTGGCACAAGATCTGGTCCATCGAATGTCAGGGGGAAGAGCACCAAGCTTGCAGTTACACCTATTGAGTCCATTAAAAAAAGAAGGAGAAGGCCAAGTCTTGCTTCAACGACATTCAACGAACACATGGCCGCTGTGGGTGCTGCTAGTCAGAAGATGCTTACTATGATGGAGGGTGATATTGGAAGTACCAATGATCTGGCAGGGGAAGTGAAGAGATATGGATATGCAGAATGTGTTGTGGTGCTGGAACGCCTTGTAACTGATAGGCTTCTCAAAGAGAATGAAAAGTTGTATTGCTTTGCCGCCAGTCAGCTTGCTCAAGAACCAAGACGTGAGGTCTTCATGTCCCTCCCGAAAGATAGTAACAAGATTACATGGCTACAGTACGAGTATGATCTTGCATACCAGTTATATTAGCCGTAGATGGAGTGTGATGGGTTTGAGTGTGTAGGCTACTGGTTGGGGGATTTGATATGTTTGAGTGTCTAGTGTTATCATGATTGTTTGGTGTTTGATGTGTTTGGATAATTATGTGTTTGGATAATGATGTGATTTATGTATGAACTTAGTGTTTGGTGTTTGATGTATTTCATACTTTATTAGTTATTCGTGTTAACTCTTGCATACCATTTGTGTTTTTTAGTGCAATTTTCATTTGTGTTTTCCTGGTGCATGGCTACAGAATAGTAGTTACATTATAGTAGGAGATATCTTATATTTGAAGTTTGGGATTTTTCAGTTTATGTCTTGATCTAGTATAATCCGAAGACATGGATCAACCACTTGGTCCGAGACGAAAGATGTCTAGATGCGAGTTACGAAAGAAGTGGCTTCCTAGATGGTAGGCGTGTTTGGAGATGTGTGCGCGTCTCTCGGCTGCATACCATGCTAGGTTTATTCACAAGGTTCATTGTTATGATTCAGAGCTCACAGGGTACATGTGGATGCGCCAACTGATGGACTCTGCGTCGGATGTTAGATGTATCAATGCATTTCGGATGGAGAGGCATGTCCTCCAACATCTTTGCGACGAGCTAGAGACAAAGTACAGGCTAACGTCGTATTTCCGTTTTGGAGAAGGTTGGGATTTTCCCTTACACTATTTCTGTTGGGTTGGCTAATAAAGATGTATGTGAGCGGTTTCAGAGATCAGGCGACACCATTAGCCGTGTGTTTCACCAGGTTCTAGATGCAATGGTTGGCAGGCACAGGGGTTTTAACGGCCTTGTACGTAAGCTTCTAAAACCTCGTGATGCAAATTTCACTAACATTCCAACAAAAGTGATGAGTGAGCCGCGATATGGTCTTTTCAAGGTATGGATTACATCAAACTTATATTTTCAATTTAGGGACAAGTTAAACCAGTCATGTCGTCTAATATTATTGTTACTGAATTCATTTAGGGTGCTATTGGATGTATTGATGGGGTTCACATTGAATGTTGTATGTCAGAGGAAGAACAATTTCCTTACAGATGTCGTAAGGGGTATACTTCATTCAATGTGATGGCGGTGTGCGACTTTGATATATACTTCACATTTGTATCGGTTGGGTGGGAAGGAAGCGCCCACGACACTCGGGTGTTGGACCATGCTTTGAGCTATCCTCATATGAACTTTCCCCGACCTCCATCTAGTAAGACATGATCAATTGTCATCTATGTTCTAAACGCCTTATAACTGGGTTTGCATTTTATTGGTATATACATATTTAAAATGTATCATTTGTTATGTTTTATTATTCGCAGGGAGGTACTACTTAGTTGACAAGGGATATCCAGACAGAAAAGGCTATATGGTGCCCTACTCGAAGGTAAAATATCACCAATCTCAGTTCATGCGAGAGGCTCCGAAAAATATTCGAGAAGGATTTAACCGAGTCCATTCTTCATTAAGGACAATAATCGAACGATGCTTTGTTATTTTGAAGAAGAGATGGAAGATATTAAAGGGCATGCCGTCATATGATATTCCCACGCAAATCAACATAATTTGTGTGTGTTTTGCGCTGCACAACTTCATACTAGAACACAAGCTCAATGATTCAATCCTAGAAGAAGATGATGATGATGATGAGGAGGAGGAGGAGGAAGATGCTTTTAAGTTTGACCCCAATGATGATAAAGGCGAGGACAATGACCCCAAAGGCTACATGAGTGGCATCTGAGATGCCATTGCTAAACAGATTTGGGATCAAAAGAATATATATTTGGCTGGCCTGTAATTTGTAAGAGATCCCTATTTTTTGGTAAGCATATGTAATCTTAAAACATTACATTCGTAATTAGGTGGCTAGCATATGATGTACGGGATACCTACGTCGTTCTCCATTTTGTATGGCGATTAGGCTCTTAGGCGAAGTGATTATGTATTTTGTTGGTTATTTTAGATTCATCGACGCTTGTCGACTGTCGGAAATATAATTATGTGTTGGTGATTTTAGGGTCATCGTACATTTTGTGTAGTCGGGATTCGCTCAAGACTTAAGAAGTTCGTTCGGCGCGTAACGAGTTTCGGACTTGCAGAGTGCACACTCGTGTGCGTGGTTTCGGACTCGGAGTAACGAAACGTGTCGGGGTTCAAGAGGCAGACACCGAGAGGGTGATTTTCGGGGTCCTAAGGACGTGCATGGTTTTTGACAAACCGTGCAACAACCGTGCACTACAGAACAGAAGACAAATTTCGCCTCTATAAAGCCGCACGGTTTGTGGCACGATTTGTCACAAACCGTGCGGTGTCCCAGAACATGTTTCCTGGCCTCTGTAAAACCGCACGGTTTGTGGCACGGTTTGTCACAAACCGTGCGGTGTCCCAGAACATGTTTCCTGGCCTCTGTAAAGCCGCACGATTTGTGGCACGGTTTGTCACAAACCGTACCACATCCCAGAACATGTTTTTTGGCCTCTGTATAGCCAAATTTTGCCTCTGTCCCAGAATATGTTGAAGATGATCATCCTAATTTTTTTCCCTTTCAAAATGTTGGGTTCTTAATGGCTTACCACACGTTTTTTAATGGATGAAATAGGTGCATTCAACCCCTAGTTAATGTTGAATTCAATGGCTTCCATAGCTTTCAAAATGTTGGATTGTTAATGGATGACTCATGCGTGTCATATGATAATATTGGATTGTTTTAAAACCGAAATAGGTGCATTCAACCCCTAGTTAACACATGTTGTCAACACTTGATGGTTTAAAGTTACATGTTGGCAACGCCTTGATCGTCTTCAATGGTTTGAATGGAGAAAAACACCTAATTAAACTTGTGAATGTTGCTTTTTCACCTTTCCACACACATGAAACACATGAAGGATAAACAAGACCGCCATTCACTGTGAAACAAATAAGCAAAGACTTGAAGGAGATGATTATCCAGTACACACATCAACACATAACAAACAAAGGACCAGTTGAACGATACCAAAGACGACAAAACAAAAGAGAAGCATACCGAAAAAAGAGAAGCATTCAACTACGAAAGAGAAGCATATCGACAACGACAATGCCACTAATCTAGTCAGATGACTGTTGGGTTCGGACGTACCCAAGCTTGACCATTCCAGTTAAGGTGGACCCTAAGATCCACCCCACTCACAACCACATTGTCGTAGTTGAATGTGGAGAAATCGACTTCATACATGCCACAGTCCGGCCGCGGTAAAATAGTTCCATACCACCATCCGTCTTGAGCCCATACGTCCACATGTTGGCCAATATCGAAATTGAATACATCCCTATATGGTGGTATGGGCCACAACAACCCATAAGGGACATCTTCGATGAGGTAAGCGGACCTATCGTCAAGCATCAATGTTTCGTATTCCACTCGGTAAAATCCCACCATTGGTGAGACTAGCTTGATCCTTGCGGTATGGTATGACCCTAGCATACCATTTTCGGCTCCAACCACCTCAACGCATTCTTCTAAGTGGTATTGTCTAGCCATCTCGGAAATCTAAGAACATACAATAATAAGACATATATGTAGAGCAATAAAAGTATATATTGTAGAGGCATAGAAACATACAAACCATGGATACAATTTTTCATGATGTTCTTACCAGATTTGTGATGTTCTTGACGAATTAAGCAAGGGTGGTTTCTCGGCTCCCTTTTTCTTCTTTTGCTTAGCACTCCCTTTTTGTTAATGCAAAGGTGTGTGAGTAGTTTGTCCACAAACTAGTCTACAATATATATATATACTATCGGTCAAGGTAATGAAACTTGTTCCATTTTAGACAAACCTATACACTAGCTTCCATATGTTTATTGACAAAAGTGGAGGTGAAGACAAGACATATGCATGGGCTTAGCTTCCCTAGCTTAGGATAATATCACGTAGGGCCCTTCTCCAAATCATAGGAGAAGCATCTTCTTGGACCATATAAAAAAACGTACACAAACTAAAACAACATTAATACCATTTACTACAAAACATAGCTAAAAACGCACAACCGAGATGATCATTGACTACGATGCAAACATACAAACCGCACAACGAGATGATAAAAGTACATTACAAACACTTGAAAGATAAAAGTACATTCCTACACAAAGCACCACACCAACAACGCATACGTACCGACAAGTACCACTCATTGAGTTCCTAGACAACGACAACACCAACAACGCCAACCATTACCATTACCATTACCATACCGGTCACGATCCTCAAGGAAACTAATCCAATTGAATGATAGCGGGTCTCGGACATAGCCAAACATGTCCGTTCCAGTGAACGTGGAGCCTGATATGATTCTCACCGACAACGATATTCTCGTACCCGAATTCCCCAAAACTCACTTCATAAACACCAATGAGTGGTTGTCGTACCACAGTGCCATACCACAATCCATCCCGATTCCAAACGTCTACGTGTTGCCCTGTCTCGTAATAGCTTAGAGTTCTACGATGAGGTATGGGGCGCAACAACCCCCATGGGACCAGTTCTACAAGAGGACCCGAGCGATCGATACTCAACAATCTTTCGTATTCCACATGATAGAATCCAACCAATGGTACGAGCCCCATTATTGTGGCAGTGTGATATGAGCCGAGCAATCCATGTTCGACTGCAATGACTTCAACTCGTTCGAACAAATTAAATTCTCTTGCCATTTGAATGGACTTACCTAAACATTACACAAGATATTTACATATTAAAAACATATATAGAATACAATGTTATATATAGATTATAAACTTACTTATTTTATGCCTCACCGATTTTGATTACCAAATGAAGTGTTTAGGACTTATCGAATTTGATTAGCAAATGATGTGTTTAGTCCCTTTTCGTACCGATGCTGTGGCTTCAAGTGTGTGTGAACAATTTCCTTGAAATGGCAATGTTAATATACTAGACTAGAGGGCTCTCCTTAGCTTGGACTACTAGCTCCCTAAGACAAGACATAAAGAAAGGATGCTGCATGCAAAAGTGGAAGACAAGACAACTGCATGCATGGCTAAAAAGAAGATTATTTGTTGGAGATGCCCCACATTCAAGTGTTGGTGAGAAAGGCATTCTTTTTGGATTGTCACGTGAAGCCGATGTCCCCTAGATGCTTCAACCTGAAGAGTGTGTGTTGTCATTCAAAGAAGAGATGGAAGATGCTTTTTTTGTATGTATATATGGTTTGACAACCCCCATGTGTGTGTATTATTAGCATACAAGACATATATTCAATCTCTTATTTAGCTTATATTATAATAACAATGTCTAACCACAAATAATCATAAGATAAAGATGTTTTGACGACGAGCACAAATAATCGTAAGATAAGCATGAAAAATAAGCATTCTCTGAACTATGGATTACAAAACGTACACGTATTAATGAGATAAACAAAAAACTTCACAAACGAGTGATCAACATAAGTTGGATACAGAATATTAACGGGTGATCAACATACCTAAACAACAAAATAAGGTAAACAACACAAACGAGTGATCAACATTAGACGAAAACAGCATAATTTAAGGAAGCAACTCCTTATGCGTAGAAGAGCCGAGCAAACACACTTCTTCATGGTGGGATTCATCATGTCTTATGCGTAGAAGAGCCTAGCACACAACTCCTTCATGGTGGGAGTCATCGGCTTACGACGAAACGTGCGAAAACCTTCGCACACCTAAAAGAAAGGCATTCACAATATTGGATTAGACATATTACCAAATGCATTTGCTAAGATCACACCAATAATTGAAATTACTCACCGAATACTTATTGTTCCACCATTCGTCATCTCGCAGTATAACACCGGTTTCGTCGTCGCACTCAACATCACCAGACCTGACAAGGCTATTCCATAAATTCCATTGTTTCTTCAGAAATTCAAACTTGATCTTCAAGATTCTAAGATTCGCATCTCGGCCCGTAGCACCCCTAAACTCATCACATATGTAATTCCATTAGAAACTCCCGCATGCCCCATATCGTTCATTGTGTCGTATGCACACCAACAACAAAGTGTTATTGTCTTCATCATTCCATGGGAAAACATTCGTCTTCCTTGCTCCTATATGCAAACAATAATAGGTCACTTGTACAACAACTAGAGGTAAAAATCTTATGGATAAACACCTATACACATATATAAATATACAACTGATAAGCACTACTTTGTAGGGCTTAAGTAAGAGTTATTAGAGGTTTTATTGGTGCCATTCGGGTAGATTTAGACACATTCATGTGTATGGTATTTGGGGGATGAAGTTGGTGTTTTTGGAGGTGTTTGAGCGGTTTTGGAGATCATATGAGACACTGAGGAGGAAGCCACCAGTAGTAGGCGCCAAGGGAGTGCAATAAAGAGTAGAAGAACAATGTGCTGAATTCAATTGGTTCGTTCTCTCTACTCAGATGTCCAAATGGAGTGATTCCAATTCGAGGAGTTATCTTTTGAAGTCTACTGCAAGTCCTCAAAATATGAGCGCAATCCGAGTTGGGAATCAAAAGTTATGGCGTTTTTACGGAAGTGTCGCAGGAGCTGAACCGAAGAACGGCGACCGCCGTTTAATTGCGGCGACCGCCGTAATTACGGCGACCGCCGTGAGAGATGCGGTGACCGCCGCAATTGGCTTTCCACCGACCTTGGCTACGAAGTGATTACGGCGACCGCCGTTTAATTGCGGCGCCCGCCGCGATTACGGCGCCCGCCGTGGGAGATGCGGCGACCTCCGCCGATGTCTGATCCGCCGCGCCGTTTCTTTATTTGCATTATTTTATTATTTTATTATTATTTTCGTTTTAGGTTAACTTAGCTTTATTTTCCTTTAGTATTTAAGGGTTGAGAAAAGGCTTGTTTGCCAATCATCTAATCTTGGATCATCATCTTTTTCTCTTGAACCCTAATTCCCTTTTCTACGTTATGAAGAACTAAGCCTCCCTGGCTTAGTCAGACGCTGAAGCTTTCGTTTGGATTAAGTTGTGAGATTCTCGTTCTTAATCTATTGCATGGTTTTTATCTTTCTCTTGCTTAAGTTGTTTATGATTGATATTGATAATCTCTATTTGGACGCAACTAGGGTTTATTGTTATTGATCTATTGCTAGATTTAGATTGTTACTGGTTGAGCATATCTATTTCAGAGTAGCAACTGCATCGTATTAGTAACTGGTTGTGCTAGTCTTATGCAGAAGAGAATTGATTTACATTCTAGGAGAATATCTGGTTGTGTTATGCTAGAATTGTATCCAACTATATTCCTATCCGTAAGGCTGCTGTTAAACTGAATCTTGATAGTTTCAGGGTTGTTTAATTAGTTAGTGCTAATAGTATCTGGTTGTGCTATTAGTTATATTTGAAAAGGAATTGGAATTACCATTGCATGAGATTTTGAATGAGTATCTATGATCAACTTGTCATACGAATAGTGGATGTTGTTTGACTAAGTGTTTTTTCCCATTATTGAATTCATTCATCTTTAGTTTATTCTTGCCTTTGCATGCTTAGATTACTAAAACAAACAAAAAACCCCTTTTGGTTACTTTAGTTTGACATACAAATTTCATATTAAGATAGAATTCGCCTCCCTGTGGATTCGACCTTTACTTACCTAGGACTACGGTTTAAGGTTTGTTTGGATATTTTGCATAGCAATTTTTCACACGACAAAAACCTGTTATCAAATTGGCGTCGTTGCCGGGGAAGCAATAATCTATTTTGTGTGTGTGATTTGTGTGCCAATCTTGGTGTGAACCTATCTTATGGTTCACACCCGTGCTACTAATAATCTACCTCTAGTTTTTGATCCAGAAATCGAAAGAACTTTTCTTCAGGCTCGCAGGGCTGCGAATTTACTACTTCAGGAAGCTGATACAATGGCAGCTCGTGTTACTCTGGAATCCCTGACAGCTCCTAACTTGGAGCAACCTACTCGTGCTGTGCACTTCCCTGCTCTGGGTGAAGGGGTTAAATTTGAGCTCAAGACAGGAGTAGTCCATTTACTCCCGAAATTCAGTGGAACCCCGCTTGAGGATCCTATTCAGCACCTGGATGAGTTCCTTGAGGTCTGCACCAGTATGAGGCCATCCGATATTACTGAAGATCAGATGAGGTTGAGGGTATTTTCTTTTTCTCTGAAGGACTCAGCGAAGGACTGGTATCACTCTTTACCGCCAGGAAGCATCACTACTTGGGTAAATTTGAAGAAGGTGTTTCTTGACAAATACTTTCCAGCTATCAAGTCTAATCAGCTCAAGAAGAAGATCTGCAACATAGAGCAACTGTCTAATGAGTCTCTCTACGAATATTATGAGTGCTTCAAGAAACTAGTGAAGAGTTGCCCTTACCATGGTTATGCTAATCATGATCTGATTCTCTATCTGCATGGAGGACTCCGTGAAGATGATCGTCGGATGGTGAATTCTTCATGTGGTGGAAACATTCTGAAGAGGACCTATGAAGAGGCTCTAGAGATATTTGCTACCCTGGCTGATGACTCGAGGCAGTACAGTGGGAGAGGTTCCCAAAGCTTGACAGTGGCTAGCTCTCAATCAAAAATTGATCAGGCTGATTTTGATATGCTGAGAGAGGAGGTGAGGCGTCTGAAGCTGAAAGGTACGCCTCAGCAGGCTAAGGCCTGTGAGATTTGTCACGACGACTTGCACCCTACTGACTCGTGCCCCACTCTACAAGAGGAAGTGAATGCAGTAGGAGGATATCAGCAGAGGCCCAGGCATGATCCCTACTCCAATACCTACAATCCAGGGTGGAGGGATCATCCCAACTTCAGGTGGAGAGACCCGGAACAAAATCAACAACAGGGTCATCCTCAACAACCTAGGCCACCATTTGTGCCCAACCCTCAAGGGCAGAGCTCGAATCCTTCGTCGTCTATGGAGGACATGATGAAGATGCTCACTGCGAATGTTAATAAGCTGACTCAGAGCTCAGCGCAATTCCAAGCAAATACTCAAGCTAGCATTCAGAACTTGGAAAGGCAATTTGGCCAGATTTCTGAAGTGGTCAATAAACTGAACGCAAAAGATTCTGGTAAACTTCCATCTCAAACGGAAGTGAACCCGAATATTCGAAATGTCAGTTCTATGACTCTGAGGAGCGGGAAGAGGCTCAAAGAGGATGGTTCTGAGGTCGACAAGGAAGCGGATGAGGGGCTGGAACAGAACAGTGACAGCGACCGCCGCGAGACACACGGCGACCGCCGTTTAATGGAAGCTGCTCTCGACCTGGAGAAAGAAAATCACGGCGACCGCCGTGAAAATTACGGCGACCGCCGTGACGGTGATAATATTCTCGAAAATTCTGATGACAATCACGGCGACCGCCGCGAACCACACGGCGCCCGCTGCCCCTCGGATAGCGAAGTTGAAGCTGAGAAGGAGTATGTACCCCCAATTTTTCCTGAGTGGAAGCCTGTTGCACCATTTCCGTCTGCTTTGAAGCGTACCAAGCCACTTGCGCAGGACAAGGACATGTTTGAGATGTTCAGAAACGTTGAGGTCAACATGCCTCTCCTAAATTTGATCAAGTCTGTCCCTCGTTATGCGAAGTTCTTGAAGCAGATGTGCACAACAAAGAGAAGCCAGGACAGGAACAGCAAGAAGAAGGTCAAGGTAAGCGAACATGTCTCTGCTATTTTTCAAAAGCGCTTACCCAAGAAATGTGGCGACCCAGGTATGTTCACCATCCCCGTCACCATTGGAGGTACCAAGTTCAATAAAGCTATGTTAGATTTGGGTGCTTCCATAAATGTTTTACCTTCATCTCTTTGTGAATCCTTAGGATTAGGACCCATGCATGCGACCAAAATTTCCATTCAGCTAGCTGATAGATCTAGTGTGCGCCCTATAGGGATAGTGGAGGATGTCTTGGTTAGGGTTGGTGCTCTTACTTTTCCTGCTGACTTCTATGTGCTTGATATGGAACATGATATGCATACAGCCCCTATTCTGTTAGGGAGACCATTCTTGAAAACTGCCAACACTAAGATCAACGTGAGTACTGGTTCTTTAACCATGGAATTTGATGGCGAAACTATTAACTACAATATCTATGAAGCCAGAAAATGTCCTTCTAATGATCTTTCTTTGTGTGAAATTGATACCCTTGAGCCTGTGGTGAAAGATGTTTTTGATGAGGACCACCTAGATGACCCACCACTTATTGTTGATTCCAGCTTGGATATTGCTATATCCACTGACTTGCAGGAAGGTGTTACTGAGTGGGACGCTTGCTATAAGCGCCCTCCGGAGCTTCCAAGTAAATCACTTTTGCTGCTAACTCCGAGCGAGAAGCTCGCTCCCTCTTTGGTGCAGGTCCCTGAAGTTAAGGTTAAACACCCCCCGGATCGATCTAAGCATGGGGTGGACGCGTCCAAGAAGGTCAGGATGGAGAAGCCAAGGAAGAAGAAGCATGGTCTAAGGTTCAAACCTTTCCATGATTGGTTCAGAAAGGAGGTATGGATTAAGAAGGTTCCCAAGGAACCTGACGATATGGATTGAAGTTGTTCGAGTAGTATGTCGAGCCACGACATTAACTAAGGCGTTGTTCGGGAGGCAACCCGATGTTAGGTAGTCTATTTTCTTTCCCTTAGTCTTTATTCATTTGTTTTTCTTTTTGTTTTTCCCTTCTGTGTTGAACTAACCTGCAGGAAGAGTGAAAAAACGAAGATGGAGTTCACGGCGACCGCCGCACCCCTCACGGCAACCGCCGCATTTTCGCAGGTAAAAAAAAATAAAAAATAAAATAAAATGGGCCCCGAAAAAACCTTAAACGGGGAACAAAAGACGAAAATAAGATACCCCGAAAAGACCTTAAACGGGGAGAAAAGTCAAAAAAAAAAAAAAAAATTAAAAAAAAGTTTTACCCAGCTGTCCAGAGTTCCCCACGGAGAGGTGCGCATCATGTTGCTAAACGGAGGAATACATTCACCCTATATTTATTTGGCAACGATGATGGCCCTACAGTCGACAGTTAGAGAGAAGGTACACCAGGGCCCGACCACGATGACATCTGGGCCCATTTTTGAAGGCCGTGCCGCCCTGAGTTCCTGTATAACCACCGCACTTCACAGTGGTTTCCTATGGTTGCACGGTAGATGAAGATAATGGCGTTGATGCCAGACATCCAGGACATGAACTTTCATGAGTACACCGCCAGCGACAAGGAAGTGTCCAAGCCAACTCGGCAACGTTGTGAGTTATTTTTTGCTTTTCCCTGTGCTTTATTCTTTTGTCTTTCATTACATTGAGGACAATGCAATGTTTAAGATGGGGTGGGGTTTTATACTTGCTACGTTGCTGAGGAGAAAAATGAATATAAAGAAAAAGCCAAAAATTTGAAAAAAGGCATACATAACAAATCCTGGGATAGGTCGAAAATCCGAAAGGGCGGCCTAGGTAATAAGCAGGTGGCTTGGACCAGCATTAGGCTGGGGTAATATGAAGTCAAGAGTGACGTGAGCTTATGTGAGCACATCTATTGAAAAATGAAATGAGTGGCTTGGTGAAAACCCGAAAGGGCGCCTTGGCAAAACGAGTGAAAAAGAAGAAGAGTGATTTTAGGATTTCTCATTATTCTTGGCGAGGCGTCATAAGAAGAGGAGCCAAAGAAGGATTGTCGGGTAGGTCACTCTGGGAGACATAAGGAGCAATAGATGGAGGCTAGGATTAGAGGTTACTCACATTTTTGGATGTCCGGATTTAGCTTGGGGGAAGTACTCTGCTTGCCCCTTAAGCTGTTGAGTTGTGGATGTGTTGTGAATGAGATTGGTGTTAGGAGCTTGGCATGGGTTAGGTGACTCTTAGTTGGAGGATATGCTTCCTGAGACCTTGGATGCTACATTAAGGGAGTAGACTCTTTATTAGTTTACTCGAGGACGAGCAAAGGTTTAAGCATGGGGTGATTTGATAAGCACTACTTTGTAGGGCTTAAGTAAGAGTTATTAGAGGTTTTATTGGTGCCATTCGGGTAGATTTAGACACATTCATGTGTATGGTGTTTGGGGGATGAAGTTGGTGTTTTTGGAGGTGTTTGAGCGGTTTTGGAGATCATATGAGACACTGAGGAGGAAGCCACCAGTAGTAGGCGCCAAGGGAGTGCAATAAAGAGTAGAAGAACAATGTGCTGAATTCAATTGGTTCGTTCTCTCTACTCAGATGTCCAAATGGAGTGATTCCAATTCGAGGAGTTAGCTTTTGAAGTCTACTGCAAGTCCTCAAAATATGAGCGCAATCCGAGTTGGGAAGTGTCGCAGGAGCTGAACCGAAGAACGGCGACCGCCGTTTAATTGCGGCGACCGCCGTAATTACGGCGACCGCCGTGAGAGATGCGGCGACCGCCGCAATTGGCTTTCCACCGACCTTGGCTACGAAGTGATTACGGCGACCGTCGTTTAATTGCGGCGCCCGCCGCGATTACGGCGCCCGCCGTGGGAGATGCGGCGACCGCCGCCGATGTCTGATCCGCCGCGCCGTTTCTTTATTTGCATTATTTTATTATTTTATTATTATTTTCGTTTTAGGTTAACTTAGCTTTATTTTCCTTTAGTATTTAAGGGTTGAGAAAAGGCTTGTTTGCCAATCATCTAATCTTGGATCATCATCTTTTTCTCTTGAACCCTAATTCCCTTTTCTACGTTATGAAGAACTAAGCCTCCCTGGCTTAGTCAAACGCTGAAGCTTTCGTTTGGATTAAGTTGTGAGATTCTCGTTCTTAATCTATTGCATGGTTTTTATCTTTCTCTTGCTTAAGTTGTTTATGATTGATATTGATAATCTCTATTTGGACGCAACTAGGGTTTATTGTTATTGATCTATTGCTAGATTTAGATTGTTACTGGTTGAGCATATCTATTTCAGAGTAGCAACTGCATCGTATTAGTAACTGGTTGTGCTAGTCTTATGCAGAAGAGAATTGATTTACATTCTAGGAGAATATCTGGTTGTGTTATGCTAGAATTGTATCCAACTATATTCCTATCCGTAAGGCTACTGTTAAACTGAATCTTGATAGTTTCAGGGTTGTTTAATTAGTTAGTGCTAATAGTATCTGGTTGTGCTATTAGTTATATTTGAAAAGGAATTGGAATTACCATTGCATGAGATTTTGAATGAGTATCTATGATCAACTTGTCATACGAATAGTGGATGTTGTTTGACTAAGTATTTTTTCCCATTATTGAATTCATTCATCTTTAGTTTATTCTTGCCTTTGCATGCTTAGATTACTAAAACAAACAAAAAACCCCTTTTGGTTACTTTAGTTTGACATACAAATTGCATATTAAGATAGAATTCGTCTCCCTGTGGATTCGACCTTTACTTACCTAGGACTACAGTTTAAGGTTTGTTTGGATATTTTGCATAGCAGTTTTTCATACGACAAAAACCTGTTATCAACAACCATACTACAAGTAGAAATCTTACCCGACATTCTTCGACTACTATGCTTGTATGTTGTAAAGTAGAGATGTATTGCTGCCTTACTTCTGGGTTTGAGGGAAAAGAAAAGGATGAAATGCCTTATATAGAGAGGTGAGGCAAAGAGCTTCTAACATTTTATACATAGACTTTTTTATTTTTCTAAACATGTGAATATCCCTTTTCATATAAACTATAAAGTATAAACTATATAATTTTCATGATGCTTACTATTATACCAATATTATTACACAATCTTATATCACAACAAACCACACATATAAACAGAAATAAAATAAGGAGAACCATCAAAGTCATTGCAACCAACATATACTTATAACGTCTCGGCCAATAATATATAAAAGCCCCAAACATACATCAACATTACAATACATATAGACCGAACATTAGTGTAGCAAAATTATCACCCAAATTGTCAACAAAGGTGATTCCCCGAAGATTTCCCCTGCAGATCAATTACAGAATTGCATAACAGATGACAACATACAAAACAACTAGTACGAGGAAAATAGTAACCACCGAAGCGTAATATAGCCTAATCCTTGAAGCATCAGTGACCTCCATGTTAGCAGCGAGGAGGGTGTCGCGGTGTAACACTAGCTGAACGTTTGAAGTTGCTAGTGTGGATACATGCTCAGCTAGTTCTTGGTTCTCATCATCCAGATGTGCCACCTGGCCACGCTCTTCTTGTAGTTCACCGCTAAGTTGTTCATGATTGATGAGTGCTTGGTTAAGATCCAATTGAAGCTCAACCACATGCCCACTCAGTTCTCTGGCAGCTTGTTGCATCAAGCATGCACGCGGGGCGGTTTCAATTCCATTGATAAGTTCATCAAATCTTGACACATCATATTCCTACAAATATGGTTTGAAGAGAAATAAGCATAAGTTAGAGATTAATGTTATGATCGATCACGCCACATGATGGTAAAGGGTTTACCCGCCACCAATGAAGCTCCTCGGGTATGCTAGGATTGGAGTTGTTGGGGCTGTAGTCGGTCATTGTTTCAAGGACCTCTCTTGGGAGCCCAACATACTCCTCTTCTTCATGAACCGCATCATTAACGACGTCGTCAGAAGCCATTGCTAAACAGAGAATAGAAGTTGGACTTTGGATAAGAAGTTGCACAATTTTATTACACATCTTATTAGCTGAACATGAATGCGTCTTCTATGAAAAGGAAACTATGTACTAGCATACTTAGCAGAAGTCAGAATTAGCACATCAACATGCAAGCTCATCAACTGAGAAGTCACAAAATGATTAACCATGAATGTTAACAAAGGTGAATACTTGAATCTTGTTCATTAACCATTCCAGTTATCACACCAGCTTGTCCAATATTGTTGCTACTGCCTTATTTCTGACTTTTTAATTTTTTATGCAGAGACATATATTCAACATATAAACCCTCAAATTTCAAGCCCTAAAATTTATGTTCAACAGACCAACAAGTGGTTTGTATAAAAATATACAGAGACATATATTCAAGCCCTAAAATGGCAAGCTTTCAAGCCCCAAAAATGGCAAGCTTTCGAGCAAAAAATGGACCAACTGAAGAGGCTCGTTTGAAGAGAGAGGGATTATAAGCAAGCATATAAACCCTAAAATTCTATGCAAAGACATATATTCAACAAATTTTATGGAGAGACATATAAACCCTCAAATTTCAAGCCCTCAAATTTACCATTCAACCGAATTGCAAATTAGGGCACTAGCGAATTTGAAGCTGTTGAAAACAAAAACTAGGGGATTAGGGCTTCAAATCCCCATTCTCGTGTACATTCAAGCAAGCATTCGTCCCAGCAACAAAATTATTAATAGGGGGATCAAGCAAGCAACGATTCGATGCAAAATTACCTTAAAATCGGGGGGATCCGAGCTTGGAAATGCAGTGGAATGGGAGCTTCTTCGGCTTCCACCTGCTGCAAAGAGAAACATGAAAGAAAGGAGACGGGGTCGAAAGAGAAGTAATGATTTGGCGAACTCTTGTATCAACTGCACTCAGCCTCCCTGCCATTTTCTAGGGTTCACGAGGACACTTCCGAATTTCCCAGCTTCCTTGCCATTTTCTTTCTTTCCATGTCCGGTTCTCCTCGCCGTTGCACCGCCTCCCTAAAACATCGTTGTCGCCTCCCCTCTAACTTCCTTGACCCTCACTCATTGATGAATATTGCTCCTCTTTCTCCTCAGTTCTCAAGTATGTTCGTTTCTCAGTTTTGTGATGCTTCTGTGTTTATAATACTTACTTCCTTCTAAAATGATTTGTTTTTTGACATGAAATTCGAGTTTCTTATATGTTGTCCCAGTTTTGAACTCAAGCAGGTTAATCCATGTTCTTAGGTTTTTTTTCTTATGGATGTTCATGGAATGGTTGAATTTGGAGTAGGTCTATGGTGGATCGTTGGTGTTGGAATGGTGAGATACCTAATTTATTAAGGGTCCTCAATATGAGTAAGGAAGCTGGAGATTTTTGATATTTGTAACTGGATTTGGATTGCTTTTCCTTATATGGAGATTTTGGATTTTCCAATTCCGAGTGAATTTGGATGCTTTCCCCTTACTTTCCTTTCTTTTCACTCTTTTGGACAATGATTTGAAGTTAATTGCAAGTATGTTATTTGAGGATAGCAGAAATTACATACTAACTATTTAGTCTAACCCGGATGTAATAACTAGTTTATTTAACAATATAGAAATAACCCGGACCTACAAATACGGGTTATATTGGAAGTCAAATAATCTGGACCTGTAAATTACAGTGTATTTTTGGTTAGGTCAAATAACCCGGATATATACCTAACCGGTGTATTTGGCAATTCAAATAACCCGAATATATAGGTTTTTTATATAACCCGGATGTGCTAATATCCGGATTATTTGGGTTTTTTATATAAACCGAATGTGCTAATATCTGGGTTATTTGATGTCCAAATAACCCGAATATTAAAAGAATATGGGAAAATTTTGGGGGGCAAATAACCCGGGCGTGCCGATTTTAGGTCCAGGTTATTTGACCCCGAGCAAATG
Source organism: Rheum nobile (assembly GCA_027886185.1). Taxonomy (NCBI): domain Eukaryota; kingdom Viridiplantae; phylum Streptophyta; class Magnoliopsida; order Caryophyllales; family Polygonaceae; genus Rheum; species Rheum nobile. Next base: position 241,713 of record WOAB01000108.1, on the reverse strand, counting down.
CGGCGTAGCTTTTTAACCCGGACCTGATCTGGGTTATATACCGTTAAACGCCCGTGTTATTTGCCCTGTTCTGTAGTAGTGGACAAAGCCGCTGCAGAGGCAACACCGATGCCACCGACGCCAACACTGGGGCAAGGAGGCATTCTAGGCAACTCGTCACCAAAGGAGGCCATCTTGGAGGAGGATGAGGAATTGGAGGTGCATGTCCAAAAGAGCACAAGAACACCGGAGCAATACTACCCAGCTCCTACAGCGCCGCTCATAAGATCGGGCGCTGACTAGGGTCAATCATGGCCACCTCGACGCTTCCCAAGAAAAAGGGATTATCACAAGGGCCCAGGCCAGGCTCCTTCAAGAAGGCATCGAAAGAGGCCTTATGAACTATGGAGAGAAGAGCCAAGTGCTCAATGGCTCGGTGATGACACTTATTCAAGAAAACACCCCGACGTCGGACATTGGCAAAGATAGGGGACTATGGCGCTCACCAGGCCAAGTAACTCCAAATTATGCCAAACTTCTCCCACCTACTTTTGACATCACTACATGTCATTAGACCCCATGAGTGTCAGAGAGTTTGAAGGTTTGCTCGGTGATGGCATTGGATGTGAAGAAGGCCCCGATGCCGACAGTGTCAAGACAATAAAATGAGGCTATCACAGAATTGAAGGCAAATGGCATTGCGTTTCTACCAGACCACCAAGGGTCTCTCTTTAAAGAATTTCATAAACTTGGAAGACAATTAGGGTTTTTTGTTTTTGTATATAAGCTGGCTTGCAGCCACCATTTTCAGTACGTTGAAGCTTTCCCAGAGCAAAGCTTCAAGAGCCTTAGGTTTGACGTCCATTGTTTGGTGAGTTTACTAGAACAAAGTGTAGTGAGATTTAGGCGTGTTTATCCTCAATCAAATCTACGTTTCTTCTGGTCATTTTTTGTGTGATTATCCAATATTTCCAGTTGCTTATCCCTTTTAAAAAAGTGCCTCAATTGCCTTCAAACGCCCGGACCAATACTTGCTTGTTCTAGTGAGGTCAACGTCGGCGCCAAGGAGGATTTTGCTTGGGTTTTGGTGACGATTTTTCCTTGAAGCTTAGAGATCCTTGACAATGACACATCATAAATAAAATAAAATTACAAAACAACTTAATATTGCTTTACAAAAACAAACAATTAATTAGCTTATTCGTGCTGAGAGATCAGATGGGACGAGAAGAACCCTACGGTTTTAGAAAATAAAGAAAAAGACTGGTTGCACTTGCGCCGCAGTCGACATTCCCGATTTACTTCTAGGCAACTTGGTGGCGGAAATAACAACGCAGCACGGGCTCGATGGCAACCCAGAAGCTACGATTCTCTTCGTAGGCATCGACGTGCTTGACCCAATGTCGCGTGTTCTTATCAAATACTTGGAGGAAGAAGGAGATAATTTACTCAATCCGATTTATGTTGCTCCTCCATTAATAGAACTTCAAATCTGTGCTTTTACCTTGTCATTTTGACAATTTTGTTCGCTCAACTGGATTAGATATCACTTTTCAATCTGACCTACCTTTCAATTTGTCTGCAAATGTTTAAGTCTTGTTGGGTTCAACTTAGATCCTCCTACACTGCAAGAGCAATTGCGCCATTAATGAACAAATTTTTACCGATCCGGTGGAGAATTTGAGCAATAAGGGTTTGTTTTCCTATGAAATGGAAATTTAGATTTCACAAATCGACTATAAACTCCAAGGGAAGATCGAATAAACTTTTGAAATGACTTTGGAATTGAAGAGGAATTTTCTCAAAAAAATCCTATTTTGAAATCGATTTTCCTTATCTTCTTTTAGTATCAATCATTTTAGATGTATATGTATCCATCGCATAGTATTGAGAACGGTGTTTCATTGAATTTCAGCAGATTCGATCAAGTGTTCCTTTTAGTGTTGATATCTTGTGTTTCTTTTCCAATCAAATTTCATGGATCCGGGCAAATTTCATTGATTTTCTGTCCGGTAGTATTTTTGCTGATTTTGTGCAATAGGTGGGATTTATTTGATGTTGTGTTGATTTTCCTTTGGTGTTAGATTATTTCACTCTACACACTGTAATAACCCTCATTTTTAATAAAGGTATTTATGTAATTTGTCCAACTCTATATCTAATAAAGGAATTCTTGGTATTTATTTCATTATTACAAAATTAGAAATGAAAAAGAGATTCTTAATATAAGTTGTTACAACTGTAAAGTTGTGAGTTATTTAAATTTATTTTTAACATTGTGTTGATTCTAAGTTTTAATTTTTTTTATAAAATTTAACTTAGAATATTTAGATCAAGTTTAACAATTTTTGTTAAAGGATTTAAATATGGTTCAAGCCATAATAATTATAACTTAAGGTTATTTTAGCCTAAGTTAATTTTTCTAAATACTAATTTCGGGCTAATTAATATTAGAAACTTAGAATTGTTAAAATAATTAAATTTGGGAAAGTTTGGGTAATTTTTATAAAATTATTCAAGGGTGTTTTTTCCCCAACTTTAAAAGATGGGGCCAAAAATGCAAATAAGCAAAAGTTACCGTTCACTGTTTTCCCAAAATGCCAGCCGTGAGCTTGAAGCTTGACCATGGCGGTTTTGTCCACAAATCGGGACTCCTTTTGGACTCGTTTTTATCATTAACCTATGAGATTTTTAGTATAGGGTTATACACACAAGATCTCGGTGAAATCGAAAGGAAACAATAAAAAACGAGATCAAATTTTGACATATAAGGCAAGTTTTTACCCGATTTTGACGCTTTGGAAACTTGGGGAAATCGGGGCCAATCCGAGATCGTTTCCTTTAAAATTTTATATGGATTTGAAGCTCTCTCTGAGACCTTTTCAATCCCTATAAATAGGACTCCAATCGTAGTCGTTTCATCATCCAATTTCACCCTAGAAGCTCAAGAACCCTAGAATTCGCAGCCCTCTGTTGTCGAGACGATTGCCGCCACACCGGAGCTCCATTGTCGTAATTACCACCGCCTCTAGGACTGCCTAGAAGTCTTCTTCAAGAGCCCCAAGTTTCCTCCACCGGGCATCCACCGTTGGCCTCCAATTTCGCCGTTTTCCACCACATCTCCACCACGCCCAAATCGGGGTAATTCAGATTTTTGCCGATTTTTATTTATTTTATTTTTCTTTGATTATTATTTGGCTTAATTAAGGTTAATTAATGTAATCTTGATTACTGAATAATAAGAGGGAATCAATTTGATTTTATAAAATTAAAATTAAATTAATTAGAATTACTTTGGGTATTATCTTAGATTTATGAATGGTTAAAATATTAACTTTTCATCTAGATAATATTTTGGAATTGAAATTTCAAGACTTATAAATAAAATTTGAGATTTATTTATTCATAATATGATTTTTTAGAATATATGACTAATAGATTTTTAATCGTATAAATAATCGTTTTACCGATAAGTCTTGAAAACTGAATTAGTTGGAGATAAATTAATTCAATTTAAATCTTGAGACATATACCCTTCAAAATTCAGTATTGATTAAATTATCTAATTATAATCTATTTTTGTGTGTGATTTGGGTATGTCTCGGATTTGCTTCTGGAACGGAAATAGAGCAAGGATTCAAGTTGCTACTCAGAAACAATCATCCCCGTGATGCCGTTCATCTCTCAGTGATTCAAGGCAAGTGGCGGTTTGCTCTTACATATTTATTCCACTTTCATCTTAATTAACAATGAATCGGTTGTTCTATTAAGTTGGGATAAATAATTCTTTTATCGTTTGAGAACTTGTGTGAACAAATGGTGTGTTAATTGAACCTTATTATTAGGTTGTATACTATGCTATCTACGACCCTTATATATATTGATATTATTATTATAGGGTGCTAGTTATAATTGGTGTGGATTTGTTGTGGATATATAAATTCTAGTTTAGCACGAATATTCATAGGAACATTATTTACTTGCGAGGTTTAATCGTTTCTTTATAACTTTGTGTTAGGAGGTTAAACGCCCTAACGCTTTTGGTCATGACCTACCCCTATCCGAATATTGGTGGTGGTGCAATTAGCTAGTGTCAATCTTCAGGATTTATTCCCATCTTATATCTCATTGCGAGATTTGTTGTGGAAATTAAAAGCTTTAACGTTAATGCAGTTTCGAAATTAAATAAGATAAGTGCCTTGTTGCACATAATTAATATACCCTCGAGCGAGAAGTACAACGTGGAACCCGCCCGGACTCTTATTTTAAAATAAGTCCTCTTTCCAATCTGGATTCGCATTGTGCAGTGAGGTTGGTCGTGGACACAAATAATCAAGGTCGGTTTTCAAACTTTGTGTGAATAATTTTCCCAAACAAACATATGTATTCCTATAAGACTCAATTTCTTTGGAGTTTTCTCTTGTTGGTAACTTTACATGGAATAACGGCAAAATTTGACAAATTTGGATGGGAGGTGGTTGATTGTTAACAGAATGAAAGTAAGGGATGGTTGTAAATAATTAGCTATATGAGGGGTGGTTGTAGTCAAATAGGCCTATATAAGAGGTGGTTTCCTGTAATTTCGTCTAATTATAATTATTTTTAATAGGTGGGACCCATAAACCATTATGCAATACAATACAATATTAAATATTTAATCATAAAAGGAAAATAGATGGAAACCTACCATTCAAATGACAATCAATCAAATATTATACTTATATTTATGTTTGTTTTTTAATCCTTGTAGGAATATTTGTAAATCTCATCCCTTAACAATTTGTCTTGTTTTTGCAAGACAAATACATTTTGGGCCTTAAAGCCCAACTAGTCCATTTTACCCATCCTTCAAGATAAATTTAAAATTGTTTGAGAAATATTTAATCGGTATGGGGTTTTTCCTAGTTTGTTTGGTTCAAGATGTTGTTTCGGTTGAGGTCGATGGTGTGGTTCTTGTGGTCTCCTTGTGTCGGAGTTATGCCCAGATGTTTCATCGCATTTCTAGTTGAGTGTTCTGCAGATTGCTCTCCGGCGGCACATTATATGCCATGTTAGGTTTGTTCGTTCTAATCCGCGTATGTGTCATTCTCGACCCATCCCCAGATTGTGTTAGCTTGTCTCTTTCTGCTTTTACTAATTATTATGTATGGTTTGTCTTATGTCGATTTTGTCCGACTTCCGAGTCTAACTCAGACTCTCGATCTTATGTCTGGTATTTGGAATTCTTTTCTTATCAAAAAATTAAATATTATTAGCAAAGTAATTGAAAAGGTTAGATCTTGCGAGTCATATGTATCAATTAAGCATATAAGAAAGTTAAGGAGAAAGTGGGGTTTCCCCGCTAAGGACATTTAGGAATTGGTGTTTTTTTGCAGCGAACGTAATGACAATTGCTGTGAGCTAATAGTAATGGCGATGGACCAGTGCCATCCCTATTCCCTACACCTTAATAAAGGCTCTGTAGTTGACAAGCTTCATTACTGCAGTCAAAACGTTCTCTATAGTTGATAAGCTTGATTAATGCAGTCAAAATAGGCATCAATTATTTGATGTCACTCATCTCGAATCGGATTTCGAATTGTCCACTCGGTTAGAGTCGTAGAAACAATGAAATAATTCCCTTCCTTGGAGGGTAGAAACAAGAAAAATGGTCTCACAAATCGCGTCATTTACTGCACAACAGGAAATAGGTGACTTGCAAACAGGGCAATCATGGTAGGAAGATAGAGTAAAGAATCCTTCCTATATTCATATAGAAGAGGGCAAGCATCAGATAGAGTCTTCTTCTCCTTCATCTTCAGAAGAAGAATACATTCTTGACTTGTTATCTTCCTAGGGTGTGATTTCTTCGTTGTTATCTTCTTCATGTCTCAATGTCTGGACTCCGGGATTATCCCGTCGTCTGAAATCATCGCAGCACGAATGCTTTTGATTTCCTCCAGCTGCACATGCAAAGAGGACAGACCTCATTCCAAAACCATTTTCAAGGATCCAAGCTTAAAAGTGACAATGTTTAATATACTGATATGCTTAGTATTTCTTTTTCTGCATACTCAGTGGACTATGTATGGTCTACTAGTTCAAGAAGCAACATCAATAAGATTTAGGAATGTTATAATAATTAGACTGTTAATATTTAACTCCAGTCACTTGTCGAAGCCACTTTCACATTTCGCAACTCAAATAACAAGTCTGAGATTGGTAATTTTCCATCATCTCCTGTCAAGTTTGGGAAATAAGCCCAAGTATATATGTCAACACTCCAGCCACTTAACTGAAAATAAGGCGCATGTGAACATCATCCTACCTGTATGCATGTCTCCTGGTGAGCTTTGAGGAGTTCATTGTACCTCGTTCTTAAATCAGACATCTCAGTCTGAAGTTGCTCATATTCGGAAAAAGATGGGCCACCCAACTTGTGCTGTATAAACCTGTGACACCAAACAGATTAATTTGGACAGTAAGACCCACTCAAAGTAAAAGTTTTTTTATTGGCAACTTCTAGCAGGAACAAGACAAAGACCTTTTAGATGAATTGACATGGGAGCCAATACCTACTCATAAATTTGACACAAACTCCACAATTCATTATTGTTCTGGAGGGTCGGATGAAGTGATAACAGTGCAAAATTTAGAAGCACGAGAGTCGCACTTAAGATTTTCATTTTTCTACACCCATAAATGTCACTCCACCATGAACAAAAAATACAAGAGGTAAGATGAAGGTGGCAAATATTAATTCGGCAGATCATAAGTCAAGAGAGTTACTCAATTGCAGAGCCGGGCTTGTCGTTCTGCTCATACAATGCAACAAGAACTGTCAAAATACAACTTCAGATGAAATTAGGGGCATTTAGGAATGGAATGACAAAATAATGACACTTGCTCATAGCATTAGCAATAAATTGACTGCACACAGGGAAATACCTTTGGTCAGTGCATCAAGCACTCCGCTTGACTCCAAGTACTTCCTATAAGCTTCCTTCTTTGCTTCTTTTTCCTGTATACATTGCAAAGCGCATGTGTAGATCAAACATAGACAAATAACCAATACTGAGAAATGCTGCAAGCAGTGCGTCTGGTGCAGCAAATTTAACATCAACAAATCAGAGCTCTTAATATGATCAAATTTCATTCTGAAATGCGTATTGATAATTCTGTTTTAAGTGATGGTGACAATTACAGCGATAATTACAATTTCGATGAGCACTAAATTTTGGGCTACAATCACACCACCCTAAGGGTTATACAGGACAGAACCATGGCGAACAGGTGGACTTCTTATTGAACAGAGATGATTTTGAAAGCTTTGTCGTGTACAAAACCATTTCTTTTTCTACAATCTAGTACCAAAGCATTGGAACATGTAGAACAATTTGAAACAAACCAAAACACGGCAAAACCAACCAAAATTGGGTTTTGAGAATATGTAGAGCCGTTCCTTCTAATAAATGAACTAGGGCATTTTTTTCAGCACAGTCTCCCAACTTTACCATTTCTGGGCACCAGCAAAATTCAAAGTTTTTCAAGACAACGAGTCTCAAACTAGAACCCTAAAAAACGGTCCAAAGCTTATTCAACTTGGGAGCAGGGAAGCATAGAATCAATCAGGTAATGCAGGATGTCCAAGACAGCAAGCACTAATCACATGAATTGGTCGGATCTCCGGACAAACTTACCATATTTAGCACTTGAATCTGGATCTGAATCCACCCCCGAGCTCTTGAGACGTAATGAAAGAGAGAGAGAGATAGAGTACCAACGGAGTAACAGGTAAAGCAGTCAAGAGTCGTTTTTTCCCCCGGTTTAGCACGCACAAATTTATTCTCACACCGCTTATGTTTGCTACGTTGTGCGTATTTGAAATAACATAATCTATAAAAATAAGAAAAATTAGTGTTGATATCCCTGAATTTAGGGTTATTTCTATTAGTGTCTTATGATTAAAATTTTTTTGATTGATGTTCCTAAGGTTTGAATTTATTTGTTTTATAATCAAATTTTTTCATGTTTGTATCATTCTAGTTCAAATTAATTAAATCTAAGCCCACCATTGTATTTCTCGCCCTCAAATTAGTAAAATTTGACTCCTAAAATACTCAAATCCATGTCGAACCATGTCGAGTTGAATTCTGAAGCAACAACCCGTTTTCGATCTTAAGAATTTAAATCGGAATAGTTCGAGTATGAATTTGATTATTTTAGGAGTCGAATCCTACTAAGTTGAGGTCAATAAACATAATGATGAGTTTCGATTTGATCAATTCGAACCGAAATGATACGAATATAGAAAATTTCGGTTATAAAACGAACAAACCCAAACCTTAGGGGCACCAACCAGAAAAAACTTAATCGTAGGACACCAACAAAAATAACCCTAAACTCAACATGAATTTCCCTAAAAAAACTCTCAACCCCAAAAAATATAAACGCTCTCTTTCATCCTACTTTTCCTTTAACCTAAAAAAAAAACGCCATCAACCCAAATCAATCTCCAACCCTATCTTTTCAACCACATTTCTCACCGCCGACAATGTGTTTCATCTCCCAAATTGGAGAGTTGGAAGCTCTTAACCCCTCTTCACTCATACTAGTAAACCACATCAACATTTGTGACTGGAGTTTCCTATGTGTCTAAACCTTGATGTTCGAGGTGAGGGATGAACAAGGTGGGTATCTCTCTCTACATCTTTTCTCCTTACTTCCATACATCTGTTTTGCTTTATCCTTTCTCTATGGATTTGGGCAAAACTTATGTTGATATGTATTCTTTGGTCTCTACAAGCCAACACCAGTGATGGCAACATCAAAAATCAAATCTCCAATGGGCTTCACAAGCCACCACCAGTGACGAAAACAAACCAAACAAACAAATATGTGTCGATTAAGCAGTATACCAAACCAAATCTAACCTCTATCTAGTTATGTCACTCGAACCAGTTCAAATCTGAACTCAGACCCTCTCCCACCTTAAGATCCAACACCATGCCATCCAAGTAACATCGGACCATGCCATCCAAGATCCGACCTCTACCAGATCCGTGTAGCTCGTTCCCCAGTCCAACATCAAGAGTTACTTGATCCCTTTTATGGGTTCAACTAGCCTGGCTTTGTAGGATTTGGAAGAAAAATCAACATCAAAAATAGAATGAAAACAAAACAAAAACTATAAAACTGTGAAAGATCTAGAAACGCTCCCTTCTGGGAGCGTTTCTAGAAAGCCAACCATGGCAACCGCCCACCAGAGACGAGCCGCCGCCGCTACCATGGCACCCGCCTCCCCGGCACTCACCGCCTCATCGGGAATCGCTCCCGGCCTTCCGCCGCCACCACCTTCCCCGCTACCACCTTGCCACGTGCTCGAGGTTTTGACCTTGCCGTGCGACGTCATTTTTGGACACCGTGATGGAGATCTCCGGCCAGGGAATCGCCGTCACCATGAGGGAGATCTCGGCGAGAGCACTCCGACTTACCGCCGCTACCACCAAGCAAGCGACCAAATGAAGAAGACGATCTTCCTGAGGAAACGAGATCTCGACGACATCGTCTTCGGCCACCGTGAGGGAGATCTCCGGCCAGGGAATCGCCGCCACCGTGAGGGAGATCTCGGGAGATCTCCGGTCGGCAAAGTGCTGCAGCTCTAGCAGATCTAGCTCGCCTCGCTGGCGGATCCACTGGACGCCTTGGAGGTGGAGATATGAGCCGCCGACGAGAAGGCAACCAGGCCGCCGACGAGAAGGCAACCACCGGGCACCAGGCCGAGAAGGAAACCACCGGCCACCAGGTCGAGGAGGCCATCACCATCTGATGAAAATCTAGGCTCATCTTCTGCTGAGGGAGTGGGCGACCGGAGGATGTAGTTCCGGATTGTCGAGGAGGCACTGAGCACTTTTTTTTGATGCACTCTTCGGTTGATGGAGCTTTCCTAGGCGGTGAATCGAGTTGTAGTTCCGGACTTATCAAGGATGTTGACGATCCTTCCGGCAGCGCAAGGTTCTTACCTAATCAAAAAAAAAAAACTGGGAAAGATTGAGAAAATTGGAAGAAAAAAAATAGTCAAATTTACCTAGTTACTCTGCGTTTTTCATACGCTACTTCTAAAACCAAAATACCAAAATAGGGAAAAAAACACCACAAGGATATCATATTAACAAATAAAATAGTGTTACATATTTTTATTTGTGAAAAAATTGTCCAAATTAATGCTTCCCCGAATGGCTTCTGTTGTAGAAGGGTTGCTCGTTGATCAATCTTCGGTTGTCTTGGATATCAATTGAATCGTGTTTTGAACACTTTCCAAAACCAATATTTCGACCCTATACTTGTTGCCTCGGATTACACGAAATCTGATCCGGGATAAGACAATCGCACCTCTAATGATTCAGGCAAATCAAAAGAGAACACTTGAAGTTTTCGATTTTGTTTGATTTGAGAGATCGTTATATCTCGCGTAGCCAAGACTTGCCCCAAACCCTCTCTTATATAGAGCATAGGAATTTAGGCAGTTATAAGTCGGTTTAGGAGGTTAAAAAGTAGTTTTAGCGCTTAAGTTAGTTAAAAACCCGCCAAAATTTCCTTCCCGGCAAGAGGCACGGTTTGTGACAAACCGTGCCCCAAACCGTGCCCTCCTTCAGAGAGCCAGAAAACGAGTTCTGGGACACCGCACGGTTTGTGATAAACCGTGCCATAAATCGTGTGGCCTTACAGTGGCCAAATCCGGCCTCTGTTCTGTTCTGCACGGTTGTGGTCCATGGTGCACGGTTTGTCACAAACCGTGCACACCCTTAGGACCCCGGAAATCACCCTCACGGTGTCCGCCTCTTGAACCCCGACACGTTACGTAACTCCGAGTCTGAATCCACGCACACGAGTGTGCACTCCGCACTCCCGAACCTCGTTATGCGCCGAACGAACTCCTTAAGTCTTGAGCGAATCCCGACTACACTAAATGGCCGATGACACTAAAATCACCAACAGCTTCCAGCCCACCACTTTTTTCTTTGACACTAGCTTGTTTAACAAGTTTTTAATCTATTAATTATAAAATGAAAATTAAGGTATAATAGCAATATCACTCTTGTTCTTTTGACTAATTAGTCGATAGCTTCACTCTTGTTCGTTTGACCAACTAATCCATTAACTTTTGTTGGGCCTTAAAGCCCAATTTATCATCACATAACAAAAATGCACAAATAATAAGTAAAATTACCTATTAAAACCAAACAAGTATCCCTTGTCTCTTATTCTAGCCAACCAATTCCATATTAACAAAATTTGTCATTTCAGACACTTTCATTTCTTGCATGAAGTTGGGTTTGGATTTTTTGGTATGAGATGTTGTTCCGAATGAGATTACAGTCATGGCTGTGTGGTTTGGATTGTCTACTTGAGATGAAACACTTCCAGGAGTTATATACTTGTATCGCAGTCACAGACGAATGATTGTTCTCTGCTCTCCGGCGACACAACGCCTTTGTTGGCCTTAGTGCAACCCGTGTTTGTGACATTCTCTCTCTATTCCCGATGTTCAAAGCTTCATGGCTAGCTTGTTAGTTTCTTATTTGACTTGATTTTGTTGTTTTAGTCTCTGTTTTATGACGGTTTATCCATTTTCCGAGTGTTTCTCGGCCTCTCGATCTACCAGGTGTGTCTGGTACATCGAATATCTTTCCTTATAAAAAAACATTATCTATATATATTAAAGCAAATGAATTTAGAGCCACCATATTGATTCTGGCCCCACAATTTCTATGTGTCAATTTGTGATTAATTCTCTTTTTACAATTTTAAGTTTTATTTATTTTAACCCAAATATTTTGTGACATTTTAAATAAAATCTTATCTAACAAACTTAGAGATTTTAGCATTAATATTAATCTTTTAATAACTTTTTTGTTTGATAAATGTAGCTTTTGACTAAATATGTAAATTTAAAATAAGGAGCATATTCAAATATATGATGTCGTTTAAAATTACACCTTCTAGTCATATTATTCAATATAAAAAATAGAGTTCAAAAGCTAATACATCAATACCATCTTTGTCATTGTATTAACGTGCATAAATCTACCACTAACATAATCATTGATAAACTCATGTTTTATATGTTATGCATTAGATAAGTTGAAACAATAAATCAGTTAATTGTAACTAAATAAATTTATATAAGTCGAAACACTACTAGCATCTAGACAAACTGAAAGAAGAAAAATATATCGGTCAATTCTCAATTTTTAGCTTTCTTTCTTATTTTTCTTCAAATTATTATAATTTTTACTTTTCCACTAACAAACTTTAATTAGATATGATTTTGAAGAGTTTGTTATATATTATTCACTTAGGAAAATTTGTTCAAAACATTCTAATCCTTCAACAAAAGATAAACCATTTAAATGAAAATCATCCATGTCATTTAGAAAATTTGTTGTAACAAACTTTCAATTTTAGTCCTAATTCAAATTTAATATTTGTAATTTTTTGTTTTTTGGGTTTGTTATGTGGTTAAATATATCTTCACCATATCTATCTATTCTATCTATCTATCTATCTATCTATTTTAATATTTCATAAAAGGGTTTAAGCATTCCTTTTTAGGAAACAATTTCTAAAACGAGAATTCTTAACATGTGCGCTTAGAGCATAAGTTAGAAAACTGATATAAAAACTATTAGCATTAATTATTTAATGTATATTTTAATTATCCTAAACATTTTCAATTTAAAAACTTATTTAAAAAAATATATATATATACAAATCTAAATAAATTCACCATAACAAACAAGAATAACCTTTGAAATATTATAACTATCCCAAACATTTTTACTTCAATTTTTTTGATGTTTACAATAATCATTGCTTATGAGTTATTGTTTTTTAATACAATTGATAGCTATGATTATGTGAAGAATAGAGTTAGCTAATACTAATATACATTTCATTGAGAACAATATGCTCTCTTTTCCAATAACATGAGAGAACTTCAAGAATTAATCATATATTTAAAATACATTTACTTTTTCAATAAAATATATACTAATGTACAACTAAGTTCTAATTTTCGTGATCTTCATATTCTCCTGATTTTCTTAACGTCCGTATTATGAGAAGATTTTACAATACGATATATCAGGAGGTTTTAAATATGATTCATATATAAAACATTGGGTGAATCTAAAATCTTATGTCTCCACTCTATAAAATACACGACAAATGATAGTGGAATACATACACGACATCCGCAAAAATATCTCGTGCATGACAATAATTACATGATTAAAAAAAGGATAATTGTATGAGAACATGTATGAATAAAATATAATAATATTTATACAAGTTAAGTAATTAACAGTATAATATTGAACATATTGTTTTTATATAACAAATTTATATTATTTCAATATTCCATTTGTATAATTCTTAAACAATATCAATAAGATATATTTTTCCTTAAAACTACTTAAATATAACATAATTTAATTCAGTCAATAATAATTATTGATGATTTTATAAATTATTCATCTGTACAAGGTACGAGTACTGCACTAGTATTATTTTAAAACGCCATGTGGTATCATTCAAAAGGGTGTTTTTCTTTTATATTTTGAAATATTAAGTAAAGGTGAATCGGTTGAATTGAACCAGATCAATTTTAAACGCTACTAAATAGCGTTTAAAGTTGACACGGGTCAGTTTTAAGCGCTATAACATGGCGTTTAAAAATTGACCGATGTAATTCAAATGGGCAAACTGTATACAATACAATGTAGCACTTACAATGTGACCGTTGTAGTTTTATGCGCTACGTTGTACCGTACACATTCAAACAGTTACATTTTTCAACGGTCGAATTTCGTGTGTATATATGTGATTCTTCTACATGCCTTAACATCCCCACAATTTGAAATCACAATATTAAGAGAATCTCGACCTCAAGCGAAGATGATGTACGTCTTGAATCGATTAATGAAGATCATGTACTAGTACATATACACTCGATTTAAATTTAGTATAGAACATTATGTTAGTATAGAATATTAGTAATAAATTATAAGTTATACATATTTTATATATGTTAGTGTAGAACATTATGTCAAGGTAGGATATTAGTAGTAAATTATATGCTGTACATATTGTAGGTATGTCAGTGTAGAACAATATGTTAATGTCGAATATTAGTAATAAATTATATGTTTGAGCTTAGAAGATTTTGTTAATGTACAATATTAATAAATTATATAATTAGTGTAGAATTTAAACAACTTTTGAATTTTTCATTTGACTATGTCCCATCATGGAAGCCTTGGCACCCTAGTCGCCGCAGCGGCTGCCGCTCCTACGCCCTCCTTGGCGCCTTGCAAGTCATCCCATGCCACCACACCATCACAACAGTTTCCCTCGGACACCCCGGCCTCCAAAGACTTCCTCAATCATGAAAGGTTGAACCAGCCCAAGTGTGCTGCAGAAGCTATGCCAGAGATTAAAGATGGCCACACCTCTTTGCCCACTATTGGCACCCCCACGGCTCCATCGGTCACTCCTCATATTGGCCCGCACACCCAAGGTCCACAACACTCCTCAAGCTCTAGGAAGGGCCCTCACCAAGGGTTGTCCGGTGAAACTCCTAAGGAACCTCACCAATGCCGCTCACCTTCCTCTATGCGCGGTACCGCTAGGGTTTCACCCTTGGACTTAGACGATGAGCAGCCACCCGGGGCAATCACACGTGCACGAGCCAAAGAACTTCAAGCCAAGCTTAAGAGGGGTCTACTAAGCCTTGAAGCGCCGAACCATGATCAATTTGACTCGATGACTTTGCTCATGATGCGTCGGGCCGCATAGAAGGCAAACCGCCAAGCGCATCTCAAGCCTCATCAAGATATTCAAGGCTATGTCTTCTAATTATATTTTCCAGCTCATTATATATATTTGTAGATACTTTTAAGACTCCTTTTAACGTTGGATAAGCTTGGGAGGGGAAGGGTTTATGAGTTAGTTTTGTTGGCCATGTGAAGGGTTGGCCGTGTAGCTCCTTTGAGTCCTTTATAAGGCTGCATCCTCCTCCTTGTAAAATCATCTTCCAATTGAATAAAACATCTCAAGAAAAGCTCTGTTTTCCGTTGAAAACTCCAGCAAGTTGTAACACCCCAAACAAGAGGTGTCACAGTGCCATAGACCAGAAGGTCTATAAGGCGATTTTAGAAAAATGAAAACCCGAAATACTTCCAAATACACAAAAGTTATCAACATCAAATCCCTGTTCCAAGTTGAAACAACACTTAAACCTTGTACCAAGTTCAATATATCAATTTATATCCAAAATAACGGGTAGTGAATACAACATTTTCAAATCTGATGCAAAACTGAATCTTTAACTATGAAGACGAATATGTGATCAAGAACCCCCTTGCTGCTGCCAACCTGCAAGGACTAGTTGACTGGTGGACCCGAAACACGAGTCAACCATAGAACATAAACCGAGGTTGGTTAGTCTAATGAAAGACTAGCAAGAATCATCAAGCCAAAATAATTTAAAACATAGAGATTTGTCACAATAATCAACTAAAGCCACTTAATAACACTCCCACATATATCCATACATATATATACTAAGAACATGTAACCCATACTAACCCATTCTATCCAACTATATACAACTACTATCACATAATCATTAATTAACCATTCCTCTCCAACTCTTCATGATGCTAGCCACATTCAACCCAACCTCAACCATACAACGGGGAAACCGGTGAGACAATCCAATCCAACTTTACTAACACACCCAATCCATCTTCCTTTCCTACTACCAACATGTCAACTAATCAACATTATGAAACATATACGCATACATATATTACTACTAACACGTAACCAAGGCTAACCAATTATATCAACTCACTACTGTACTAACACATCCAATTCAACCTTCGCATCAATGAACACATAAGCACGAGTGAGACAATCATCACTCTAAGTAACCATACTATCACATACACGAGTGAGACGATCATCACCCTAAAACAATCACATGAACAAATACACGGGTGAGACGCTCATCACCCTAACCATACTATCCACAGATAGTCTACCGATGGGACACTCACCATCCACTTGTGGCCCTGAACCAACGTAATGTCACACCCTCACGTGATAGGGTGAGGCAATCATCACCCCGGCCTAGCCTTAACCAACGTAGGTCACACCCCACGTGGTCGGGGGAGACAATCATCACCCCGGCTCCGCTAACATCCATCAACATTCAACCACTATTAATCAACCATCCACAACCAACTACAACCAACAGCTATCACACCAACATTCAATCAATATTCGACAACAAGTCAATAACTAGCCAACAATCAACATCTAACACACAACCACTTAATCAAGCACACAACCAATATTCATCAACAAAACCACTTAATCAAGCACACAACCAATATTCATCCACAAAACCACTTAATCAAGCACACAACCAATATTCAACACAAACCACTAATCAAGCACACAACCAATATTCTACACACAACCAATAATCAAGCACACAACCAATATTCAACACACAACCAATATTCAAGCACACAACCAATATTCAACACACAACCAATAATCAAGCACACAACCAATATTCAACACACAACCAATAATCAAGCACACAACCAATATTCAACACACAACCAATAACCGAGCACACAACCAATATCCACACATTCAACCATTTAATTCTACGCCCACAATTCTAAATTAATCTAACGGACAAGTGCATAAATCATTACTGAGAACAATAATAATATACGAAATAATTATTTTAGGAGAGAGATAATAAGAAAGAGCAAGAATCATCTTGCCTTAAACTTAACCACAACGACCTCAGAAATCTTTAACCAATCTCGAACGAACCTGCGACAACAATCCGAGCAATTCCTGGCATTAATTAACCCATACCAAGCCACAACTAATAAACCCCTAATTCAGCCCCAAAAATCATACCTCAAATTACCAATTTCAGTAACCACACTAATCAACCCTAATTCCCACTGCTCAATGGGCTGCACAAGAACACACAAACAACCAACGGATTATATGGCTGCACAACTCCAACAAAATCTATCAACAACAATAGAATGCTGTCTAAAATCCCTGAGTTCATCCAATCTGTCAACCAAAAATCAGCAGAAATTCGAAGCCCTAAGAATAAAATCGAAGAACCCACACTTACCTCGTTGACAACCACTCTGTAGCCACCGGAACTGTCCCTCTCGTCGCCGGAATTTGCAACGGCAGCCACGACTGGACACGGCAGCAGCAACAACCAAACGCAGCAACAACTTCTCGGCCTTCAGCAGCAGTGACTCGCGGCCTTCAGCAGCAGGGTTCGAAGGCAGCAACAGCGACTTGGGGTCTGGTCTGGCTCTCCGGCGGGAATCGAACGAACAGAAGAAGGCAGGAGGCGGCTCTTTCTCCCTCTCTTCGCTGTGCTCTCCAAATGAAGAAGACAAGGGCTTCGTCCAGATCTTCCCCCTTTTTTGATTTTTCTTCCCCAAATCTGTTTTTGGCTGACCAAAAGAAGGCCCCCCAATCTACCTTATATCATATATAATATAATAACCAATTTAATCTAATGTGGGGTATTTCATTCTCTCCCCCTTATAGGAGTTTCGTCCTCGAAACTAAGATCAAACAGGTTCGGGTATTTGTCTCGCATGACTGACTCCAATTCCCAAGTCTCTTCTGCCATTCCGTGCTTAGACCATAAGACTTTCACCAAGGAATGACCTTATTCCTCAACTTCCTTTGTTCAACAGTAAGAACTTTTACGGGCGATTCTTCAAAGGTGCTATCAGGCTGAAATTCTATTTCCCCAAACTTCAGAACGTGAGTCGGGTGATACACGTCTTTCCTCAACTGTGACACATGAAACACATCATACTTTCCGCTTATTCTCGGCGACAACGCTAATCGGTAAGCTTACAAAACCAACTCTCCGCTTCATGTCAATCCATCAATAACTCCGTCTCAAGTCCTTGTACAATTTACGGGCTCCAGAATGTACATTTATGCTGAAGAATGATCTTCCTTGAGATTCAAATTTCTAATCTCTTTATCAGTTGACACACACATAATCGATTCTGAAATCACATTATTCCATCCTCATGAACAAGGAATCCGACACTCTTCCCTGAGCAATCTGACTACATATCTTACTCAACATTCCATCGCATTCAACTGCGTCTGTTCCTTCCCGAACCAATTTCAATTTCACCCCCACCAACTCTTGTTGCAATCCTGGCTGAACTGTCAGAAAAGCAACAATATGCTCGAGAGTCGACTTCCTACTCAAAGCATCAGCTACCACATTAGCCCTTTCTGGATGATAAACAATATCTATATCACAATCCTTAATCAATTCTAGCCACCGTCTTTGTCTCATGTTCAACTCTCTCTTATACAATTAGAGCTGGCTAAAAACATACGCAATGACCTTCCCATTCTGCATTAGAACGCAACCCAGACCTTGCTTAGACGCATCACTGTATATGACAAACCCTTCTATTCTCTGCGGTAAAACTAACACTGGCGCACTAGTTAAACACTTCTTGAGTTCTTCGAAACTCTCTTGACATCTCCCGTCCCATTCAAAATTCTTAGTCTTACGTAACCTGCCACAATCCGCCTGTAGTAACCTGCCAGTCCGGAAAAAAAACTCATAATTTCCTCAACATTCTGAGGTTGTTCCCAATTTGCTACTGCTTCTGTTTTCTATGGATCTACCATCATATTCTCATTAGAATTCACATGGCCCATAAATGCTAACTTAGGTATCCAAAAATCACATTCAGACAGCTTTGCAATTAGTTTCTGCCGCCTCAACACTTCGATTATCATTCTGAGGTGAGTCTTGTGGTCCCTCTTACTCCGAGAATATACTAAAGTGCCATCAATGAAAATCACTACAAACGATTCAAGTACTTTCTAAAACATTGGTTCCTTAAGTCCTTGAAACCCGCGGAAGCATTAGTCCACCCGAAAGGCATCACAACCAATTCATAGTGACCATACCTAGTTCTGAAGGCAGTATCATGAATATATTCCTCTCGAATCCTAAGATAAGGATACCTTGATCTCAAGTCAATCTTTGAAAACACTGTAGCTCCGTGCAATTGATCCAACAAGTCATCAATACGAGGAAACGGATACTTATTCTTGACTATCACCTTATTCATCTCATTATAATCCAAGCAAAGTCGAAAGGAACCATCCTTCTTTTTCACCAACAATACAGGCGCACCCCGAGGAGAAGCACTTGGCCTCATAAAGCCTAACTCCATAAGTTCCTCTATCTACTCCCTCAATCCCAGCATACACACATAACCTGGCACAACATTGTCTTAACAGTTTGTAGCTGTCATCACACTAACAATTCTATCAGAGTCTCTAGGATCATGACCCTCAAACACATGCACTAATCCCCCATCTGTTGTTACAGTAACCATATTCTTCCTGTAGTCACAGGCGCATTGTCATCCTCAGCTCTCCTCATTTCCTAAACTCGTGATATTGGAACCCCACCAAGCGGTGTTTTACCCTGGTTTCCTCTATTGTTCTACTGAAACTGAGACTGTGTCGGACACATCTGATTCGAGTTTGAACGATCCCACTTTTTTGGTGTAGACTGAGTCCTCTGTTTTCTTACTGTCTCCAACATCAATAGTCTGATTAGAATCATCTATAGCAGCCTCCCTGATCAGCACTCATCAGTATACTCAAGGATCGTACAGCTATGCCTCACCATCAAGGTTTCATCTCTGAATACAACCATCTATGAGTGTGCTTAATCTTGTCCTTCTCATCCTTAACAATAACAGTAACATACAACAACTTCCTACAAAATCATCAGTTACTAGACCACCTGCATCTACCGCTTGACGATAAGCCCGAGGGCCTCGTCCTCTGTCACACCCACACCTTCGACCTCTAACACGTCCCGCTTCCAAGGCATACAGCATGCAATTACTCATCAATACTAAACATCACATATAAAATTTATCAAACACAAACTTACCTATGCGTAACAACAAGGGTCTCCGATCACACGATTGTTTCACAGTTTTAGCGAATAATCTTTTTCCACGTCAAGCATTTGGAAAACATTTTTGAACGAAAGGCTCTGATACCAATTTCTATAACACCCCAAACCAGAGGTGTCACATTGCCATAGACCAGAAGGTCTATAAGGCGATTTTAGAAAAATCCCTGTTCCAAGTTGAAACAACACTTAAACCTTGTATCAAGTTCAATATATCAATTTATATCCAAAATAACGGGTAGTGAATACAACATTTTTAAATCTGATGCAAAACTGAATCTTTAACTGTGAAGATGAATCTGTGATCAAGAACCCCCTTGCTGCTGCCAACCTGCAAGGAGTAGTTGATTGATGGACCCGAAATACCAGCCAACCACGGAACATAAACCGAGGTTGGTTAGTCTAATGAAAGACTAGCAAGAATCATCAAGCCAAAACAATTTAAAACATAGAGATTTGTCACAACAATCAACTAAAGCCACTTAATAACACTCCCACATATATCCATACATATATATACGAAGAACATGTATCCCATACTAACCAATTCTATCCAACTATATACAACTACTATCACATAACCATTAATTAACCATTCCTCTCTAACTCTTCATGATGCTAGCCACATACAACCCAACCTCAACCACACAATGGGGAAACCGATGAGATGATCCAATCCAACTTTACTAACACACCCAATCCATCTTCCTTTCCTACTACCAACATGTCAACTAATCAACATTACGAAACATATATGCATTACATATATTACTACTAACACGTAACCAAGGCTAACCAATTATATCAACTCACTACTGTACTAACACATCCAATTCAACCTTCGCATCAATGAACACATAAGCACGAGTGAGACAATCATCACTCTAAGTAACCATACTATCACATACACGGGTGAGACGATCATCACCCTAAAACAATCACACGAACAAATACACGGGTGAACGCTCATCACCCTAACCATACTATCCACGGATAGTCTACCGATGGGACACTCACCATCCACTTGTGGCCTTGAACCAACGTAGGTCACACCCTACGTGGTCGGGTGAGGCACTCATCACGCCGGCCCAGCTATAAGGGTCATGCCCTCCCTTATAACTGCAACAAAAATCAAGGTTTATGATGGGACACTCACCATCCACTTGTGGCCCTGAACCAACGTAAGGTCACACCCTCACGTGGTCGGGTGAGGCAATCATCACCCCGGCCTAGCCTTAACCAACGTAGGTCACACCCCACGTGGTCGAGTGAGACAATCATCACCCCGGCTCCGCTAACATCCATCAACATTCAACCACTATTAATCAACCATCCACAACCAACTACAACCAACAACTAGCACACCAACATTCAATCAATATTCGACAACAATTCAATAACTAGCCAACAATCAACATCCAACACAAAGCCACTTAATCAAGCACACAACCAATATTCATCAACAAAACCACTTAATCAAGCACACAAGCAATATTCATCCACAAAACCACTTAATCAAGCACACAACCAATATTCATCAACAAAACCACTTAATCAAGCACACAACCAATATTCAACACAAACCACTAATCAAGCACACAACCAATATTCAACACACAACCAATAATCAAGCACACAACCAATATTCAGCACACAACCAATAATCAAGCACACAACCAATATTCAACACACAACCAATATTCAACACACAACCAATAATCAAGCACACAACCAATATTCAACACACAACCAATATTCAACACACAACCAATATCGAGCACACAACCAATATCCATACATTCAACCATTTAATTCTACGCCCACAATTCTAAATCAATCTAACAGACAGGTGCATAAATCATTACTGAGAACAATAATAATATACGAAATAATTATTTTAGGAGATAGATAATAAGAAAGAGCAAGAATCATCTTGCCTTAAACTTAACCACAACGACCTCAGAAATCTTCAACCAATCTCGAACGAACCTGCGACAATAATCCAAGCAATTCCTGGCATTAATTAACCTATACCAAGCCACAACTAATAAACCCCCAATTCAGCCCCAAAAATCATACCTCAAATTACCAATTTCAGTAACCACACTAATCAACCCTAATTCCCACTGCTCAATGGTCTGCACAAGAACACACAAACAACCAACGGATTATATAGCTGCACAACTCCAACAAAATCTGTCAACAATAATATAAAATCCCTGAGTTCATCCAATCTGTCAACCAAAAATCAGCAGAAATTCGAAGCCCTAAGAATCAGATCGAAGAACCCACACTTACCTCATTGACAACCACTCTATAGCCACTAGAACTGTCCCTCTCATCGCCAGAATTTGTAGCGGCAACCACGACTTGACACAACAGTAGCAACAACCAAACGCAACAGCAACTTCTCGGCCTTCAGCAGCAGCGACTCGCGGCTCGCTCAGCAGGGTTCGAAGGCAGCAGCAATGACTTGGGGTCTGGTCTAGCTCGCCGATGGGAATCAAACGAACGAAAGAAGGAAGGAGGCGGCTCTATCTCCCTCTCTTCGCTGTGCTCTCCAAAAGAAGAAGACAAGGGCTTCGTCCGAATCTGCCCCCTTTTCTGATTTTTCTTCCCCAAATCTGTTTTTGGCTGACCAAAAGAAGGCCCCCCAATCTACCTTATATCATATATAATATAATAACCAATTTAATCTAATGTTGGGTATTTCACAAGTATTCAGTTCGTGAGTAGCATCGAACTACCTCTCGATCTTCTCCATTGGGTGTGTTGCATCCCATAGCTTTAGATCACCTTGTTCTTCCTTTAGTGGTGCGTCATATGCACTCAAGAAAGTTCACTTATCCCCACTCCCATACCAGCAAATCGATCTCCCTTTATCCAGTCCATCTTCTCCACCAAACACTTCGAAAAACCATTCACAAGACTCCTTCGCAGCAAACCCTTGCAACTCTCTTGCTTGGCTGTATCTCTTGGCATTTCCTTGCACCGAGGCTGAAGAGAATCGTCGATCCTATCATGTGGTATCAAAGCCACGCAAGGTAAATGCTTGAAACTTGATTTTAACGTAGAACTTAGTTCAAGTTGCAAGTCTTCATGCTTTTTCGTGTCTTGCCGCGTCCAATTGTTGAAAGTGCAGATGTGATAGTCGTGTTTTTGGTTGTTGGAAAGACTTTTAATCTTTGTTTCTTCCAAAGGTTGAAGATAACTCCTGAAATCTCCCAAAGCCGCCCCTTTTAATTGTCACCCGCCAAACCTCTTGGCTTCACCTTTCCCCTTTTATTAGGCTTAGTTATTAGCTTGCTTTTTCTTATTTTCCTGCTGCAAATAATTTGTGTGTCTTGTGGAATTTCTTGTGATTAAACTGAGCCAATCAAGCAACAAGGATACGGGAAATGCCTTGCTTCTCTCGTTCGACTTCTTTTATTTTTGTTTTGTTATTGCATTCGATTGCAGCTATTCAAAAAAGAAAGAAGACGTTTGCTCTTGTTGTTGTTCCAAGTTGTAGCCAAAATTTCTTGCTGAAATAAACTCGAGAAAAAAGGGCCATGGGCCAGAAAAAAAGCGAGTAAACAAATTGTAATCTTGACAAGCTCGAGAAAGAGTGGGGAAGCCAGAAATAAACAAGCCAAGTAAGCTTGAGAGGTCAAGTGCTTAGTAGCTTCCTTAACACTTGTGTTCGTTCGTGTTTGATCAAAAGGTTTTCACAAGTTCATTCAAGTTTTTATGGCTTGTTTTTGCTTGTTCGAGTCTACCCTAAAACTTGAAGCTTGCAACCTGAATTTTGTGAAACTTTACAATCAAAATTTTGGCACTTGCTAGTTCGAGGTTCCATTGGTTGATTGCTTTTCCTTTAGTTCTTGTGTGCGTGGAATTTGCTTTGGTTGCTAACTTGCAAGAGGAGTACCATGGATCCATCCGACAAGCAAAAGGGAGTCACCATCAATGAACCTACACCCACCCCACCAATCACTATGAAGACACTCCTAAACGCTTTCCAAACAAACAAGGAAGAGCAACAAGAACATGTGCGCAACAAATCCAAGAAGTGAGGGCGGAGACCGCAACCTTCATGCAAAGTATGGAGGCCAAATTTGAGAATTCCCTCAGTTGGATGATGCCAAGTGGCCAGCAAGAAGAAGGTGGTTTCGTGTACTCACCACGCCATGATGAAGACCAACTCGGAGCCATGTCGAATGTCTTTTCTAGGATGGCCCTCAATGAGGAAGCTACCACATCCCAAGCTCCTCATATTGCCCCCACTCACCAAGAGCAAGGTTTTGGTGAGGATCACTTGTCTAATTTCAATTCATATCCCCCTATTCAGACCAACTATGTAGGAATTGGCGCAAGAAATGCCCCGCCATGGCCCTTCTCTAGGCCGGTTCCCTTGCTAAGGAGGAATGTGCCCATGAATCTCCCTCTTAGAGACCATCCTAGGGAGAGAGTAGGCCAGTTCCAAAGGGGTCTATGCCAGGACCCACGAGGGTACTTTGAAGACGACTATGAGAGGCCCCAAGGGAGGGAGCAATACCATGGTGTGAAGGTACAAGTTCCTACATTTTCAGGTTCTTCGGATGTTGAAGCATACTTGGATTGGGAGTCCAAGGCCGAGTCAGTTTTTGACTTCTACAACTATGGAGATGCTCAACGTGTTGATCTTGCTACCATCAACTTCACGGACTTTGTATACCACTGGTGGCAAGAAGAGAAGGAGGAACGTGTGTATGGAGGATATCCTACCATTGAAACTTGGGGAGAGCTCAAGGCTACCATGAGAGCTCGTTTTGTGCTGGATGACTACGTGGCCCGCATCCATGTCAAGCTTCAGCGCATCAAGCAAGGTTCAAGGAGCCCGGCTGAGTTATATAAAGAACTTAGAACTCTTTTGTTTAGATCCGACATCAAATTTTCTGAGGAGTATGTAATTTCTAAATTTGTTGGTGGCTTGAATTCTGATTTGGCTAACATTGTAGAGAACCAACGGTTTGTTAGGGGCACACCCATTGAAGAAGTCCTCCATTATGTCAACCATGTGTATGGCAACTTGCAGAAGAAGAGGACTAGTTCAAGCTCACGTCCATGGCCCACATCAAGCTCAAGTTTCACTAATGCTCAACCTAGGCGTCAAGAGCCAAGAGTAGAGCCTTACAAGAGTCAACCAAAGAAGGAGTTGCCACCACCATTACCCAGGAAATAAGGGGAATCCTACACTAGGGATTTGAAGTGCTTTAAGTGTCTAGGCCATGGACACTTTGCCAGGGACTGCCCCACCAAGAAAAAAGTGTTGCTTAACACTCATGGAGATTATGAGTCCAAAGATGAGCTCTTGGAAGGGGCCGTGAAGGAAGAAGGACAAGAAGAGGAGTAGCTCCATCTAGAGGCTGCTGTGGGAGATTGCTTTGTTGTCAAACGCGCCCTAGTTGCAATGAAGCCCTAAGCATCCCTAATCAACGTGAGACCATCTTCCACACGAGGTGCTTCATCCAAGGTAAGGTTTGTAGTATGATTATAGATGGTGGTTCATGCTGCAACATAATTGATCAAGAGGTAGTCACTCGCTTTAATCTTTCCACTACACCTCATCTTCAACCCTATACATTGTGTTGGCTTAACTCTTCTACTCCTCTCAAAGTTAAAGAACATGCCAAGGTTAAATTTTCCATTGGAGGCTATGGAGATGAAGCCCTATGTGATGTGTTACCCATTACTGTCTGCCACATCTTGCTTGGGAGGCTGTGGCAATTTGATTGGGGTATTATATACCATAGGGTTACAAATGAATATTCCTTCCATTTGAAGGGCAAGCGGATCACCCTCCATCCCTTAGCACCCTATGAGATAATGGCTGATCACATAGAGAGGGAGCAAATGAGGCTTGCCAAGGAGAATGAAGGCACGACCAAGGGTAAGAAGCAAGCCATAGGAAACAAAGGGGGCACATCCCACCACATGCTTCTAGACAATCCAAAGGAAGTCGTTCACGCCATCCAGGGAAGTAAAGTTTGCTATCTTCTTATATTCAAAAAAACCTTGTTTTCTTCCCAAGAGCTAGATGATCTCCCTCCTCCTATTGCTCGTCTTTTGCAGGGTTTTGAAGATGTGTTCCAAGAAGAGATCCCTAGTGGGCTGCCACCGATTAGAGGGATAGAACATCAAATTGACTTCATTTCCGGGGCAATACTTCCAAATCGAGCTGCCCATAGAGCCAATCCAGAAGAGACAAAGGAGCTCCAAAGGCAAGTACAAGAGTTGCTTGACAAAGGCTATGTGAGGGAGAGCCTTAGCCCATGCGCCGTTCCAGTTATCTTGGTCCTAAAGAAGGATGGGACATGGAGGATGTGTGTTAATTGTCGGGCCATCAACAACATTGCCATCAAATACCGACATCCAATCCCTAGACTTGACGATATGCTTGATGAGCTGCATAGAGCAAGCATCTTCTCCAAGATAGACGTGAAAAATGGCTACCACCAAATAAGGATGAAGGAGGGCGACGAGTGGAAAACTGCCTTCAAAACCAAGTATGGCTTGTATGAGTGGATGGTCATGCCATTTGGGCTCACCAATACCCCAAGCACATTCATGAGGTTAATGAATCATATCCTACGGCCTTTTCTTGGATAGTTTGTGGTAGTTTATTTTGATGACATCTTAGTATATAGTCACAACCTCCATGAGCATGTCAATCATATTAGACAAGTCTTAGAAGGGCATAGGAGTGAAAAGTTGTATGCTAACTTCAAAAAGTGTCACTTTTGCTCCGATCACGTGGTGTTTCTAGGCTTTGTTGTGTGCAGGGAAGGCTTGAAAGTTGATGAGGAAAAGGTGAAGGCAATCCAAGAGTGGCTGACTCCCACCACCATGACTCAAGTGCGCAGTTTTCTTGCCTTGGCTTGTGAGGAATTTTAGCACTTTGGCCACGCCTCTCACCGAGCTCACCAAGAAGAGTGTGGTCTTCAAATGAGGGGCTGCACAAGAAGAAGCTTTTAAGGCTCTTAAGGAGAAGCTCACGCATGCACCAATCCTAGCCTTGCCCAACTTTGACAAGACCTTCGAGATCGAGTGTGATGCATATGGCATTAGCCCTGGGGTGTGCTCATGCAAGAAGGCAAGCCAATTGCCTACTTTAGTGAGAATCTAGGAGGAGCTAAGCTGAATTATCCTACATACGACAAGGAGTTGTTGGCCCTAATCCGAGTACTCAAGGTATGACAACACTACCTACTGCCAATGGAATTTGTCATCCATTCGGACCATGAAGCATTGAAGTTCTTGAATGGACAAAGCAAACTGAATAAGAGGCATGCCAAATGGGTTGAATTCATCGTAACTTTTCCCTATGTCATCAAGCATAAGAGAGGGAAAAAACAATGTGGTTGCCGATGCTCTTTCAAGGCGGTACTCTCTTCTCTCCCTTTTGGATGCTAAATTGCTTGGATTCTCCTTCATGAAAGAACTTTATGCTAGTGATGCAAATTTTTGTGATATCTTTCATGCATGCATGTCTACGGGGAGTAAGGACCAATTCTATTTGCATGAGGGGTTTCTATTCAAAGGGTCTATGTTATGTGTCCCTAAGGGCTCGTCTAGGAGGTTGTTGGTTCAGGAAGCCACGGTGGGGACTCATGGGACACTTTGGGGTGCTTAAAACCTTGCATACCCTTAAGGAGCATTTTTATTGGCCACGCATTCTTAGGTCAGTTGAGAATTTGTGTGCATCATGTACCACTTGCTTGTGTGCTAAGTCTAAAGTCCAGCCCCATGGCCTATACACTCCCCTACCCATTCCCCAAGCCCTCTTGGGAGGACATTTCCATGGATTTTGTCTTAGGGTTGCCTCGGTCTAAGAGAGGGAGGGATTCTATATTTGTTGTGGTGGATAGGTTCTAAAAAATGGCTCACTTCATTACTTGCCACAAAACTGATGATGCTTCACATGTTGCTAACCTCTTCTTTGATCAATTTGTGAAGCTACATGGTGTTCCTAGGTCCATAGTCTCGGACATGGATGTGAAGTTCTTGAGCTACTTTTGGAAGACTCTTTGGGCCAAGCTTGGGACAAAACTTCTTTTCTCCACCACTTGTCATCCACAAATGGATGCACAAACTGAGGTAGTAAACTGAACTCTTGGTGCATTGCTTAGATCTTTGTTGAACACTTACTTGTGCAGGTGGAAGAATGCCTCTCCTTCATAGAATTTGCATACAATAGATTGGTCCACTCAGCCACCAAATGCACCCCCTTTGAGGTGGTGTACGACCGTAATCCTACCACTCCATTGGACCTCATGCCTTATGCCACCAAGGACTGAGAGAGAAAAGAAGAAGCTGACCATGCTACAAGGATTCAGAAGTTGCACGAGGACACAAGGTTGCAATTAGAGAGAAGGACCATGCAATACATGAAGCAAGCCAACAAGGGCCGTAAGGAGGTGATCTTTGAGCCGGGAGACCATATATGGGTGCATCTAAGGAAGGAGTGCTTCCCCACCCTTTGCAATTCAAAGCTTAAACCTAGAAGAGATGGGCCATTTCAAGTGCTCGAGAGGATAAATGACAATTCCTACAAGTTAGAGCTGCCACCTACCTATGGCGTCCATGATGTCTTCAACGTTGCGGATTTGACTCCCTTCGTGGTGGATGACGAAGAAGGCTGTGAAGACCTTGATTCGAGGATGAATCCTTTTCAAGAGAGGGAGGATGATATGACTATGTCCCATCATGGAAGCCTTGGCACCCCAGTTGCCGTAGCGGCCGCCGCTCCTACGCCCTCCTTGGCGCCTTGCAATCATCCCAGGCCACCACGCCATCACAACAGTTTCCGCCGGATACCCCAGCCTCAAAAGACTTCCTCAATCATGAAAGGTTGAACTAACCCAAGTGTGCCGCAGAAGCTATGCCAGAGATTGAAGATGGCCGCACCTCTTTGCCCGCTCCTGGCACCCCACCACTCCATTGGCCACTCCTAATATTGGCCCGCACACCCAAGGTCCACAACACTCCTCAGGCTCTAGGAAGGTTCCTCACCTAGGGTTGTCCGGTGAAAGTCCTAAGGAACCTCACCAATGCCGCTCACCTTCCTCTATGCGCGGTACCGCTAGGGTTTCACCCTTGGACTTGGTCGATGAGCTTCCACCTGGGACTATCACACGTGCGCGAGCCAGAGAACTTCAAGCCAAGCTCAAGAGGGGTCTACTAAGCCTTGAAGTGCCGAGCCATGATCAATTTGACTCGATGACTTTGCTCATGATGCGCCGGGCCGCATAGAAGGCAAACCGCCATGCGCATCTCAAGCCTCATCAAAATATTCAAGGCTGCGTCTTCTAATT
Source organism: Rheum nobile (assembly GCA_027886185.1). Taxonomy (NCBI): domain Eukaryota; kingdom Viridiplantae; phylum Streptophyta; class Magnoliopsida; order Caryophyllales; family Polygonaceae; genus Rheum; species Rheum nobile. The sequence continues at coordinate 212,313 of WOAB01000108.1, read as the reverse complement.
ATATTTTCTAGCTTATTATATGTATTGTTAAATACTTTTAAGACTCCTTTTAATGTTGGATAAGCTTGGGAGGGGAAGGGTTTAGGAGTTAGTTTTGTTGGCCATGTAAAGGGTTGGCCGTGTAGCTTCTTTGAGGCCTTTATAAGGCTGCATCTTCCTCCTTGTAAAATCATCTTCCAATTGAATAAAACATCTCAAGAAAATCTCTGTTTTCCCTTGAAAACTCCAGCAAGTATTCAGTTCATGAGTAGCATCGAACTACCTCTCGATCTTCTCCTTTGGGTGTGTTGCATCCCATAGCTTTAGATCACCTTGTTCTTTATTTAGTGGTGCGTCATATCCACTCAAGAAAGTTCACTTATCCCCACTCCTATACCAGCAAATCGATCTCCCTTTATCCAGTCCATCTTCTCCACCAAACACTTCGAAATACCATTCACAAGACTCCTTCGCAGTACCCCCTTGGAACTCTCTTGCTTGGCTGCATCTCATAGCGTTTCCTTGCACCGAGGCTGAAGAGAATCTTCGATCCTATCAATTTTGGTGAATGACGGAGAATGCACAAGGGTTTAACTTTTATATATGTATCATATTTGCACCACGGTGTTTAGGGTAAAATATTATGTTAGGGATAGAACACTTTGTAGTAGGGGTGTTCATCGGGTTCGATTTTCGGTTTTTTGGACCGAACCAAACCAACCGAACCGAACCCGAACCGATTATATTCGGTTCGGTTTTTGGTTCTTATAAAAATAATATTCGGTTTTCGGTTCGGTCAAAACCGATTATTTTTAAAAATAATTAAAAAAAACCTAGATTTCTAGATAAATTAGTCCAACCTTATTCGGTCCGGTCCAGTTCGGTCTAGTTCAGTCCAGTTCAGTCCATGTTCGGTCCAAGTTCGGTCCAAGTTCGGTCCAGTTCGGTCCATGTTCGGTCCCAATTCGGTCCAAGTTTGGTCCCAATTCGGTCCAAGTTCGGTCCAGTTCGGTCCAGTTCTGTCCAAGTTCGGTTTGGTCTAATTCGGTTTTGTGCACTAAAACCTACTTCAATAACCTAAATTAACATAATTTATAAATATTCGGTTATTTTGGGCCAAAACCGAACCGAACCGAATAAAACCGAACCAAACCCGAACCAAACTGAGTATGTTCGGTTCGATTTTCGGTGCATAAAATTCTGAAATTCGGTTTCGGTTCGGTTTTGGCCCGATGAACAACCCTACTTTGTAGTGTAGAACATGAATACTAAATTATATTTTTGATCCTAGAAGGTTATTTTAGTTGGTATTTATGTATATCTCTAATGTATACCCATATTTTTGAAATAAATAGGATGACTCTAGTGGTGCCAATTCTACGAGTGTCGATTTTTCTTATCATTTTACTACTAATGAGGAATGAAGTGATAGAGACATTGTGATCCAATGGGTTTGTTCTGTGGGTAAGGAGCTTAACATCTTGATTGTCATACCAAAATCATGGGCTCGAAAGGTCATATAATCGTGTGAGCAGTCTAGATCATACATACCGGTGGAAAAGAAGGTGATTGAAGGTTTCGAACCAACCCCTAAACAGAAACGGTCAACGAGGACAAAAAAGAGTACGTGGACCTTAAAGCAAGTTGGGCAAAAGAGAGTACGTCGACCTTAAAGGTCATTTGTGGATGACACACCCATGATATTCCAACTTTCTTAATTGGTCATGCATTTGCTGGACGCCTTACAGAGAAACAAATCAAGGCGGTGAAGTTGTTTTCTTCCATCGGCTTGACGCCAAAGAACATTATTTCTGTATTTCTCAAAAGAGATCTAGAATGCTTGAAAACAAGGAGCCAAGTGTACAATTGCAAGGCTAGGGAGATGAAGAAATATAGGGGTAATTTGACAGTGTCGCAATACACATTGGATTTTCAACGACCCAAAGGATATTTTGTGGACATCAAAAGGGTTAAGGTTAGGGGAAGGATGTTGTGAGTGACCTTTTTTGTTAGTCACCCCAACGCTAAGCATTTTTTGGGTTTGTTCCCCCACGCTGTCATCATGGATACGACCTACAAGACCAATAGGTAAACTTTGGTATTCATTATAACTACATCTATACTATGTAATTGCATCTAAATTCCTTTTGTTTGTACGTTTATAGGTACGGTACGCCTTTGTTGGAGTTTGTTGGATTCACTTGCTATATGTTCTGTATCACGATCGTATTCATGGAAAATGAGAAAGCAGAGAACTATGAATGTAATAACCCTCATTTCTACATAAGGGTATTAGAGTAATATTTTTATAATAATTAAGCGTATGATATTATTCGAAGAGGGAATAAATTAATCAATTTCTTACCCTAAAAATGTTATATCTTTAAATCATGATTTATTAAAATTCATTTTAACATTATGTTAATTTTAATTTAAATAAAATTTAACAATTTAAATATAAATTATTTAAGTTGATATTAACAATAGGTTAATTAAGATTTATATATGGTTAAATATATGAAAAAATGTGACTTAAGCTTAGAACTAGGCTAAGTTAATTTTTATTTCATCTTAAATTTGGGTTACAATGTAAAATAAACTTAAGATAAAATTATAAATAAGTTTGGGTAATTTTTGTAATTTTCAATAATTAAAATAGGGGTGTTTTTGCCACAACTTGAAAAGTTTGGAAAAAAATTGTAATTAACCCATGGGCAACGAAAATGAGGATCTTGTGCATTATACCCCTCAATCATTAGTGTTATTATGGGCAAAAACGTCGGGAATTAATCCGGGAATCAATTATACCTTATTAATCAAACCGAATTAAATTCCTGAAAATTCGTTCTCATCCGATTGAATTGGGAGGCAAGGTTTGCGGAATTATGCCGAGGACATTCAAAGCTACAGTTTCCTTTTAAATACCCCTTCAATCGTCCATCAATTATAATCCAATTTCACGTTTTATGTTTCGACTAAAATTCGGAGTTTTCGGTTGTTCTTGGTCAAAATTCTCCCAGTCAAAGCATATGTACTCATGATTCAAGTGTCCAAATCTTCGTCTCGAGGTCACGAACCCAACGCCCCCAACCATGAGCCATTTGGTGGTCGATCAAGCCTGAATCGAGCCATTTAGTCTAGGGTCATGCTCGCCTTTGTTTTGGGTCCCAAATTCGTTTTTTATATTTTTATTAAGTTTAATCTTGATTAAATGTCTAATTAAGATTAGCTAGTTGTAATTTGGGTTAATTTAGTTTTATTGATATTAAAATTAAATTAAACATATTTAATTTGTTATTATCTTAAGTTGTAAAATGTTAATTTTTAACATTACAAGTATATTATATAAGGTTAAGTAATTAATTGATGTTGTAAATAAGTTAAGTAAATTAATTCATATGTAATATGATTATTTAGAATATACAACTATGAGATTTATAGTATCGTATAAATAATTGTTATAATTGTGTAACCTCGTCAATTGATTTATTTAGACTTAAATCAATCCAATTAGAAATCGATACGTGTAACATTCAATTTTCGTTTATGAATAAATTATCTAATAATAATTTATTTTTGTGTGAATTGGGTACGTTCTGGAAACACTATTGCGAATGGAAACGAACTTGGAATCCAATTCATTAATTCTAAAGCAACTTTCTTTCGTACGACGTTACGCCGTTTAATCGACATCTTATGCTGGGGCAAATGGCCGTTCGCTCTTGCATTTATTCCATATTTTCCTTAATTGACAATTAATTAATTGTTTTAATTAAGATGGGTTAAATATTTTCATATTGTGTTTGGGAACTTGTGTGATATAATGGTGTGATAAAATATGAATTTTATACTAGGTTGTATATATTTCTACTGATGACCCTTGTATATATTATTATTATCGTAGGGTGCTAGTTGAACTTTGGTGTGTATTTGGTGTGGACTTGTATGCTTAGTTAAAATGAGTATTCGTAGGAACACTATGTACATCGCGGAGTTTAGCTATTTCTTTATAACTTGGTATTAGGAGGATTATTTCCCTAATACTTTTGGTCATGACCGTACCCTTATTCGAATATAAGTGGTGGTGCACTTAGCTTGTGCCATTATTCGGGATTTGTCCCATGATTTTCTCGCATCTAGATGGTGTAGATAAAAAGTTTTAACATAAATGCACGTTTTGGAATTAAATACGATAAGTGCTTTTATGCACATAATTAATATACTTTGGGTGATAAGTACAACGGGAAAACTGCTCGGGCTCCTGTATAAAGTAAGTCCACTTTCCAATCTGAATTCGCATTAAGCGGTGAGGTTTGATTAGGACCGAAATAGTCAAAGGAGTTGTTTTTAAAATTTTTTTGTGTTAATTGTAAATGTTTCCAAACAAATACATATAATTCCCATAAGACTCAGTTTCATTGGAGTCTTCTCTTGAATCATGTCTTTTCTTATGTTTCGATCAATGGAAGTATAGTAGTTATATACCGTTTATCGAGTATTATTAGAGAAACGAGAGTAGTAACTGTATACAACTACACAGAACCTCACATAAACACCCTTGCATAGTCTTTCATTAGACTAACCAACCTTTCCTTTTCCTTGCATGGTTGGCTAGTGTCTTCCGTCTCATACGACACACCAGTCTTTTGTCTTAGGATATCTTGAAGTAACAAATCGAAGAAGAAGGCTTGCAGTCGAAGGTTGTGTTTTAAAGTAATCTTTTGAAGTTTTTTAGTATTGATTTAATCTTCTTAATAAATGGAATAAGTTATAGTATCTAGACCACCTAGTCATGTATTTAGGGTTAATATGAAGTCTTCCGTTGTAATTTCATATTGTTTTGTAAAACTAGCCTTCTCAATTTACGAGAGGAGTTTTCATAAAAGTTAAGTATTTGTTTCACAAGTCTTCCACTGTTTATTGGTTTGTTATCTATGTATTTAAGCATTAGTTGTTCAGATTAAAGCCTAGGGTGACTGTGGACTTAAAGTCTGAGATCACTGGCGTGGGCCATTACCGACATAAGTTGGGGGTGTTACAATTATGATATTAGAGCAATGGTTTTAAGATTCTTGGCATATTGTTAGGTTTGAGAATTTTCAAAATTATTTTCAAACTATTTTCGAATTATTTAAAAAAAATATAATTTTAAAAATTTATAAGGTTAATATTGAATTTGAAGTTTCCAAAATAGCATAGAGTTTAGAAAATTTTAAAAGTAATGGATTAATTATTAAGACATTAATATCACTTTTATAGTTGTTTTATAACAATGTCGTTGAAAAGAGTTGAACGTTAAGTTTATTTTATAAAATTATGGTTTTAGAATTTGGTAAGGTTTGAAAATAAATGGTTTTTAAACTTCTACAAGCTTCGATTTAGCTACTTATTTCTTAGGTCCATTCATAAGAGTATCTTCTATTCTTAGGATTTATGCCATTCAGATGTTGAAATTTCTCCTGTTTGCCTTGTTCTCAAGTAAGAGGATAAGATTGTTTTGAGAATAATTGTGGTGGGTCAGTCAAATTCATATGAACTATTAGTTTGATCACATATACTTCCTATCATACTAGAGTTGATTTAAGTATCATATGATTCAAGTTAGAATATTCTAAATTGGCGTTATGATTCAATAGCAGATGGTGAATACCAGATCCTCTAACCGAGTGGCCAATGAAGGTCCTAACAATACTTCTCGAATCCAGCTGAGGAGTGCTGCTCAACAAAGGGATGCCACATGATCCGACTCTTATAAAAATAACCTGCCACCGTGAGAAAATGTTCATCATGAACAAGTGGACCCTCAGTTGTGAGGGAAGTTCAACTTAATCCACCTCTTTCCCCAATCGCGTTGGATGTTACTGTCATAGGACAAATAGTAAGACAAGTTGTGGAGATAATGACAGCCCAAGGAGTACCGCAAGCTCAAGCGGCTCCTGCTCCTCAGGTTGCATCTGATATTGGGGAACGTGAAGGCCGTGCACCTCCAGTTCATACCGAGAGAAATAAAGGGAACTATAACCAAGCATTGATGTTGACCAGTTCAATGTGCCCAGATAGCTATGATGGAACCGGGAAACCAGTCAAGGTTGCCTATTGGTTATATCATATAGAGCGGTTCTTCCGGAACGTTGTGTGCACTGAGGTTGAACATGTGCACATAGCTTTACTGATGTGATCATGTCTTTGTAGCTCAACCTATTGTGTCAAAATTTAAACCAGAAATGAATTCGATTAGGACATACCTTTCGAAAAACTTGAATCTCGATCTCACGATGAGTTTGCATAACTCCTTGTAGTACTCGGTGGGTGACCAACTTCTGTTAGGGCCCTAAGATCGTGTCAAAGTGTAGGGTTTAGACATGTTGAGATGGAGAGGCATTGATCAAGCCTGATGCTATTATTGAAAGATAGTGTGTCTATGACTGTCATACGAGACCGCAAAGACAGAGTGCTATGCGACACGGTGAGGAAGATCTTCTTCCGTAATATAGCGCATCCAAATTCTGGAAGATCACGACATCTGGCATTGTTTGCGCATCAAGACTCGCTCCCGTTAGAGATATAGTTTCCTTATTTGATAAAAGGAAATATATCATACCATTTATATTTATCCTATCTTAGGTTCCAAGATAAAATATCTTTTTATCCTTATAGTAAGATCCTATTCCTAGTAAACTTATCCTTTGAACCCTATATAAAGGGGGTGCCAAATGACTTGTAAGAGATACACAATCATACGCAATTATACACATTTAGATATATACATACGCTATCAAGCCAATACAATTCTTACTTTCCCAGCAATCTACTCGTTCCTTCTTTATTCACTGTGTAACCCTTGACCCTATACTCCACAAATAAGCGGATAGCGTCACGATATATAATCTGCCCAAAACAATTGGCATCCACCGTGGGGCTGGGAGTCAAAAAGGTTTTACCTTCTTTCCAAACCACAAGATACCCCCGATCTCACCACCATGTCCAACGACGGAACAACAAACAACAACACTCTTGTGTCCACCAATAACACCGCCACTACGTCAACAACACTGCCTCAAATGTCACCCAATCTAGTCGATCATGGAGGCTCAACAGACTAACATGTCACTACCATGGAGAAATTACGTGAAAAGATTCGAGCTTTGGAGGAGTCGTGGACCACCTTGAAGGTGCAATCCGAAGTGTGACTCCAAGAAATTATGAAGGAGAACAAGGCGTTACGTTCTCAGAATGTGTCCATGCCGCTACCAGTACCGCGATCTCGCTTCCAATACATCCCTGGTGACAACACCGTGAGACGTCTCGAACTCGACTCCATTGCTGCCAACCCGTCGTTTTCCACTCCGGCGATGATACCATCATCCAAGGCTGGGGGATCTCGATGCTCGCCAATGGCGATGACAAGCCACACCGCGTACAATCTAGAAACAACCGATCCGATGGACGTCGTCCCAGCGGAGTCTTTCGACAACATCATCAAATGCAAGTGGCGCGAAAAGCTTAGAATTTTGGATGAAAGGTTCGCCCAAATCCCAGGAGTACCAAGACCCATTGAAGACGAGATGAGTGCTATGCCGACTCACCATTCATCAACGCCATTGCAAATGTCTAAATCCCTAAGAAGTATTCGGCGCCCGACATGCCAACGTACGATGGGAGAGCCGACCCCGACGAACATGTTTTCTTGTACAAATAGAAGATGATGACAAGCATAGTTCCCAAGCACCTAAAGTAGGCCGTGATGTACAAGTGGTTTGTATCCACTCTAAAAGGCTCGGCCCTGACGTGGTTCATATACCTCGCAAAGGAGAGCATATCCTCATTCGCTGGATTAATCAACATGTTCAAAACCCACTTCGCTAGCAGCTGACGTCAAAAGAATTAGTCTAGAAACATTTATCGCATCACACAACGACTTGGAGAGTCACTAAGGAAATACCTTGTTTGGTTTAATGGCGAGAAGGTGTCGATCCCACGATATGACACCCCCACCGACATAGAGGCATTCAGAAGAGGGCTATTAAAAAAATCAGAACTATACTATGATATGACGAAGTATCCATGGCAAACCTTCAAAGACATCCAAGACAAAGCCATGGCGTATATCGGGTTGGAAGATGATGGTCTCACATTCGAGAAAATTCGGGAACCGTGACCGAGCAAGCCCATCAACAAGACCGAGTCGCGTTACAAGCCTTATCCTCGCACGAGACCTTTTAACCAGGTGGTCAACGATATTTGCAACAACCGATACGACCTCCAACGCGTCCGGGACCTCTATCCTCCTCTACAACACTATTCATTCCCCGTCAACCATTACGGAGTGCTCAACGCGATGAGCAAACTCGGCGACACCGTAAGATGGCCCAGGAAACCAGAAAATCCCATGAACCAGAGGGTCGTTGAGAAGTGGTGTCACGCTAAGGAAAGTGGTCGCACATCTACTCCAAAAAGGGTACCTCAGGGATCTAATCACCGACAGAGTTAGGGCAACCCTTGATCGAAGCAGGCAAGGAGAGGCGCCACCTCCTCCTCCTCCTGCTCCTCCTCTCCACGTCAAGATCGTTAACTGTATCTCTGGAGGGTTAGAAATTTGTGGAAAAACCGTGTTGGCCGCCAAATGCCACGCAAGGGAAACCGACTCTGAAAGACCAGTGACCGTTGCTAGAAAGGATTTCAAAGATGTTCCTATTACATTTTACGAGCTTGCTCATGTCATAACAGAACATCACGACGGCCTTGTCATAACCCTCACAATAGGGAATTGCTTAGTACAACACATCTTGGTCGACAACAACAGCTCATCAAGCATCATGATGATTGAATCCCTCCACACTCTCGGCTTAACCCAAGAAGATATTATCAAGAAATCAATCCCGTTAGTAGGATTTAGCGGCGAAGTAAGCAACACACTGGGGAGATCATGGTAACTATGTATGCAAGCGGGGTGAACCTCTATGTTCAGTTCTTAGTCATGGATTGTCCATCACCTTTCAACGTTATCCTTGGACATCCTTGGATACATGGCATGAGAGCAGTCCCGTCAACGTACCATCAGACCGTCAAGTTCCCTACAAAATGGGGCATGTAAGAGATTAGGGGAGAGTAGAGGTTAGCAAAGGAGTGCTACAGAATTTCTATGAGGTCGACGGTCACACAAAAACAAGTTAAGGGAAAGACAACATAGCAATTTACGGACTGCAGAACATCTTCACAATACACGAAGCCGAATCCTTCTAAACTCGACGAGGTAATCTTAGATCATATTAAACCTAATTAACTTGTGAAGATTGGTGTAGATATGTCCGGCGAAACCAAAAATCAATTGTTCAACTTCCTGTGGTCCCACTCGGAATGTTTTGCGTGGACGCACGAGGACAAGACCGACATTAATCCCGATGTGATCGTCCACAAACTCAATGTGCATGGATCCTTGACATCCACCCGTCAAGCAGAAACGGAGAAAGTTCACACCCGAGAGGAATAAAGTGATAGATGAAGAAGAAAACTATTGTAGAAGGGCAAGATCAGAGAAACCCGATACCCAGACCGGTTAGCTAACATGGTGGTGGTCCAAAAGAAGTATGAGAAGTGGTGAGTATGCGTCGACTTCACCGACCTTAATCAACAAGGCTTTCCCTAAAGAGTCTATTCCCCTACCTCACATCTACACCATTTGTGACGCCACCGCCGATCATGAAATGCTAAACTTCATGGTCACATTCAGTGTTTAGCACCAAATCCAGATGAGTCTAGAAGATCAAGAAAAGACCGCCTTCATCACCGGTCAAAGGATCTATTGCTATAAGGTCATGTCGTTTGGCCTCAAGAACATCAGATCCACTTACCGAAGACTGGTCAATAAAATGTTCAAAGACCAAATCGGCAACACGATGGAAGTTTACATGGATGATATGCTGGTCAAGTCGAAGAAGGCGGTCGACCACATCCAACACCTAAAGACAACCTTTAAAATCCTAGAGAAATATGACATGAAGCTGAATCCCACCAAATGCTCCTTTGGAGTCTCATCAGGCAACTTCTTGGGCTATATAGTGACACAACAAGGGACCGAAGCCAATCCAATCAAATCAAAGAAATCATAGATCTCCAATCCCCATGATGCATGAAAGACATCCAGAAGCTAACAGGTAGGGTCGCCACACTCAACGGGTTTATCTGAAAGGCATCAGATAGTAATCATTTGTTCTACAACATCTTGAAGAAGAACAAGTCATTAGAGTGGACAAACAAACACGAAGAAGCTTTCCAAGAGTTAAAAAGTTACCTAACCTATCCCCTCCTACTTTCAAAGCAAATAGATGGCAAATCCCTATATATTCTAGCGGTCACCGAAACAACAGTAAGTGCCATCCTAGTAAGAGTAGAAGACGGCGAGTTGTTGTCCGTCTACTATGTGAGTAAAACTTTACAAGACGCGGAGACAAGATATTCACCCATGGAGAAACTTAAATTATCCCTCCTCATCGCATCCATCAAGCTAAGGCCCTATTTTGAGGCTCATACCATCAGAGTCAAAACCAACTATTCAATCAGAAACGTGATAAGCAAGCCGAAGCTATGTGGGAGGATGACAAAGTGGGCAGTGCACCTCAGTGACTACGACATCCAATATGAGACACACACATCCATCAAGTCGCAAGCATTGGAGAATTTTGTTGCTGATTTTAACCCAACCTACGAAGAGCAAATAACAGGAGAGTTGTTGCATGTCTAAAACCCTACTCCCCTAAAGTGGACCTTGTTCACCGATAATGCCTCTAATCAGGAGAGTTGTTCTACAACATCTTGAAGAAGAACAAGTCATTAGAGTCGGACTAGGGATTGTCTTAAAATCTCCACAGAGGAATAGGATAGCCCAAGCTGTACGATGCGAATTGAAAGCAACAAACAACGAGACAAAATAAGAAGCACTGGTGACCAGCAACACCTTGGCCAAGGAGACGGGTGTGAAGGATCTAGAAGTAATTTGCGACTCCATGCTCACAGTGAACCAAATCAAAGGAGCATACGCGGCACGCGATTCCAAGATGACGGCCTGACTGGAAGCCGTCCGTGATATCATCAAATCTTTCGACACTTTCAACATTAAGCAAGTTCCTTGGGATACCAATGCAGAAGCCGACGTGTTAGCCAATCTCGGCTCTGTCATTGATCCTAGAGAATATCAAAAGATCCCTTTTCTACACATAGAAGTACCCATCATCAACAAACCATCCAAAGTGTCGATCCCCATGCAAGTCAGTTACTAAAACGAATCTGACTCTTGGATCACTCCACTTTATACTTGGATAAAACATGGCAAACTGCGACTCGATAAGAATGAGGCCCAATGACTTCGCACCAAGGCATCCACTTTTGTCCTCAAAGATGACATGGTGCTCAAGTGGTCCACCAAAGTATATTACTTACACTTTCTTAGGGAGGAAGAACTCCAAAACGCGTTGCAAGAACTCCATGACGAAGAAATTATCAATCATTCTAGAGGAAGAAACCATGCTCAGTGTGCTCACACCATAAGATACTATTGGCCCACTGATAAGGATCGCGTCTATCTTTGTCTCGGTGCAAGGTAAAGCGGTTTGGATGGGTTTCGAGCCAGGTTAGATCTTGATCTTCAAAGACAGTCGGTTTCTAGAATTCAGCCCGATCGTTTATGGCGTCGTTCTATTTGCTCCGGGCTCCAAATTGGACGATTCCAAATCCAGGAGATAGATCTTGAAGTCTAGTTTCTGTCCACCACATTTGAGCATGAACGGATTTGGGAATCGGAAGTTATGACGGTTCTACTAAAGGGTCACAGAGAGTTCCATGAGGGAGATCAGCAAGAGGTGTATTTGGACGAAGGACGTGAAGATGGACTGAGATGGAGATGGATTGATAGAGGGATAGGCACCTAACACCCTTGTGGATATGACTCACTACTCAAGTTTAGGAGAGATCGAGATTCAAGACATACACCCTTGAAACAAGACCGGTTTGCTCGATATGACTCACGAACAAGAACTGAATTTCTGAGAATTTTCTAAGGAAAAACCCAATTAGCTGAAAACTAATCATTTCCCTTATCCCTTTATTAAAATCCTAAATTTAATGGAACAACACGCAAGCACTGAAATGATGTGCACGAACCTTATTCGAACGCTCGACGTCTTGATCGGCTTTGCCCGGGCGCTTGCTTAGTTTCCTCGGCGTCCAAAGGCTGGATGGGAGGAATGAGACAAGTGGAGATCATAGGCAAAGGATGGATAGGACAAAGTGGAGCTGGGCTCGAGGAAGAAGAGGAAGGTACCCTAGACGCGGGCGCGGCTGCGGTGGCATCGGCATCGGCGAGGGCTTCATGATTGACCCTAGGCATAGTCACATCATCCTCCCTCCCTTGAAAGGGATTCGTCCTCGAATCCAAGTGCTCTACAGGAAAATCAGAATAATGAGGCTCTCGAACTCCACCAAGTAAAATTGAGAATGTAAGAACAAAAATTCCATGTTCTATATGATGTGCAAGGATGCATGCACAAGTTACGCCACTAACCTTCTTATGCCTAAGTAGATGCCTCATGATACAATAGTTTAGACATTTAGCATACTTAGACACGAAGATGAGGAAATTAACTAAATGCAACTTCGTGGACATGAATTGAGACATGGAACTATAATGCAAGCAAAAGAACATAGTCCTAGATGCACAATAGCTTGTCAACATGAAAATTGTTCTATTCAGAGTTGCAATCTTATAATCATGCAAAATGTCACTTAACGACATAAAGGGGTAAGTAGAGGGCGGTTCTTCCCCGAATTCTGCTCGCATTCTATTCTTTGGTGAAACAACCGATTGTGCTAGAGGTTCCTTTGAATGATAAAACTCATTTGCAATAGTCCCCCTCTCAAACTTCATAAAGGCTGCTTTTGGGACTTCCTCCTTTATGAGATTCAAAGTCAAGTTTGAGACATAAAAGGAACTCCCCTTCTTAGGTCCAATCATGTCATCGCCATCGAGGGGTTGCGAAGTGACAATGTCATGGACATAATTAGATAACACCTCAAGAAGACTTGAATCATGCACCCTAGTTGATGAATAAAAATGAAATGAGCTTGGACGCAAATGAAAAGAGATAAGGGATGGAGGGACACCCCTTTTGTCATTGGATTCTATCGTTGTAACTACATTGATGGTGATTTCCTCTTCATGTTGTTCAAATGGAAAACATGAGGGAACCTTGGGGGTTGCATCCGACCATGGAGTAGCCAAAGAACATAGTGAGCTGGGCACGATGGTTGGTCATGGCTCTCTTTTTGTAGAAGAAGGAGATGGTTCCCATACTTCCTCCTTTATTTCCTTAGAAATCACAAAGCACTCCTCTTTGGTGGAAGTTGCAAGCACCGTCTCTTCTTCTTCTTCTTCTTCTGGTGCTTGCTCCTCTTCTGCGAGCATTGACATAAGAGGCTCATAAGATTTTGCCTCGGGCTCTACTTCATCAATGGATGACTCCACCACTTGTAGAGGCTCTTTGACTGGCTTTGGTTGAACCTCCCCTAGTTGCTCATCATATAGGGCATGGACTTTCGGCGGGGCCTCACATGAAGGAGCCATGACGACATCCCTCTCTATGGTTAGTATCACATTGTCTTTCTCCTTGTATATATAGTAGCAATTAGGGAAAATGTCAGCCAAATGGCCTCATCCTTCACACATAACACATACAATATCACGTGCCCTAATCAACCGCTGTGGGCTCACTCTTTCTCTTTGAATTTCAACACTTTCTTTGTGATAAACTTTTGGTGCTTTTCCCGTATCTCATGTAACCTCAGTATGACTATGCAATATGCAAGAAATACACGAGTAAATGAGGTATGATGCAGCCAGATGTTGGAAATTAAGTAGGGTAAATGCACAAAAATTCAAAAGGTTTCACAAGTTGGCTTGGGTTAATGCGAGTGTTTAATGCGGTGGGTGATCAATCAATGAAACCACTAGAGTTACTTCAGTTTAGACACACCAGAGGTTGTCTTCAACCTCAGTTCCCACGTTCAACAACCCAGAAGAACTCAACAATAATTTCAGAAAGGTTTGAAGCACAACAAGACTGGAATCGAGCAATTACAAGTCCGAAAATGGTTGCAACTTCAAGATAGCTTGGTTCGAGTATCTTACCTTGTGTTGCTTTGATAACACATTATAAGGATCACATCTCTCTTTGTCTCGGTGCAAGGTAAAGCGTTTTGGATGGGTTCCGAGCAAGGTTGGATCTTGATCTTCAAAGATAGTCAGTTTCCAGAATTCTGCCCGATCTTGTACGGGGTCGTTCTCTTTGCCCCAGGCTCCGTATTGGCTGATTCCAAATCCAGGAGATAGATCTTGAACTCTAGTTTCTGTTCTCCAAATTTGAGTGTGAACGGATATGGGAATGGGAAGTTATGGCGGTTCTACTGAATGGTCGCAGAGAGTTTCGCGAGGGAGATATGCAAGAGGAGTATTTGGACGAAGGACGTGAAGATGGACTGAGATGGGGATGGATTTAAGATGGATTGAAAAAGGGATAGACACCTAACACCCTTTTTCATATGACTTACCACTCAAGTTTAGGAGAGATCGAGATTCAAGAGATATGACTCACCCTTGAAACAAGACCGGTTTGCTCGATATGACTCACGAACAAGCTAAATTTCTGAGAATTTTCTAAGGAAGAAAATAGGTTTTTGATTAATTCTTTGATGTCTTACCATGGAGAAGGAGGATGCATTATATAGCCCTCCACATCTGAACAAAACCCAACTCTTCATGTGCCTTGGCAACATGAAGAGTGTACATTAACTCAAGCATTAAACTTAGTTGAAAACTAATCCTTTCCCTTCCCCCTTTATTATATCATATCATGCATAAAACAAATAATAAAATCCTCAATTTTATGGAATAACGCGCATGCACTGAAATGATGTGCACGGACCTTATTCGAACGCTCGACGTCTTGATCGGCTTCGCTCGGGCGCTTGCTTAGTTTCCTCCGCTTCCAAGGGTTGGATGGGAGGCATGGGACCAGTGGAGATTGTAGGCAAAGGATGGCTAGGACCAAATGGATCTGGGCTCGAGAAGAAGAGGAAGGTACCTTAGACGTGGACGTGGCTGCAACGGCATCAGTGGCATCGGCATCGGCGAGCACTTCATGATTGACCCTAGGCATAGTCACATCACCCACTATGAAAAGAGACACCATCGACTATGTGAAAAAGTGTGACGTATGCCAAAGACACGGCCCAATGTCTCACCAGCCGTTCAAAGATCTACATCCAATCTCACCCCCTTGGCGTTTACTGAAGTGGGTAATGGACATTGTCGGGAAGCTACCAGACGAGTCTGGCCAATGCATCTTCATGCTCACCATGACGGACTATTTCTCGAAGTGGATCGAAGTTGAAGCATTCAAAGAGATCAAAGATTCACATGTCATCTCTTTCATAAGGAGGAACATCTTAAGCAGATTTGGTGTCCCTGACACCATCATGAGCGACAACGGATCCCAATTCATAAGAAACAGAATGTATGAATTTTGCAAGGAGCAAGGCATCAAGGCAACGGCCTAGCCGAATACAGTAACAAAGTTATTATCAACAACCTGAAGAAATGACTCAAGAAGGTGAAAGGCTTATGGGCGGACGAGTTGCCCTCTATCTTATGGTCAGATTGCACAACTCTAAAGACTGCGACAGGTAAACCACCCTTCTCTTTAGTATTCTGTAATGAAGTTGTCATGTCCGTCGAGGTGCAGATCCCCACAGCTCGCTATTGTCTACTCATGGAAGACAGAAATACGTCATTAATGATGTTCATGCTAGACCTTGTCGATGAGATATGCGATGACGCCGCCACCAGGATGGAAACTTATCAACAAGGAGGATCTATAACCGTAATGTAAGGATAAAAGCATTGCAAGTTGGAGATTGGGTCCTACGCAAAGTATTCCAAATCACTAGAGAGGAGAATGCTGGAAAGCTAGGACCCACTTGGGAAGGTCCCTATCAAATCACAAAGGTAGTCAGACAAGGCGCTTATGAATTGGAAAACCTTAAAGGCATGCCAATCATCCGAAGCTGGAACACGACACACCTTAAAAATTACTATTTCTAATCCAGTCAACATTTTATGCATCTTCCTTACTGAAACTCAATTCATTCAATAAAAGAAAAACATTCCTAACATTGCTATACTATTGTGTTCACACCCCTTGGGCAAATCCTGGTCGAGCTACATCGCTCCCTTTCAACTATATTGACGTTGTTCCCTTGGAGCTTCAACATGACCCCCTCGTCCTTACTGACAACTTTGGCTATATCGGTCACACCCCTTAGGGGTTGTGCCGTGATGCCCTCAGCTATACTAGTCACACCCTTTGGGTCGTACTATGACGCCTCAGGCTATATCAACATTGTTCCATCAGAGCTCTGTCATGACGCCAGGCCATATCAACGTTGTTCCCTTGAAGCTTTGTTGTGACGCCCCCTAGGCTATATTGGTGCTTCACTTAAACGCCCCCTTTGGCTATACCGGTCACACCCCTCAGGTTACGCCGTGACATCCCTCTTCCTGACACGTGCCGGGACGAGCGTCATCGTCTAGGTGTTTACGCGGCCCTAGCTTGGAAAGAAACAAAAAGAAAAAAAGGGGACGCCCACAAAGAAAGAAAATATGTCCAGCTGGATCAGCCGTATCACACTTCTTCAATAGGTCCTTGACCTCATCGGTACCATCTCTATGACATATGAACATGGGTCCCTGAATCGATAGTTGATTTTAAACAATCGCCCTCGCGGCTATGCCTGGTCGAGCTATATCGCACCCCTCGCCTGGTCGAGCGGATCGTACCCCTACCTATAACAGCTCACTATCGTGATGCCCCTAATCGCCCTTTGGCTATATCGATGCTCCATCGTGACGCCCTCATCTATATCGGTTACACCCCATGGGTTACGCCCTGATGCAATCTCTCTCTTGTCTTTACGACACCATGACCCCAGATGGTCACCTATTACTGTCACGATGTGAACCCCACCCCACGATCTCTCTCTCTTCTCTATGACACCTTGACTCCTGACGGTCACCTACATAGATCGTGACACAAACTTCACGATCGAGTTACAACCTACAAATGCCTCTATCTACGATTGACAATGACACACTCATTCCAGTTAACACAACTTACGTAGCGCTGCAGAAAGCATACGTATTTGTACTCGCTACCCCTAAATGAAGTCGCAGAAGAAAGTCGATCAAGAAAGAATCATTACTTGGGCACGTCTATAGCTAGTCCTGAAGTGTAAAGACTTTTACGATAAATTTAGATAAACATGTCGAAAGAAAGGCAGAAGGCAAAACAATGAAAAAACAAGCGTTGAAATCAAAAGGAGCAAATCTTTCGTAGAAGGTACGCTTTTCAATTCTACTTATGCTATAAAAAGACTCTATTCTATCGACTACATCGATTGCTTCTCCAACACCTTCAACTTCACCTTCAAATACCTTCAACATCATCTTTGACGTCTTCAATCGACCTTGTCAATGTGGGTGCGACACGACTAGCTTTGGCATCATCTCCGCAACATGATCAATAAAATCTTAATGTACCTGCACAACACAGGGATGCAACACAAACAAGCAAACAAGCCATACAAAGAGAGTTACTACTACTTAACACCTCGTCCCCATAGACGAGGGCAAAACATTGTCAAACCACCACAAGGGGTGTGCCCAAATGTTCAAAACACCCTCCCACTGTGGGCGACGACCAACACTACCAGAGTTGATGTGATCATGGACATCTCAATTGCTCAAGAGGACCAAGAGCTTGTTTTAAAGAAAGTGTTCAGGAGTTTGAAGATGTGAAAATCATATAATCTGGCCCTAAAACACCTTCTCAGTATTTTGGCTCATTCGGTTGATATGAAGGTCCAATAGAGGCCCATGAGTAGTAATTATAAATCTAAAAGAAAGATCTACATCTCCCATGTGAATTTATTTGACAGAATCAGTCCAGAATAGGCCAGAAATCCAAGTCTTTGGGGACAGTCCAACACTTGTCACGAATTAACTCACCTAAATTCAAGACAAGGAAGGCAAAAGACCAGCCATTACCTTGGACGTCATTAAGCCTTATTCATGTGGATTTCATGGATTAAATAAATCACAGACTTCTTATCTAGCTCGTTCTTTACTCCACTCCATGTGCAGAGTCTTCCAAAGCTGTCGCGATCAATGTCGAGCCACTAAAGAGGCTCTTTTTTTGTTCTATTCATACCTTGCTTTTCAGCCATTGTAGGCGAGTCCAATTCATTTTAAGAACTCATATGTTTTATAATGAACCCCTTGGAGGGATTCCAAGATCCTTAGGTTTGTCGTTCTTGTTCTTGGTGAGTTTATCCAAGAACGTCGTTGTCTTATTTTTGGTGCATATATCCTTAAGCAATTCAACACATTGTCTTGTTCTTGTTGGTGAGTTTATCCAATTTGATCAAGATACTTATACCCTCAAATTTTCATCCAAAATCACCTCAAAAAACGCTGAATCAAAATCATTGTCACATCCGTGACCGCACACGGCTCCAGCGAGAAACCATTGCTTGCTTTGATGGCAACCTAAACTTGTCTCGTACCTGAGGAGTTGACCATGGATGGGTATTTACGTCATATGGTATCAGAGACAAACCATGAGACAAAAGAAAATGAAGCCATGTCAAGAACTGAAGTAGAAGCCAAGCATCTCACAATGGTTGACGTGTAGTATGTGCTCACACAACTAAGAGAATAACTTTTGAATGACTTTGATGAAATGATTGAACAAAGACTCAATGGTTCAAGAGCCCATTACCATAATGATGATCCATCACTGTCGGAGGAACCGTCCATCTATGACAAAGAGCTAAAGGAAGATAATCTGATGCTCACTCCTTGTGAAGATTAGGCACTAGAGTTGAAAGATACAAACAAGGTTACATGTTCTATAAGACGCGAGCATCGTCCCACCAACAAGCCTAGATTTCTATGTTCCTTGGCTACTCCATGGCTGGATGCTACACCTATGATTGTATCATGCTTACCATTTCCTCCCCAAGAAAAGGTCACCATACCTATGTTTGGCAAGCAAACCGCCATGGAGGAAAGGGAAGACGCTTTATCTCTCGCATCTCTTAATGTGCAACTTAGTCCTTATCAATTGGATTCGAGGATGAGTCCTTTCGAAGGAGGAGAGAAAGATGTGATCATGGCCACCATAATTGGTCAAGAGGACCAAGAGCTTGTTTTCAAGAAAGTGTTCAAGAGTTTGAAGATGTCAAAATTGTATAATCTGGCCCTCAGACACCTTTTCAGTATTTTGGCTCATTCGACAACTACAAAGTTCCAATGGAGGCCCATGAGTAGTACATCATTGGAAAGCTAAGAGAAAGATCTACAACTCTTATGTGAATTGATTCGACAAAATTATTTTGGGGCAAAAAGATCAAATCGACCTAAATTGCCTTAAATGGGGTAACTAGACAACAATAAGATCGTAATATCAAAATAATCCAAATCAATCAATAAAGAGATGAACGAAACTGAAATGATACAAGAATGAACTTATCTTCCTCGAGCAAGAAGACCAATGAATCAAATGATATTTGCCATCAGTTGTCTAGATAATTGAATCAAATAACTTGATAAAGAAAACTTTTTGCTTTGATTAATGCTAATGGGTATACAATAATATCCCCGCTTGCAATAATGAGTGTAATGTGTTTGCTACATGAGATTAAACGATACTTATACTAATTACACAATTAGTCAAGTAGAGATCCTCCGAGATTTGTGGGAGACGTTGGATCGTCCACCGGTCGTCCGAGATTTCCTCTAACATCTTGCAACTTCCTTGTCGTCTCTGCCCAAGTCTTCGGGCTTTTTCACGTCTCCAAATTGTTGGGCTGATCCACTTGACTCTTTGAAATTACCGGCCCAACAATTGCCCCAAAGTTAACTCGGCCGGAGAAATGGTTTGGAGGAGTCAGTTACCTTTCCTTTTCTCTCTTCGGGCGCAATCTTTCCTTGCCAATTTCTTTGCAGGTGAGAGCGACATGGCAGCCTCTGAGTGGACTATCATTTTGGCCATCTTGTCAATCGGTTTCACCTCTTTAAATTGGCAACCACCGCATCTATCTTTTACTGCTTGTTCTTCTGCGTAAAGCTTTCTCTTTTCCAATGTAAAAATTTCAATTCTTATCGTTGCCTTCTTCCTTGCTCTTCCATGGAGTTTTCAAGATCCAAAAAGAGTCGGGTCGCATCCTGCAGCCCCAGCGAGGAAGACAGTGGCTTTGCCCCGTAGAGCTCTTGAGTCTGGAGGATTCTTTGGTCGGGACTCTGACTCAGTCGGGGTTAGACATGATCCTGGAAGTAGGGCAGTTCCCTGTCGGGATGGTGGCGCGTCTCCCCCGTCCTTATGAATGCGTCGACTGGCGCCGAAAAGGTTAGGGTTGTTTCTTCGAGTACCCTTTTAAGATTGTGCACTCTTTCCATTTTTCACATCTCGTTCGAAATTTCTTAGCTGTTTTGAATCTTGCCCCTTGTCAAGTCATGCCGCATGCATGGCGTCTTTTGAGAGTGGTTGATCTGTTGGTTTCTAGTGTCGACATAGAATTTGATTTCGACGCTCTGTGGTATTCCTATTATTTGAGTACTCGTGGGTCCTCTAGATTTCAATTATGCCTTTGACAAAATAGATAGCCGATCACATTGAACCTCAATGTTAATGATCGCGGGTGGAGATCTCGCTTCATCTTTGTGGAGCGGAAATCGCTTGAGGAGAGCGTTGACTGTTCCTTCTTTCTAGACGACTGGAGGATGACATGTATCATACTTGTCCTTTTAGACTTTTGTTGGACGTCTTTATAACTTTTTCTCACATGTTTTTTTGTTTTAGTTCCCGATCCGGAGGAGTTTGAAGATTTTGACTTTGAAGCGGCGACTCAAGTTTTGCTCTCCCTTCCTGAAGCATAGTGATCTTTCGAGAACGTTATATTCCTAACATCCAATCCCCTCAACATGTCGACACCCTCCACTTCCATGACCAAAGGCACCTGTTCATTCCTACAGGTAAGCATCTGGGTGGTTTTTGGACTAGTCGTATGCTTACTGTGTTGTGCTTACCTGACAGCGTCCCGTGGAGAGAGATCGAGCACACGTCTTTTCGGGAAGAGTCTTCTAGAGCAGAAGATTTCGGTGGCGAAGGTGCCAACTTTGGCCAAGATCATCTCTTTGGATTCACCATCGTCGAAGACTTCCGGGGCTAAGAGGAAGGCAATTTTGGCCGCTGAACCGGCGACGGTTGACCTTAAGGATAAGTCTGTGGAAGACATCCTCCATACCTAGGATCCCACTGCTAAGAAAGAGATCGGGGATCTGCATCCAATCGATTGTATCGACAAGGTGGGGTATTGGCTTCGAAGCTAAGTGTAGACGTATTTTTACAAGATTCTTTTTTGTATACATGGTAAACGAATACACGATCTTTTTTCTTTTGTATACAGTCCTTCAGTATTCTTTGGTTTCTTTTTCGACGGTGTAAAACATGAGCGACAAGGTGGACAAGCGCGCTGCTCAGGCTGAGACTCAGCTCGCTGCCGCTAACAGTCATATGAAGACAGTTGAGAGCAAGCTTGTCCATGCTAAAAGGAAGTTGAAGGAGGCCCAAGCTTGTGTCGAAAAGCTAGAGTGTAGCGTCGAGGAACTTCAGGTGATGGATTCTCATATCGCAAGCGAGGTTGGTGCCTATTTATGTCTCAAGTCCTGTATTGAAATGATTGAAGAATATGATTCTGGAGGTCATACATCTTGGAATGTGGATAACGAGAGGGAAAGCATTGAGCTTCTGTACCGCAATGGGAACGTAGGTGCCAAGCTTTTCAAAAGTTTTGGTTTGGGTAAAGAGGAGCATGGAGGCGTAGAGGATCCCGGGATGGGCAAGGATGTAACCGTGCATATTCTAGAGACATCTTCTCTTGCACCAAAGGATCAAGCGTCTACCCCTGTGGATATTATCAAAAAGTCAGGTGAATCTTGATCGCTTCAAGGATTGTGAGACAATTTTAGTTTTTATGGCGTCGTATGTTGACGCGTCAAGCTTTATAACACATGTCTTATGAATGTTGTTCCCCGTCGCGGAGACGAGATGGATAATAGTTTTGGTGACCCGTCCACCATCGCAGGTCGCATATTTAATATGAATGCATTTGTGTTTGCATACCTTGTGTGTTGTTTTTTGTTTTGCTGGTGGATTCGTCGATCGCTTCCTGGTTGGATCGTGTGGTTTCGATCACGTAGACTTGTAATTGTTAGCTTTGTATGACATGTCGTGTAGTTCCAGGGAGGAGTGTGTTTATATTTTGATAGGACGTGTACCTTTGTAGTGTTAGGACAAGTCTTGTAAGGATGTGTTTGTATTGTTCCTCTACTCCCTGTGTATCGATCGATCGTGTGATATGTAAGCGCTTTTCGTGATAGTATTTTTTGTGTGTTGATCAACTTGATTCTGTCATGAGGATTCCTATTGCGTTTCTGTCTAAAACATTTAAAAAAAGAAAAAGATCTGGGGGTAACCGTTCGGTGTGAGCCCAACGGCCCTCCGATGCTTAAGTCAGTAAATGGTCGAATGAATATAATCGAATAAATATGAACTAAACGCAAGGTATAGGGTTTAGAAGTGATACAACTTTAAGTGGTTTGCGTTCCAGCTTCGTGGGATTGGCTGGCCATCTTTGGTTTCAAGTCGATATTCTCCTTGACCGATGATTTCTTTTACGAGTTATGGTCCTTTCCATTGAGGTGCAAGTTTCCCGTCGGGTGGATCTCTAGTTCTTTGAAATACCTTTCTTAGGACCCAATCTCCTACTTTGAAGACTTTAATGAGAACATTCTTGTTGTAACTTCTTGCAACGTGATATTGATACCTTACCATTCGTATCCTTGCCTTTTCTCTGATTTCGTCCGTTGTGTCTAAATTGTGAGACAATTCGACGTCGTTTTGCTCTAGGGTTTGTAAAACAAACCTTGATGTTGGGATGAGAAGTTTTGCAGGTATGACTGCTCTGCTTCCATAGATGAACAAGAAGGGTGACTGTCTGGTTGCGTTTTTCGGGGTGGTCCTGCCGGACCAAAGTATTAGGGGGAGCTCGTTTGCCCATCTACCCTTTGCCCCTGTGAGACGCTTCTTGAGATTGTATATGACGAGCTCATTACTGGATTCATCTTGGCCATTAGACTGTGGGTATCGTGGTGTGGATGTGATTAGATTGATTATCCATTGTATGCAAAAGGATCGTGTCTTGCTACCGATGAATTGGGAGCCAATGTCGCATACGATTTATGATGGTACGCCAATTCTACATAAGATGTTACGTTTTATGAATAAAATGACGTGTTTTTCTTTTACCTCTCGATATGCTTTAGCTTCAATCCATTTAGAAATATAACCGGTCATAGCGAGAAAGAAGACGCGTGCCTCGATGCTGGTGGCAATTTTCCAACGATGTCCATTCCTCACCTCATGAACGGCCAAGGTGCTAGTGTTGGGTGTAACAACTTCAATGGTTGATGGGCTATGGGTGCATGCCACTGACAGGCATCACACTTCTTGACATAATCTATTGCATCTTTGTTCATTGTCGGCCAGTAGTACCCTGTCCTAAGAGCTTTACCTGAACAGCTGTGTCCTCCTGTATGGTTGCCGCATTCCCCGTCGTGTAGAGATTGTAGGATGTGTTTGACTTCAATTGGTTTTAAGCATCGCAAGTATAATCCTGTTACAGATCGTTTGAACAAGACATTTTGTTTTAAATCGAAGGCTAGTGCTCATACCTTTAGTTTTTTGGCTTCTCCTTTGTCTGTTGGAAGCACACCGTCTTTTAGCCATTTGACATAGGGTGTAGTCTAGTCATCTTGATTTTTTATGACATCATCTTCGGTGTCGTCGCCTACCTTTGCTGAGACTACTTCTTCTAAGGGTGGTTCATCTACTTTTCGAGTGTCAACGTTGTTGGTTGTTTTGTGGATTTTGGGTACTGCTGGAGTCGTGACGTGTGCCAGGGTGACATTGTGGAAGTCGTTAGGGTGTAAGGCTAACCCGAAGTTTGCTAGGGCGTCAACTTGAGTGTTGAGGTCGCGTGGGACTTGCCTGAGGGTGAAAATTTGGATTTTTTCTGCCAATGTTTGGCGACGTCTAGGTAGGTCATCATTCTGTAGTCTTTAGCGGTGTACGACCCTTGTACATGGTTGACGATTAGAAGATAGTCACATACCACTTTGACGTTTTGGATTGCGAGGTCTTGTGCAAGTGTTAGCCTGATTAAGATTGCCTCGTACTCTGCTTCATTATTGGCCGCGTCCCATTCACATCTTACAACATGGGCTATATGGTCCCCTTGTGGCGATTTTAGTACAACCCCTAGGCCGACTCCCCTTACGTTCGACGCTCCGTCTATATGAAGTTGCCACGTGCCCCTGTCTTCTTTAGTCGTCAGTTAGTGGCTTCTTTTGCGGCCTCTTGTTCCAATGTTGGACTGAAATCAGCCACAAAGTCTGCCAAAGCTTGAGACTTGATTGTTGTCCTTGGTTCGTATTCGATATCGAAACCGCTTATGTGTATTTCCCATTTTTCTATTTGACATGTGAACTCGGTTTCCTCATGATGGCTTTCATGGGATGGTTAGTCCGTACAATAATAACATGTGATTCGAAATAAGGTCTAAGTTTGTTTGATGCCATTACTAGGGCTAGGACCAATTTTTTCAGTGACAGGTACCTTTTGTCTGCCGGGAGTAAGTAGCGGCTTACATAGTAGATTAGAGATTGTTTTCTGTCTTCTTCTCTCGTCAGGACTACACTTATTGCTAACTCCGATACAGCTAGGTTAGTGGTAGTGGTTCATCGTCCTTTGGTTTTGCTAGTAGTAATGGGCTCGTCAGGTATGCCTTCAGGTCTTGAAAGGCTTGTTCGTGTGCCGCTATCAATTCAAATGACTTATTCTTCTTCAGGGCTTCATAAAAGAGTTTGCACTTGTCTGAGGATTTCGATATGAAGCTGTTGAGTGCTGCTATTCGTCCTGTTAGCTTTTAGACGTCTTTGACGCATCTGGGGGATCTCAAGTTGACAATTGCTTTGATTTGATCTGGGCTGGCCTCTATTCCTCTTTGGGTTACCATATATCCTAGGAATTTTCCCAAGGATACTCCAAAAGAGCATTTAGTAGGATTTAATCTCATGTTGTTACTTTTTAATAGTTCAAATACTTATTTTATTTGTCCGATGTGATCTTGGGTTGCTTTTGATTTGACCAGCATATCGTCTATGTATACTTCCATGGTGTCCCCAATCTGGTCTTTGAACATCTCGTTGACTAGTCATTGGTACGTTGCCCCTGCGTTTTTTAGTCCAAAAGGCATTACTTTATAGGAATACGTACCTTGGCTAGTTATGAAGGTTGTTTTTTCTTGGTCTTCCGAGTCCATTAGGATTTGGTTGTAACCACTGAATGCATCCATGAACGTGAGCACTTCGTGGCCTGTGGTCGCGTCGACTATCGCGTCGATGTGTGGCAAGGGGAAGGAATCCTTGGGACATGCCTTATTCAGATCTATAAAGTTGATGCAGACCCTCCACTTGCCATTTTTGTTGCACTACAACGACGTTTGCTAGCCACTCCGGATACTTGACCTCTTAGATTTTACCTGTTTCAAATAACTTTCTGACCTCGTAATCTACGATCTTGTTTCACTCTGGTGCGAATTTCCTTCTTTTTTGTTTGACTAGAGGTTAAGCTGGATCTACATTTTGTTCGTGAGTAATAACGTCGGGCAAGATTCCTACCATATCCTCATGCGACCACGCAAAGCAGTCGACATTAGATCATAAGACTTCTTCCAGTCTAGCTCTGGTCGAGTCGTTTAAATCTAACCCGACCCTTACCATCTAGTTTGGTTTCGAAGGGTCCAATACAATATCGTTAAGTTGTTCCATCTTTGGTTTGACGTATCGTTTGGTCCCTTTGTCGACCTGTAGTTGCTGTGCCAATTGTCATTCGACTCCCCTTTCATTGATGTGACATAGCATTCATTGGCAGCTCGCCGATCGCCTTTTATTTCCTGTACCCCTACTTTGTCGAAAACTTGATAGTTAGATGATAAGTGCATGGTACAACTTTCATGGTGTGTATCCAGGGTCTACCAAGGATTGCATTATAAGGTGACAGACAGTTGAGTACTAAGAAATTTACCTGGTGGTTGATGTCGCCAACATACATTATTAATACTATTTCACCAAGGGTATGTTTGACTTCCCCACTGAAACCGACCAGTGGAGTCGATTTTCGTGTTAGATTGTCCTCTCTTAGACCCATACCTTTTAGGGCGTCTAGTGTTAACAAGTTTATGGAGCTACCTGTGTCGATCAATACTCGACGTATGAGACAATTACCAAATTACAAAGAGATTACCAGACCGTCGTGATGGTCGCCTAGTTCTACGGCTTCAGAGTCGCAAAGGTGATGATAGACACATCTCCTATCCGTGGTCGTCTCACCTCCGATCGGGCTGGTCTGTCACCCTTGCTTTCGTTGGCGTATCTTTTTGCGGCTGAGTATGTGTTTCCACACACGTCCGACCCTCCTGAGATGGTGTTAATAATTTTGGTATGTACTGGAGATGAAGGTCGGTCGGTTGTTACCTGGTCTCTTCGATCTAGAGTGGCTTTTGCCTTATTGGAGATGACGTCGCGTATGAGTCCTTGTGTGAGGAGCATTGCAACCTCCTTGAGTAGTGCAACGCACTCGTCTGTCGTGTGACCGTGATCTCCGTGGAACTCGCACCATCTGCTCATGTCTTTCTTGGAGTCCGACTTGTCGCTCTTCTGGGGCCATCTTATGTCTTTTCCATATCTACCGAAACTCTTGACAAGTTCCAACACAGAAATGTTGAAGTTATAAGAGTGGACCTTCGGGGGCAGAGCCGAGTTGTTCTTCAACTCTTGGTTCCTGTCATAAGAGTTGTTTACCTTGCCTTGGTCGCTTCGCCCCTTAGGGTATGGTTAGTGTCGCCTGTTGTGTCGATGGCCCGAGGATGACCTTCGGTCGACTCGATCCGGGCTCTTGTCTGCTTTTGTAGGTTCTTCGTCTTCCTCCAGCCTAACTTGGGCAATGTGTTTAGCTTGTACGTGTTTGAAGTTCCGACACGGGTATTTAGTCAACTCGCGATAGAGTTCACTGCCTGAGATTAGTCCCCGGCGGAAGGCTTCAATGGATGTTGGGATGTCGCAATGCGGGATATCAACCTTCTCTTTGTTGTACTTGATAAGATAATCCCTTAAGGGTTCGCCGTACCTTTGTACGATCCTGTATAGGTCGCTTAATTGCTTTTCTAGTGTTCCGTTGCTGGCGAATTGGATTTGGAATTAATTGACAAGATCGGCAAATGACGCAATCGATCCCTAAGGCAAATGCATGAGCCATGTTAGTGTGGTTCCCGCGAGGGTCATGCCAAAGCTTTTGCACATGACCGCTTCACGGTTCCCTCTTGGAATAGAGATAGTCATTAATTTTTGTTTGTAAATGGAGATATGATCGTCGGGATCCCCGGTCTCATCGTAGTTGGGCATGTTGGGGACGTTAAACTTCTTTGGAATCTCGACGCGTGCAATCACTTCTACGAAGGGCGAGTCTTCGTATCCATGGACCACTTCCTTTTCGATTGGTTGCGGGACTCCTGGAATTCGGGCGATGCAATTGTCTATAGTTTTCATGCGTTCGTTGACGGCTTGTTGTCTGAGGGCTTGGAGATCCAACGGTGTAGCTACATGTGGAGGGACTACTCGAGTCGCAATGGACTCGGTTGCAGTAACTATAATGTTAGTCGTGAAAATGCTAACATGGGGAGTTTGAAATGTACCAATGGGATGAGCGGTGCTCTGGGTCAATGGCGCCATGAGCGTCGTGGCTGCTCCATCCATGTTAAGGCACGTTTGGAGGCCCTCGGTATTGACTATGTGCCTCGATCCTCCTTGGAACGATGCGGCCGAATATACCTTAGATTTCAAAAGCTCGTTTTCACTAGTTAGTCGCGCGATCTCGGCTTCAAATTAGGCGCTCAGGGTTTTGGTCATCAGGCATTGTTAGGTCGATTCCTCTTGGAGGACGCTCATGTTCTTTACTAGTTCCTGTATTTGGTTTACCAGGATATGGGGATTGGCGACCAGATCCTCGGTTTGATTAGCGGCGTGTGTTTCAGTCTGGTTTCCGACTAGGGCCTTGGTTTTGATTTGGTCGTCAACAATGGTCACAGGGTTTCCAGAATCAGCTATGGTGATGTGGAAAGGATAATTGGATCAATAGTTGGCTAGATGCCCCATGGTGGGCGCCAAATTGTATTGGGGCAAAAAGATCGAATCAACCTAAATTGCCTTAAATGGGGTAACTAGACAACAATAAGATCGTAATATCAAAATAATACAAGTGGGTGTTGGCTCGGCACTCATTGGCTCATGAGACTTTCCTTGAGCTAGTGGTGAAGTTGCCTGGCTCGGGCGCGGGTGATGGGCCCCTGGTGGTGGTTCATCGCCGGACTCCAATTGTGAAACCCTAGCCTTGCCGCGCGGAATTATAGGAGCCTTGAGTTGGTCCGGCGCGAGCTTAGTTGCCTCGGCGTTCTTGGTGGCATTGGTCTTAGGTGGTTGTGGGGAGCCTAAGGTAGGCTTGGTGGCCGGGTCAAGAGGATCGGTGCCTGGATGAATGGGATTGAAGCTCTCGGACGCCAGCATCACTGCGATGTCTTCCTCGGGGCTGCCCTCTTGGTCATCCTCCTCACTTGTGTCACCTTGGGCTAGCTCCTCTTGATGGGACTGGGTCACATCATCCTCCCTCTCTTGAAAGGGATTCGACCTCGAATCCAGCTTGTCAAGGTCTTCGTCTTGCTCCACCAAGAAAGGAACGAGGTCCGCCACATTGAAGACATCATGAACACCATAGGAGGGTGGAAGATCCAGCTTGTATGCATTGTCATTGATCTTTTCAAGCACTTGGAAAGGTCCGTCCCCTCGTGGCTTCAACTTTGAGTTGCGGAGTGTTGGAAAATGCTCCTTCCTCAAGTGCACCCACACGAGTTCACCATGTTCAAAGAGCATCTCTTTGCGCTTCTTGTCCGCTTGTCTTTTGTATTGCAAGGTCCTTATCTCAAGTTGCAATCTTGTCTCCTCATGCAGCTTCTTGATCCTTGAAGCTTCGTTCGCACCCTCCTTGCTCTCACGGTCGTTGATAGCATACGGCAATAATTCAAGTGGTGTTGTTGGGTTGCGCCCATACACCACCTCAAATGGAATCTTTCTTGTTGTCGTGTGGACCGTCCTATTGTATGCGAACTCAATGAAGGATAGGCTATCTTCCCACCTGCGCAAGTTAGTTCGCAAAATAGTTCTAAGCAAAGCACCAAGGGTTCGGTTTACTACCTCGGTTTGTCCCTCAGTTTGAGGATGACTGACAAGGCTAAAGTCGTATACCCAATCAAAGAAATCCTAATATACCTACTAAACAGAGTATAGCAAGCAAGTCAGGGTCGAACCCAAGGGAGTCAGGTTATCTATTCTTGTAACTCGCAAATCACCAACTAGGAACAAGGGGGGTTTGTGTGAGTTTCTTAGTAACCAAGTAAGTAAAACAAAAGGACAAGTAAACGAGTTTGCAAGTAAAGGTTATGAATATGGTAGGGAAAAGCGCCACACGTGACAAAGATCCACACAACAAGAGATATGGTTGATCACTGAATTCTATTAGTCTCAAGTTCTTAACTTTCCTATAGTTGTTCTTACCCCGATCTTAGGTAACTATTAGTTCTACCAGCCCTAATAGTACTTATTACTAAATCAAATCCGAAAACCTTCAAGACTCAATAAAGCAATAGCATTCAACCAAGGATTCAACAAGATACATACAATAGAAACAACCCGTTACTATAACATGCAATTAACTCTCTCTCACGATGAACACTCACAACCCGCTTATGTAAATCGTGTTTGCTACTAGATATGCAACCCGAACCCGGAATCACAAGTCCTAGCTATTAGGAAGATATCAATAAACCTAGGTAGCTACTCTAGATAAATCAACATAAACCAATAAACATGCAAGCACAAGAGAATTAATCTAACTAGATAGGAAAACGAACAAGAGTAGAAAACTCACAACCAATCAATTGAAGGCTTCAAAACGTCAAGTAAAACAATGGAGGTTTAGTTCTCCATAAGGTTTGTGAGAGAAAAATGATGAAAAGTGGCAACTAGGGTTCTACTAAGTCTTCTAAAATAGTCTTAAATACTAGGACAAATACTTAAGAATAAAATAAAAGGAAATAATAATCCTAAAATAAAGTCTCGGAAAATAAAAACGAAATAAACTCGAAAATAAATGTCGTCAGCGCATCGCCACCGCGGGGTGCGGTGGAATTCATGCCGCGGGGTGCGACAGTCTTCTAGTGTCCAGACGCCAACTCTCTGGTCTCTCGCCGCGGGTGCGGTCATCTTCCCACCGCGGGGTGCAATGGTCTTCAGTCTTGACTTCTCGCTTCTGCTTCCTCCTTGCTTACCTCGCACCGCTCCTCAACTCATCTCTTCACTTCCTTGGCGTCTCCTATGATATCCAAAACAGCTCAAACACCTCCAAAAACACCAAACTTCGCCCCCAAATGCCATGCACATGAATGTGTCTAAATCTACCCGAATGGCACCAATAAACCCTCTAATAACTCTCAGTTAAGCCCTACAAAGTAGTGCTTATCAAACTCCTCCATGCTTAGACCTTTGCTCGTCCTCGAGTAAACTAATAAAGAGTCTACTCCTCCAATGCAACACCTAAGGTCTCAGGAAGCATCTCCTCCAACTAAGAGTCACCTAACCCATGCCAAGCTCCTGGCACCAATCTCATTCACAACACATCCACAACTCAACAAGCTTAAGGGGCAAGCAGAGTACTTCCCCCAAGCTTAACCCAGACATCCAATAGTGTGAGTAACCTCTAATCCTAGCCTCCATCTATGACTCCTTATGCCTCCCAGAGTGACCTACCCGACAATCCTTCTTTGACTCCTCTTCTTATGTCGCCCCGCCGAAAAAATGAGATCCTAGAAACACTCCTCTTCTTTTCACTCATTCTGCCTAGGAGTCCTTTCGGGTTTTCATCCTAGACACTCATATTCTTTTCATAGATGTGCTCACATAAGCTCACGTCACTCAGACCTCATATTACCCCAGCCTAATGCTGGTCCAAGCCACCTGCTTATTGCCTAGGCCGCCCTTTCGGGTTTTCGACCTATCCCAGGATTTCTATTTTAGCCTTTTTTTCAAATTTTTGGCTCTTTTCAATTTTTTTTTTCTCAACAACATAGCAAGTATAGAACCCTCCCCCATACTTAAAAATTGCATTGTCCTCAATGTAATGAAAGACAAAAGAGTAGAAGCACAGGGAAGAGCAAAAAATAACTCACAGACGCCGCTGAGTTGGCTTGGACACTGGAATTGTTACTGGCGGTGAAACAAGGAATGCCCAGGTCTCTGGTGTTACGCGGGATCTTCTTAATCAATAATCTTCTCCTACCGTGCAACCAAAAGGAAATCACTTTGGGGAATAGTGGTATATCAAAGAATTCGGGGTTGCACGGCCTTCAATGAACACAAAAAAAGGGCCCAGATGTCATTGTGGTGTGGGCCCTGGTGTTCCTCCTTTCCAACTGTCGATTGTAGGGCCATCATCGTTGCCAAATAATGTGTGGGGCGAATGTCTTCTCCTAGACAACATGATGCGCACCTTCTCCATGGGGAACTCCGGACAGTTGGCCTACGGTAGAACTCTAATTTTTTTTTTGTTAGGAACAAGAGAAAATGAAGGGGTGCCCACCGCGGGGTGCGGTGGGCTGCTCACCGCGGGGTGCGGTGGGCTGCTCACCGCAGGGTGCGGTGGGCTGCTCACCGCGGGGTGCGGTGAGCTCTCCAGAACCTCCTTTTGCTCCTTTACTTTCGTACCTGCATGTCAGAGTACAGGCGAAATGAAACAAAAACAAACTACCTAGCTATGCTATGCTATGAAAACACAAAGACAGGAGAAAGAAAGAAAAAAAACAATACCTCGCGTTGCCTCTTGAGCAGCGCCTTGGTTAATGTCGTTGGCTCGACATGAGACTCATACAATCTCAATCCACAGCATCAGGTTCCTTAGGAACCCTTTCATTCAGCACCTCCTTCCTGAACCAATCATGGAAAGGTTTGAACCTTAGACCATTCCTCTTCTTCAACGGCTCCTCCACCTTGACCTTCTTAGTTGTCTCCCCCCCATACTTAGATCGATCAGGGGGGCGTTTAGCCTTAACTTCAGGGGCCTGCACCATAGAGGGGACGAGCTTCTCGCTCGGAGTTAGCACAGTGGGGCCAATGCCCAAAAGAGAAGTAGGAGACTCACCCTTCTCATCCAATGAAGCTGTGACTTCCTATAGGTTAGAAGATACAGTAATACCGACAGGCAAGTCAACTATGGAATCCTCTATTATAGGTTGCAATTCATCCAAAGGGTTAGGACTCATTACATCAACAAAGTTTAAAGAGGTGTTAATGACAGGTTTTATATCATATATGTTATATTCAACTCCATCCCCATCAAATTCCATAGTTAATTTCCCACTTCTGACATCAATTGTGGTATTTGCGGTTTTCATGAATGGTCTACCTAACAACATATGTGCACCTGTACCACCACCCATATCAAGCACATAAAAATCAATGGGAAAATCAGCGTATCTACCATAACAAGGACATCTTCAACAACCCCTTTCGGGTAGACATTGGTTCCATCAGCTAATTGAATAACTAGCCTAGTGTTCTGTAGTGGCGGCAGACCAAGAGACTCATAAAATGACAATGGTAAGACATTAATAGCTGCACCAAGATCTAGCATAGCTTTATCAATTTTTGTCTCACCAATGATGCAAGGGATAGAAAACATACCTGGATCACTGCATTTCTTGGGCATACGCCTTTGAAACACAGCGGATACTTGCTCGCTCACCTAGACCTGCTTCTTTTTCTTCTGCTTCTGTTTCCTCTTGATTGTGCAAAGTTCCTTCAAGAAGCGAGCATATTTGGGAATACTTTTAACAAGTTTGAGTAAAGGGATGTTTACCTCACACTTGCTGAATGTTTCGAAAAGGTCCTTGTCGTCGATGACCCTTCTCTCCTTAAGCGCCTCTGGGAATGGGGCGGATGGCTTTTCGGAACCGAGAGGAGTAAAGTATGGACGAACGTAGGTGTCGACATAAGGCTCGTTAACAGCTCTAGAAGTTTGCCGCGGGGTGCGGCCAGACTCTACCGCGGGGTGCGGTAAACTGCCAGAAAATTCCCGAGAAATAGCATCACCGCGGGGTGCGGTGGATACCACCGCGGGGTGTGGTGGATTCCACCGCGGGGTGCGGCGGATTCCACCGCGGGGTGCGGCAGATTCCACCGCGGGGTGCGGTGGATTCCACCGCGGGGTGCGGCGGTCTTGACAGATCACTCTGTTCCTCCTCATTCTCACCGCTGGAGCGGTCAGAATATGCCGCCGGGTGCGGTTCTCTTCCAGAGTCTCCTCTTTTCCTGAATCGTCATTCTCAGCACTAGGAGCGACATACAATTGCTTTCCACTTTGGAGGGTTACATCACTAACATTTGCCCATGGGTTAACTACCGTTTGAGATGGTAGATTTCCCGACATCTTTGCGTCGATCCTCGTGATGGCTTCAGCCTTTTGGCTCATCTGCGTCTCCAAATTCTTTATGCTTGACCCCGTAGCTTGAACATGAGTAGTGAAATGTTTCGTCAAAGCTTGGAGCATATCTTCAGTTGAAGCAGACGTACTCGGTTGTGGATCTTGCGACCTTTGTAGAAATTGAGGTATTGGCTGTTGTTGTTGTTGAAACGGAGGCTGTTGTTGTTGATTCGGTTGATCCCTCCATCTGAAATTCGGGTGGTCTCTCTACCCCAGATTATAAGTGCTAGAGTATGGATCGTTCCGAGGTCTTGGAGGTCCATAACCCCCTACATGGTTCACCTCAGCATTCGGATCATCTTGCAATTGAGGACATGCATCGGTGGGGTGGAATTGATCAGCACAAATCCCACATGCTTTGAGTTGTTGAGGAGTTCCTTGTAGCGTTAATCTCCTCACCATGTCCTTCAATTCGGCAATCTCGCTTTCTAGCTCTGAGCGATTGGAGTTCACAGCATTGACTCCTCTCTTGGTAGAAGTTCTACCGAAATTTCTTGTCCCCTCTGCCATATGTTGAATCTTTTCCATGGCTGCCCCCGGAGTTGTGTTAAGAATGTTGCCACCACATGCAGCGTCAACAATCTTTCTTTCATTGTCCAGTAGACCATTGTAAAGATGAAGCACTAGATCTTGATTTGTGTACCCGTGGAATGGGCAACTTGAGCAAAGTCTCTTGAACCTCTCATAATACTCGTATAGAGTCTCGTCCTCCTCTTGCTCAATGTTGCTTATAGCCTTCTTCAAGCTCTTCACCTTCTTGGCGGGAAAGTATTTTTCAAGAAAGGCCTTGTGAAGCTTGTTCCACGTGTCTATACTTCCAGTGGGTAGATGGTAGTACCAATCATCGGCTGCGTCTTTGAGGGTGAACCCGAAAGCTCTCATCTTGATTTGCTCCTCAGTGACATTCTCCGGTTTCATGCTCATGCAGACAGTGTGGAATTTACCCATATGCTTGATTGGGTCCTCTCCAGCCAGCCCATGGAAAGTTGGGAGCAAATGAATCAGCCCCGGCTTCAGTTCAAAGTTCACGCCCTCTCCTACAGTAGGAATAGTCACATCCAGAGGTTGATGTTGGAGGTTGGGTGCAGTCAATTGCCTCAATGTCTGATTTGCGTCACCTATCTCGAATGTGGGGTTGTCAAAAACTAAAGTACGGTTGACTCTGCGATCCTGGGATAAAGTTCTCTCAATCTCTGGATCAAAATTAAGAAGAGGTGAATTAGTAGCACGGGTGTGGACCATAAGATAGATCCACACCAAAGTTGGTAACAAACAAAAACACAAAAACAGAAATTTTGATTCCCCGGCAACGGCGCCAAATTTGACAAGGCTAAAGTCGTATACCCAATCAAAGAAATCCTAATATACCTACTAAACAGAGTATAGCAAGCAAGTCAGGGTCGAACCCAAGGGAGTCAGGTTATCTATTCTTGTAACTCGCAAATCACCAACTAGGAACAAGGGGGGGTTTGTGTGAGTTTCTTAGTAACCAAGTAAGTAAAACAAAAGGACAAGTAAACGAGTTTGCAAGTAAAGGTTGTGAATATGGTAGGGAAAAGCGCCACACCTGACAAAGATCCACACAACAAGAGATATGGTTGATCACTGAATTCTATTAGTCTGAAGTTCTTAACTTTCCTATAGTTGTTCTTATCTCGATCTTAGGTAACTATTAGTTCTACCAGCCCTAATAGTACTTATTACTAAATCAAATCCGAAAACCTTCAAGACTCAATAAAGCAATAGCATTCAACCAAGGATTCAACAAGATACATGCAATAGAAACAACCCGTTACTATAACATGTAATTAACTCTCTCTCACGATGAACACTCACAACCCGCTTATATAAATCGTGTTTGCTATTAGATATGCAACCCGAACCCGGAATCACAAGTCCTAGCTATTAGGAAGATATCAATAAACCTAGGTAGCTACTCTAGATAAATCAACATAAACCAATAAACATGCAAGCACAAGAGAATTAATCCAACTAGATAGGAAAACGAACAAGAGTAGAAAACTCACAACCAATCAATTGAAGGCTTCAAAACGTCAAGTGCAACAATGGAGGTTTAGTTCTCCATAAGGTTTGTGAGAGAAAAACGATGAAAAGTGGCAACTAGGGTTCTACTAAGTCTTCTAAAATAGTCTTAAATACTAGGACAAATACTTAAGAATAAAATAAAAGGAAATAATAATCCTAAAATAAAGTCTCGGAAAATAAAATAAAAACGAAATAAACTCGGAAATAAATCTCGTCAGCGCATCGCCACCACGGGGTGCGGTGGAATTCATGCCGCGGGGTGCGGCAGTCTTCTAGTGTCCAGACGCCAACTCTCTGGTCTCTCGCCGCGGGTGCGGTCATCTTCCCACTGCGGGGTGCGGTGGTCTTCAGTCTTGACTTCTCTCTTCTGCTTCCTCCTTGCTTACCTCGCACCGCTCCTCAACTCATCTCTTCACTTCCTTGGCGTCTCCTATGATATCCAAAACAGCTCAAACACCTCCAAAAACACTAAACTTCGCCCCCAAACGCCATGCATATGAATGTGTCTAAATCTACCCGAATGGCACCAATAAACCCTATAATAACTCTCAGTTAAGCCCTACAAAGTAGTGCTTATCAATGACAAGTAGTGGAGAATAGAAGTTTGGTTCCAATCTTTGCCCATAATGTCTTCCAAAAGTATCTTAGGAACTTCACATCTCGATCCGAAACAATAGACATAGGAACTCCATGCAATCTCACAACTTGATCAAAGAATAGGTTAGCAACATGAGATGCATCATCAGTTTTATGGCATGCATTGAAGTGAGCCATTTTAGAGAACATGTCTACCACCACAAATATGGAGTCTCTCCCTCTCTTAGACCTTGGTAACCCCAAGACAAAGTCCATGGAAATGTCTTCCCAAGGTGCTTGAGGTATAGGCAAAGGAGTGTAGAGACCATGGGGTTGCACACTAGATTTGGCACGCAAGCATGTAGTACAAGAGGCACAAAACCTCTATACTGCCCTAAGCATGCGTGGCTAATAAAAGTGTTCCTTAAGAGTGTGCATGGTCTTAAGAACACCAAAGTGTCCCATTAAACCACCCCCATGAGCTTCTTGCACTAAGATCTGTCTAATAGACCCCTTTGGGATGCAAAGCTTATGGCCCTGGAATAAGAAACCATCATGCAAATAATATTGATCCTTGCTACCATTATAAACACATGTAGCATAGATTTCACAAAAATCAGAATCACTTGTATATAGTTCCTTCATGAACGAAAAGCCTAATAGCTTGGCATCCAAAATAGTCAAAAGTGAATACCTCATAGATAGTGCATCAGTCACCACATTGTCTTTGCCCTTCTTATGCTTGATAACATAAGGGAAAGATTCAAGAAACTCGACCCACTTGGCATGTCTCTTATTGAACTTACTTTGCCCCTTTAAGTACTTCAATGCCTCAT
The DNA here is from genome assembly GCA_027886185.1 of Rheum nobile. Lineage (NCBI taxonomy): Eukaryota > Viridiplantae > Streptophyta > Magnoliopsida > Caryophyllales > Polygonaceae > Rheum > Rheum nobile. Next base: position 175,007 of record WOAB01000108.1, on the reverse strand, counting down.
GGTCGGTATGGATCACAAACTCTTTCGGCAACAAGTAGTGTTGCCACACTCTAAGCACTCGTACAAGGGCCAATAGTTCTTTATCATAGGTGGGGTAATTCAGCTCGGCCCCACCCAGTTTTTCACTAAAATAGGCTATTGGCCTACCCTCTTGCATGAGCACACCCTCGAGGCCTATGCCCGACACATCACATTCTATCTCAAATGTCTTGTCAAAATTAGGCAAGGATAGACTTAAGGGCTGCAAAGGCCTCCTCTTGTGCGGTTTCCCACTTGAAAGCCACTCATTTCTTGGTTAGTTCAGTGAGGGGCGTAGCCAATGTGCTAAAATCCCTCACAAACCTGCGGTAAAAACCAGCCAAACCAAGAAAGCTCCGGACTTGAGTCATAGTTGTAGGTGTTGGCCATTCATGAATATCTTTCACCTTCTCCTCATCAACTCTCAAACCATCCTTGCACACCACATATCCAAGAAATACAACATGATCGGAATGGAAGTGGCACTTCTTGAAGTTGGCATACAACTTCTCCCTTCTAAGAACCTCAAGAACCTTTCTAAGGTGCTCAACATGCTCTTTAAGATTATGGCTATACACTAAGATATCATCAAATTATACAATCACAAACTTGCCCAAAAGTGGCCTTAGAATGTGGTTCATGAGTCTCATGAAGGTACTCGGGGCATTGGTTAGACCAAAAGGCATTACCATCCATTCATACAGCCCATATTTAGTCTTAAAGTTTGTTTTCCATTCATCGCCCTCTTTCATGTGGATTTGGTGGTAACCACTCTTAAGGTCTTTTTTTGAAAACAAGCTCGCCCCATGCAACTCGTCAAGCATGTCATCCAGCCTAGGAATAGGATGACGGTACTTGATGGTTATATTGTTGATTTCATGACAATCAACACACATCCTCCAAATACTATCCTTCTTAGGTACTAGAATGACCGGGACTGCGCAAGGACTAAGACTCTCCTTCACATAGCCCTTGTCAAGCAAGTCTTGTACTTGACGTTGCAATTCTTTAGTCTCCTCGTGGTTAGCCCTATAGGCAGCCCGATTAGGTAGTGTTGCACCCGGTATAAAATCAATTTGATGTTCTATACCTCTTACCAGTGGAAATCCATTAGGCACCTCCTCTTGAAAGAGATCATCAAACTCTATCAAGAGTTGAGCAATGACCTTAGGAAGTCCCTCAAGATCAGTAGAGACGAGTAATGCATCCTTTTGAAGGAATAAAAGACACATCTCACCCCCTTTGAGAGCTTGAACAACTTCTTTAGGCTTAGCCAAGAGAATATGATTAGAAGCACCTCATTTGCTCCCAATTGCCATTTTCTTACTTATAGCTTGCTCGGTATGTTGACGGGTCTTTCTTTGCTCCCTAGCCACATGAGCAGCCATGATCTCATGGGGAGCTAAAGGGTGAAGAGTAATCCTTTTACCATTCATGATAAAAGAATACTCATTTGTCACTCCTTGATGAATGACGCCCCTATCAAACTGCCATGGCCTTCCTAGGAGATGATGGCATGCGGTCATAGGAAGTACATCACACACAACCTCATCCTCATATCCTCCTATGGTAAACTGAATCATGGCTTGATCCTTGATCTTAAGAGGAGTGTTGGAGTTCAACCAACAAAGTGTGTAAGGTTGAGGGTGAGGAGTAGTAGGTAGACGAAATCTACTTACTACTTCTTGGTCAATGATGTTGCAACATGACCCTCTATCAACAATGACACTACACACTTTCCCCTTAATAGTGCACCTTGTGTGAAAGATTGTTTCACGTTGGTTTGGCACACTAGGACCTTCCGAGGCTATTAAAACCTTCTTAGCCACAAAACACTCACCCTCGGCTGCCACCACATGCAGCTCCTCTACCTCTTCTTTTTTTTCATCAAATTCTTCTTGACACTCATCCTCGGATTCATAGTCCCCTAGAGTGTTAAGAAGAACTTGCCTCTTGGAAGGGTAGTCCTTGGCAAAGTGCCCTATTCCAAGACACTTAAAGCACTTGAGGTCTCTTGCTCGGTTCTCCCCCTCTTTTATTTGGGTTTGAACCTGAGTTTGAGCATCCCTCTTAAGCTGACTTGGAGTGTCATGCCTCGGCTCTAGGCGCCTCGGATGGGGTGCACATTACTTGCACCAGAAGTAGCAGTATTAGAGTGCCAAGGCCTTGAACCAGTCGCTTGTGTGCGTCGAGATGGGAGGTTCTTGTATATATGGTTAGTATAATGAAGAACCTCCTCCATAGATGTGAAGCGCACAAAATGCTGGTTGCCCACTATATAGCCTTAAGGTCCGGGTTGAGGTTATTGACAAACATAGAAATGAGGTAACCCTCGGTGAATCCAAGGCCAGACCTAAAGACCAAGGTCTTTAGCTCTCTATAGAACTCATCTGGGGTCCTATTTCCTTGTTTCAATTGCTCAAGCCTCCCATGGACCCTATCAACATAATCTTTCGGCACAAACCGGTCTCTTAGAGCTTGTTTGAGCCCTTTCCATGTTTGGATTTGAGGATAACCTCGGAAATTTCTTTCCTCTTTATCCTCAAGCCACCAATGGTAGGGAAAGCCCTCAAACTTGATTGAAGCAATAGCTACTCGTTGGGCATCCGAGTAGTTATAAAACTGAAAAATTTGTTCAGTCTTTTGCTCCTAATCTAAGTAAGTCTCTACATCCCAAGTTCCACCAAAATATTGTACCTCAAGTTTTATACCATGTGGGCATGGCCGGTCTTGAAATTCACCAAACTCATCATCAATTGCACCTCCTTGGACCAGGTTTGGCACCCTTTGACCTTGGTAGTGCCCACGGCCATACCCTCTTCCTCCTAGGTTCCTCCTTGACTGCATGTAAGGAAAGGCAACAACTTGTGCTCTCAGGAAGTAGGTGTCTTGCTGGCCTTGAAGGCCTCTTTGGTAGGTGTCTTGATGGCCTTGTGGTCCTCTTGGGTATGCGTCGTGTTGGCCTTGTGGTCCCCTTTCTCCGATATCCATATGAGTGGTGTTCAAAGGAGGCAAAGTAGGCGGGTTAGTAACAAAAGGGAATTGATAGTCAAGATTCATACCAAGCTTTTCCCTTGTAGTAGTCACCAACGGTGCTTGAGATGATGTTGCTTCTTGGATGGTCATCCTAGACATCTCTTGGGAGAATGGGCCTAGCACTCCTCCTTCTATGTGTGGTGAATGAGAGGTGCCTCCTGGTTCAACCCTTCCACTTGACCGAAGCAAGCTTTGGGTATGTTCCCACTTGGCTTCCATACTTTTCATGAAGGCGGCCTGCTCATCCCTCAAGGCTTGGAGGTGTCGGCGAGCCTTTTCATCCACTTCTTCCTTGGACGATTGGATGGCTTTTAGCAAGGTCTCCATGGTGATGGGCGGCACATCCTCCTCATCCGAGACTCCTTTCTCCTTTGGGTTGGTCATGGATGCTTTCGTAGCTCTGATACCACGTGATGTACTTGAAGGATCGGAAGGCTCTCAGTGTAAGAGATCGCTCGGAATGGCCTCGGTTTGCAAGGATCTCCAGTTTTGACTAAGGCGAAGAGATGATGACATTGTGATGGGAATTTGGACGTGAATGTTGATGAAGATGATAGATTTGATAGGGCTCTCCTCTGATTTGGATGTGCCGCACCAAAAAAAGGAAGAACAAGGCAAATCCGAGATATAACACACTCAAAATAGCCAAGGGAACTCGATTCTAGCCACTACTTCCTAACACTAATTCTAGCCACTACTTCCTAGCACTACTAAGGCCATGTTCTCAGCCTTTTTTAGGGAATTATAAATGTTTAAAACAATAAAACTGAACGGAAATGTCTTAAGAATAATTCCAATTAATTCTCCAATAACTTGGCAATGAACAACCAAGTAGGCCGCTACCGCGGTGCCTACAAACCCGGACGCACCAAGAGAAGTGTCACCGGCTCAAGTGGGTGTTGGCTCGACACTCCTTGGCTCATGAGACTTTCCTTGAGCTTGTGGTGAAGTTGCTTGGCTCGGGCGCGGGTGATGGCCCCTGGTGGTGGTTCGTCGCCGGACTCCAATTGTGAAACCCTAGCCTTGCTGCGCGGAATTATAGGAGCCTTGAGTTGGACCGACACAAGCTCAGTTGCCTCAGCGTTCTTGGTGGCATTGGGCTCAGTTGGTTGTGCGGAGCCTATGGTAGGCTTGGTGGCCGGGCCAAGAGGATCGGCGCCTGGATGAATGGGATTGAAGCTCTCGGACGCCGGCATCACCGCGGTGTCTTCCTCGGGGCTGCCCTCTTGGTCATCCTCCTCACTTGTGTCACCTTGGGCTAGCTCCTCTTGATGGGACTGGGTCACATCACACTTGGAGGTACTTCACCCTTACTTTGTGAATTCGTTTTTGGACTAATTTGTGTGTTGTTTTCCTTATGCTTGCTATGTCTATACATGGAGATAAATGAAACAATCACATGGATGCTGATAGTGAGGACAAGCCTCCTACGCTTATAGATTTTCAAGCCTTATTTGAAAGAACTCGGCTAGATCTCTTACAAGCTATGGATGAGAAGCTTGAGCAAAGGATTGGCAGTCCTAGGCCAAGGGAGTGTCAAGAGAGTTATAGGGAGGATGGGCCCTCACACCAAGCGGGAGAAATCACCAACTTAATGAGGATTTCAAGGAATCCTAACCCTCACCAAGGCGACATGAAGAATCCCTTCTCCCCTGAGGGCATCAACCAAGCACTTACTTGGCCAACTGCACTGGGTAATCCTTTTATGCTTGAGAGGATGATGAGACGACCCTATCAACCCCAAGCTAGCCCCATCTTGCATCCAAGGCGTATGTCTTTTGTGCAACAAGACACTGTGAGTTACCCTTTCACCAAGGATGTGACCAAGGACGTAGTCGTCCGATGGGACCTTCCGCCAAATTTTTATGAGTACTTAGAAGATGATGACTTGTTGTTAGACCCTATGGCCATGAGCGAGAGTTTGGTGACTGACGGCAGGTTTTAGTCGTATCACCTGATCAAAATAATCCTTAAAAACCTAACTAATGTAGTCTGGTAAGCAAGGGTCGAATCCCATAGAGAATCAAGTTATATATCATGTTTGCACAATCATTCACCAATTGATAACAAAGACCAAAGGGGGGGTTTTGATTGAATCTAACTAAGAAAATGATAAATAAAACATAGAAAGCTTGGTTAGACAAATATCCACCTTTAGTTTAGTTGTATGATCATTAATTATTCCTAGTCCTCTATCCTCATAAATGTCCTAATCCCTGTTCTGAAATAGTTACCAATCCAACTAGTCCTGGTAACCCTAACTATTTAACAATCAAGAAACTATCAAGATAAATCTAACAGCAGCAGGAAGTTCAGGAATAGATAGGCTCATGCAATACTTAACAACTCGTCAGTACTCGACATGCAATCAATTCTCTTCACAATAAACATTCACAACTCGTTCCAGTAAATTATGGTTGCTACTCTGAATTAGGTATGAATAATATCAATCTCAACAAGTTGACCAAATTAAGAGAATTAGTACTATAGATAATACCAATCTCAACTAGTTTGTCACGCTAGGGAAACCAATATTAATAATACTAATCACAACAATTGATGAACTAGATCAACTAATAGAATTCAAAACCCTAATCCTGCAATATGAATAATACCAATAAAACTAGGTGATCAGGCTAGAGAAATCAATAGAACTCAATGGGATGAAGCACAAGAGAATCATAACATTCAAGGATAAAGAAAGGAATAATCTCAATATCAAATTCAAACCAAGGCTTCATCTGTCTAGCCAAAAGCAAAAAAAAGAACTAAACTAAGAAAAGGGAAAAGATGAAGAAAGATAGAACCCAACTTGGAGAACACCCAACTTAGGGAGCACCAAACTTACTAAACTAATGTTCTAAAGAAATAATATATAGACTTAGCTAAACCTAATTTCCAAAAGATAGGAAATAAAATCTAAAAGGAAATAACAATAACCGAAATAAAAGAAGTAAAATAAAAATAAAAAAATAAAATAAATCTTCGGAAAACTTCGAACGCGCGCCTGATGCATATTTCCGTGACCGCGGAAGGATTTCCGCGATCGCGGAAAATTCAATCCTCCACATGCTTGCTCTCGAATTAGCCGCATGCAACTTCCACGACCACCCGCGCCCGCGGTCACACTTCCGCGATCGCGGCTCCATATTCCGCGCCCGCGGTTTGCTTCCGTAGACCCAGTTGGGTCTATTCTTCGTCTTCTTGGTTGGTTTCCTTCTCTCTTCAATATATCTTCATTTAAGCTTCTCCAAACCACCATATCTATACTTCTATTCCTCAACTCCAATCTCCACAATAACGCTCTAAACATCTCCAAATGGTACCCAAAACACTGATAACAACTCCTAGTTAAACCGTACAAAGTAGCGCTGATCAAACGCCCCCATGCTTAAACCTTGCTCGTCCTCGAGTAAGCTAAAATCAACCTACTCCTCCAATCAAATCCCCAAGGTCTCATGAAGCATAGAAAAACCATCTCCACTAAGAATTGCACCTAACCATGAAACTCCAAGGCACCAAAACAATAAACTCAACACAACAATACACATATCACAACACCAATCAAGCTAAAAGGAAAGCAGAGTACTTCCCCCAAGTTTATCCCGAACACCGTAGTGTGAATAAAATCTAATCCTAGCCTCCATCTATCTTCTTATGCCTCCCAGAGTAACCTACCCGAATCCTCCTTATATCTCCTCTTATTATGTCACCTCGCCAGGAAAAATGATGATTCCTAATAATCACTCTTCTTCTTTTCACTCATTTTGCCAAGGCGCCCTTTCGGGTTTTCACGAAGCCACTCATTTCATTTTTCAATAGATGGGCTCACATAAAACTCACATCACTCTTGACCAATTATTACCCCAGCCTAATGCTGGTCCAATCCACCTGCTTATTGCCTAAGCCGCCCCTTCGGATTTTCGACTTATCCCATGATTTCTATTTTTGCCTTTTTCGAATTTTTGGCTTTTTCTTTTTCTTTTTCTTTTTCTTTTTCTTTTTTTCTCCTCAAACGACTAGCAAGTATAGAACACTCCCCCATGCTTAAACATTGCATTGTCCTCAATGTAATGAAAGACAAAAAAGAATGAAGCACAAGGAAAATCGGAAAGGTACTCACAACCGTCGCCGAGTTGGCTTGGACTTGGAAGTTGTTGCTAGCGGTAAATCAATATAAGCACAGGTCGTTGGTGTTGCGCCGGTCTTGAAACTCAAACTCTACCATACAACCAAATAAATCCACTATAAGGTGTAGTGGTATATCAAAGAAACGGGTTGCACGGCCTTCAATGAACACATAATGGAGCCCAGATGTAATCGTGGTGTGGGCTCTAGTGTTCCTCCTCCTCCACAGCTGTCAAATGTCGGGCCATCATTGTTGCCAAAATAAAGTCCTCCTTGGCAACATGATGCGCACCATCTCTCCATGGTAAAATCTGACAGCTGGCCTTCGGTAAAACTTTTGTTTTTTTTCCGATAATTTTTTTTTTTTGACGAACAGTACCACGGTCGCGGAAATTTTTCCACGATCGCAGATTATTATTTTTTTATTTTTTGACTAACCCTAAAATCGCCACGGCGGCCGGATTCTTCTCGAATTGTTTGCCACGGCCGCGGTGGCCAGGCCGTGGTCGCGGTTTTTCTTCTGTTCTTCATGCGGGTCAGTCAAAACACGAAGCAAAAATACGAAAACACAACAAAGAGGAAAAATAAACGATAAAGATAGTGTCTCATTATCAAATCGGTAAACAAACAAACAAGAAAATACGTACCTTAGATTCCCCGGCAACGACGCCATTTTGACAGCAGGTTTTAGTCGTAGCACCTGATCAAAATAATCCTTAAAAACCTAACTAATGTAGTCTGGTAAGCAAGGGTCGAATCCCACAGAGAATCAGATTATATATCCTGTTTGCACAATCATTCACCAATTGATAACAAAGACAAAAGGGGGGTGGTTGATTGAATCTAACTAAGAAAACGATAAATAAAACATAGAAAGCTTGGTTAGACAAATATCCACCTTTAGTTTAGTCGATTGATCATTAATTATTCCTAGTCCTCTATCCTTATAAATGTCCTAATCCATGTTCTGAAATAGTTATCAGTCCAACTAGTCCTAGTAACCCTAACTATTTAACAATCAAGAAACTATCAAGATAGATCTAACAGCAGCAGGAAGTTCAAGAATAGATAGGCTCATGCAATACTTAACAACTCGTCAGTACTCGACATGCAATCAATTCTCTTCACAATAAACTTTCACAACTCGTTCCAGTAAATTATGGTTGCTACTCTGAATTAGGTATGTATAATATTAATCTCAACAAGTTGACCAAATTAGGAGAATTAGTGCTATAGATAATACCAATCTCACTAGTTTGTCACGCTAGGGAAACCAATATTAATAATACTAATCACAACAATTGATGAACTAGATCAACCAATAGAATTCAAAACCCTAATCCTACAATATGAATAATACCAATAAAACTAGGTGATCAGGCTAGAGAAATCAATAGAACTCAATGGGATGAAGCACAAGAGAATCATAACATTCAAGGATAAAGAAAGGAATAATCTCAATATCAAATTCAAACCAAGGCTTCAATTGTCTAGCCAAAAACAAAACAAAGAACTAATCTAAGAAAAGGGAAAAGATGAAGAAAGGTAGAACCCAACTTGGGGAACACCCAACTTAGGGAGCACCAAACTTACTAAACTAATGTTCTAAAGAAAGAATATATAGACTTAGCTAAACCTAATTTCCAAAAGACAGGAAATAAAATCTAAAAGGAAATAACAATAACCCGAATAAAAGAAATAAAAGAAAAATAAAAAAATAAAATAAATCTTCGGAAAACTTCGAACGCGCGCCTGATGCATATTTCCGCGACCGCGGAAGGATTTCCGCGATCGCGGAAAATTCAATCCTCCACATGCTTGCTCTCGAATTAGCCGCAACCACTCGCGCCCGCGGCCACACTTCCACGATCGTGGCTCCATATTCCACGCCCGCAGTTTGCTTCCGTAGACCTAGTTGGGTCTATTCTTCGTCTTCTTGGGTGGCTTCCTTCTCTCTTCAATATATCTTCATTTAAGCTTCTCCAAACCACCATATCTACACTTCTATTCCTCAACTCCAATCTCCATAATAACGCTCTAAACATCTCCAAATGGTACCCAAAACACCGGTAACAACTCCTAGTTAAACCCTACAAAGTAGCGCTGCTCAATGACCCAAGAAGTTATTGAGAACAAAGAGGCCAAAGAAGATGAAGAAGAGAAAACGCTTGCAACCGTTACCATTGGAGAACGCTTTGTGATCTCTAAGGTGAAAGAAGAGCCATTTGACCCAAGGTATGATTCCTATGAAAACATGGAGCCAATATATGGAGGGGAAATTTTGGAGATGCCTCCTATGTTTGAAGAAGAAGAATTTTTGGTGGTGCCTTTTGAAGAATTCACCCCCACGGTTGACTATGGCCAACGAGAGAAAAGCTTCCACCACCTCTGCACCATTGCTGGCCATGACCAACCTTTTTTGGCCTTGGTTTATAGTGGAAGTGATCAAAATGTGATTTCTGAATCCGTGGTTCAAAGGTTAGGTCATATGACTGACGAGGCTAAAGTCGTTATGGCTATCAAAGAATCCCTAAAAACCTAACCAAGTATAGCAGACAAGTAAGGGTCGAACCCAAGGGAATCACATGATCTATTTCTATGTAGGAAAGTAACTTACCAACTAGGAACTAGGGGGTTGTTGTTTGGTTTTCTATAAGTAATGGATTAAAGTAGAAAATGGTAAAGATTGTTGTAAATCTGATTGTGAGGGTGCTTCACCTAACAGATATCCACACTTCAGTATGATAGGTTGATCATTGATTATCTCAAGTTCATTCAATCCTGTGAATGTTCCTATTCCGATCTTATGTATATCAATAGGTCAACCAGCCCTGAAAATACTGACTATTAAACAATCAAGAAACTATCAAGATTCAATTTAACAGCAACAATAAGCATAGAAATTAAGCATGATACATGCAATACTTAACAACCAGTCAGTATTCAACATGCAATCAATTCTCTTCACAATAAACATTCACAACCAGTTCCTGTAAATTGTGGTTGCTACTCTAGATAAGAAATTTCAACCAGAAATAACCAAATCTTAGCAATAGAAAATTACTATCATTAACTAGTTGCGCATGCTAGCGAAATCAACAAGATTCAATAAAGATAAGTTCAAATAGAATTAATACAACCCAAAGGAAATAGAACAAGAGTTATAATCTCACAACCAAATCAACTGAAGGCTTCAATCGTCAGGCGAAACAAAGGTGTTTAGTTCTTTCTCATGGTTTGTAAGCAAAAACTAAGAGAAAGAGGCAGCATAAAACTCAAAACTGAATAATTCTCCAACTAGGATTTTCTAAACTTAAATACCTACTACTAATAATAATAATATAAAATAAGTCTAAAAATGAAATACTGAAAGTACAAAATGGAACAACTTTGCTGATTCCCGGCCTATGATCCGCGGTCGCGGCCAGAACTTTCGCGGTCGCGGATTGGCCTCTATAACAGCTCTCGTCCAGTGATTTCCGCAGATGTGGGTGTGATTTCCGCGAGCGCAAATATGATTTCCGCTGGCGCGAATGTGATTTCCGCGGGCGTGGATTAGCTCCTGTTTCCGATCTTCAGCGTCTCTTCTGCATCTGAGGCTCCAACTCCAAGTCTTCTGTAATTCTCTATATTTCTTCACTTTAACTCTTCAGCTCCAATGTCCTAAATTGTCTCCTAAACCCACAAAAATGGCACCTAATAATCCAGTAACAACTCCTAGTTACGCACTACAAAGTAGAGCGTATCAAATTCCCCCATGCTTAGACCTTGCTCATCCTTGAGTAAGCTAATAGAAACCTATTCCTCCAATGAAATACCCAAGGTCTCAGGAAGCACAACAAAACAATCTCCACTAAGAACTGTACCTACTCATGAATCTCTAAGGCACCAACACAACACACCAACTTCAAGGAAAGCAGAGTACTTCCCCCAAGCTTAACCTGAACACCATATAGTGAATGTGACCATCTAATCCTAGCTCCATTCTATCTTCGTATAACTCCCAAAGTGACCTACCCGAATCCTCCTTATGACTCCACCACTTATGTCGCCACACCAGAATGAATGAAACCTAATAATCACTCATCTTCTTTTCACTCATTTTGCCTAGGCGTCTTTTCGGGTTTTCACCTAGCCACTCATTTCATTTTTCAAAGATGAGCTCACCAGTCCTCACATCGCTCTTCAACCTCTTTTTACCCCAACCTAATGATGGTTCGGGCCACATGCTTATTGCCTAAGCCGCCTTTTTAGGTTTTCGACTTAGCCCAGGATTTTATTTTATTTTTTGTTTTATTTTTATTTTTATTTATTATTATTATTTTTATATAAGAAAAATAGTAGTACAAACGACCAGCAAGTATAACTCCCTCCCCCATGCTTGAAGATTGCATTGTCCTTAATGGAATGAAAGACAAAAAGTGAAAATCTAGGGGAAAGAAAAATACCCACTAGCGATGCCGAGGTGGTCTGCGTCTCGGATGTCGTGGCTGGCATGGCGATGGAAAGTCATGGAAACAAGAGTCTTTGGTGCAATGGCGGGAGGCAATGTAATCAATCTCATCGGTTGTCGGTCCTCTATATGTCTCCCACCTGTGTTGAGAAAAGGCGTCCCAATGTTGACTATAAGAGCACTGCACCATCGACTGATCTGGGAGCATCCGCACATCCTTATCAAGCACATCCATCCACTCCCCATACTGTCTATCAGGGTCTGTAGGATCACTCGAAGTGCTTGCTGCACCGTGTTGTCTATCAGCAGCATATGCATAATTAGTGAAAGCAGTATCAACCAGCATATGTGCAAAGTCCTCTTGCTGCTCCTCCTCATCATCATTAGCTGCATCATGTCGTTCCATCATGAGGTACCAAATAGAAATCTCAAGCTAATCTTCTCCTCCTCAGCAGCTAAAGCATGTCGTTCCATCATCTCAGCAGCGGAATAAAGTTGGGCAGCGGGGCCCCGATGATGAGACTTTTTTTTTTATATTTTTTTTTCCAGATGAGGAGACTTACAGTGATAAAACCGCGATCGTGGTTTTTGGACCGCGATTGCAGTTTCGCGTCTGTTGTGTTGCGGACTCCGTCTTTGAAACTCCTACCTGTATTTTAGTCTAAATACGAAACAACAATAATAGAAACTTGAAAAGAACAGACATGAAAAGAATTACATGCCTCGGGTTGCCTCCTAAGCAACGCTTTGGTTAATGTCGTGGCTTGACTCAGTGCTTTTCAGATCAATTTAAGTTAGCACATCAACAGAACACAAAGAATCATTATCAGGAGGGTGTTTCTTAGCATCATCAATGTTATACTCTACCCTTACCCCATCAAATTCTATAGTGAGTGAACCACTACTCACATCAATTCTTGTGTTAGTCGTTTTCAGAAACGGTCTACCTAACATCACAGGGGCTGCATGCTTGTCATGTCCCATATCTATCACAAAGAAGCCAATAGGAAAAATCAGATTATCAACCTTTACCAGAACATCCTATACTACTCCTTTTGGATAAACATTAGACAAATCCGCCAATTGAATCACTGTCCCAGTTTCATGCAATGGTCCAAGCCCCAAAGATTCATATAGCGAGTAAGGCAACACATTAATAGATGCACCTAAATCTAACATGGCTTTATCAAACTTGGTGTCACCTATCGTGCAAGGAATGCTAAATATGTCAGGGTCGCTACACTTCTTAGGCATTCGCTTTTGAAGCATAGCGGACACATTTTCACTTACCTAAACCTTTTTCTTTACCTTCAACTTCTGGTTCCTCTTGATCGTACATAATGCCTTAAGAAATTTAGCATAACGAGGAACACTTTTAATCAATTTTATCAAAGGGATGTTTACCTCACAGTTACTGAAGGTTTCAAAGATCTCCTTGTCATTCTCCGTCCTTCTAGTGTCCTTCAACGCCTCAGGGAATGGCGCAAGTGGCTTCTGAGAGCCGAGGGGAGGAAAATTCGGACGCACATAGTTGTCTTGGACGTCAGCAGGAAATCCACGGTCGTGGTTTGGGACCCGCAGCCGCGGATCAGCTTCTGGAAAATCTGGCGTTTCAGGGACCAATCCGCGGTCACAAAAAATTTTCCGCGGTCGCGGATTTTGACGTTGTTCATCCTCCGAAATTTCGTCTTTCTGCAGTGTCTCCTCTGTAAGCAAACCGCATCACTTCATATGATTCGTCCCTTTCAGCTAAGGGACCTCTGTTATCCACGTGCTTCCCACTCCTTACAATAATGGCACTCACATTCTTTCTCGGATTCAACTCCATTTGTGATGGGAGTTTACGCGCATCCCTAGCCTCCAAGGGAAAAGAGGAAGGCAATCATGGCTGCCGAACCGGTGAGGGACCTCCACCCAATCGATTGGGGACCTCCACCCAATCGATTGCATTGACGAGGCGGGTGTTTTGGCTTGGAAGGTAAGTGTAAACGCGTATTGTTTTTTGTGTTTACAATGAATGAATACATCATTTTTTTGTTTTGTATGCAGTCACTTCAGTATTTGTTGGTGGCCTTCTCGATAGTGAAGGATTTGAGTGATCGGGCAGATAAGTGCGATGCTCATGCCGAGGCCCAGCTTGCAACCGCTAATAGTCGTGTGAAGACGGCTGGGAGCAAGCTCGCCCATGTCGACATAAAATTCGTCCTGGACTTGGCTCGGTCTTGAAGGGTTCTTTGTCCTCTTCCAGTCTGACTTGAGCCATCGCCTTGGCTTGGACATCTTCGAAGCTTCGGCAGGGATATTTCGTCAATTCCCGACACAACTCGTTGCCCCGGACCTGACCTCATCGGAAGGCTTCGATAGATGTAGAGATGTCACAGTGGGGTGTGTTGACCTTTTCCTTATTGTACCTATAGAGATAAGTACGCAGAGGTTCGTTATGCTTTTGGACAATACGATATAGGTCGCTAGATTGCTTCTTTATTCTTCTACTACTAGCGAATTGAATTTTAAAAGCGTTGACTAATTCTGCGAAGGATGCGATTGATCCTTGTGGTAGATGCATAAACCATGTAAGCGCCGGCCCCGCGATAGAGGTGCCAAAACTTTTACACATAACTGCCTCGTGACTGGTCCTGGAGACGGAAATCGTCATGAGCTTTTGTCTGGATCGCTCGTCCCATCGTAACTGGCCATACTCGAGAGATGGAACTTCTTTGGGATCTCGACCTGTGCGATATCATTGATGAACGGGGATTCTTCAAAGCCGTCCAACGCCTCTTTCTCGATGGGTTGGGGAATGCCCGGGATCTTCGCGAGATGTTCGTCGAGAGACTTCATATGCTCGTTGATAGCCTGTTGGATGAGCGTCTGAATGCTCGGCGTCGTCGTAACCTGTGGATTGGTTACTCGGGTCCTTTTGGAACCGGTCGGGGTGACAAAAGAAACGTTGTTAGTGACAATAGGGTTGACACGAGAGGTTTTAGGAATACCGGTCGCATGGATTTGGTTTCGCTCGTTCGCTGGTGTTACGACTACATCCTCCATGTCCAATCGAGTTCGGATCCCTTCGAGGTCGATTGGTCGCCTACTTCCAGCCGGTGCGGATGCAGCGGATTGCACCTGCGCTTTAAGAAGTTTATTTTCGTTAGTCAAACGATTAATTTTAGCAATAGAAGTATCGCGGATCGATTCGTTAGTCCCATGCTGGTTGGCTAGTTCTTCTTGGAGAGCTGACAGGATTTGTGCCATTTGACGGATCTATTCTTGGGTGGAAACCTCCGTTGTATTGACGACCGTGTCGTCAGCGGTTGTTCCCAAGGTTGGACTTTCTCCGGAGGCGCTGAGAGGAACGTCATTCACCATTTTGGATGGTTCTTGATGAAGTTTCTGAATGCGAATCGGCTAACGGCCCCACGGTGGGCGCCAAATTGTTTTAGGTAAAAAGATATCAAACCTAAATTACCTTCGATGTGGTGCTATTAGTCGAACGAATCAAATTATAACTTCAAATAAATCAGAGAATCCAAATGATGAGACGAAATAGTAATAATAAAACTTAGCTACAAAGGATTGCAGTGGGTCGAACGAGGATGACTAATGTCGAATGGATGCTTCGAACAATCGGACTCTGCCTTGCTTAGAAAGATCGTATTTCGGATTACAATGAGAGCTCAGAATGCTAGTAAGTGGAGTAGTGAAAAGGTGTCATACAATCTGCTTATTGGGGATCTATTTATAATAAGAAACTTAAGTTGAGATTTTGGTGGGAAGTGGCCGTTGGATGATCGGATCGTCCCCATGATCTTCGGAGGTCGTTGCAACAAACATGAAGCGGACGTTGGACGGATTCTTCGAGCAAGTCAGATCAGATCTGATAGCTCCATGACCCTCTTAATGACGGCGAAGGATGAAGAGGGAACAATGGGAGTGCACTCGAAGAGGGCCAGATGCAGGAGAGCAGCACAGGAGCACTTCCGCGACTGCGGCGGACACGGCCGCGACCGCGGAAGCTTGGTCCGCGACCGCAGGACGATGCCGATTTCCGAGATTTTTGACGCGGGCATCCGCGATCGCGGAAGTAGTTCCACGAGCGCGGATTTGCCTCGACCTGTTAATTCCAATCATTTTCTGCGATCGCGGAAGTATTTCCGCGACCGCGGATTTGCCTCGACCTTTTTATTCCAATGATTTTCCGCGATTGCGGACGTAATTCCGCGATCACGGAAACGAGCCTGCGCGCTCATTTGGACGTCATTATTTCCGAAGTTTTCTTGATTACTCTTATTGTGTTTCCTTGAAATTTTCCGCTCGCAAAGCCTAGAAATTTTTTTTCCCACCACCACCACCGTTCGCCACCACCACCATCGTCTGCCACCACCACTCCGTCCGCCACTCCCTCTCCCTCTCACGGCTGAACCCTAATTTTCCTTAGGCTTTGGTTACGTTTCCAACAACCCTAAAATCTATCCTCTTGCAACTCTTGTTTCCTTATTGGCAAATTTGATTTCCTTGTTTCTTGTTGATCAAGTCTTGCTTTATCTTTGGATTAATTGCTAGATTAGTTGTTAGATTTTTTATTCCCTCATAGTTGCTTTGTCTCTTCTTTCTTTTCCTACACTTGCTTGTGTGGTTATTTCTTGCTTGCTTCAACATCATAGCAACACAAAAACAACAAAATAGTATGACCGTATAAATAAAAACAAACATACCATTCTCACCTTCCATCAAACAAAACAAAAAGGTTTGGGAAAACGAAAGCCTCAAAAACAAAAAAAAACATAAGAAAAGGTAGAGAACGCCCCATACAGTCATACTCCATCTTCTCTTCTTTCTGAGAAACTTGATTTGATCTGCTTGCACTTGGACATTTGTGTGTTGTTTGGGACTTGTTTTGCTAGTTCTTGCTTTGTTACCTTCGTTCAAGCCTCTCCCTCCTCACGAGCAACCAAAATTAGTACGCCTAGTGGAAACATTCTTGGTTCACTTTTGAGACAAGGACTTGGCTTGGACTTGTTCTTTTGCTTGGTGCAACTTATTCCTTGTGTTGTATGCTTTGTATAGGTACTATAGACGTTCCTACGACTAGCCACACTCCTTCTACGGGCAACCGTAGCCCTGGACACATGGACTCCGCCTATGAGCACCTTGACTACCTTCATGTAGCAAATGACACACTTCAAGCTTCGAATGAAGAGAAAAACCGCCTCCTGGCCGAGCAGGCTGCCGAGCTTGCGCACCTTCGTCGGGCCATGAGTGACATGATGTTGCCCACAACTGACCCATTGTTGCACCCTACAGCTACCACAAGCCATACACCGGACCGCAAGGGTAAGGGCGTCTTGTCTACTCCGCAAGATCGCCTTCGCTCTCAAATTGAAGGCTACCCTCCTAAGCGTGGCGATTCCCGCATAAGGTACAACCCCACCTTTGTTCCGAAAGATGAGGATTACACTTCGGATCGCTCCCGTCGTCATGTACGCGTCTCCAAGGATCCCCTACCTTATGTCAACACCTACGACCGTCGGGAAAGAGGCCGACAACACACGAGGTATGACGATTCCGAGTCCGAGCTTGATGACAACGTTGACCATGCCGCAGACCACTCCCGGGACAGATTTGATGACGATGAGGCATATGAGTTGGAACGCCATGCGGAGCTGCGTCCCACACGCCATGGTTACCGACTCCACTCACCGGGACGGCGCCGACCGAGCCCCGAGCGCTATGGACCACGTCGCCCCGACATTAAGGTAAAACTCCCAAACATTTTTGGTGAATTTGATCCCCTTAAGTTTCTTGATTGGCAGCAGTCCATGGAGTATGTGTTGAATCATTACCGCTACCCGAAAGAAGAACGGGTTGCAACCGCCGCTTTACACTTCGACGGCGCCGCCAAGGCTTGGTGGCATCATTTATGCGCTGAACGTGTGCATCACCATGAGCACCCAGTCACTTCTTGGCGCCATCTTATGCGGATCATGCAAAAGAAGTATGTCCCCGAGGACTTTACTTCTGAAATGCGCCTCAAGATACAGCTCGCGGCCCAAGGTAACCGTTCTCCCCTTGATTTTTATGTTGAACTTGAAGAATTTTCCCACAAGGCAGGTATCCATCACACCGACGAGGACTTTCGGAGTATGTTCGTTTGTGGCCTGCATGAGCCTATTCGAAAACAACTTCGGGTGCTTAACATTCGAGACCTCCAGAAGTGCACACATACGGCACAAGAGATATGGTCGCAGACTCAAGCGGCTAAGCGAGTGTCTTGGTCTCACTCTAACACAAGGTCTGGCTCTAACCCTATGTCAAGTTCCCCTTCCACTAATGTGCATTTCTCTTCGCAGTCCGCTCACGCGACTATAACGCCGGCGCCGGCCACTCGGCCGAGCAACCCACCGGCACGCATCACCGAGCCACCGCCGCATAGAACACCTCCTTCCGATGATAAGGCAAGGGATAAGGTCTGTCATAAGTGCCGAGGGTGTGGTCACTGATAGGGCGTTGTCGTGACACCTAAACAAAATAATCCTAACAAACCTAAACAAGTAGTAGAGGCAAGCAAGGGTCGAATCCCACAGGGAGGAAGTGATCTTTCTAAGTGTTTATAAACATGCAAAGTAACAAGGGGGTTTTTGGTTATCAAACAAAGTAACAAGGATGCAAGCTTTAGAGGGAAAATAAATATGATGGGTGGAAATATTCCACTAGACAAATATCCACACTGCAAAGGAAACATGTTGATCACTGATAACTATTTTTCCAAGTTCTTTTCACAATCTTATAGTTGTTCTCACCCTGATCTTAAGTACTATCGATTCTCACAGTTGTCGATAGACTTATTACTACGTCAATGGGAAAGTACCTCCGATTCTCACAGTTGTCGGTGTACTTTACCACTAACACAACAATAGCAATGCACACCAGGATATAGGATACATGCAAATAGAAGGTGCTTCCTTACTACTTAACATGCAAATGATTCTCACTCACGATTGCACGCTCGGAACCCCTATACGCAACAATCATGTATGCTACTAGATATGCACTCGGAACCCCTATATGCAAATCCTAGCAATTGATAGATGTCGAAAAACCTAGTTAGCTACGCTAGAAGAATCAACATAAACCAATAGACAATATGCTCAAGAGAATTAAACCAACTTAATAAGATATAGAACAAGGAATAAAAATCTCACAACCAATCCATTGCAATGCTTCAATCGTCTAGCAAAATAAAGGTGTTTAGCTCTCCATGGGTTGAAACCCTAGAGGCAGAATGAAAAATGAACTTCTAAAACTAAATTGTAGATTTTCGATTGTGTGGCAACTAGGTTAACTAAAGGGTTTTTAACCTAATTCTAAAAGGTGTAAAATAATAATAAAATAACAATAATAAAATAACAATAATAAAATAAATACCAAAAATAACAAACGCAATTTGGGGAAATTATTCCCGTAATCTCGCAATTCTCGGCAAGCTTCTCGTCCCAGCATCAGCTCGGCCCAACAAAGCATCAACGGCCCAACTAAGCAGCTTCTCGGCACGGCCCACTCCAAGCAGCGAATTCTCCAAAGCAGCCAACGAATGGCCCTTGTCATGGTGATGTTATGCTTCCCGCTTCACTTTCCGCTGCTTCACGCGGATGAATTCATTTGGGCCTTTCCTCCTTTGGGCCTAATTTCCTTTGGGCCTAATTTCTTCTAAATTCCAGCAGTCACGTGGCTTGTATTTAATTTCGCTGCTTTGCCTCATGTGATGGCCGCGGGGCACCAGCTCCCACCGCGGGGCGGCACTTTTCACCGCGGGGCGGTGACTTTCTCTGAGACCCACCGTCGGGTCGCGGTGGCTCTGGCGCGGGGCAGTAGAAATTCGCCCACTCATTTCTCTTCTGCTCTTCATTACTACCAAGTGTTGGTAGTCTTCTCCAGTTAAACTCCAGCATATCCTCATCCATCTTCATCTTCTCCAAATAAGTTGTAAATCCCTGGATATCTTCAATTCTCTCCACATCTTCTGGATTACATACTTAACCCTAAATCTAGTCATAAACTCCTCTAAATAATGTTAATAATTGCTAGTTAAGGTGTATGAAATGACACCTATCAGTCACATACAGCGGGACTACCCCAACACCAAGCAAGTCCAAGGAGGAGTGTGTTTATATTTCAATAGGACGTGTACCTTTATACGTAGTGTTTGGACAAGTCTTGTAAGGGTGTGTTTGTATTGTTCCTCTACTCCTTGTGTACCGATTGATCGTGTAATGTGTAAGCGCTTTTTATGATAGTATTTTGTGTGTTGATCAACTCGATTATGTCTTAAGGCCCAATGTCGCATTCCTGTCTAAAACATTTGGAAAGAGAGATCAAGAGGTGACCAACGAGCCCAATGGCCCTCCGATGCTTAAGTCAGTAAACGATTGAATAGATATAATTGAACGAGTTTTAACTAAATGCAAAGTATAGGGTTTAGAAGTGATACAACTTTAGATGGTTCGTGTTCCAGCTTTGTGGGATTGGCTGACTATCTTTTGTCTCGAGTCGATATGCTCATTGGTCGATGATCTCCTTAATGAAATATGGTCCTTCCCATTGGGGTCCTAGTTTTCTGTCGGATGCGTCTTTATTATTTTGGAATACTTTCCTCGTTGTTGGATACTTTGTGGACTTTGGGAACTGCTAGAGTCATAACGTGCGCTAGGAGGATGTTGTGGAAGTCGTTAGGGTGTAAGGTCGAACCGAGGTTTGCTAGGGCGTCAGCTTGAGCATTGAAGTTGTGTGGGACTTGCCTTATGGTGAAATTTTGGAATTTTTCTGCATGTTTTTTTTACGACGTCTAGGTAGGCCATCATTTTGTCGTCTTTAGAGGCGTATGAACCTTGTACCTGGTCGACGATTAGAAGAGAGTCGCATACCACATCGATGTTTTAGATTGTGAGGTCATGCGCAAGCGTTCGTCTGAATATGAGTGCCTCGTACTCTGCATCGCTATTGGTCACGTCCCATTCACATGTTATAGCTTGGGCTATTTTGTCCCCTTGGGGCAATTTTAGTACAACCCATGGGCTGACTCCCCTTGCATTCGACGCTCTTTATGTGTGGAGTTGCCACGTGCCCTTGTATTCTTCAGTCGTCAACTGAGTGGCCTCCCTTGCGGCTTCTTGTTCCAATGTTGGACTGAAATCAACCACAAAGTTTGTCAAAGCTTAAGACTTGATTGTTGTTCTTGGTTCGTATTCGATGTCGAAACCACTCAAGTGTATTGCCCATTACTAAGGCTATGACTAATTTTTCAAGTGATGTGTACCTTGTTTCCGCTGGGAGCAAAGAAACGACTTACATAGTATATTGAAGATTACAATTCGTCTTCTTCTCTTGTCAAGACTGCACTTATCGCTGACTCCTACACTACTAGGTATAGTGGTAGTGGGTCATCGTCTTTTGGTTTCGCTAGTAGCAACGAACTCGCGAGGTATGTCTTTAGGTCTTGAAAGGCTTGTTCATGAGCTATCGTCCATTCGAACAACTTGTTCTTTTTCAGTGCCTCATAAAAGAGCTTGCATTGTCTGAGGATTTTGATATGAACCTGTTAAGGGATGCTATTCATCTTGTTAACTTCTGAACGTCTTTGACGCATCTAGGGGATCTCTAGTCGACGATTGCTTTGATATGATATGGGTTGGCCTCTATTCCTCATTGGGTTACCATATATCCTAGGAATTTACCCGAGGACACTCCAAAAGAGCATTTCAGTACTTCAAATGCTTCTTTTAGGTGTTCGATGTGATCTTGGGCTGCTTTTGATTTGACCAGCATATCATCTATGTTACTATGTATACTTCCATAGTGTCCCCAATCTGGTCTTTGAGCATCTTGTTGACTAATCATTGGTACGTTGCCCTTGGGTTTTTTAGTCCAAAAGGCCTCACTTTGTAGCAATACGTACCTTGGATTGTTATATAGGCCGTTTTTTCTTGGTATTTTGGGTCCATTAGGATCTGGTTGTACCCACTAAACGCGTCTATGAATGTGAGCATCTCGTGACTTGCAGTTGCGTCGACCGTTGCGTCGATATGTGGTAAAGGGAAGGAATCCTTGAGACACGCCTTATTTAGATTTATAAAGTCGATGCAGACCCTCTTTTTGCCATTCTTCTTTCGCACTACGACGATGTTTTCTAGCCATTCTGGATACTTGACCTCCCATATTTTACCTGTCTCTAGTAAGTTTTTGACCTTGTCGTCTACGATCCTGTTTTGCTCTAGCGCGAATTTGCTTCTTTTCTGTTTGACTGGAGGAGAAGCTGGATCTACATTTAGCTTGTGAGTAATAATGTCAGGTGAGATTCCTACCATATCCTCATGCGACCATGCAAAGCAGTCAGCGTTGGACCGTAAGAATTTCACCAGGCTAGCACGGGTCGAGTCGTTTAATCTGACCCGACTCTTATCGTCTGGTTCGGCTTAGAAGGCTCCAATACGATCTCATTTAGTTGTTCCATTTATGGTTCGACGTATCGTTTGGTCCCTTCGTCGACCTGTAGTTGGTATGCCGATTGTTGTTTGATTGCCCCTTTCATTGACGTGACATAGCTTTTCTTGGTAGCTCGTTGATCGCCTTTTATTTCATGTACCCCCAATTTGTTGGGAACTTGATAGTTTGATGATAAGTGGATGGTACAACTTTCATGGCGTGTATCCAGGGTCTACCAAGGATCGCATTATAAGGTGACAGGTAGTCGAGCCTATGAACTATACCTGTTGGTTGATACCACCAACATACGTTGTTAACACTATTTCGCCAAGGGTATGTTTGACTTCCCCGTTGAAGCAGACCAGTGGAGTCGAATTTCGGGTTAGATCGTCCTCGCTTAGACCCATATCCTTTAGGGCGTCTAGTGTCAGCAAGTTTGTAATAACCCTCATTTTATCATATGGGTATTAATGTAATTTTCATATATTTTAATTTGATAAAAATAAAAGTTATGAAATTTATTTTATTTCTTTTAGAGGAGTTATTTAAATTTTCATTAACTTGAGTTCAAAAGTTAGTTTAAGATAATTTTGTACAAATTATCAAATGGGCTATAATAGTAAGGGTAGAAATAAATAAATAAGTATAAAAATGATGGTAGTTTTATATTTTAAATATAATAATATAGGTTATAAGAATTATTATGTTTATCCTAGAAGGGATAAATAATAAATACCCTAAGTATGTAATCTCTTTAAGATATGAATGATCTAAATTATGATTAATCTTATGTTAATTATAATTTAAATAGACTTATCAATCTTAACCTAGATTATTTGGGCTAAGATTAACAAAGTGTTAATCAAGATTTACATATGGTTAATTTTATAAAGAGATGTGAATTAAGCTTAATTTTAATCAAAGTGTACACTTTATTTTGGGTTAAATAATATTATAAACTTGGATTATGAAAATAAATAAGTTTGAGTAATTTTTGAATAGTTATTTGAGGGCATTTTTTGCGACAACATAAAAAGTTGGGAAACAATATGGAAATAGGCTGAAAGTTGGGGGTCGATTGTAATTATGGGAAAGGGTCATCTTCTTCCTCTAGCTTCCATGGCCGCACCTCAAGCTCTATTTCCATGGCCAAATTGGCTCGATTTCGAGCATGATTGGCCAAATTGGTTCATGGGAAATTAAGAACACGATCTTGCGTATTAATACCCTCGATCAATTGGGTTTAAAGTGTGCGGAATCGCCGGGACTTTGTCTGAGAATCCGTCGTTCGTGGGTCGTGAATTCAAAATTCGTTCTCATCCGAGTTAATTGAGGGGCGATTCTTGCGGGATTGCATCGAGCACATTCCAAGCTTCACTAACCCTATAAATACGAGCCCATTCGATATGATTTAGCCATCTAATTTCACCAAACCATTCTCGGTCTCGTTCGAAGTCTCGCCCTCTGAAATTCGCCAGATGGAATTTTCGTAATATTTTCCATTTGTATTAATTTCGGGTATTTTATTTAATTAGGTTAATTTAATAATTGATTAGGGTAATTTAATAATTTAAGTGGGTAAAATATATAATTAG
The DNA here is from genome assembly GCA_027886185.1 of Rheum nobile. Lineage (NCBI taxonomy): Eukaryota > Viridiplantae > Streptophyta > Magnoliopsida > Caryophyllales > Polygonaceae > Rheum > Rheum nobile. The sequence continues at coordinate 151,301 of WOAB01000108.1, read as the reverse complement.
GAATATTAATTTATTTACTTTGATCGGGTTATATTTAATTAAGGTTTTAAAATTACCTATTTTAGTTAATGAAGTAATTAAATTCTAAAATATGCACATATAGTTGTAAATAATGCTTATAAATAAGGGTTCAAATAAATTAATTTTGGTTAATTTATTTAATTAGGTTGTTGTTTTACGATTAAAGGAATTAATCATAACACTATCCGAAAATTGATTTATTTGGACTTAAATCAATCCAATTAGAAATCGAGACAAGTATCGTTCAATTTCCGTTATTGAATAAATTATCTTATCAGAATTTTTTTTTGTGAATTGAATACATCTCGGAATCGCTATGGGAAATTGAAATGAATCAAGAATCCAGTTTGTTGGTCTAAAACGACTTCCGTCCGAACGACATTACGCCATTCAATCGATATCTTAATCCGAGGAAAGGGGCGGTTCGCTCTTGCTATTTTATTCCATATTTTCTTAATTGACAATTAATATGTTGTATTAATTATGTTTGGATAAAAATTCTTAATTGTGTTTGGGAACTTGGTGTGATAAAATGTTGTGAAAATAATCCTTAATATTAGGTTGTTTATATGCTAGTTGTGACCCTTATATATATTATTATTATTATTATGGGGTGCTAGATAAACTTTGGTGTGGATTGTTGTGCATTTGGTGTGGATATATAAGCTAGTTAGCACGAGTATTCGTAGGAACGCTATTTACCTTGCGCGGTTTAACTATTTCTTTATAATTGGTATTAATAGGATTATTGTCGTAATACTTTTGGTCATGACCTACTCTTATTTTATATAAGTGGTGGTGCACTTAGCTAGTGACGAAATTTAGGATTCGCCACATGTTATATATCTCATTGTGAGATTGGTGTGGATTGAAAGCTTTAACGTTAATGCAAGTTTTGAACTTAAATAAGATAAGTGCCACGTGACACATAATTAATATACCCTCGGGCGAGAAGTACAATGTGGAACCCGTCAGGTCTCTTGTCTAAAGTAAGTCCCCTTTCCAATCTGGATTTGCATTATACGGTGAGGTTGGTCGAGGACCCTAATAGTCCTAAAATGTGTTAAATATATATAAAGAAAAGAGTAGCTATACAAAAAATCCCAACAAACGGATGTGGGATGCAGAAGACAAAATGGTTGCAAGGCCAGTGACCCTAAAAAGCTGGAGTCAACAAACAAACACATGCAAAATTCACCACAAGCCAAAACTCCCTAGAAAAATATCCAACAAGGGCGCTAGGAAAATACCATCACAACGATCTAAAATTCGAACACAAGAGAAACAACAAAGGAAGAGCAAAATCTGCAACCAACGACCACATAGCAAAATCTTCCAGAAGAATCATCCATTCTCCTCTCCAAGGAAGACCTAACTGAAAAAGGAAGGAGCAAAGTACCAAAGTCGACCCAAAGGATAGTTCACACAAAAGGATATCACACATAGCAGAGTAAAAACCAGACCATGCTAGATCAAAAGATCAAACTTCAGAAGTTGCTCATAAGGGGGAGAGAGAGAGAGAAGGGGGGAGGGGGTGCACCAAAGTAAAGAACTACGTCAGCAAAAGGTGACTGCAAGACATTGTAAAGCAAAGACAACCACCAGAGAGATCGTTAGGGTAAAAGAAAACTCTAGAGATCGTGGACCAACCAAGACAATAAGTGCTCGTGGGATCCTAATTTCTCTAAGCTCAACTTCTTTTACAACTTTAAGTCGAGTCTGAATTTTTCCATGTCACACTTCTTTTTCTCAGCAAAAAAAAAAGCAAGATGGCAGCACAAGAGTGCAAAATCAAAGTCTTACATCAACATGGAGAGAGTTGTGGGATCTGTATTTTTCTAAGCTCAACTTCTTTTCCTACAATCGATGAGTTTGAATTTTTCCAAGTTCTACTTTTACTCTCAAGAAAAATGAAAAAGCCACATAGAATTCTAGAGTCAGCAGGAAACGACCAACTATCAATAAGAAGGTAGTCAAGCAAAACAAAGAAGTCCAGACACTAACGCTAAAAAGAGTTCTGATGATGGTGCAAGAGAAGGGAAGGGGGAGAAAGGGGACAGAATGGAGGCTGAACAATTGTCTGAAGTTAGAAAAAAAGACTAGCAAAAGTTTTAGTCTTTACCTTGACAGAGCACATATACCATTTGGATGCACAATCCAAGAGTCAACAAGGAAAACTCCATCAAAAAACCAAGAGCCTCATCGCAAGGGAAGAAGGTTAAGGTATTGGATTTGAGCGAAGCAAAATCTTGCGAAAGCTGTCATCTTTTGAGTTCTTTGGCTTTTTCAATCTTAACTTGTCCTTACAGAAGGAGATAATAGTGGCAGCCATATGAGAGGAGGAGACTGTCTCATTTCTATAGATCCTGTCATTATAGGCAAGCCAAGAAAAAAAATAAAAGGGCATTAAGACTGAGCAGTTTAGTAAAGAAGATAAGCGAAGACTTACCTGAGGAGTTATCAAAACAAAGAAACCAGTCAAGAAGAGAGTTTTCCCAATGACAAATGAGAGACCATGCAAACACTCTACGAGCAACATCCTTAATAAACGAGCATTCACACCAAATGTGAGAAACACTCTCAAAAGGATGGTTACAGAAAGCACAATCAACTGTAGGAGTGAGGTTCTAATCCTAGAGTTTCTGACGAGTAGAGAGTCGATTCTGAATGGCCACCCATACAATAAGACCCCATTTCCTTGATTGACCATGCTTCCATATGAGGGGCGCCCAAAAGACTTGGCTACCTTGAGAGCGGAGAAGATTGTAAATTTTGGGAGTGTCCAACTTACCATCCGCTCTTACAATTTCAGTCACAACATCCATATTAACAGGGAGATTATGGAGAATCAGAGGCTTCAATACATTTCTGACTCTGATCAGAGCACGCCAGATCCAAGAGTCTGAATGCCTCTTAGGAATTTCCTAGAAATTATCCCTTTTCCCTATATTCTCATGATACCACTGAGTACAAATGTTTACCCTACCAGCCAAAATATCCACACCCAGTTTAAACATGGGAGTTTTGTTCCATGAGAGTGCTTCCTTAATGCCCAACCCTTCTTCCTCAAGAGGACGTGTAATATTCTTCCAAGCTATAGGACACCTACGACCTTCATTTCTACCACTCCAGAGGAATCTACGACATGTCATGTTCATGTGCTTGATAACAGCTGCATGAAACAAATTGGTTTGGATCCAAAAAGTTTGGATAACTCCAAGCACAGCCTTAATGAGCTCAAGTCTTCTTGCAAAAGAAGTTCGCTTACTCGACCCGTGAAGAAGGGCAGAATCAAACTTATGAATAATAGGGGCATATTCTCTGACTTTCATCCTTCTAGAATGAAGAGGGACACCCAGATAGATGATGAGGGGAGAGTCCTTGGAGAAGCCAAGAAGGGAAACAATAGCATCTGAAGTACCCGATTTAACTCTAGAGAGAAAGACCTCACTCTTCTGACATTAACAGCAAGGCCAGATAGGGTTGCAAAGTCATTCAAACATTGCTTGATAATAGCAACAGATGACACATCACCTTTATAGAAGAAGAGGAGGTCATCAGCAAGCATCAGTTGAGCGAGCTTCAATGTTCTGTATTTAGGGTGGTAGTGGAACCCTTGAGTTCTGGCTGCCTTCTCCATCATTCTTGATAACATTTCCATGACAATCACAAATAGGTATGGAGACAGAGGATCACCTTGTCTTAGACCACTTTTTCCCTGGAAAAACCCCTCATTCTCCCTATTGATGAGCAATGAATAAGTGGAAGATGTGACACGTTCCATAATGAGGGAAATAAGCTTACGCGAGAAGCCCAACATAGTCAGAGAGAATTTCATAAAGTCCCATTTGACACAATCAAAGCCTTTATGAAGGTTCACTTTGATAGTGCAACGAGGAGACATCCCTGCATATTCATACTGGGTAATGATCTGTTGTGCCACAATGGAGTTATGTGAGATAGATCGTCCATGAATGAAGGCCCCTTGGTTCAGATTGACAACATCGTGCAGAAGAACACTCTTCACCTTCTTAGCCAAGAGCTTGGAGATGATCTTCATAAATGTATTGCAGCAAGAAATAGGCCTAAGATCAGTGATAAGAGTGGGGTTCGGAACCTTAGGGACAAGGTTAATAAAGGTGAAGTTAATCTATTTTAGGATACGCTCTGAGGTAAAGAACTCAGACATTGCTTGAACAATGCCATTTCCAATAATCATCCAGCTAGACTTAAAGAAAGCACGGTTAAATCCATCTGGCCCTAGGGACTTATTGTTACCAATACTCCAGACAACTGACATAACTTCTTCCTAAGAGGGAGTCCTGGATAATTCAGAAAGAAGAGCCATGTTCACCGCTGGACCACTAATGATGCATTCCTACTAGTGGTGAAGGATCTCTGATCTTGTTTGGGAAGCCGCGCGGGGATTAGAATGAAGGAACGCGATGTTTGGAGGCTGGCGCGTGAGGGAGATCGACTCGAAAGAGATCGAGCACTTGGCCGTAGCGTCGGAAGCGGATGATATCGACTCGAGGGATCGAGTGATTGTCGTAGCATCGACAGTGGAGGGGATAGACTCGAAAGATCGAGTGGTGGCCGTAGCGTCAGCGAGGTGTTTGACGTTCGATCAAAGGGTAGGAGGCAAATGGCTCTCAATACTCAGGCTTTTATTAAAATGAACGTAACCTAATATAGAAGAACGAGTTATCCTTTTATGCTAGGTCGCGGGACTCAGATGGGCCGAATCTCGAATAGTGGGTCGGCCCACGCGATATGCGTGGAGCACACACCCTAAAAGAAATAACAAAACAATAATGTCTCGAGATTACATTCAGTTCAAAAAGAATGCGTTCATTGGATGGTTGAGAGAAGACAGACAGAGAACGCGTTCTCTGGGCTTGGTTGAAGACGCTTCAAAGAGAATGCGGTCTCTTGGGTGCCTTGGCTGGCAATGACGCGAGTAACCAAGGATTGCGTCGCGTTGACGATGGCTTTGGCGTGTGATCTTGTGATTGGTCCCTCTGAGCGAATGCTCATAGCCTCTTCTTCTTCTGTGGCATTCATGGTGGGTAGGGGCGCATCACCCTCCCCCACTGGGCTGTGAAGCGTCCCCGCTTCACCATCATCGAACTCAGGCTCCACATAAGGCTCTAAGTCGGCGACGTTGAAGGTCGCGTGGACACCGTAGTCTGGTGGCAGCGCGATCTCGTATGCGTTGTCTCCAATGGCCTTCACAACTCGGAAAGGGCCAGCTTGGAGTTGCACTTAGCTGGAAAATGGCATTTGCGAAGGTGCACCCACACCAAGTTTCCTGGGGCAAATATAATGCGGCGTCGCCCACGGTTGTGCTGTGTGGCATATTGTTCAGTGCGGCGTTCCAGTTGTGCCCGCGTTCTTTGGTGCAACTCCTAGATCATCGCGGTGCGGTTGGCCACATTGGTGTGCTCAGTATCCTTCAGTGGATGCGGTAGCATGTCCAGCGGTGTCAATGGGTTTCTTCCATAGACCACTTCGAACGGCGTGAGCTTTGTTGCTGAGTGCCTAGACCTGTTGTAAGAAAACTCAACAATGGCAAGTAAGTCCTCCCAACGTTTTGGGTTGGATTTGAGCATGGTCCTAAGCAGGGCTCCTAGGGTTCTAATGGTCACCTCTATTTGACCATCAGTTTGGGGGTGGTAGCTAGTGGAGTACAAAAGTTTGGTTCCCAACTTCCCCCAAAGGGTTCTCCAGAAAAGACCAACAAATTTTGTATCGCGATCACTCACAACAGATCGCAGTACCCCATGTAAACGAACCACGTTCTCAAAGAACAACGCGGCGATCTCACTAGCATTATGTGTGGTCTTACACGCGATAAAATGAGCCATTTTTGAAAATTTGTCTACAACTACAAAGATTGAATCTTTACCCTTTCGAGATAGAGGCAAACCTGTGATGAAGTCCATGGACAAATCTTTCCAAGGGCCTAAGGGAATGGGTAGGGGTGTGTAGAGACCATAGGGCTGGGGGGTGGATTTGGCGCATTGACATGTGACACAACTGATGAAATAGCGCGTCACCTGGGTGGTCATACGCGGCCAAAAGAAATGCTCGCGAAGAGCATCTAAAGTCTTGGTGACCCCAAAATGACTGCGTCCTTCATGTGCTTCTTGGATGAGGAGTTTCCTAATTGGTGAGCTAGGAATGCACAAACGGCCTGCTTTGTAAAGGTAACCCTCATGGAAGAAGTCCTTAATCAATGTGAAGCCAAGAAGTTTAGACTGAAGATGAGTAAGGAGAACATACCTACGAGAAAGGGCATCGGCGACCACATTCTCCTTACCTTTTTTATGCACCACTACGTAAGGAAAGGTTTCCATAAATTCCACCCAACGAGCATGGAGGCGGCTTAGGTGTGCTTGACTCTTCAGATAGCTGATTTCCGCGTGGTCCGAGTGGATTACGAACTCGCGTGGCCACAGGTAGTGCTGCCATGTCTTGAGGACACGAACTAGTGCGTAGAGCTCTTTGTCGTATGTAGGGTAATTCAAAGTGGCCCTAGTGAGCTTCTCGCTCAAGAACGCGATGGGCCTCTTTTCTTGGTGGAGCACTCCACCAATCCCCACATTTGACGCGTCACATTCCACTTCAAAGTGTTTGTTGAAGTCGGGGAGTTGTAGCAGTGGCGCGTTACAGAGGGCCTCTTTCAACTCGTTGAACGCGTTGTTGTGTGTCTCCTTCCAAATCACCACGGCGCCTTTCTTTGTTAGTTCATGTAATGGCGCGGCGATGGAGCTGAAGTCCCGAACAAAACTCATGTAGAAGCCAGCCAAGCCAAGGAAGCTTCTAACCATTGTTGGCGTTGTGGGTGTTGGCCAATCTCTGATGGCCTTCACTTTCTCCTCATCAACGCAGAGTCCCTCCTTGGAGACCATGTAGCCTAGAAAGTTTGTAGTGTCGGAGGCAAATCGACACTTGCCAAGGTTGGCATATAGTTGTTCGCGTTTCAAGCACTCTAACACAAGCCTAAGGTGTTGTACATGAGTCTCAAGACTACGCGAGTAGACCAAAATGTCATCAAAGTAAACTACAACAAATTTCCCCAGAAAGTCCCTTAAAACATGGTTCATGAGCCTCATGAAGGTGCTTGGCGCGTTGGTAAGGCCGAAAGGCCTGACTAGCCATTCATAGAGACCATATTTGGTCTTGAGCGCGGTCTTCCATTCATCACCCTCGTTCATGCGAATCTGGTGATATCCGCTCTTCAAGTAAATCTTGGTAAATAGTGTCTGTACTTGACTGTGATATGATTGATGGTGCAGCAGTCCACACATATTCTCCACGAGCCATCCTTCTTCGGAACTAGGATCACTGGGACCGCGCAAGGGCTTAAGGATTCCCTCACGTAGCCGCGATCCAGGAGTTCTTGGACTTGGCGCTGGAGCTCCTTTGTTTCATCTGGGCCAGCGCGATAAGCAGCTCGATTGGGGAGGGAGGCACCAAGTCAATTTGGTGCTCAATGCCTCGCAAAGGTGGAAGGCCTTGGGGCAGCTCCTCTGGAAATAAAGTGTTGAATTCTTCAAGGAGCTCGGAGATCGCGTTCGGCAGTGTTTCCAGGACGGGGGCCTCTTGGGTGCAAGGGGTGGGCACTAAGAGGAAGCAGGGTGCCTTGCCACTCAAGGGGGCAGTGAGGTCGCTTGGCCGCGCCAGGAGCAACCTGTGTTCACAGGAGCCTTGCAAGGTGTTGGTTTTTGGTGCGGTCTTTGGCCCTTCTTTGGGACGCGTCCGATCACTGGACGCGTTGTTGGTGCTAGCTTCCCTGTTCCCAGGTGAAGAACGCATGCTGCCTGGAGTCTGGTTCTTTGAAGCTTCAATTGCCTTATGTCGATCACGCTCTACCTGGTCTTGTAAAATCTCATATGGCAACATAGGTAAGAGTGTGACACGTTTTCCATGGTAAGTAAACACATAAGTGTTTAAATAGCCATCGTGAAGGACGCGCCTGTCAAATTGCCATGGGCGCCCCAACAAAAGATGTGTCGCGTCCATGGTAATGACATCACATAGGACAGAGTCTGTATATTGACCAATGGAAAATGAAATAAGACATTGATGAGTGACAGTGTTACCAGAACTCGAGGAAATCCATTGCAATCCATATGGTTGTGGGTGAGAACTGGTTGGCAGGTTGAAGTGATTGACCACCTTCTCATTAATGATGTTGCAACAACTGCCTCCATCAATGATGACACTCAAGGTCGTAGTCTTGACCAAGCAACGTGTGTGGAAGAGATTCTCGCGTTGATCCCCAAGGGTGGCTTCCTTGATAGTGAGGAGGCGTCGTGTGACATGGCTCAGAGATGTGCCTTCATGCAACGCTGTGGCTTCACAGGTGTAAGCCTCATCGTCATCTTTGAGCCTTGTTTTGCCATTCCAATGTCTAGGCATATTTGGTTCTTGTAATCCCGGGGCACGTACTTGAGTTTCATCACAAACTTGAGATGGTGCCATTCGGTGAGAGGCACCAAGTTCCTCCTTATGCGATCATCCATGAATCGATGCCACCAAACTCTCACGGCGCCACAGAAGTGGACTGTGGCGGCGGCCACGTAGTCCTCTTCTGGGACTTGGCAATAGATCAACGTGTACTCTGTGGCCTTCAACCATTCAAGAAAAACTACAGGATTGTATTCACCAAAAAAGAATTCAACTTTTACCTTTATGTCATGGCGATTGAGCCTGGGAGCATTGGCTTGAGGCCTTTGTTACAAATGCGGTATGATAATTGATGGGGGGTCATGTTGCAATATCATTGACCAAGAAGTAGTGTCTAGGTTCAACCTAAGCACTACTCCTCACCCACAACCCTACACACTTGATCCCTCCGAGGCTATAAGCACTTTTTTAGCCACAAAACAGTCCCCATGGGCTGCAACAACATGCATCTCCTCCTCCTCGGCCTCCTCATTCTCAACAACCTCTACTTCATACTCATACTCATCCTCGAATTCGTACTCTCCTTGAGTATTATATAGAACTTGCCTTTTTGAGGGGCAATCCCGGGCATAGGGCCCTCTTCCTAGACACTTATAACACTTGATGTCCCTTGTTCGGTCCTCACCCTCCTTTCGTTGGGGTTGGACTTTACTAGGGAATTCTCGTCTAGGGTGACTAGGATTGTCACCCCTAGTCGGTTCCAAGCGTCTAGGTGCAGGTAATGCTCCTTTGCGACTTTGCCAAGGGCGTGAGCTATTCCCTTGGGGGCGTCTAGAAGATAATGCTTTATACATACGATTAGTATAATGAAGCACTTCTTCCATAGGCGTCCCACGAGGAAAATGTTGCTTACTCACGACCGCTTTGAGTTCACTATTGAGATGGTTAATGAACTTAGAAATAAGATACCCTTCGGGAACTCTATGTCCGGACCTAAAGACCAAGGTCTTTAGCTCCATGTAGAACTCATCCAGGGTTTTATTCCCTTGTTCAAGTTGTTCCAATCTCTCATGAACCCTCTCGGCATAGTCATCCGGAACAAACCTATCTCTAAGAGCCCGTTTGAGCTCTTGCCATGTGGTCACTTGGGGGTGTCCATGGAACTCTCGTTCCTCTTTGTCCCCAAGCCACCATTGATAGGCAAATCCCTCAAACTTGATTGTAGCTATAGCTACTCGTTGAGCTTTCGAGTAGTTATAATACTGGAATATTTGATCGGTCTTTTGTTCCCAATCAAGATATACCTCAGGCTCACAATTTAAACCAAAGCATTGTACCTCCAATTTTACTCCATGTGGTCGAGGTTGCTCCAAATTGGCCGGGTATTGGTTGCCATTGCTGCCAGTGTCGCGTGGTTCATAGGGCATGTAGCCGCCCTGTCCTTGTCCTTGGGACGCTCCGCCTCGGCTTGGCGCACTCCTTAGGGGATGGAGCAAGGGTCCTTGAGACCTAGGGATATCATTGGGCTGCATTCTCGATTGCTCTCCAAGCCTTAATCCGGAATCTGCATGGTTAGATCTAAAAGGCATAGTAGTAGGAGCAAAAGGCAATGAAAAATTAGAAGAAGAATATTCTTCCCTTGTAGTGCTCATGTGATGTGCATGCCCTTGGAAGCCCTCGGTCAAGGCATGATTGGTCACTCCCGGAGTTGGCAACGACCAATGAGTCATGGGCACCGAGAGTTGATCACCCGGCGGCGCAAGGCCTAGCACGGAGGAGGTGCCGGCACTTGCTTGCGGCAAAGACCCTCCTTGGCCTTGGACGGAGGAGACGCCCGGCGTGGTCCTCCATTTCTCCTCCATGGCGCGCATGAATGCAGCGTGTTCCTCTCTCATGGCGCTCAAGTGTTGTCGGGCGTGCTCGTCGGATTCCTCTTGAGAAGCTTGAATGGCTTTGAGGAGTGTCTCCATAGTGATTGCCGAGACCTCCTTAGGGTCCTCATTAGCGGCTTGCTTGTCTTTGGGATTCACCATCTCCAACCTTCACAAAACAAGAACACGACAGCCAACAAAATCCAAAGAAACTCCAACAAAGGTACGTAACAAGTAAGATTGCCAAATTTGCCAAATTTAAATTAGGACTCGGAATCCAACAAGTTCTTGGGTTAGGGTGGCTCCTATATGCAAAAGACTCACAAAATTGAAAATAAAGTGCACCACAATCCTTGTCAAAGCTTAAGTTAATTCACAACTCAAGAAATACTTGTAAGTACTTGTCTCCTATTACCACTTACTAATGTTAGCTCGAGCAAAAGGAATTACAACTTCACTTAAAAATGCTTCACAAAGAAAGTGTACGTCTTCTTCTTCTTCTTCTTTTTTTGACTTGTCTTGGCTTGCTCTTTTGTACAATATCAAGCCGAGTTTTTCTAAGATTCTTCTCTTTTTTTTTGACGAAGGAAATGCAGAAAACTTAACAAGAAATAGGCAAGGCAACTCGAGTAACAAAGCGTATGCACTTCGGATTCGTTCCTCCACAAGAAGGCTCGGTTTGGTAATTAACGTAGGCAACTCAACTCGGATTGTATATGTGCCAAATAAGGAAAGCAAATGACTCAAGATCCTATACTAAATGCACGACTAAATGGGCTTTAAGAGGGTTGAAGGTTACACTTTTCAAATTCAAACAAGTATTAAATGCATTCAAATCACACAATATTTCCTAATTTGAAGGTTGTAGATCTTCAACTCCTAAAACGTCCACTTCCTATCAGTCCAACTGACTCCTAGATCTATTCTAGATGCACGACACCAACAGCAAACAAAAAAAAATCAAGAACAAAGCAAAAACACTTTTCGGAAGCAAGACTCACAACTACAAACACAAAGGCACGAAAACAAAGAACTTGGAGGACTTTCGGCCCTTGAATTTAAATGAGGAATTTGAGCAAAACTTACGTGCTCTGATACCAAATGTTAAGATCAAAGGATCGTGAAGCCACGGTGCAAGCTTTGCTCGTCGATGGAGGTGGAATCGCCAATTAGGGTTTTCGGATGGACGACGGCGTGACGGAGGCTCGTAGGTGGGATGACGGAGAAGTTGTGGGGGATAGTAGGCACACACGGTCTTCTTATAGAGGGAAGAAGATATGCTTGCAGAAGTGAAAGGGGAGAAGAAGTGTGAGAGATGTACTCACTCGGCACACTTAGAGTTTTTGGACGTAAGAGATTAGAGAGAAAGCAAGAGAGATTTGGCAAAGCAATTTTGTGTATTCTTATGTGCGCTTTTCAGCTCTCAAAGAGCCTATATATAGGCTTACAAAAAAGGCAAGAATGTCTAAGAGAAATGTCAAAAGCCATGCATAAAACTAAACCCTAAATTGACTACCGAAATGTCCAATTTAGGTAACTTATTAACTGCAAATGTCAAATTCATCAAGCACATTAAAGATCCTCTCGGCCAAGGCTTGGGCCCATGATGGTGGGCTAAATGAGCCAGCCCAAGGTGGTTGGAGCGCCGATCAAAGTGGTCCAGGTGGCTCGGCGTCCTTCTTTGAAGTTTACTTGCCGCTAGCGTCGTGCTCGCCGACGCCTTGTTGTAGGCAAAGCACCAGGGCAGGCCCGACGTGGCTTAGGGTGGCTTGGCATGCCAGACCCTTGTGGAGATCTTGGAGAAGTTCCCTAGCTCTAGACCTTGTGATGGCGCCGGGAATTGCCTTGTCATCTTGAGTATTGGCCTTGGAGACACTTGTGCCCGGTGCGGCCGGCGCCTTGGCCTTGTCTTGGCAAATGCCTTGCTTTGGCTTGGCTTTGGCTCTCCCATACATGTCTTGGCCATCTCCAACTCCAAGTGTGTCCACCATATGCTCCGTGCTTTGATCCAGCTCCGGGTCCTCCATAGTGCCCATGGAGAGCTCCTCGGCGTCCACGTCCTCGGCGGCGCCTTGGTTGTCCTCGGTGTCTTGGCCTTGATATGGCAGGGTCACATCATGTTGGGTGAGTTGTTGTTGTTGTGGGGGATGATTGTTGCCATCTCCTTGAATATTCCCACCAGTGGGTGCCATAAGGCTACCTATAACAATATGTCCATCCATCGCAAGTAAAAATGCACAAAAGACAATATAAAACCAATGAACAAGTAAGCACTCAGCAAGTGTTCACGTAGGATAGTGCGTTCTTTTGGCCTTGAGGGCGGCTAGTAGGCAAGCAAAGCAAGTGTGATATGCAAGCACAAAAGCAATGAAACCAAATAAAAGAAGTCTTAACCTCTTGCGTAAAGAACGCATACACACAAGACACACTTACACGCGTGACACTAGAAGGTGGAGAGGTGAAGAAGATGAGCCTAGGCGCTGAGCACGGTTTGGGTAAACCGATTTTTTTTACCGAACCGGACCTAAAAAACCGAAACCGAAATAGTTCGGTTCGGTTTTTGGTTTATGTATTTTGGGGTTTCGGTTTTCGTTTCGGTTCGATTCGGTTAAACCGAAAAAATAATAATAAGTGGGCTGCCTTGAAGATGTTGGGCTGGTTTAGGTAAAAACAAAAGGCCCATATGACTTGACGTAACTTTGGAAGTTTGGAAATTGGAACCGTGCTCACTGGCGTCACTGCTCAGCAGTCAGTCGGCCCTACCTGTTGAATCTTCCGAGTAACCGAGACACCGAGTTCCGCACGCCTCCAACTCTCCAAGGCTCCAAGCTCCCAGTCCCATGCGTCGGTGCGTCGGTCCCAGTCCCCTGCTTGACGACGCCGCCCTGCGACCTACGTCCGCCGTCCCCTGCCCAGACTTCGTCGGTGGTGGACTGCTTCCAGTCCCAGACCTCTTCTTCTTCTTCCAGTCCCAAGCTTCGTGCTCACTGCTTCCAGTCCCAGACCTCAGTTGTTGCTGCTTGACGCCGCCGGTGGTGGACTGCGTCGGTGCGTCCCCGGTCCCCTACGGCCATGCCCCTCAGTCTTTTCGGTATATGTCTGTAGGTCACGAGAGAGGTTTTTCTTATCTGTATTCGAAGTTTTAATCAGTCCTTTTACCGAATTTCCCACTTTTCAGTTTTCAGTTTTCCATTTGTAGTAACCTCTTCCTTTTTCTCCCATTAATCATCTCCATTGTAGTTTTCATCTTCTTCTTCTCGGTGAGATCAAGCAGAAGTACTAGAGATCGAGATTCGAGATTGAGAGGAAGAAGAAGACAAAGAAATGGCAAGGGGAAAAATACAGATAAGGAGGATAGAAAATAGAACGAACAGGCAAGTGACTTACTCAAAGAGAAGGAATGGATTGTTCAAGAAGGCAAAGGAACTCACCGTTCTTTGCGATGCCAAGGTCTCCGTTATCATGATATCCAACACGAACAAGCTTCATGGATTGTGCACCCAAAAATTTGGTTTTTCGGTTTTTTAGCCGAACCGAACCGGGTTTGGGCCGAACCGATCCAATATAATTCGGTTCGGTTTTCGGTTCAGGTTTTTGGGAGTTTCGGTTTTTGGTTTTTTCGGTTCGGTTCGGTTCCGGACCTATGCTCACCCCTAAGCCTAGCCGTTGAGGGGAGAAGGTTGCCTTATTTTGGCTTTACTTCTCTTGTTTCTGAAAGTCGCATTTTTTTTTTATATGCGACTTGTTTTTTTTTTTTGAATTTGAAATTCAAATCCGAGATCTTAGTCTTAATAGAAGATCGGATAAGAATTAAATAAAATAAAATAAAAATAAACGGCTAAGTAACTTAAGGAAAGAAATCGCTAGATTTACGCAATAGGAGAGAGAAAGTGTAATGCAGATTTATGATGGTCACACAAGAAAATATGGCAAGATATGAATGTGAGATTCACGCGATCAAATAAGGCAATTTTTGAATTAATTACGCAGATTTCATGCAAACAAATCACACAATTTTCTCTAGGTGATCAAACAATTATGGGCCAAGAGATTCTCTTGTAGACACCGATGGGACAAGCAGGTGTATGAGAGAGAAAAAAATTCAGTGATTATGGCGGAAACAAGGATGATGGGTGAGTAAAAAATCGAGTGGTGGCCGAAGCGTCGGCGGCGGAGGGGATAGACTCGAAATATCGAGTGGTGGCCGAAGCGTCGGCGGCGGAGTGAAAGAGATGAGAAGTCAGAGAGGTGTTTGACGTTCGATCAAAGGGGAGGAGGCAAATAGCTCTCAATACTCAGGCTTTGATTAAAATGAACGTAACCTAATACAGAAGAACGAGTTGTCCTTTTATGCTAGGTCACGAGACTCGGATGGGCCGAATCTCGAATAGTGGGCTGGCCCACGCAACATGCGTGGAGCACACGCCCCAAAAGAAATAACAAAACAATAATGTCTCGAGATTACATTCAGTTCAAAAAGAACGCATTCTCTGGGCTTGGTTGAAGACGCTTCAAAGAGAACGCGGTCTCTTGGGTGACTTGGCTGGAGACGACGCGAGTAACCAAGGATTGCGTCGCATTGACGATGGCTTTGGCGCATGATCTTGTGATTGGTCCCTCTGAGTGAATGCTCATAACCTCTTCTTCCTCTGTGGCATTCATGGTGGGCAGGGGCGCATCAACTAAGCTGAGGGAAAGTCTGAGTTGGGGGAGGAGAAGTACCAAGCATCCTCGAGAAAAACTAAAAATCATGACCAACAATATCATCCTTGGATTGCAACTGGTTGCCAGTATCATCAAGGAGGAAAAGAATACGACTGTTGGATCTTCTATAATTCATTTGCTTAAAGAAAATACTTGAGGTCTCCTCTCCAAGTTTCAGCCAATCCATTTTAGCTTTTTGAGCAGTAAAGGACGTAAAGTGAGAGATCTTCTCTCGAAGAGAGTCATGTTCTTGATCAACAGCCTGCTGAAGAAGAGGGTTAAAAACTCAGATTGAAGGAGCCCATTCAGATCACCTAGATTCTTCAGTCCCTTCTCAATATCCAAATGTAAACTCTTAAACTTCTCTATGTCGAACTGCTTGAGGGCAATGTTAAGCATTTTAAGCTTCTTAACAACCTTAAACTATGTCGTACTAGGAAAATGGACACTCCAAACTTTATGAACAAGGCCAAGGAAATCAGGATCATCACTCCATAAGTTTTTGAATCTAAAAGGGATCCTTCTACGTCTGTTAGATCCAAAAACTAGTGTAACCATAGACGAATGATCCGAAAGCTCAGGGGGACCAAAGAAAGCATGAGAAAGAGGATAAGCATGTCTCCATTGATCATCATTCATTCCAATTTACAAGCAACCCTATTAACACAATTCTATAGTTACTCCAAGTAAAGTAGTCGCCACTGTATTCAAGGTCATTGACATCATAATCAAAATCAAACGACTGAAGCTCATCAATGTTATAAGTGGCATTAACATGAGAGGATAACATCTCAGCAGCAAACATCAAGCAGTTGAAGTCTCCGGAAATGATCCTAGGGGAATCAATAATAGTGTCTTGGAGCTTCAGATAATCCCACAACGATTTTCTACCAGCTTTGTTACAAAAAGAATACACAAAACTAGCAAATAAAGGTGTTTCCCCAGACTAAGGGGAAACCTTGTAGTGAATAACTTAGGGAAGGGCAATGAGAACCTGCACCTTAACCATAAATGGGTCCCAGAGAAGCAAAATACGACATCTATCCTCAGTAGAACAATTAGAGATAAATCTTCAATTCATCATAAGACGTGAGACAACAGAGGACTCATCATCTGAGGCAACACGGGTCTCCAGAGCAGCAAACATACAACATTTATGACTAGAACAAAAGTCTCCTATCATCTTGAATTTATCAGGGTCACTAAGCCCCCTTATACTCCAACAGCCCATGGAGAAACTATCCATATATAAAATCTTCAACTGATTCTACGTCAGTGTCAAGGACAAAGAAAGAATTACGTTCAGCGACATCCAAATGAATCAGCTCAGCTATCGTACCAGATTTAGACCCCTTAGAAGGGGAGTTCGTCTTTCTACCACCTGCACTTTTCCAGTTATCAGGATGAAGGACCTTGGTGGACATTTCAGAATTAATACTTGAGCTTCTCTTGGAGTAGGAGGAAGGAACGAGAGCACTAGAACAATGTTGGCCCACAGAGAGCTCAGGAAAAAGAATATCAGACGAAGCAAGGGTAGGAGGATAGTTTTCGGAGGATCCTCTAGACTAGTTCTCTTCAGAGCATTGGAGGTATCAAACCCTGAACAACCACTAGAACAAACGTTAGGGCTAGAGGAATGGACAGAGAGAATAGAAGTACCTTGGGCCAGAATAGCTGCAAGGGTAACAATACAGGAAGTAGAGAGAGAGAACAATCCGTTGAACTGAGGGCGCAAAGAGTAGGAGCGCAAACACCTTCCCTCGATGGGATCGAAGTGCCTTTCAAAGGGGCTTCAGGCGATTCTTTAGCAGATGAATGCAAATGGATAAAGCCACTTTTCCTAGCCCAAAATCGTCTAGCAATATGAGGCAAACGCGAAGAAGATTTGGGGCAAAATTTGACTGTATGCCCAAAACTAGAGTAGGATGAACATGCCTAAGAGAGACCTTCATACACTATCTCTTGCAATTTCTCAGAGCCGTGTGGCCAGACAATAGTAGTATGTTTCATCTTAGACTCCTCCACAGTGACTTCAACAAACATATGAGCATAAGAGATACGTCCAGCAGAGCTCGTCAGCTTATCTAGACAAATAGGTTTACCAATGGAACTACCTATGAGGCCCAAAGTGAAATCATCAAATAAAGTGGGATCAAGGTCCGGCAAAGTAATCCACATAGATACAACTTGGAAAGAGCACCAATCGATAGACATTCTGGGGGACTAGTTCTTAAGAACTAGAGGGTGCAACCCTCCCAACATCCAAGGTCCAGAAGCAATCACCCATTTCAGATCTTCCTCAGAATGAAATTTGAAGATAAGAGTATTGTTAAGTCTTAAGATGAAGAGTCAGAACATCTATCTTCCAATATTGACGCATAAACCCCCATCATATAGCTAAAGGAGGGCTGGGGTCCAAGGACAACTCCAATTAGGGTATATTGCCATCTAGCTAAACCCTTAGCAATATGAGACTGTTGTAATACAACTCTACCTTTCTGCATATCTAGATGGAATGCTATTTTCTAGCATTCAAAATATCAAGGTTACCACTAAGGACTTGTCAAAAGACTTACCCTTATCCTTATCCACAAAAGGTATAGAGCCATGCACCAAGCTATTCTTACTCACAGAAGGAAGCGAAGGAAAGTGTTGATCATAAAGCTTGTCAGGAACAACCGTCAAAGATTCCTTACCCAAATTGTTTCACATAATACCAACTCTAGAGGGTCGCTTAATCAGGGGCATTAGATGACAATTTCTAGCAGATTCTAGCAAAGCAAGAGAATGAAGAGACCCAAGAACAACTTCTAGAGGAACACCTCGGGAAGTCAACTTATTAAGGATATTGTCCAAAGGATGAGCAACTACTTCACCACTATCAGGATTCAAGCTCTCCTCAGAGGGAGAGGCTAAAGGTTCACAACGAGCAACAGGCAGAGCAACAAATTGGGTAGCATAAGCACATGTTTCAATAAAATCCGAACTAAACCTAGACCTATTAGCAACAGTAGGTAAAGGAACATTACACTCTTCAGAAATAGAAGATAAAACTGAGTTTCTAGCTGCACCCATGGAACTAGAAGCACTATCCTCACCAACGGTTGGGACACAAGACACAATACTGGGAATACCACAAGCTTGGAACGAATTAGGCTGAGACGGTGCCAAGAAATCATGACCCTGCTCACTAGAGGGGAAATCTATGCCAGCTGGCGTGTTATGCAGAGAGAGCGGAGGAGAATCACCGATTACAGAGGACACAACAATTCTAGCTAAAGCACCACTAATTCCAACAGAAGCAGCATCAATAATAGGGGACACAACAAACGACGAAGGACTCAAAACAGTAGATCCAGGAGCTGGAGAAGTGCCATCCTCAATGCCACCTGATACAAGTGCAACGTCATTACCTCCAGCAGCCCCTTCAATGGAACAGTGGAGCAACTCGAAGGAACTCTTACCGTCGACACCGGGAGAAGTCGAGACCAATGAAGGGGGAAACACCTCCGAAAAACCTGAGGCACCACTAGGGGGAAGAGGATGGACCACCGCATGAGATACACCTGATCTGGCACGTTGAAGGTTCTCAATGGAGAGAGCAAAGACGAGCTCCGAAGGGGAGGCGGCCGCGGCGGACAGTGGAGGATGGGGACAAGGAGACAGATAGAGAGAGGTTGGAGGAACCAACAGTGGGATGTCGGTGGCGCGGAGGACGACCACGAGCCATGGTAAACTCGGGGGAGCTCGACAGGGAACTCGAAAACCAGATTTGAGTCGGGGTTCGGCTGGACGGACCAGATCTAGGACTTGAGCTAGGGCCAAAACCAGATCTGAGAGCTCGAAATGAATAGGAAACACAAGGAGAATTAGGGAGAGACGAAGAGAGAGGAGATGGGAGAAAAGAGGAACCCAGATCTGAATTACAGATCTGTCACCATGAGGAAAACGGAAGGCGAAGGGGACAAGAGGAGGCAATAAAGAGGGCTAAGACACCATAGGAGGCCAAAGGGGAAACGAAAAAGAGGAGAAAGCGGAGGGGGGGGGGGGAAGAAGGACGTCGGAGCTGGCCGGAGCTACGCCGAAAATCTCCAAGGAAAAAGATAGCATTGTTTTTCTAGTTTTTTTTAAGTTAAACATGAAATATATTGTAAGGACCTTAATAGTCAATTAGGCGTTCAAAACATTGTGTGATAATATTGGCAAACAAACTCATTAATTGTCCATAAGACTCACTTCCGTTGGAGTCTTTTCTTGAAGCATTCTTTTTCTATCGTTTCAGTGAGAGTATCAGAGTTACGTATCACCTATCGACTATTATTCGAGAGACAATGATAGTAACTAGATACAATCACAAGAACCACTATGTTTGAGCCCTTGCGTAGTCTTTCATTAGACTGACCTACCTTTCCTTTTCCTTGCAAGGTTGGTTGGTGTCATCCGTCCTATACGGCACATCAGTGGTTGGTCTCAGACGCCTTGAAGTAACAAATCGAAGATAAAGGCTTGCACTTGAAGATCTAAAGTGATATTATTTTTAAGGTTGTCTAGTGTTAATTTAGTTTTCTTAAATAAATTTAATACTTAAATAGATTAGTCATGTATTTATGGTTTTTTTTAAAGTTTTCCGCCGTAATTTCACTTTGTTTGTAATACCGTCCTTCTCATTTTACGAGAGGAATTTTAATAAAAGAGTTGGGTATTTATTATAAAAGTCTCCCGCTACTCTCTTATTCTTTAATGTTTATTTATTTATTTAAGCATAATTGTTCTTATTAAAGCCTAGGGTGACTTTGGACTTTACAACATGAGGTCACTGGCGTGTAGCATTATCGACATAAGTCGAGGGTGTTCTAATTATGGTATCAGATTAATGGTCTTAAGATTCTTGGCCTATTGTTATGTTTGAGAATTTTCAAAATTATTTTCAAAGCTATTTTTAAAAAGTATTTTCAAATTATTTTATAAAGGAATTTCAATAGTTTAAATTGTTAGTGTTAAAGTTATGGTTTGTAAAATGGCTTAAAGTTTAGAAATAATAAAATTATTGGTTTAGTTATAAAGATACTTATATTCGTTATAATATTTGCTTTATACAATAATAGTACTTTAAAGGGTAATTTTATATTCATTTAATTATTTCAAAGTGTAGTTTTGAATAATGTAGTGAATTTTAAAAGGATAATGTTGGTAGTTTGGTTATAAAGGAATTAACTTTATAAATAATTTGTGAAATAAAACAAAAAAAAGGTGTGAATAGTTGATTTAAAGTGTGAATTAAAAGATTTGAAAGTGTGTTTCAAACTTCTTCAATCGTCTATTTTGTTACGTAATTTTGTTACGTAAATAATTTGTCGCCCTTGATTTCTTTGGCGTATCTCTTAGCCGCCGAGAATGTGTTTCCACACAGGTCCGACCCTCCTAAAATGGTATTAATAATTTCTATATGTATTGGAGATGAAGGTCGATCGGTTGTTACCTAGTTCCTTCTTTCCATGGTGGCTTTTACCTTGTCAGAGATTATGTCGCGCAAGGGTCCTTGTGCGAGGAGCCTTGCAACCTCCTTGCGTAGCGTGATGCACTCGTCCATCGTGTGACCCTGATCTTTGTGGAACTCGCACCATCTGCTCATGTCTTTCTTGGAGTCCAGCTTGTCGCACTTTCGGGGCCATCTTATGTCTTTTCCATATCTATCGAAACTCTTGACGAATTCTGACACGAAAATGTTGAAGTTATAGGAGTGGACCTTTGGAGGTAGAGTCGGGTTGTTCTTCCAGTCATGGTTCCTATCATAAGAGTTGTTTACCTGGCCTTGGTCGTTTCGTCCCTTGGGATATGATTGGTGTCGTTTGTCGCGTCGATGATCCGAGGATGACCTTCGGTCGACTCGATCTGGGCTCTTTTCTACTTTTGTAGGTTCTTCTTCTTCCTCTATCCTGACATGAGCCATGGTTTTTTCCAATACATCTTCGAAGCTTCGTCAAGGGTATTTAGTCAACTCGTGATAAAGTTTGTTGCCTCTGATTAGTCCCCGGAAGAATGCTTCAATAGATGTTGGAACGTCGCAATGCGGGATCACAACCTTCTCTTTGTTGTACATGTTAAGATAACCCCTTAAGGGTTCGCCATACCTTTGTACGATGCTGTATAGGTCGCTCGACTGCTTTTCTAATCTCCTTCTGCTGGGGAATTAGATTTTGAATGAATGACCATATCAGCGAACGACGTGATCGAACCCTGAGGAAAATGCATGAGCCATGTTAGTGCGGGTCCCGCGAGGGTCTTGCCAAAGCTCTTTCACATGACCGCTTCACAGTTCTCTCTTGGAATAGAGATAGTCATTATTTTTTGTTTGTATATAGAGATATGGTCATCGGTGTCCCCAGTTCCATTGTAGTTGGGCATGTTGGGGATGTTGAACTTCTTCGGGATTTCAATGTGTGAAATTTCCTCTACGGAGGGCGAGTCCTCGTATCCATCGACCGCTTCCTTTTCGATCGGTTGTAAGACTCCTGTAATCTTGGCAATGCGATCGTCCAGAGTTGTAATGTGCTCGTCGACGGCCTGTTGTATGAGGGCTTGGAGATTCATTGGTGCGACGACCTATGGAGGGACTACTCGAGTCTTGATGGACTCGGTTGTAGTAATAGGAATGTTAGTTATAATCGTATTAATATAGGGAGTTTGAAACATACCACTTGGGTGAGTGATGCTTTACGTTAATGGCGCTATGGGCGTTGTGATCGCTCCGTTCATGTTATGGCGCAGTTGGAGGCCCTCGGTATTGACTATGCGCCTCGATCCTCCAGGGGCCGATATGGAAGAATATACCTGAGATTCCAAGAGCTCAATTTCACGAGTTAGTCACATGATCTCGGCTTCAGATTGGGCGCTTAGGGTTTCGGTCCTCAGGTGTTGTTGGGTTAGTTCCTCTTGAAGGGTGTTGTAACACCCCGTGATTTGTGATCCCTTATAAGGATTAAAAGTGCTACCCATGTCAACAAGAGCTCTTCTTTTTCAGGGTTCAAGTGAGGACAAAGAACTCTGAAGTTAAGCATGCCAGGACGAGAGTAGTACCATTTTGGGTGACTTCCTAGGATGTCCCCGGGTTAGCATGGGTTGGCGCTTCTAAGGCCTCGGGTCTTATAGATGGTATCAGAGCCGACTCTGGGTTACGAGTGGACTTGGTCTGGTGGACGGTCGCTCGACCCAAAGGGCGGTTTTTGGGCCTTGACGAGGTCGTCAAGGGTTTAAGTGGAAGTAATTGTAACACCTCGTGTTTGTGATCCCTTATAAGGATTAAAAGTGCTACCCATGTCAACAAGAGGTCTCCCTTTTCAGGGTTCAATTGAGGACAAATAATTCTAAAGTTAAGGGGGCCAGGGTGAGAGTAGTACCAGGATGGGTGACCTCTTGGGAAGTCCCCGGGTTGGCATGGGCTGACGCTTCTAAGGCCTCGGGTCTTACAAGCGCTCATGTTTTTCGCTAGCTCTTGGATTTGGTTGACTAGGATAGGAGGGTTGGCGACTAGATCCTCGGTTTGGTTGGCGACGTGTGTTTTGGTTTGGTTTCCGACCAGGGCATCGGTTTGGGTTTGGTTGTCGACAATGGTCACAGGGGTTCCAGAATTAGTCATGGTGATATGGAAAGGATGATTGAATCAGTAGTTGGCTAGATGCCCCACGATGGGTGCCAACTTGTTTTGGGGCAAAAAGATCGAATCAACCTAACTTGCCTTAGATGGGATAACTGGACAACAAAGTGATCGAAATAATCCAAATCGACTAATAAAGAAACAAATGAAACTGAAAAAATACGAGAACGAGCTTATCTCCTTTGAACAAGAAGACTAGTGAATCGAATAATCTTGCTATTGGTCGTCTACATATTCGAACAAAAAGCTTGATGAAGAAAATCTTCGTGCTTTGATTAATACCAAGGAGATTATAATATTGCTCTAATTTGCATACGATTAGTCAACAAGATGTTCAAAGATCAGATTGGGGACACCATGGAGGTATACATAGACGATATGATGCTCAAGTTAAAACAAGACTAGGATCACATCGAATACCTGGAAGAAGCATTTGAAGTATTAAAAGGGTACAACATGAAATTAAACCTTACTAAATGCTCTTTTGGAGTGTCCTTAGGCAAATTCCTAGGATACATGGTAACCCAAAGAGGAATAGAAGCCAACCCAGACCAAATCAAAGCAATCGTCGACTTGAGATCCCCTAGATGCATCAAAGACGTTCAGAAGCTAACAGGACGGATAGCAGCGCTCAACTGGTTCATATCAAAATCCATAGACAAGTGCAAGCTCTTCTATGAGGCTTTGAAGAAGAACAAGATATTTGAATGGACGACAGCACACGAGCGAGCCTTCTAAGACCTGAAGATGTACCTAGCGTGATGTGACCAAGTCTCATCAAGATAGCCAAGATGATCATGGTGACTTGAATGATGGCCTCAAGTGTTCAAGATGAGCCTAGTGAAGCTTTAGACACCAATCCAAGCCAAGACCAAGATGATGAGCTTAAACCTGGATCTATCACAAGGGCCCGAGCCAAGCAACTTCTAATGGAGCTAAAGAAGGGACTCACGAGCCTTGGAGCTCCATTCCATGTGTCCCTTGAGTCGATCAACCTCATCATGGCGCGTCCGGGCACGTGAACCATGTTGCTTTTATCTAATTGCATTTCGTGACATTTTGAAACTTAGTTTAAGTGTTAATTCTTGAGTTTTTTAAGTTTATGCTTATGTTAGGCTTAATGGGTAAAGTTGGGCCATAACTTTGTTTTCGCCTCTATAAGGCTTTCTTGATCATTGTGGAAAGACACGTTCAATTACATTCCAGATTTCAGAAATACAGTTTTTCCCTCTTTTTGGCTGAGAAAGAAAGCTCTCTTCCTCTTCTTGCTCGTGTGTTGCATCGAGTGATTTGATAACAGGTTTTTGTCATTCTAAAAACTGCTATGCAAAATATCCAAACAAACCCTAAACCGTAGTCCTAGGTAAGTAAAGGTCGAATCCACAGGGAGGCGAATTCTATCTTAATATGCAATTTGTATGTCAATCAAAAGTAACCAAAGGGGGGATTTTGTGAGTTTTAAGTAACTAAGCATGCAAAAGTAAACAAAGTAAAATATGATGAAATCAGTGATAGGGAAAAGCACTCAGTCAAACAACATCCACTATTCGTATGACAAGTTGATCATAGATACTCATTCAAAATCTCATGCAATGGAAATTCCAATTCCTTTTCAGATATAACTAATAGCACAACCAGATACTATTAGCACTAACTAATTAAACAACTCTGAAACTATCAAGATTCAGTTTAACAGCAGCCTTACGGATAGGAATATAGTTGGATACAATTCTAGCATAAAACAACCAGCTTTTATCCTAGAATGTAAATCAGTTCTCTTCTGCATAAGACTAGCACAACCAGTTACTAATACGATGCAGTTGCTACTCTGAAATAGATATGCTTAACCAGTAACAATCTAAATCTAGCAATAGATCAATAACAATAAACCGTAGATGCGTCCAAATAGAGATTATCAATATCAATCATAAGCAACTTAAGCAAGAGAAAGATAAAAACCATGCAATAGATGAAGAACGAGAATCTCACAACTTTATCGAAACGAAAGCTTCAGCGTCTGACTAAGCCAGGGAGGCTTAGTTCTTCATAACGTAGAAAAGGGAATTAGGGTTTAAGAGAAAAACGAAGATTCATGATATCAACTAGGTTAACTAAAAGTGTTTTTAACCTAATTCTAAAAGTGTGTAAAAATCATAAAATAAAATAATAACAAAAGTAATAACCAAAAATCAGCAATCGAGATTTGGGAATTAATCCCATAAATCCTGCTCGGCCTCGTGCAAGCAGCAAACCGGCCCACACACAAGCCCAACATGACTTCTACCATCCTAGGAGCCTCACGCCTCCCTTGTTGCCGAGGAGGAATGTGCCGGGCCGGGGCTTTGGTCGTGGATAACTTCAAGCTCCAAGGTTGCCATTCCAAGCTCAATGAGTGGCATTTGAAGAGGAGTATGGAGAGACCCAAGGCCAGCCCCACCACCATGGCATCAAGCTCGAAGTTCAACCATTTGGAGGTACATGTGAGGTAGAAGCTTACATAGATTGGGAGCAAAAGACTAAGCAAATATTTGATTTTTATAACTACTCTGACACAGAAAGAGTAGCTATTTCTTCAATTAAGTTTATAGACTTTGCATATCATTGGTTGCTTGAGGATAAAGAGGAAAGGACCTTTAGAGGCTATCCTCAAATTGAGTCTTGGGATGAGTTAAAAGATGCATTGAGAAACCGGTTTGTGTCGGATGATTACACCACGCGAGTTCATGCTAGGCTTGAGCAGTTGAGGCAAGAAAGTAAGACCGCAAATGAGTTCTATAAGGAGCTAAGGACTTTGGTCTTTAGGTCTGGACATAGATTCCCCGATGACTATCTAATTTCTAAGTTCATCAATAGCTTAAACCCGAACCTTAAGGTTGTGGTGAACATGCAATACTTTGTGCGTGGGACGCCTATTGAAGAGGTTCTTCATTACACTAACCATGTATACAAGAACCTCCCTTAAAGGCGCCCTCAAGTGGCAAGTTCACAGCCTTGGACTCCAGCTAGTGATAGTGGCTCCCAAGCCACACCGAGGCGCTTAGAGCATAGGCATGACCAGCCGAGTCAGCCTAAGAAATCCATGGACACATCTTCCCAAGGGGTGGTTGGAATAGGCAAGGGGGTGTAGAGGCCTTGGGGGCTTGACCTAGATTTGGCTTTGTGGCAAGTGACACATGATTGGACAAACTTAGTGACTTGGTGAGACAATTTGGGCCAATAAAAATGCTCCTTAAGGGCTGCAATGGTTTTGGCCACACCAAAATGTCCACAACCCTCATGAGCCTCTTTAATCAAAAGGTGCCTAACGGAGGAGGTTGGGATACACAACTTGCCGATTTTGTAAAGGAAGCCCTCACGTAAGAAGAAGGTGACCTTTCTTGAGTGGATATGATGCACCACAAAAGGTAGAAAAAGGTGATCTAAAACTAAGGGATGCAACACACAAAAAGGAGAAGATCGAGGGGTTGTTCGATGCTACACACGAACTGAATGCTTGCTGGAGTTTTTAAGGGAAAATGGATATTTGCTTGAGATGTTTTATTCAATTGGAAGATAATTTTACAAGGAAGAGAACGCAGCCATATAAAGGCCTCAAGGAGCTACACGGCCAACCCTTCACATGGCCAACAAAACTAACTCCTAAAACTCTTCCCATCCCAAGCTTATAACATTAAAAGGAGTCTTAAAAGTATTTAAAGATACATAATAAGCTGGAAAATAAAATTAGAAGACGTAACCTTGAACAGCTTGAGGAGGCTTGAGACGCGTTTGGCGGTTTGTCGTATATGCGGCTTGGCGCGTCATGAGCAAAGTCATCGAGTCAAAGTGACCATGGCTCGGCGCTTCAAGGCTTAGTAGTCCCCTCTTGATCTTGGCTTGAAGTTCTTTGGCTTGCACACGTGTGATAGCCCCGGGTGGCATCTCATCGTCCAAGTCCAAGGGTGAAACCCTAGCGGCACCGCGCGTGGAGGAAGGTGAGCGACGTTGGTTAGGATCATTGGGACTTTCACCGGACAACCCTGGGTGAGGGTCCTTCCTAGAGATTGAGGAGTGTTGTGGACCTTGGGTGTGTGGGCCAATATGAGGACTAGTCGATGGAGACGTGAGGGTGCCAAGAATGGACAAAAAGGTGCGGCCATCTTC
This sequence comes from Rheum nobile, assembly GCA_027886185.1. NCBI lineage: Eukaryota > Viridiplantae > Streptophyta > Magnoliopsida > Caryophyllales > Polygonaceae > Rheum > Rheum nobile. The sequence continues at coordinate 124,493 of WOAB01000108.1, read as the reverse complement.
AACCTTTGGCAAAGCTTCTGTGGCACACTTGCACTGGTTCAATTCTTCATGACTGAGTAAGTCTTTGGAGGCCGGGGTGTCCAAGGGAAGCCGTTGGGATGGTGTGGTGGCCTTGGGTGACTTACAAGGTGCCAAGGATGGCGTAGGAGTGGCGGTCGCTGCGGCGACTAGGGTGCCAAGGCTTCCATGATGGGACATAGTCACATCATCCTCCCTCTCTTGAAAGGGATTCATCTTCGAATCAAGGTCTTCACATCCTTCTTTGTCTTCCACCACGAAGGGAGCCAAATCTGCAACATTGAAGACATCATGGACCCCATAGGTAGGAGGAAGCTCCAATTTGTAGGCATTTTCATTTATCCTCTCGAGCACCTAAAATGAACCATCTGCTCTAGGTTTGAGCTTTGAATTACGAAGGGTGTGGAAGCGCTCCTTCCTGAGATGCACCCATACAAGGTCTCCCGGCTGAAAGATCACCTCCTTGTGGCCTTTGTTGGCTTGCTTCATGTACTGCAAGGTTCTTCTCTCTAATTGCAACCTTGTGCCCTCGTGCAACTTCTGAATCCTTGCAGCATGGTCAGCTCCTTCTTTGCTCTCTGAGTCCTTGGTGGAATAGGGCATGAGGTCCAATGGAATGGTAGGATTACGGCCATACACCACCTCAAAAGGGGTGCCTTTGGTGGCTGAGTGGAACGATCTATTGTATGCAAATTCTATGAAGGAGAGGCATTTTTCCTATCTGTGCAAGTTAGTGTGCAACAAAGATCTAAGAAATGCACGACCAGTGCGGTTTACTATCTCAGTTTGTCCATTCGTTTGAGGATGACAAGTGGTGAAGAAGAGAAGTTTCGTCCCAAGCTTGGCCCAAAGAGTCTTCCAAAAGTAGCTCAAGAATTTCACATCCTTGTCCGAGACAATGGACCTAAGAACACCATGAAGCCTCACAATTTGATCTAAAAAAATGTTAGCAACATGTGAAGCAGCATCAGTTTTGTGACAAGCAATGAAGTGAGCCATTTTTTAGAATCTATCGACCACAACAAAGATGGAATCCCTCCCTCTCTTAGACCGAGGTAATCCTAAGACAAAATCCATGGAGATGTCCTCCCAAGGGGCTTGGGGAATGGGTAAGGGAATGTATAGGCCATGGGACTAGACTTTAGATTTAGCACGCAAGCAAGGAGTACACGATGCACAAAATATCTGAACTGACCTAAGCATGCGTGGCCAATAAAAATTCTCCTAAGGGGTATGCAAGGTTTTAAGTACCCCAAAGTGTCCCATGAGTCCCCCACCGTGGGCTTCTTGAATCAACAACCTCCTAGATGAGCCCTTAGGGACACATAACTTATACCCTTTGAATAGAAACCCCTCATGCAAATAGAATTGGTCTTTACTCTCTGTAGACATGAATGCATGAAAGATATCACAAAAATCTGCATCACTAGCATAAATTTCTTTCATGAAGGAGAATCCAAGCAATTTAGCATCCAAAAGGGAGAGAAGAGAGTATCGCCTTGAAAGTGCATCGGCAACCACATTGTCTTTCTCCTTCTTATGCTTGATGACATATGGAAAAGCCTCGATGAATTCAACCCATTTGGCATGCCTTTTATTCAGTTTGGTTTGCCCCTTCAAGAACTTCAATGCTTCATGGTCTGAATGGATGACAAATTCCCTTGGTAGTAGGTAGTATTGCCATACCTTAAGCACTCGGACTAGGGCCAACAACTCCTTGTCGTATGTAGGATAATTCAGCTCAGCTCCTCCTAGCTTTTCACTAAAGTAAGGAATTGGCTTGCCTTCTTGCATAAGCACACCCCCACGACCAATGCCAGATGTATCACACTCGATCTCGAAGGTCTTGTCAAAGTTTGGCAAGGCTAGGAGTGGTGCATGCATGAGCTTCTCCTTAAGAGTCTTAATAACTTCTTCTTGTGCAGCCTCCCATTTGAACACCACACTCTTCTTGGTGAGTTCGGTGAGAGGTGTGGCCAAAGTGCTAAAATCCCTCACAAACCTGCGGTAGAACCCAACCAACCCAAGAAAACTACGCACTTGAGTCATGGTGGTGGGAGTTGGCCACTCTTGGATTGCCTTCACCTTTTCCTCATCAACTTTCAAGCCTTCCCTGCACACAACAGAGCCTCAAAACACCACGTGATCAGAGAAAAAATTACACTTTTTGAAGTTAGCATACAACTTTTCACTTCTAAGCACTTCTAAGAATTTTCTAAGATGATTTCCATGCTCATGTTGGCTGTGACTATATACTAAGATGTCATTAAAATAAACCACCACAACTTTACCAAGAAAAGGCGGTAGGACATGATTCATTAACCTCATGAATATGCTTGGGGCATTGGTGAGCCCAAAATGGCATGAACATCCATTCATACAAGCCATACTTGGTTTTGAAGGCGGTTTTCCACTCAACGCCCTCCTTCATCCTTATTTGGTGGTAGCCACTTTATAGGTCTATCTTGGGGAAAATGCTTGCCTAATGCAACTCACCTAGCATGTCGTCCAACCTGGGAATTGGATGTCGGTATTTGATGGTAATGTTGTTGATGGTCCGACCATCAACACATATCCTCCATGTCCCATCCTTCTTTGGGACAAAGATAACTGGAACGGGGCATGTGCTAAGGCTCTCCCTCACATAGCCTTTGTCAAGCATCTCTTGCACTTGCCTATAGAGCTTCTTTGTCTCTTTTGGATTGGCTCTATAGGCAGCTTGATTTGTAAGTGTCACCCCGGGTATGAAATCAATTTGATGTTCTATCCCTCTAATCGGTGGCAGTCCACTAGGGATTTGTTCTTGGAACAAATCTTCAAAACCCTGCAAAAGACGAGCAATAGAAGGAGGGAGATCATCTAGCTCTTGGGAAGTAAACAATGTTTCTTTGAATATAAGAAGATAGCAAACTTTACTTTCCTGGATGGCGTGAACCACTTCCTTTGGCTTGTCTAGAAGCATGTGGTTGGATGCGCCCCTTTGCTTCCTATGGCTAGTTTTTACCCTTGGCCGTGCCTTCCTTCTCCTTGGCAAGCCTCCTTTGCTCCCTCTTTATGTGATCAACCATTATCTCATGGGGTGCTAAGGGGTGAACGGTGATTCGCTTGCCCTTCAAATGGAAGGAGTATTCATTTGTAACCCCATGGTGTATAACACCCCTATCAAATTGCCACGGCCTCCCAAGCAAGATATGGCAAGCAGTCATGGGCAACACATAACATAGGACTTCATCGTTATAGCCTCCAATGGAAAATTTAACCTTGGCATGCTCTTTGACTTTGAGAGAAGTAGAATAGTTAAGCCAACACAATGTATAGGGTTGAAGATGAGGTATAGATGAGAGATTAAAGCGGGTGACTAGGGTACATTTGACAACAAAACAATCTCCTACAAACCTTACCTTGGATGAAGCACCTCATGTGGAAGATGGTCTCACGTTGATTAGGGATGCTCGGGGCTTCATTGGCAACTAGGGTACGTTTGACAACAAAGAAATCTCCTACAGTAGCCTCTAGATGGAGCTCCTCCTCTTCTTGTCCTTCTTCTTTCACAGCCTCTTCCAAGATCTCATCTTCAGACTCATATTCTCCATGAGTGTTAAGCAACACTTGTTTCTTGGTTGGGCAGTCATTGGCAAAGTGTCCACGGCCTAGACACTTATAGCACTTTAAATCCCTAGTGCGGGATTCCCCTTCCTTCTTGGGCAGTGGTGGTGGCACTTCCTTCTTTGGGTGGATCTTGTAAGGCTCTACTCTTGCTTCTTGACGCCTAGGTTGAGCATTAGTAAAGCTTGAGCTTGATGTGGACCATGCCCGTGAGCTTGAGCTAGTCCTCTTCTTCTGCAAGTTGCCATATACATGGTTGACATAATGAAGGACTTCTTCAATTGGTCTGCAGCCCCTAACAAACCATTGGTTCTCTACAATGTTAGCCAAATTAGAATTCAAGCCACCAACCAATTTAGAGATTATATACTCCTCAGGAAATTTGATGATGGATCTAAACAAAAGAGTTCTAAGTTCTTTATAAAACTCATCCGGGCTCCTTGGGCCTTCCTCCCCTCAGCTGACCACTAGCTCTTCGTGGCTGGCCCTTGTCCATCTCGGCAGTCCAAGGAGACCCCCTCTTGCTTCCGCCTTCAACCAATCCTCAAGGAGACTTCAAGAATCAGTCGGAGACCCAAGGAGAAAGAGCTTCCCTTGCTAGCCACGATCGAGCCTCCCCCGTGAAGAAATGCACTTCTTGGTGCCTTCATTCATAGCAACTGGTATCAAAGCTCAACGGCTGAGTTAAGTGCATTTTCTTCTCTAAAGTTTTCTATTTTTATGCTTGTTAAGGTGTATTTGTCATCCCGTCCAAAAACCGTTGCCAAAAACCAAAAAAAATCCCTTCTGCCGCCGCCGCCACCCACAACCCTACCGCCGCCCCCCACCATCCTACAACCACCAACCTCTCCTCCATAGACGGTCATTCTCTCATGCTGCATTCTTAGCTTCCCTTTTTAATTCTTAACCCATGCATGTGACTTAGCTATTCTTAGCAAGGGCCAAAAGTACTTTCTCTCTTTTCCAATTTGGTTTACTTAGGCTTTTTGGGTAAATTCCAAGCTTTGACTCTTGGGCTGACTTGCTTGGGTAGAGTGCTAGAAAGCTTCCTTTGTGGGCTTCAAAAGGTGAAAACAAAAGTGGCAAACAAACAACTTCCTCTTTCTCTCTTGTAAGGACCTTGCCACATACCAAAAATGGCATTTTCTCCTCTCATTTCCCCCTTATTGCCGCCCCACATCAGCCTCAATTTGTGGCCCCCTTTCCTCAATACAAATCAAAGCCCATTACATGCAATCAATGCCTAAACACAAACACAAAACAAAGCAAAAGCCAAAGGAAAAAGGAAGAGGCCCAAGAAAAAGGCAAAGGCCCACTTAAAAAAAAAGAGAGAAGGTTTGGAATCATTTCGGTTGGGCCACAACAAAACTCAAGACAACTCGTGGGCTCTCCCACTTCACTCCGGCAACATCGGCCACTAAACTTGCCTCCCCAGATTCCTCTCTTTGCCACTTCATATTTTTCTACCCCAACGGCCCACATGGCAGCCCACTTCCTCTCTTCCCACTCTTGTTATTCCAAGTTTTGAGGATTGGGTCCTTAAATTGCCTAAGTCTTACAAATCGAAAAATTGGAGTGCCTAAGTCTTACCTAAGTCTTGCAAGTCACAAGCTACCTACGACCTTGTGCTTTTCCTTAAGCCGTCATCTTTTGGATTTGATTTGATTGTCTTAGCCTTAGCTTGTTATCCCTCTATTGATGTGATTGTTTAGGTTGCCTTGAACTTTTGACTTGTTTTGCCTTGTTGGTTATTGTAGGATAGTCAACTCTGGAGGATTCTCTTAAGGGCGACACTAGGAGCAACCAGAGCTCCACGCCCACACTCTCACCCGAGTCCTTCACGGCTAGACTAGCTGATAAGGAATGCGCTTCCATTGCCACAATTCAAGGTAAGATCGCTTGAGTTATTGTGTCTCCAAAATCTCGGAAAGTTCCGTGGAGGTTTGACGAAATGCTGAGGTAGTTTGGAGGCAGATATGATGAAGTATATTTGTGGTTTTTGGTGGATGGGCAGCCTGGGAAAGTGAAGGGATAAGTGACCTTCTCTAAGGTGGATATGACGCACCATAATGGATTAGGAAAAGGCTCAAGTGGTTTGGAATATTACGCACCCAAAGGCTCGATATGACTCACGAGCTGGAGAAAATTCTTGGAGAGAAATTTCCCAAAGGAGAACTGATTGTTTCTTGTGTTTTTGATTGAATTTGAGGTACTTTACATCGAGGGATGAGGCAGCTATATATAGCCCTCCAAAACCTTCCCAAGCCAAACCCTTCAAGTGCCTTGGCACATGAAGAGTTTTACAATAACTCAAGTTTAAAAACTCATCTGGAAAAACCTATCTCATCCCTCTTTTATGATAATATCCTGCATAAACTAATATTAAAGTTGCTAATAATTGTTGGAGGAAAACACACAAGAAATGCCATGGTGCGTGTGGTCCTTATGCCAACGGCTGAGCCATGATCAAGTTGATCGAGCCCACTTGATATTCGCTCGGCACTCCTTGAGCCAATAGTCTTGATTTAGTTGCATTTGAAGTTCCTTGGCTCGTGCTCGGGTGATTGTGCCTGGACATGGATCATGGTCGTGAATAGGGTGAGCTAGACGCTTTGATCGTCGTGGCTTGGGTGTTTGCACAATTTCCTTGGCGTCTAAGATCTGGAGGGATGGCATGGGTCCAATGGAGGCCAAGGGAGCCGAGTTGCTTGAGCCAAGTGGAGCTGGGCCCGAAGAAGTAGGGGAGCGTGCCCTAGGCGCGGGCGCGAGTGGCGCGAGTGCGGCGGCATCATCAACATCAACTTGCTCTTGCTCTTCTTGATGTACCATAGTTGCATCATCCTCTCTCCCTTGAAAGGGATTCGACCTCGAATCTGACTCGTGGTCCATCTCATCCGCATAGAAATAAGCCAAGTCCGCCACATTGAATACATCATGCACGCCATAGGTAGGAGGCAAGTCTAGCTTATAGGCGTTGTTGTTGATGTGTTCCAACACTTGAAAAGGTCTATCACCTCTTGGCTTGAGCTTGGAATTGTGCAAGAAAGGGAAGCGTTCCTTCCTTAAGTGCACCCACACTAGATCACCGGGTTCGAAGATCACCTCCTTGGGGCCCTAGTTAGCTTGTTTCACGTATTGTGCCGTCCTCTTCTCAAGCTGCAGCCTTGTCTCCTCATGAAGCTTCTTGATTCGTGCAGCTTGATCCACACCATCTTTGCTTTCTCGTCCAGTCATAGCATAAGGCATGAGGTCTAGAGGAGTGGTGCGGTTGCACCCATAAACAACCTCAAAGGGTGTCCTTTGTGTAGCTGAGTGCACCGAGCGGTTGTAGGCAAACTCAATAAATGCCAAGCACTCTTTCCACCTGCACAGGTTAGTTCTAAGCAGTGACCGAAGAAAAGTACCAAGGGTTCGATTTACTACCTCAGTTTGCCCAACGATTTGTGGGTGGCACATTGTGGAGAAGAGGATCTTGACTATAGACTTAGGCACACCATGCAAACGTACAACTTCATCAAAGAAAAGATTATCAACATGCGTAGCATCATCAGTTTTGTGGCAAGCAACAAAGTGAGCCATCTTTGAGAAGCGATCCACAATAACAAATATAGAGTCCCTCCTTGTCTTAGACCTAGGCAACCCCAAAACAAAATCCATAGATATGTCCTCCCATGGGGCATGAGGAATAGGGCGAGGAGTGTAAAGTCCATGTGGATTAAGCTTAGACTTAGCATGCTTACAAGTCACACAAGAAGCATAAAATATTTCAACATCTTTATGCGTATGAGGCCAAAGGAAATGTTCTTTGAGTGTATGCAGAGTTTTAAAGACCCCAAAATGCCCCATAAGTCCACCAACATGTTCCTCTTGCACAAGCAATCTGCGTATGGACCCACTAGGGATGCAAAGCCTAGACCCCTTAAAAAGATGCCCCTCATGCAAAAAGAATTGATCCTTGCTTCCCTTAGATTTACATGCATCATAGAGCTCAGAAAAATCATAATCACAAGGATATAAATCACGCTTGAATGCAAACCTAGCATCCTCACATCAAGAGTAGAGATCAAGGTATACCTCCTAAAGAGTGCATCGACCACAACATTTTCTTTCCCCTTATTGTGCTTGATCACGTATGGGAAAGCCTCTATGAACTCCACCCATTTTGCATGCTTCTTGTTGAGCTTGCTTTGACCCTTAAGGAACTTGAGAGCCTCGTGATCTGAATGGATAACAAACTCTCTTGGCAATAGGTAGTGTTGCCAAGTTTTGAGGACATGCACAAGAGCAAATAGCTCTTTGTCATATGTGGGATAATTGAGTTCAGCCCCGCTCAATTTTTCACTAAAGTAGGCCTTGGGGCCGCCCCTCTTGCATCAAGACTCCTCCCAGCCCAATTCCGAAAGCATCACACTCAATCTCAAAAGTTTTAGCAAAATCAGGGAGAACAAAGAGAGGAGCTTGAGACAGTTTGCTCTTGAGGGTGTTGAAGGCCTCTTCTTGAGGAACATCCCACTTGAAGGCAACATTTTGCTTGGTGAGCTCAGTGAGAGGAGAAACTAAAGTGCTGAAGTGCCTCACAAACCTTTGGTAGAAGCCAACTAACCTCAAGAAACTTCGGACTTGGGTCATAGTGGTAGGTGTAGGCCAATCTTCAATTGCCTTTACCTTCTCGGCCTCAACCTTGAGTCCCTCCTTGCATACTACAAAACCAAGAGACACCATATGATCCAAACAAATGTGGCACTTCTTAATGTTAGCATACACGTGTTCCTTCCTAAGTACCTCCAAAACCATCTTAAGGTCCCTTACATGCTGATGCGTTCCTGCTTGTGATGCCGGATCTCCGATCTTGGTAGGAAGTCGCACGCGTCGGATCTGAGGTTGAAGAGATGGAACGCGGTGTTTGGGTGATGATTCGACATGGAGGGCAAAGCCGTAGCATCGGCAGTGGAGGAGATAGACTCGAAAGAGATCGAGTGATTGGCCGTAGCGTCGGCAACGAGGTTGGATAAACTCGATGAACATCGAGTGGAGGCCGTAGCGTCGGCAGCGGAGGAAGGGGATGAGAAGACAGAGATTGGGGTGATGCAGATCTAAGAGAATGGAGGCAAAATACTTCATGTCTTAGGATATCGCATTCAATTTCAAAAGAACGCGTTCACTGAATGGTTGAGAGAAGACTGACAGAGAACGCGTTCTTTGGGCTTGGCTGAAGGCGCTTTAGGGAGAATGCAGTCTCTTGTGTTCCTTGGCTGGCGACAACGCGAACAACCACGGATTGTGTCGCGTTGACGATGGCTTTGGCGCGTGATCTTGTTATTGGCCATTCTGAGCGAATGCTCATAGCCTCTTCTTCCTCAGTGACAGTCATGGTGGGAAAGGGCGCATCACCCTCCCCCACTTGGATGTGAAGCATCCCCGCTTCACCATCATCGAACTCTAGCTCCACATAAGGCTCTAAGTCGGCGACGTTGAATGTCGCGTGGACACCGTAGTCGGGTGGAAGCGCGATCTCGTATGCGTTGTCCCCAATTGCCTTCACAACATGGAAAGGCCCATCACCATGTGGGGCCAGCTTGGATTTGCGTTTAGCTGGAAAACGGTCTTTGTGAAGGTGCACCCATACCAAGTCCCCTGGGAAAAAATCACGCGGCGGCGCCCACGGTTGTGTTGTTTGGCATATTGATCAACGCGGCGTTCCAGTTGCTCCCGTGTTCGCTGATGTAGATCCTGGATCATCGCGGGGCGGTTGGCCGCGCTAGGGTGCTCATTGTCCTTCAGAGGACACGGAAGCATGTCCAGTAGAGTCAGTGGGTTTGTGCCATAGACCACCTCGAACGGAGTGAGCTTCGTCGCGGAGTGCCTGGACTTGTTGTAAGAAAACTCAACAATTGCAAGTAAGTCCTCCCAACGCATTGGGTTGGATTTGAGCATTGTCCTAAGAAGGGCTCCTAGGGTTCTATTGGTGACCTCAGTTTGGCCATCTGTTTGTGGATGGTAACTAGTGGAAAACAAGAGTTTGGTACCCAATTTTTCCCAAATGGTTCTCCAGAAAAGGCCTACAAATTTGGTATCGCGATCACTCACGACATTCCTTGGAATCCCATGTAAACGGACCACGTTGTCAAAGAACAATGCGGCGATCTCACAAGCATTGTGTGCGGTCTTACACGCGATAAAGTGGGCCATTTTTGAAAACCTGTCCACAACTACAAAGATTGAATCTTTACCCTTACGAGAGAGAGGCAAACCTTTCATGAAGTCCATGGACAAATCTTCCCAAGGGCCTAATGGAATGGGCAGAGGCGTGTAGAGACCATAGGGATGGGAGGTAAATTTCGCGTGTTGACACATGGCACAACTGGTGCAATAGCGCGTCACCTGGGTGGTCATGCACGGCCAAAAGAATTGCTCGTGAAGAGCAGCTAAAGTCTTGGTTACCCCAAAATGACCACGTCCCTCATGTGCTTCCTGGATGAGGAGTTTCCTAATAGGTGAGCTAGGAATGCACAAATGCCCGGCTTTGTACAGGTACCCCTCATGAAAGAAATATGTCGCAAACTCGCGGTCCCTAAGACAATGTTCTACAATTGGCTTAAAGAAGGGATCAATCAGATATAAATCCTTAATCAACATGAAGCCAAGAAGTTTATACTAAAGATGAGTAAGGAGAACATACCTACGAGAAAGGGCATCGGCGACCACATTCTCCTTACCTTTTTTATGCATGACGACGTAAGGAAACGTCTCCATAAATTCCACCCAACGAGCATGGCAACGGTTTAGATGGGCTTGACTCTTTAGATAGTTGATGGCCACGTGGTCCGAGTGGATCACGAACTCGCATGGCCATAGGTAGTGCTGCCATGTCTTGAGGACGCGAACAAGGGCGTAGAGCTCCTTATCATAGGTGGGGTAATTCAAAGTTACCCCAGTAAGCTTCTCGCTGAAGAACACGATGGGCTTCTTCTCTTGGTGTAAGACCCCACCAATCCCTACATTGGACGCGTCACATTCCACTTCAAAGTGTTTGGTGAAGTCTGGGAGTTGTAGTAGTGGTGCGTTGCACAAGGCATCCTTCAACGCGTTGAACGCGTGATTGTGGTTGTCTTTCCAATTCACTGTGGCGTTTTTCTTTGTGAGCTCATGGAGGGGCGCGATGATGGAGCTGAAGTTGCGAACAAATCTCCTGTAGAATCCTACCAAGCCAAGGAAGCTTCTAACCATTGTCGGTGTAGTGGGTGTTGGCCAATCCCGGATGAACTTCACTTTGTCTTCATCTACGCAGAGTCCATCCTTGGAGACCACGTAGCCCATAAAGTTTGTAGTGTCGGATGCAAATCGACACTTGGCAAGATTGGCATACAATTGTTCGCGTCTCAAGCACTCTAACACAAGCCTAAGGTGCTTTACATGATTTTCAAGACTACGCGAATACACCAGAATGTCGTTAAAGTATACGACAACAGATTTCCCTAAAAATTCCCTTAACACATGGTTCATGAGCCTCATAAACGTGCTTGGTGCGTTGGTGAGACCGAACGGCATGACTAGCCATTCGTAAAGCCCATATTTGGTTTTGAAGGCGGTCTTCCATTCATCACCCGCGTTCATGCGTATCTGGTGATAGCCGCTCTTCAGGTCAATCTTAGTGAAGTGGGTGGCTCCATGCAACTTATCGAGCATGTCATCGAGGCGCGGTATTGGGTGTCTATACTTGACTGTGATCTGATTGATGGCGCGGCAGTCGACGCACATGCGCCATGAGCCATCTTTCTTTGGCACCAGGATCACGGGGACCGCGCAAGGGCTTAGTGATTCCCTTACGTAGCCACGATCCAGAAGTTCTTGTACTTGGCACTATAGCTCCTTGGTTTCATCTAGGCCAGCGCAATAGGCAGCGCGATTGGGAATGGAGGCACCAGGCATCAAGTCAATTTGATGCTCAATGCCTCTCAACGGTGGAAGACCCTGGGGAAGCTCCTTTGGGAATAAGTCTTTGAACTCATCGAGCAGCGCATAAATCGCGTTCAGCAAATCTTCCTGGATAGGGCTCTCTGGGTTGCAACGCGTGGGCACTAAGAGGAAACATGGGGCCTTGCATTCAAGGGGACAGTGAGGTCGCTTAGTCACGCCAGCAGCAGTCTGTGCTCACATGTGCCTTTCAACTTGGTGGTTTTTGGCGTGTTCTTCGGCCCTTCATTGGAACGCGTTCTATTAGTGGACGCGTTGTCGGTGCTAGCGACTTCGGGTCCAGTGGAAGAACGTGTGCTACTTGTACTCTGGTTCTTGGAGGCTTCCATTTCCTTTTGTCGATCACGCTCAACCTGGTCCTGTAAAATCTCATGAGGAGACATAGGTAAGAGCGTGATGTGTTTCCCATGGTAAGTAAACACATAAGTGTTTAAATAGCCATCGTGAAGAACACGCCTGTCAAATTGCCATGGGCGTCCCAACAAAAGATGTGTGGCGTCCATTGCAATGAAATCACAAAGGACATAATCTGTATATTGACCAATGGAAAAGGAAATTTGACATTGACGAGTTACAGTGTTACCAGAACTCAAAGAAATCCATTGTAGCCAATATGGTTGTGGGTGAGGAGTGGTCTGGAGGTTGAAATGATTGACCACCTTTTCGTTGATTATGTTGCAACAGCTTCCTCCATCGATGATGACGCTCAAGGACGCGGTCTTGACCAAGCAACGCGTGTGAAATAGGTTCTCGTGTTGGTCGCCAAGAGTTGCTTCCTTGACAGTGAGGAGACGTCGCGTTACAAGGCTCAGAGGTGTGCCGTCATGTAGCGCGGTGGCTTCACAGGTGTAAGCCTCCTCGTCATCTTCGAACCCTTCTTCGATGGTCTCCAGGGGGGTGTCCTCGTCCTCATAAGACTCATATCCTGCGGAGATGCTGGAGAAGAGGACCTTCTTGTTGTTCAGGCAATTGTTTTGGTAGTGCCCTCTTCCTCCACACTTGTAACATTCCACGTCACGCGCGCATTCTGGGTTTAGTGATGAACCCTTTGATGGCGGCGTGCGAGGAGCATGTATTGATGATGTCGCGATCTTCCCCTGTCTGGATTGGTTTAGCGCGGTGGTTCCTGTGGGTGGACTGTGCACATTAGTAGAAGGGGATTGACCAGAGTTAGAATCGTACCTTCTTTGGCTCGGGGTTTGCCAAGGGGATTGCCGACGACGCGTTTGTTGTTTGTAGATCTGCATCGCGGTGTGAGTCAAGGTATTCAGATCCTTGATCGGCAAAATCTCGAGTTGGTCACGAATGGAGACATTCAAGCCACTGAGAAATTTCGTTCGCAGTGTGGATGAGGCGACACTGATGCTGGCTTTGTAGTACATGTCCTCCAACTGGGAGAAGAACTCCAAAGGTGTTTTGGTGCCTTGCCGCGCCATAGCGATCTCCATGCACATCTGGTTTCGGTAGTATGATGGCACGTACTTCTGGGTCATGACAGACACGAGCTGGTGCCAATCAGTGACGGGAGCAAGGTGTCGGCGAATGCGATCGTCCACGAACCTGTGGTACCAAACGCGAGCAGCCCCTCGAAAGTGTAGCGTTGCCGTGTCAACATGCTCTTTTGGGGGGACTTTGGTATAGCACAAGGTATGTTCTATGGCCTGCAACCACTCAAGAAACACAGCGGGATCATATTCCCCAAAGAAATGCTCAATTTTTACTTTTACCTCATGGCGGCTAAGTCTTGGTGGATGTTGAGCAGGTGGTGGTGCATAAGCGCGCTGGTCAGCTTCTTGAGCGTGATGACGATGACGACGAGCTTGGCGATCCTGGAAATCGTCAGCTATAACGTCCCTAGGAGGCGCGTTATAGTCAACGCGTCCTGGTCTTCTTCTCTGAGCAGGGGCATCGTGTTGTCGGAGAAAGTCTCGCGGAATGTCATCGTGGTGGTGGCCACGAGTGTCATGTCTTCGGTCGCCTGGGACGCGATGTGGTGGTCTTACTGGTTGGAGTGGTGGTGGAATCCAATCCGCGGGCCTATCTTGGAGTTCAATGGGGTCACCAAGGGGAGGATGGAAGGAGCCTGGATGGATGAGCCCTGTGTCTTCCATCTCCTCATCGTCGAACTCATTGAAATCGTCATGAATTGTTAGCGTCGTCGACCCGTAGCCATCAGAGCCATAACGCGGGGTGCGTGTACTTTGATGGCCAAGGTGGTCGTGGACGTCGAAAGGCACTGGGGTGGGATCATGGCTGCGGGGATGCGACATAGCGTCTGGGGCGCGATTGGATCGACGCGGCAGACCTGAGTCGCGTTCTTCTCGTCGGACTCGGGCGGTAACTGGTGTTGAGGGAATCTCGTGGTGGCGTCTTATCACCCTTGCTGCATACCTGTCATTGAAGTCATAAGGTTCAAAGTACTCCCCATGGGAAGCCTCGTCGTGGTCGGAGTCGCTTTCATCGCCGCCTGGTGTTGCCTGTGGTGCATAGCGGTCACGGTGTGACACATAGCCTTGGCGGCATTCTATCACCGACTGGATTCTTTGAAGACGCGGTTGTAAGTTGGAGGTGGAGGGCATCACTCCTTTGCCCTTGTCAATGCGTTGTTTACTTGGCACGACTTCAGTTTGACGCGGCGCACCCAGAGTGTCCATTGGGACCATCAAGGTTGGTGTGGGTTGGGCCAGCGCAGCGCGTTCCTTGGCTGGAAATTCGGAAACTTGGCGCCTAAGTTCATGGATCACGCATTGTTCCTCCGAGAGCTCCAGAATGGGGTCGTGTGGAGGATTGGTGAGTGGGACCACTTCATGTTGCGCGATCTGTTGCTGTGGTGGATGGTTGGTGCCATGTCCTTGGACATTCCCACCGGTTGGTGCCGTGAGGGTACCTATCACAATGTGACCAGACATCGCGAGTAAAAACGAACAAAGACAAAACAGAACCAAAGACAAGCAAGCAATTCAGCAAATAACAAGTGTTCACGTAAGAGGGCGCGTTCTTTTGGCTGTGAGGGCGGCTAAAGGAAAGCAAAGCAAGTGTGATATGCAAGAACAAAAGCAAATGAAACCAAAAGAAAGAAGTATTAACCTCTTGCATAAACAACGCGCACACACAAGACACACTTGCAAGCATGACACTAGACGGTAGAGAGGTGAAGGAGATGAACCTAGCCGTTTGAGGGAAGAAGGTTGCCTTATTTTGTCTTTCCTTCTCTTTTTTTTTTGAATTGTCGCATTCTTTTTTTGTTGTTTAATGCGACTTGAATTTATTATATTTTTTTGAATTTGAAATTCAAATTCGAGATCTTAGTCTTAATTGAAGATCGGATAAGAATTAAATGAAACAAAATAAAAATAAACGGCTAAGTAACTTAAGGAAAGAAATCACGTAATTTGCGCGATAGGAGAGAGAAGATTTGATTCAGATTTGTAACGGTCAACACGAGCAAATATGGCAAGATATGCAAGCGAGATTTAAGCAATTAATTAAGGAAATAAATCAATTAATTACGCAGATTTCATTCAAACAATCACACCAGTTTCGCGCATGGATCAATCAACTATTCGGCCAAGAGATTCTCTTGTAGAAACTGAAAGGACTAGCATGTGTATGAGAGAATTTGTAGTGATTATGGCGGAAGAAAGGATGATGGGGGAGAAAAAAATATCGTGAACAAATGATACTTGACAAGCGACTTACAAGATCAAAGGCTCTGATACCAGTTGATGCGTTCCTGCTTATGATGCCAGATCTCTGATCTTGGTGGGAAGTCGCACGCGTCGGATCTGAGGTTGAAGAGATGGAACGCGGTGTTTGGGTGATGATTCGAGATGGAGGGCGAAGCCGTAGCGTCGGCAGCAAAGGAGATATACTCAAAAGAGATCGAGTGATTGGTTGTAGCGTCGGCAGTGAGGTTGGATAAACTCGATGAAGATCGAGTGGAGGTCGTAGCATCGGCAATAGAGGAAGAAGATGAGAAGACAGAGATTGGGGTGACGCAGATCTAAGAGAATGGAGGCAAAAGCTTTCGACAAGTAATCTTAGATTAAAATGATGCGTAACCTACTAAAGAAGGTCGAGATGACCTTTTATAGTGCATAGCGTGACTCGGATGGGCCGAGTCTCGCTTAATGGGCTATCCCACGCGACACGCATGGAACACACGCCCCAAAATAAAAACCAAAATACTTAATGTCTCAGGATATCGCATTCAATTTCAAAAAAACGCGTTCACTGAATGGTTGAGAGAAGACTGACAGAGAATGCGTTCTCTGGGCTTGGCTGAAGGCGCTTTAGGGAGAACGCGGTCTCTTGTGTTCCTTGGCTGGCGACAACGCAGACAACCACGGATTGTGTCGCGTTGACGATGGCTTTGGCGCGTGATCTTGTTATTGGCCCTTCTGAGTGAATGCTCATAGCCTCCTCTTCCTCAGTGGCAGTCATGGTGGGCAGGGGCGCATCATATGCTCTTGTAAGTTGTTGCTATAAATGAGTATATCATCAAAGGACACAACAACAAACTTACCAAGAAATGACCTGAAAACATGATTCATCAAACGCATGAAGGTACTTGGAGCAATAGTAACACCAAATGGAATAACCAACCATTCATACAAACCATACTTGGTCTTGAATACACTCGCCCCATGGAGCTCATCCAACATGTCATCCAAGCGAAGTATGGGATGGCGGTACTTGACAGTGATATTGTTGATGGCGCGGCAGTCCACGCACATTCTCCATGTTTCATCCTTCTTTGGGACAAAAATTACAGGCACCCCACATTGACTAAGACTTTCTCTCACGTACCCTTTGTCAAGGAGCTCTTGAACCTGCCTTTGAAGCTCCTTAGTCTCAGCTGGGTTTGCCCTATAAGCAGCTAGGTTTGGCAAGGTTGCTCCGGGGATGAAATCTATTTGGTGTTCTAACCACTTGGAATCTCTTCTTGAAAGAGATCTTGAAATTCCTACAAAAGATTAGCAACAAGAGAGGGTAGATTGTCCAATTCTTGAGAAGAAATCAAGACATTTTTATAAACTACAAGGAAGCAAACTCCACTTCCCTTGAGGGCATGATAAACCTCCTTAGCTTTGGAAAAGAGCATATGATTGGATGCAGCCCCACTACTTCCTATGGCTTGCTTCTTCCCATGAGCTTTCTCTTCTTTTCCACTAAGTGCTCTTCTTTGCTGATTGGCTATGTGATCTACCATGATCTCATGTGGGGCTAGAGGATGCAAGGTGATTCTTTTACCCTTCAAGTGAAAAGAATACTCATTGGATACGCCTTGATGAATCATACCTCTATCATAAAGCCATGGTCTCCCAAGAAGCAAATGGAACACAGTCATGGGTAGAACATCACACACCACCTCATCTTCATAGCCACCTATAGAAAATCTAATGGTAGCAAACCTAGATACTACTTCTTGATCTATAATGTTGCAGCATGATCCTCCATCTATGGTAAGGTTGCAAATCTTACCTGGAATGAGACACCTTGAGTGGAAGATAGTCTCTCGCTGATTGGGGATGGTAGGACATTCATTGGCAACTAGGGAGCGCTTAACCATAAAGCACTCACCATGAGTCTCGACAGCCACATGAAGTTCCTCTTCTTTTCCTTCCTCTTGGACCTCTTCCACATTCTCATCCTCATATTCATACTCGCCTTGGGTATTGAGTAGGACTTGGTGCTTGGAAGGGCAATCCTTGGCCATATGACTATGGCCTAGGAATTTGAAGTACTTGAGATCCCTAGCTCGGTTCTCACCTTCCTTTCTCTAATTTGGGGGAGGATCTGGAACTTCCCTTCTTGGCAAAGGCTTGTTGGTGTCATTCCTAGGCTCTTGGCGCCTTGGTGGTGGGTTGGTGGTGCTTGATGATGAATTCCAAGGCCGATTGCTAATGGGTGCCCTCTTCTTTTGTTGGTTGTAATACACATGATTTGTGTAGTGAAGAACCTCTTCCATAGGAGTGACACTAACAAAACATTGCATTTCTATAATGGAAGCCAAATTAGTATTCAAACCACCAATAAAATTAGAAATGACATCCTTTAGGAAATCGGACTCCGTATTTAAAGATGAGAGTTTTGAGCTCTTTATAGAACTCATCTGGCATGCGATTGCCTTGTCTAACTCTTTCCAACCTCAGTTGGATGCGAGTATCATGGTGCTCGGGGATAAATCGGCTTCTAAGAGCTTGCTTGAGCTCATTCCAAGTCTCTATAGGTCGGTATCCTCCATAGTTTCTTTCTTCCTTCTCTTCATTCCACCATTGGTAGGCAAACTCAGTGAAGTTAATGACACTATGGCCACACGTTAAGCCTCATTATAGCCATAGAAGTCAAACACCACCTTAGTTTTAGACTCCCAATCTAAGTAGGCGTCGACATCTGAAGTGCCAGCAAAAGGTCGCACCGAGACCTTGACTCCATGGTGCATATCTCTCCAGAAGGTCTCTCTAACTCGTCTTCAAAATATCCTCTTGGCGGCTGGTACCTTAGAGGCTGTAAATACCGCTCTCGGAGTGACTCTCTTGGAGGAAATTGTCTTTGCATATTGCGCTGAGGTAGGAGATTAGGAGCTTGTCTCAGCAAGTGCGGGTTTTGAGGGTCCCTTGCTCCCACACCTGCATGGTTAGTATGCATGGTAGGCATAGCATAAGTGTTAGGAAAAAGATTATCGCCCATACCTTGATCATGCCTTGTAGTCGCCACATAGGGTGGTTGAGAAATTGGGGCTGCATAGGGAGATTGTGACGAGGAGGCCACAATAGGAGCATGCGATGTGGTAGCCTCATCTCGGAGGGACAATTGTGCAAAAGTATGATGCATCACCCTTTGGGTTCACGCCATCCAGGGAGGTGGATGGATTCCTAATCACAAACAAGTCTTGCTCTCTCTTGGCATCAAGTTGTTCTTCTTGGGTCCGAATGGCTTATAGAAGAGTTTCCAAGGTGACTTGTTAGGTTGCATTGGAGGTGTTAGTGGGCAGCTTCATTGTTTGGTTGCCGTCTTCCATGATCTTTCCCTAGCAAGAGGTTAGTAAAACACAAGGATTCTACCAAACTCACACAACTAGGGCTACCTTTACAATGGATCTTTCACAACACAAGGGAACCAAGAAATGAAGTTTTACCCCCAAATTCAAAATGCAATGCTCACACAAAAGGAGGGATAGGCTCGAATTTAAGTTTTGGGAATGAAAGGCAACTTACCAACACGTACTCATGCACTTCAAGTGATGCAAGAATCAAAACAAGGCACACAAAAAGCTATAGGCACCTCAGTTTGTACAACAACTAATGCACAAAAGGAGAAAAGAAAATTTGACAACTTGATTTGCCTTCGAAGCCATTTTCTGGTAGAACTGATGTTTCTATGGCCTTTCATCTTGCTTACTTAGACCGAGTATTACTGGTTCCAACCTTTTTTTCTCCTCGATTTCTTTTTAAGGCTTACAACTGACTTTGGACCTTATGAATTGTTTCAACCTTGCTTGTAATAGAGGACAACTTTCTCTTTGGATTTCAACACTTTCCTTGTGATAAACTTTTGGTGCTTTTCCCGTATCTTATGTAACCTCAGTTTGATTATGCAATATGCAGGAAATGCACGAGTAAATGAGGTATGATGCAGCCAGATGATGGGAATTAAGTAGGGTAAATGCATAGAAATTCCAAAGGTTTCACAAGCTAGCTTGGGTTTAATGCAGTGGGAGATCAATCAATGTAACCACTTGATTTACTTTAATTTAGACACACCAAAAGTTGTCTTCAACCTTAGTTCCCACGTTCAAACAACCCAGAAAAACACAACAACAATTTCAGAAAAATTTGAGGTACAACAAGGCTAGAATCGAGCAATTACAACTCCAAAAATGGTTGCAACTTCAAAAGAGCTTGGTTTGAGTATCTTACCTTGTGTTACTCTGATACCACGTGATAAGGATCGCGCCTCCGTTGCCACAGTTCAAGGTAAGATTGCTTGAGTTGTTGTGTCTCTAAAAGGTCAGAAAGTTCCTTGGAAGTTTGGCAAAATACTAAGGTAGTTTGGAGGCAGAGATGATGAAGTATATTTGTGGTTTTTGGTGGATGGGCAGCCTGGGGAAGTGAAGGGATAAGTGACCTTCTCCAAGGTGGATATGACGCACCACAATGGATTAGGACAAGGCTTAAGTGGTTTGGGATATTACGCACCCAAAGGCACAAGAACTAGGCTCAATAAGACTCACGAGATGGAGAATTTTTTGGAGAGAAATTTCCCAAGGAGAACTGATTGTTTCTCGTGTTTTTTATTGAATTTGAGGTACTTTACAATGAGGGAGGATGCAACTATATATAGCCCACCAAAACCGTCCCAAACCCAAACCTTCATGTGCCTTAGCACATGAAGAGTTTTACAATTACTCAAGCTTTAAAAAACTCAGCTGGAAATTCCTATCCCATCCCTCTTTTATGACATAATATCATGCATAAAATAATATTAAAGCTGCTAATAATTATTGGAGGAAAACATACAAGAAATGCCATGGTGCGTGCGGTCCTTATGCCAACGGCTAAGCCATGATCAAGTTGATCGAGCCCACTTGAGATTCGTTCGGCACTCCTTGAGCCAATAGACCTTGATTGTGTTGCATTTGAAGTTCCTTGGCTTGTTCTCAGGTGATTGTGCCTGGACGTGGCTCATGGTCGTGAATAGGGCGAGCTAGACGCTTTGATCATCGTGGCTCAGGTGTTTGCACAATTTCTTCGACATCCAAGGTCTAGAGGGGTGGAATGGGTCTAGTGCAGGCCAAGGGAGCCGGCTTGCTCGAGCCAAGTGGAGTTGGGCCCGAATAAGTAAGGGAGGGTGCCCTAGGCGCGAGCGCGAGTGGCACGAGTGCGGCGGCATCAGCTTTCTCTTGCTCTTCTTGATGGACCATAGTTGCATCACTAGCCGAGGAGAACCACGCCAAAGCGGCTGCCGCCCGCCATGAAGAGGCCACCGCCGAGGAATTGCGCGCCGCCCTAGCTGAGTTGGCCGAGTTCCGTCGAGAGAAGGAGCTTGCCGAGGCCGAGAGAGAGAAGGCCATCGACACCCGGATGACCGCTCTTGAGCGCCTCTTGGCCAATCTCTACACCACCTCCCCGACGCTTACGCCGGCCTTGGTGTTGTCC
Source organism: Rheum nobile (assembly GCA_027886185.1). NCBI lineage: Eukaryota > Viridiplantae > Streptophyta > Magnoliopsida > Caryophyllales > Polygonaceae > Rheum > Rheum nobile. The sequence continues at coordinate 103,734 of WOAB01000108.1, read as the reverse complement.
CTCCCAACACCCATCCTTACCAGCACCTCCTCCCATGGCTCGGCCGACCACCACTACCTTGAGGGCTCGACGCGTGACCGAGGCAAAGGGTATATGTTTCCACCATATCACTCTGAGGCTAGGGTCCTTGCCGAGAGATTGCCACCGCCACGTGAGCCCTCCTACTATGACAACCATTCGACGCGTGTGGAGCCCCGAGGGCATCACGATGCTCAGCCACCACTCGGACGGCATGCTCGGCCACCACCCGCCCTATCCACGTGCCACCCCGGCCCCCACCGCCGATGATGTGCCTAATGAGGAAGATGAGACCTTTGGGGTCAATGAAGAAAATGAGGCCTGTGGCGAGATGTACCAAGAGCCCTATGCGGAGGATCTCTTGGCGGACGTGCACCCCTGGGATCTTGGTCAAGTCCGGGGCAACCGCCGGCGCCCACTAGATCGCTGGGACCCTCATTGGCTGCCACTACCACCCATCGGTTTCCGAGCCAATGGCCATGATCATCACCCTCAACAAGACCGGGGCCATGATCACTTTTGCCAGCAACAGAACTTTGGCCAACGCCGAAAGATTAAAGTCCGCATTGAGCCGTTTAAGGGTGAGTATGATGCCGACATGTTCCTTGATTGGAAGCAAACCACCTAGTATGCCTTGAACCATTGCGGTTAAGATTAATATGAGAAGGTTGAGATTGCCACGCTTCACTTTACTTCACCGGGAATGCCCGCTCATGGTGGTTCCGCTTCACTACCGACCGAGCTAGGCGCCAATTGCCGCCGGTTGTGGCTTGGAATCAACTCATCCATATCATGACTATGTGGTATGTGCCGGAAGACTATCTTGAGCAAATGCGCCTTCAAATTGCACTAGCTCGCCAAGGCAACCGCACACCTCTTGAGTTCTTTGCCGAGATAGAAGAGCTAGTCCACAAGGCCGGCGTGTCCACCACTTCCGCCTCCCTCCGCATCATGTTTCTACGTGGCCTAGATGTTGAGATCTAGGAGCCCTTGACTCTCCTTCCAATGCGGGATCTCAACACCCTCACTCACATGGCCATGGAGATTTATAACCAACAACAAAGGAGGAAGAAGGCCGCTTGGGCTCGCTCACAATCGCCGAGGTATGCCTTCATACCTAGTCCATCACTTCCCTCTCCTTCGGGCGCTCGTGTTGCCCCACAGCTGCGCCCCAACCATGGTAGCGCCAACCGGTGCCACCGGACGCGCGTTTGAATGCCCTGCCTCGTAGCCCGACTCCCGGCGTGCGTGCTTCAGGCCTCTACTCCGAGCAATCTAGTGATCGAGTGTGCTTCAAGTGTGGTTTCCGTGGCCACTATCAAATAGAGTGCCCCAACAACAAGATGGTCTTGTTCACCTTTCAAGGTGGTTACGAGTCTTTTGAGGATGAGGACGAGACATCGAAAGAGGAAGTGCTTAAGGCCGCCGATGAAGCCACCTATGAAGACTTTGATTGTTCCCCACTTGAGCATTAATCCGGTACCCCACTTAGCTTAGTGGCTCGCCGTGTGCTCTCGGTCCGAGAGGTTGATACAAGGGGACAAAGAGATAACCTCTTCCACACTAGGTGCCTCATGGGCACCACTTTGCTTAGTGTGATCATTAATGGAGGTTCTTGTGCCAACATTGTCAATGAAAGAGTGGTCAAGCATTTCAGTCTCCGCACCACACCTCACCCTCAACCATATAGCCTCTCCAATGTCTCTCCGAAGGTAAAGGTGATGTGGTATCAAGGAAATGCCACATCACTTTCTCTATTGGGCACTACTTTGATAAGGTGTTATATGATGTTATTTCTATGGATGCAACTCACCTTTTGTTAGGAAGGCCTTGGCAATTTTATAGGCGAGTGATCCATGTTGGCTTCCTTAACACCTTTGTGTTTGTCCATGGTGGGAAGCGCATCACCCTGTTTGTCCATGCTTTGAGCACAATCGTATCAAAGCTATTGAAGCCGCCAAACCACCGGTGCCGCGGCCCAAGGATGATGTCCCCAACTCCGCCCACATCTCGGCCCCATAACGCCAAGGCAAGGGTGAGCGCGTGGCCCATGGTGTCTGGACACCATGTGGCGCGCTCACCAACGGCCCAACCTCCGCTTCCATCGGCGAGGCACCCGGGTCATCGGCTCCTAGATTGGCTCCCGCCCCGGTGCCTCGACGCTCGTAAAAGGGTGAGCGCGCAGCCACCGGTGCCCAGCCACTACATGGCGCGCTCATCACCGGCACGGCCTCCGCCTCTACGGGCATGGCACCCATGTCGGCGGCATCCAGCCCAATGCAGTGCACGGCAGCCCAGTTTCCCTCCAAGGGCATTGCGAGCCTAGGCTCCTCTTGGCTCGTCACCGCCACCTCACACCGATGCTTCAAGGCCGGAGCCCTTGCTTCCTCTTGGTGCCTCACCACCAAGGAGGATGGTACCTCATTGCTGCCTTGCATCTTGGCCTTATTGCAAGAGTTTGCCGATGTGATGCCGGCTGAGCTTCCGGTTGGGCTTCCCCCGGTGCGCGCGATTGAGCACCAAATTGACTTGGTGCCCGACGCTTCACTCCCCAACCGCACCGCTTACCAAGCTAGCCTCGAGGAGATCGCCGAGCTGCAAAAACAAGTGCAAGAGCTCATGGACAAAAGGGTATGTCTGAGAGAGCCTCAGTCCATGTACAGTCCCGGTGCTTCTTATGCCAAAGAAGGATGGGTCTTGGCGCATGTGTGTGGATTGCCGAGCAATTAATCAAATCACCGTCAAGTACCGCCACCCAAATCCAAGGTTTGATGACATGCTTGATGAACTTCTTTGTACCACCTTCTTTTATAAGGTGGATCTCAAGAGCGACTATCACGAAATCCGCATGAGAGAAGGCGATTAATGGAAAATTGCCTTCAAGACCAAGTATGGGTTGTATGAGTAGTTCGTCATGCCACTTGGGCTAACAAATGCTCCTAGCACCTTCATGCGCCTCATGAATCATGTCTTGAGGGCATTCTTGGGCAAGTTTGTGGAGGTATACTTCGACGACATTTTGAATTATAGCAAGTCCTTATAAGACAACACGGCCCACTTGAGAGCCGCCCTTGAGTGCCTACGCAAGGAGAAGCTCTATTCCAACCTCGCCAAGTGCACCTTTTGTGCCCCTTCTACTACATTTCTTAGCTATGTTGTGGGCAAGGATGGGCTGCGTGTTGATGATGAGAAGGTCCGCGCCATCAAGGAGTGGCTATGCCCCACCACCGCCACCATGGTGAGGTCATTCCTTGGCCTTGCCAGCTTCTATAGGCACTTTGTCCGAGATTTTAGCACCATTGCCGCCCCTTTGCATGAGTTTACCAAGAAAGGTGCCGAAATTGCTTGGAAGGATAGACATGAAGCCGCCTTTAACACCCTCAAGGAGCGCCTTTGCAATGCTTCTCTCCTCCAACTCCCAGACTTCTCGAAAGTTTTTGAGGTCGAATGTGATGCCTCCAACATTGGCATCGGAGGAGTGCTCCTTCAAAAACGCCGCCCCATTGCATATTTTAGTGAGAAACTTTCGGGCTCCTGATATGCGATATATTGTATAGCGCATCTAGTGGTTATTAGCATGATTTAAAGGATGTTTAGAGATGTTTTGATTGTAATTCTGTAATCCGGAAGAGAAGACGAGAAGTGAAGAAATCATGATATTTATAGAGATTTGAAGTACATTGAAGTGAAGAGTTGAAGAGCTGCACAAAAGAAGCAAGAAGAAGCAACTGAAGAAGAAGAGTCTCTGGTGTCTTCACCGCACCCGCGCCCATACTCACCGCACCCGTGGTGAACTTGCTGAAGACAAGTGAAGATGAGCCGACCGAAGACCCACCGCACCCGCGGTGGGATGACCGCACCCGCGGTGGTGCCGAGCTGGAGCTTTTTCTTGGATTTTATATCCGAGATCTTTCTTTCCTTATTTTTTATTCTGAGATCTTGTTTTATCTTATTTTTCTTTTCTTTATTTCTAAACTATTTGTTTTCCAAGTATTTAAAGGTTTTAACCTAGACTTGGTTAGGTTAACCTCATTCCATCATTCATAGTTTTTCTCTAAAAACCTTATGGAGAACTAAACTTCCATTGCTGCACTTGACGTTTGAAGCCTTCAATTGATTGGTTGTGAGTTTTCTACTCTTGTTCGATTTCCTATCTAGTTGTATTAATTCTCTTGCTCTTGAATGTTTATTGAATCTTATTGATTTATCTAGACTGATCACCTAGGTTTATTGATATTATCCATATAGCTAGGACTTGTCAATTCCGGGTTCGGGTTGCATATCTAGTAGCAAACACGATTTATATAAGCGGGTTGTGAGTGTTCATCGTGAGAGAGAGTTAATTGCATGCTTATAGTAACGGGTTGTTTCTATTGCATCACTAGTGGAAAAAATCCTTATAGAGGCGGGCCTTTGGACACTTATTGAGGCGAACACCGTTCGCTTCAACTAAGGGGGATGCAACAAGTAGGGACACTTTTTGAGGCGGGCATTTTACGCCTCTAAAAGGACCTTATTGAGGCGGGCCTCCGAAGCCCGCCTCAACAAGTCCCTCAATTTGGCGCCAAAATGAGGGACTTGTTGAGGCGGGCTTCGGAGGCCCGCCTCAACAAGTCAGTGCTATATACTTATAGAGGCGGGCGTATACAAGCCCGCCTCAACAAGTAGATGCTGACTCGGCCGAGAACTCGGCCGAGTTCTCGGCCGAGTCAGCGTCTATGTACTTATAGAGGTGGACATACAAGTCCGCCTCTATAAGTCCCTTCTTTTGCGCTTCTTTTGGATGTTTTTTGGATTTATGATGCACCATACACACATTGCAGAATAGGTTCCTGATTTTATTCACAGAATAATATACAACAAATAACAGATTTCATCAGAGTACAGTCAGGTTCTCAACAACAGTTTACATGACAAGTAAAAACAAGTTTAATCCGATAATAAATACTTCAATGTAAAATATTATGCCCATTGCTCACGAACAACATCCATTTCTTCATAAGTATACGATGTCTTCCTCTTAGGATATAGCTTCATAAAAAACACAAATACTATCAATATATAGTTAATTAAGTTACATACCTTATCTAGTCGGTCATTAGAGTCCTAGAGTCCCGTGACTATATCTAACATGAACTTCATGACATAATAGCCACACTCGGTTCCGCCGCTTTGTTGAGCGCACTAATTACACAACATAAGGGGGCTGTATTAGATACAAGGCCTTTGATTATAAATAAACAAACCTAAAGCGTATAAAATGCTATATGTACCTCTATATTGCAGACTCTCAACGTCTTACATTTTCCTATTAATTTCTCGCACTTCCCACCTTGATACTTATACACTTGAAATGCCCTAGAAAATCAACATAATACACTCATGAAACTGATATTGTTAATATTCCCAAAAAAACTAATTCGTAAGCAAAATAACTTACAAATTCATGATTCCAGATGCATCAGTCGTTCTGTTGCCTTGACCTTTTAGAGAATCGAAAAGATAGACATGTGCTCTAAATAGGTCTATCACGTACAGAATCCAATGATTGCTGCATCATTTAAAAGTAAATTGATAAATATTAATGATTGCTTAAAATACTAATTATATATGAAACTTATTGAAAACACTTACTCTTGATTATATGGGAGAAAGAACAATTTGGCACTGTTAGAATCTTTAATCGTATTCTTAGCAGTTTCAGCATTGAACACACGTTGCAAGTAATCTGCTGGAACAGTTGGATCGGCCCTGATTCTACTGCTTGACACCATCTCAGGACAAATGAACCCAATTCGAGAATTTTCAAATGCATATGTGTGATTGTCCAATAAATACCTGCACATTTAAAGGTATTTGATTAAACGATTATGAATGGTAATGTAAAAATGATTAAAGAAAAACGATAAAGAATTCATGCAATTCATTAAACATGTATTTATGCGGGGTAGCATGCATAGAGCAACCAGAATCTAAAATCCAGCAATTAGAATCATGTCTAGAATCAAGCATGAGCAACTCACATGAATAAGAAGCACCAGATTCACACACATTAGTAACATCAGATTTCTTTTTCTTGCAATCTTTAATAAAATGGCCAGCTTTACCACAATAGAAACACTTTCTATCCTTAGTATCAGTTTTAGCCTTTTTTCCAGTTTTGGGTTTCCCCTCAGCATGCAAGACAGAATTCTCAGGTTTAACATCAACTTTGTTTTCAGTTTTAGTCTTAAACACCTTTAACACTTCATTTTTCTGAGTTATAGCCTCATCAATTTTAACAACAGTGATGGTGTCATTACCAAACTGAATCACATCTTTCAGAATGTCAAACTGAGCAGGCAAGGAATTCATTAACAGAACAACTTGGTGAGTTTCAGCAATCTTATCATTACACCTTTCCAAATCTTGGGTCATTCTCAGAAATTTATCAAAGTTATCATTCAAAGTCAGATTCACATCCATCTTAAATGTAAATAATCTGCACAGTAATGATATTCTAGAAGGTAAGGATTTAGTCAAGTATAACGCTTCTAAAGCATTCCATAAAGTTTTAGTAGTAGTAAACTTTACCACTTGACGAGCCACATCATCTGCAAGCCTTATTATAATTTCTGAGTGGGCTTGCTCATCAAGTTCCATCTTTCTAGCTGCTGAGGTCTCCGAGAGGTAGTCACCTTTTACAGCTCTATAGCACTTCTCCTTGATGAGTATAGCCTTCATCTTGACTTGCCACATTGCAAAGTCAGTCGTACCATCAAATGGTGTAATTTTCATAATGTTTTCTGTCATCACCTACCAAACACACAAGTTAGTAAATGAAGCTAGAAAATTGATAACCACATATTAGGACACAAAAGTCCAAGAATCACACACACAGAAATCAGTTCTCAAGAACACAATATCAAGAACCAATCAAGTACAACACCAGAGGTTGCACTTCAACACACTTCAGGTTCAAAGAATCAAAAAATCAAGAACTCAAGACAACACAATTCCATGTTCAAAGAAACACAATTCCAGAACTCAGACAACACAAGACACTACAGTTCAGTCCAAATCTGAAAACAGATGCAAGAACACACGAAAAGCAAGATTTCCAGGTTCACAAGATCTAAAAATCAGAATCAAGTAAAGAACTCAGTATCACAGTTTTCAGCAGTGAATAAGCAGGAATCAGACAAATGCACAAGAGCAGCGGAAGCTAAACAGGATCGAGCAAGGACAAACCCTAGGAAACTCTTCTAACCGCAGAAAACACAATTTCTAGATCAAAAAAGCACAAGGAATGCAGTCAAAGCTCTGATACCAATCTGTGAATCTAATATATCCGATTCAAGCAAATTCAAGCAAAACAGAAACGAAACAAAAACAGAAAGAACACCAAGATTTGATAATGCGGTTCGGTTACCCTACATCCGCGGGATCTTAAAAAGGGAGATCCACCCAATCCACTAAAGAAATCCGAAGCACACAATAACAAAGAAGCACAAGAACAAGGATCGAAAGAAAACGCCCCTGTGAAGCACCGCAGAAATCGTTTCTGCACTCCAACAGACCGCGCCACCGCAAGGGACACCACGACGAACACGGCTCCGACGAACACCACCGAGTCGCCACCGTACTTGGAATCGTCACCGCCCTTCGTCTTCCCGAGCTTCTCTTTCCGATCGACTCCCTTCGAGCACTCTCCCAGCCCAGCCTTCTCCTTTCTCTTTATCTGAAAATGGCACAAACCTTAGAGCAGAAAATGAAGGCGCGCGCAGCTGTTTTTTTTTTAATTAGGGTTGAGCTTATAGAGGCGGGCCTAACACGCCCGCCTCTATAAGTATTACGACTCGACCGAGTAATGGTCTAATGGAGGCGGGCCTTACATGCCCGCCTCTATTGGACATACTTGTTGAGGCGGGCTTTAAGAGGCCCGCCTCAACAAGCTTTAATTGAGGCGGGCTACTTGGCCTGCCTCAATTAGTTAGCATTAGAGGCGGGCCTTACCTTGGCCCGCCTCTAATACTTTAGCGGGAAATGTTTTTTCGGATACATGTTGAGGCGTATATTAATTTGCCCGCCTCAAAAGATGTTTTTGAGGCGTATAAATTAATTATCCGCCTCAAAAACCAAAAAAAGTGATTGCCTAAGTCGTTGTTGAGGCGTTTTGAACTATGTACACCTCTAAAAGGGAGCCTCAAAAAGTGTTTTTTCCACTAGTGCATGTATCTTGTTGAATCCTTGTTTGAATGCTATTGTTTTGTTGAGTCTTGAAGGTTTTCGGATTTGATTCAGTAATAAGTACTATTAGGGCTGGTAGAACTAATAGTTACATATGATCGGGATAAGAACAACCAAAGGAAAGATAAGAACTTGAGAATAATAGAATTCAGTGATCAACCATATCTCTTGTTTTGTGGATCTTTGTCAGGTGTGGCACCTTCCTCATATCATATTCACATCCTTTGATTTGCTTTTCTTGCTTTATTTACTTGGTTCGAAATACTACAACCCCCCCTAGTTCCTAGTTGGTGACTTGCGAATTACAAGAACTAATAAACTGATTCCCTTGGGTTCGACCCTGACTTGCTTGCTATACTCTGTTTAGTAGGTACATTAGGATTTCTTTGATTATGCACAACGACTTTAGGCCTGTCAAATTTGGCGCCGTTGCCGGGGAGTCAAAATTTCTGTTTTTGTGGTTTTGTTTGTTACCAACTTTGGTGTGGACCTAACTTATGGTCCACACTCGTGCTACTGACACACCTCTTGTTGATTGTGATTCAGAAATCGATAGAACATTCCACAGGAATCGCAGAGAACACTTTACACCACAAGTTGCAATGGGTGACCAAACGCTTCGGCAATTGACTGCACCTAATCTGATGCAACAACCTTTAGCTGTGGCTATTCCAGCCATAGGAGAAGGCTTCAACTTTGAGTTGAAGCTAGGGCTGATTCATTTGCTCCCGTCATTCCATGGACTAAGTGGTGAAGACCCAATCAAGCATATGGGTAAATTTCACACTGTCTGCATGAGTATGAAACCGACTAACGTCACTGAGGAACAAATCAAGATGAGAGCTTTCGGGTTCACCCTCAAGGACGCAGCCGATGATTGGTACTACCATCTACCCACTGAAAGCATAGATACTTGGAACAAACTGCATAAGGCTTTTCTCGAAAAGTATTTTCCTGCCAAGAAGGCGAATAGCTTGAAAAAGGCTATAAGCAACATCGAGCAAGAGGCTGACGAGACCTTATATGAGTACTACGAGCGGTTCAAGAGACTTTGCTCAAGCTGTCCATTCCATGGTTACACGAATCAAGATCTAGTGCTTCATCTTTACAATGGTCTGCTGGACAATGAAAGAAGGATTGTTGACGATGTATGTGGTGGCAACATTCTCAACACAACACCGGTGGCAGCCATGGAAAATATTCAGGAGATGGCAAAGGGGACGAGACACTTCGGTAAAACTTCTACCAAAATAGGAGTCAATGTTGTGGACTCCGGACGCTCTGAGCTAGTAAGCGATATTGCTGAATTGAAGGACATGGTGAGGAGACTAACGCTGCAAGGAACTCCTCAACAACTCAAAGCATGTGAGATTTGTGCTGATCAATTCCACCCCACCGATGCATGTCCTCAATTGCAAGATGATCTGAATGCTGAGGTGAACACTGTAGGAGGTTATGGACCTCCAAGACCTCGGAACGATCCCTACTCCAGCACTTATAATCCGGGATGGAGAGACCACCCAAATTTCAAATGGAGGGATCAACCGAACCAACAACAACCTCAACTTCTACGAAGGTCACAAGGTCAACAACCCGGTACTTCTGCTTCAACTGAAGATATGCTCCAAACCTTGACTAAGCACTTTACAACTCATGTTCAAATTACGGAGTCAAGCATCAAGAATCTAGAGAAGCAGATGGGACAAATGGCTGAAGCTATCACAAAGATCGATGCAAAGATTTCGGGAAATCTACCATCTCAAACGGTAGTTAACCCACGGGCAAATGTTAGTGTTGTGATGCTTCGAAGTGGTAAGCAATTGAACATCGTTCCTAGTGCTGAAGAGGACGCAGCCGAAAAATAGCTCTCTGAACCCACCCCACCGCACCCGCGGCAGGACGGCGCACCCCGCGGTGCGTCTACAGAAGCTCTGGAGAACTTGCAGCACCCAGCGCCCAACTTGGCGCACCCAGCGGCAAAATCAACAGATGGGTCTGCAACACAACCGCACCCGCGGTGGGACGACCGCACCCGCGGTTGGACTTCAGAAAAGCAACATAAGTCTCTGTTGACATCACCGCACCCCGCGGTGGATGACCGCACCCGCGGTGATGGTATCGAGAAAGTCCGAGAATTCGCAGTTGAGAAGACCGCACCCGCGGTGGAATCTGACCGCACCTGCGGTGAGACTTCTGGAATTGCTAAAGAGCCATACGTGGACGCCTATGTTCGTCCGTACTTTCCCCCTCTCGGTTCCGAGAAGCCACCCGCCCCATTCCCAGAGGCGCTTAAGGAGAGAAGAATCATCGACGACAAGGACCTCTTCGAGACTTTTAGCAAGTGCGAGGTAAACATCCCTTTACTCAAACTTGTTACAAGTATTCCCAAATATGCTCGTTTCTTGAAGGAACTTTGCAAAATCAAGAGGACACAGAAGCAGAAGCAAAAGAAGCAGGTCCAGGTGAGCGAGCAAGTATCTGCTGTGTTTCAAAGGCATATGCCTAAGAAGTGCAGTGATCCAGGTATGTTTTCTATCCCTTGCATCATCGGTGAGAAAAAGATTGATAAAGCTATGCTAGATCTTGGTACAACTATTAATGTCTTACCATTGTCATTATATGAGTCTCTTGGTCTGCCACCATTACAGGACACTAGGCTAGTTATTCAATTAGCTGATGGAACCAATGTTTACCCAAAAGGGGTTGTTGAAGAGGTCCTTGTTATGGTAGATAAGCTAATTTTCCCCCCTGATTTTTATGTGCTTGATATGGGTAGTAGTACAGGTGCACCTATACTGTTAGGGAGACCATTCATGAAAACTACGAATACCACAATTGATGTCAGAAGTGGGAAATTAACTATGGAATTTGATGGGGATGGAGTTGAATATAACATATATGATATGAAACCTGTCATTAACACCTCTTTAAACTTTGTTTATGTAATGAGTCGTAACCCTTTGGATGAATTGCAACCTATAATAGAGGAGTCCATAGTTGACTTGCCTATCGGTATTACTATATATTCTAATCTGCATGCAGTCACAACTTTATTGGATGAGAAGGATGAGTCTCCTAATTCTCTTTTGGGCAGTTGCCCCACCTTACTCACTCCACAGGGCAAGAAGCCGTTCCATTTTGTTGCCCCACCTTACTGACTCCATAGGGTATCCCTTTAATTTCTGTTGTTCGAAAAAAATAACCGAAAAAACCTTAAACGGATTTTTAAAAAAAAGCAAGAGGAAGCAGCTGAAGAAGAAGAGTCTCTGGTGTCTTCACCGCACCCGCGCCCATACTCACCGCACCCGCGGTGAACTTGCTGAAGACAAGTGAAGAGGAGCCGACCGAAGACCCACCGCACCCGCGGTGGGATGACCGCACCCGCGGTGGTGCCGAGCTGGAGCTTTTTCTCGGATTTTATATCCGAGATCTTTCTTTCCTTATCTTTTATTCCGAGATTTTATTTTATCTTATTTTCCTTTTCTTCATTTCTAAACTATTTGTTTTCCTAGTATTTAAAGGTTTTAACCTAGACTTGGTTAGGTTAACCTCGTTCCATCTTTCATAGTTTTTCTCTAAAAATCTTATGGAGAACTAAACTTCCATTGTTGCACTTGACGTTTGAAGCCTTCAATTGATTGGTTGTGAGTTTTCTACTCTTGTTCGATTTCCTATCTAGTTGTATTAATTCTCTTGCTATTGAATGTTTATTGAATCTTATTGATTTATCTAGACTGATCACCTAGGTTTATTGATATTATCCATATAGCTAGGAATTGTCAATTCCAGGTTCGGGTTGCATATCTAGTAGCAAACACGATTTATATAAGCGGGTTACGAGTGTTCATCGTGAGAGAGAGTTAATTGCATGCTTATAGTAACGGGTTGTTTCTATTGCATGTATCCTGTTGAATCCTTGTTTGAATGATATTGCTTTGTTGAGTCTTGAATGTTTTCGGATTTGATTCAGTAATAAGTACTATTAGGGCTGGTAGAACTAATAGTTACATATGATCGGGATAAGAACAACCAAAGGAAAGATAAGAACTTGAGAATAATAGAATTCAGTGATCAACCATATCTCTTGTTGTGTGGATCTTTGTCAGGTGTGGCACCTTCCTCATATCATATTCACATCCTTTGCTTTGCTTTTCTTGCTTTATTTACTTGGTTCGAAATACTACAAACCCTCCCCCTAGTTCCTAGTTGGTGACTTGCGAATTACAAGAACTGATAAACTGATTCCCTTGGGTTCGACCTTGACATGCTTGCTATACTCTGTTTAGTAGGTACATTATGATTTCTTTGATTATGCACAACGACTTTAGGCCTGTCAAATTTGGCGCCGTTGCCGGGGAGTCAAAATTTCTGTTTTTGTGGTTTTGTTTGTTACCAACTTTGGTGTGGACCTAACTTATGGTCCACACTCGTGCTACTGACACACCTCTTGTTGATTGTGATTCAGAAATCGACAGAACATTCCACAGGAATCGCAAAGAACACTTTACACCACAAAATACAATGGGTGACCAAACGCTTCGGCAATTGACTGCACCTAATCTGATGCAACAACCTTTAGCTATGGGTATTCCTGCCATAGGAGAAGGCGTCAACTTTGAGTTGAAGCTAGGGCTGATTCATTTGCTTCCGTCATTCCATGGACTAAGTGGTGAAGACCCAATCAAGCATATGGCTAAATTCCACACTGTCTGCATGAGTATAAAACCGACTAACGTCACTGAGGAACAAATCAAGATGAGAGCTTTCGGGTTCACCCTCAAGGACGCAACCGATGATTGGTACTACCATCTACCCACTGAAAGCATAGATACTTGGAACAAACTGCATAAGGCTTTTCTCGAAAAGTATTTTCCTGTCAAGAAGGCGAATAGCTTGAAAAAGGCTATAAGCAACATCGAGCAAGAGGCTGACGAGACCTTATATGAGTACTACGAGCGGTTCAAGAGACTTTGCTCAAGCTGTCCATTCCATGGTTACACGAATCAAGATCTAGTGCTTCATCTTTACAATGGTCTGCTGGACAATGAAAGAAGGATTGTTGACGCTGCATGTGGTGGCAACATTCTCAACACAACACCGGTGGCGGCCATGGAAAAGATTCAGGAGATGGCAAAGGGGACGAGACACTTCGGTAAAACTTCTACCAAAAGAGGAGTCAATGCTGTGGACTCCGGACGCTCTGAGCTAGTAGGCGATATTGTTGAATTGAAGGACATGGTGAGGAGACTAATGCTGCAAGGAACTCCTCAACAACTCAAAGCATGTGGGATTTGTGCTGATCAATTCCACCCCACCGATGCATGTCCTCAATTGCAAGATGATCTGAATGCTGAGGTGAACATTGTAGGAGGTTATGGACCTCCAAGACCTCGGAACGATCCCTACTCCAGCACTTATAATCCGGGATGGAGAGACCACCCAAATTTCAGATGGAGGGATCAACCGAACCAACAATAACCTCAACTTCTACAAAGGTCACAAGGTCAACAACCCGGTACTTCTGCTTCAACTGAAGATATGCTCCAAACCTTGACTAAGCACTTTACAACTCATGTTCAAACTACGGAGTCAAGCATCAAGAATCTAGAGAAGCAGATGGGACAAATGGCTGAAGCTATCACAAAGATCGATGCAAAGATTTCGGGAAATCTACCATCTCAAACGGTAGTTAACCCACGAGCAAATGTTAGTGTTGTGATGCTTCGAAGTGGTAAGCAATTGAACGTCGTTCCTAGTGCTGAAGAGGACGCCGCCGAAAAAGAGCTCTCTGAACCCACCCCACCGCACCCGCGGCAGGACGGCGCACCCCGCGGTGCGTCTACAGAAGCTCTGGAGAACTTGCCGCACCCAGCGCCCAACTTGGCGCACCCAACGGCAAAATCAACAGATGGGTCTGCAACACAACCGCACCCGCGGTGGGACGACCGCACCCGCGGTGGGACTTCAGAAAAGCAACAGAAGTCTCTGTTGACATCACCACACCCCGCGGTGGATGACCTCACCCGCGGTGACGGTATCGAGAAAGTCCGAGAATTTGCAGTTGAGACGACCGCACCCGCGGTGGAATCTGACCGCACCCGCGGTGAGACTTCTGGAATTGCTAAAGAGCCATACGTGGACGCCTATGTTCGTCCGTACTTTCCCCCTCTCGGTTCCGAGAAGCCACCCGCCCCATTCCCAGAGGCGCTTAAAGAGAGAAGAATCATCGACGACAAGGACCTCTTCGAGACTTTTAGCAAGTGCGAGGTAAACATCCCTTTACTCAAACTTGTTACAAGTATTCCCAAATATGCTCGTTTCTTGAAGGAACTTTGCAAAATCAAGAGGACACAGAAGCAGAAGCAAAAGAAGCAGGTCCAGGTGAGCGAGCAAGTATCTGCTGTGTTTCAAAGGCGTATGCCTAAGAAGTGCAGTGATCCAGGTATGTTCTCTATCCCTTGCATCATCGGTGAGAAAAAGATTGATAAAGTTATGCTAGATCTTGGTGCAGCTATTAATGTCTTACCATTGTCATTATATGAGTCTCTTGGTCTGCCATCATTACAGGACACTAGGCTAGTTATTCAATTAGCTGATGGAACCAATGTCTACCCAAAAGGGGTTGTTGAAGAGGTCCTTGTTATGGTAGATAAGCTAATTTCCCCCCCTGATTTTTATGTGCTTGATATGGGTAGTAGTACAGGTGCACCTATACTGTTAGGGAGATCATTCATGAAAACTACAAATACCACAATTGATGTCAGAAGTGGGAAATTAACTATGGAATTTGATGGGGATGGAGTTGAATATAACATATATGATATGAAACTTGTCATTAACACCTCTTTAAACTTTGTTGATGTAATGAGTCCTAACCCTTTGGATGAATTGTAACCTATAATAGAGGAGTCCATAGTTGACTTGCCTATCGGTATTACTATATATTCTAATCTGCATGCAGTCACAACTTTATTGGATGAGAAGGATGAGTCTCCTACTTCTCTTTTGGGCAGTTGCCCCACCTTACTCACTCCACAGGGCAAGAAGCCGTTCCATTTTGTTGCCCCACCTTACTGACTCCATAGGGTATCCCTTTAATTTCTGTTGTTCGAAAAAAAAAACCGAAAAAACCTTAAACGGATTTTTTTAAAAAAATTAACATTTCGAAAACGCAACAGAAAAAAGTTCTACCGGAGCTAGCTGCCCGGGTTCCCCATGGAGAAGGTGCGAATCATGTTGTCAATGAGGAGACATTCTCCCCACACATTATTTGGCAACGATGATGGCCCTACAGTCGACAGTTGAAGAGGAGGAACACCTGGGTCCACACCACGAACACATCTGGGCCCATTTTTTTTTGTGTTCATTGAAGGTCGTGCAGCCCCAAATTCTTTGATATACCACTATTCACCAAAGTGGTTTCCTTTTGGTTGCACGGTAGATGAAGCTAATGGAGTTGATGAAGACACCCGCCGCAACACCAGAGACCTGAGCATTTATTGTTACACTGCCAGCAACAACGGAAGTGTCCAAGCAGCTCGGCGACATTTGTGAGTTCTTTCTTTATCTTCCCTATGCTTCTATTCTTTTATCTTTCATTACATTGAGGACAATGCAATGTTTAAGCATGGGGGAGAGTTTTGTACTTGCTATGTTGTTGAGGAGAAAAGAAAAAGCCAAAAAATTGAATAAAAGGCTAAAATAGAAATCCTGGGATAGGTTGAAAACCTGAAAGGGCGTTCTAGGTAATAAGCATGTGGCTTGGACCAACATTAGGCTGGGGTAATAATTGGTCAAGAGTGACGTGAGCTTATGTGAGCACATCTATTGGAAAATGAAATGAGTGGCTTGGTGAAAACCCGGAAGGGCGCCTTGGCAAAATGAGTGAAAACAAGAAGAGTGATTTTTAGGATTCCCCATTGTTCTTGGCGTGGTGACATAAGAAGAGGTGATATAAGGAGGATTCGGGTAGGCCACTATGGAGTGCTAAGGTGTTAGATGGGAGTTAGGATTAAATTAGTCTTGCATCACTTGTTTTGGTTGTCTTGGAGCTTATTGTTGATGTGTTGTAACTACTAGTGTCATAGTTTCTTGTACTTCCTGAGGCCTTAGAGCATGATTGATGGAGTGAGTTCAGTTTTTAGCTTACTCGGGACGAGTAAAGGTTTAAGTATGGGGGAATTTGATATGCGATATATTGTATAGCGCATCTAGTGGTTATTAGCATGATTTAGAGGATGTTTAGAGATGTTTTGATTGTAATTCTATAATCCGGAAGAGAAGACGCGAAGTGAAGAAATCATGATATTTACAGAGATTTGAAGTACATTGAAGTGAAGAGTTAAAGAGCTGCACAAAAGAAGCAAGAGGAAGCAGCTGAAGAAGAAGAGTCTCTGGTGTCTTCACCTCACCCGCGCCCATACTCACCGCACCCGCGGTGAACTTGCTGAAGACAAGTGAAGAGGAGCCGACCGAAGACCCACCGCACCCGCGGTGGGATGACCGCACCCGCGGTGGTGCCGAGCTGGAGCTTTTTCTCGGATTTTATATCCGAGATCTTTCTTTCCTTATCTTTTATTCCGAGATTTTATTTTATCTTATTTTCCTTTTCTTTATTTCTAAACTATTTGTTTTCCTAGTATTTAAAGGTTTTAACCTAGACTTGGTTAGGTTAACCTCGTTCCATCTTTCATAGTTTTTCTCTAAAAATCTTATGGAGAACTAAACTTCCATTGTTGCACTTGACGTTTGAAGCCTTCAATTGATTGGTTGTGAGTTTTCTACTCTTGTTCGATTTCCTATCTAGTTGTATTAATTCTCTTGCTCTTGAATGTTTATTGAATCTTATTGATTTATCTAGACTGATCACCTAGGTTTATTGATATTATCCATATAGCTAGGACTTGTCAATTCCAGGTTCGGGTTGCATATCTAGTAGCAAACACGATTTATATAAGCGGGTTGCGAGTGTTCATCGTGAGAGAGAGTTAATTGCATGCTTATAGTAACGGGTTGTTTCTATTGCATGTATCCTGTTGAATCCTTGTTTGAATGATATTGCTTTGTTGAGTCTTGAATGTTTTCGGATTTGATTCAGTAATAAGTACTATTAGGGCTGATAGAACTAATAGTTACATATGATCGGGATAAGAACAACTAAAGGAAAGATAAGAACTTGAGAATAATAGAATTCAGTGATCAACCATATCTCTTGTTGTGTGGATCTTTGTCAGGTGTGGCACCTTCCTCATATCATATTCACATCCTTTGCTTTGCTTTTCTTGCTTTATTTACTTGGTTCGAAATACTACAAACCCTCCCCCTAGTTCCTAGTTGGTGACTTGCGAATTACAAGAACTGATAAACTGATTCCCTTGGGTTCGACCTTGACATGCTTGCTATACTCTGTTTAGTAGGTACATTATGATTTCTTTGATTATGCACAACGACTTTAGGCCTGTCAAATTTGGCGCCGTTGCCGGGGAGTCAAAATTTCTGTTTTTGTGGTTTTGTTTGTTACCAACTTTGGTGTGGACCTAACTTATGGTCCACACTCGTGCTACTGACACACCTCTTGTTGATTGTGATTCAGAAATCGATAGAACATTCCACAGGAATCGCAAAGAACACTTTACACCATAAAATGCAATGGGTGACCAAACGCTTCGGCAATTGACTGCACCTAATCTGATGCAACAACCTTTAGCTATGGGTATTCCTGCCATAGGAGAAGGCGTCAACTTTGAGTTGAAGCTAGGGCTGATTCATTTGCTTCCGTCATTCCATGGACTAAGTGGTGAAGACCCAATCAAGCATATGGCTAAATTCCACACTGTCTGCATGAGTATAAAACCGACTAACGTCACTGAGGAACAAATCAAGATGAGAGCTTTCGGGTTCACCCTCAAGGACGCAACCGATGATTGGTACTACCATCTACCCACTGAAAGCATAGATACTTGGAACAAACTGCATAAGGCTTTTCTCAAAAAGTATTTTCCTGTCAAGAAGGCGAATAGCTTGAAAAAGGCTATAAGCAACATCGAGCAAGAGGCTGACGAGACCTTATATGAGTACTACGAGCGGTTCAAGAGACTTTGCTCAAGCTGTCCATTCCATGGTTATACGAATCAAGATCTAGTGCTTCATCTTTACAATGGTCTGCTGGACAATGAAAGAAGGATTGTTGACGCTGCATGTGGTGGCAACATTCTCAACACAACACCGGTGGCGGCCATGGAAAAGATTCAGGAGATGGCAAAGGGGACGAGACACTTCGATAAAACTTCTACCAAAAGAGGAGTCAATGCTGTGGACTCCGGACGCTCTGAGCTAGTAGGCGATATTGTTGAATTGAAGGACATGGTGAGGAGACTAACGCTGCAAGGAACTCCTCAACAACTCAAAGCATGTGGGATTTGTGCTGATCAATTCCACCCCACCGATGCATGTCCTCAATTGCAAGATGATCTGAATGCTGAGGTGAACACTGTAGGAGGTTATGGACCTCCAAGACCTCGGAACAATCCCTACTCCAGCACTTATAATCCGGGATGGAGAGACCACCCAAATTTCAGATGGAGGGATCAACCGAACCAACAACAACCTCAACTTCTACAAAGGTCACAAGGTCAACAACCCGGTACTTCTGCTTCAACTGAAGATATGCTCCAAACCTTGACTAAGCACTTTACAACTCATGTTCAAACTACGGAGTCAAGCATCAAGAATCTAGAGAAGCAGATGGGACAAATGGCTGAAGCTATCACAAAGATCGATGCAAAGATTTCGGGAAATCTACCATCTCAAACGGTAGTTAACCCACAGGCAAATGTTAGTGTTGTGATGCTTCGAAGTGGTAAGCAATTGAACGTCGTTCCTAGTGCTGAAGAGGACGCTGCCGAAAAAGAGCTCTCTGAACCCACCCCACCGCACCCGCGGCAGGACACCGCACCCCGCGGTGCGTCTACAGAAGCTCTGGAGAACTTGCCGCACCCAGCGCCCAACTTGGCGCACCCAGTGGCAAAATCAACAGATGGGTCTGCAACACAACCGCACCCGCGATGGGACGACCGCACCCGCGGTGGGACTTCAGAAAAGCAACAGAAGTCTCTGTTGACATCACCACACCCCGCGGTGGATGACCTCACCCGCGGTGACGGTATCGAGAAAGTCCGAGAATTCGCAGTTGAGACGACCGCACCCGCGGTGGAATCTGACCGCACCCGCGGTGAGACTTCTGGAATTGCTAAAGAGCCATACGTGGACGCCTATGTTCGTCCATACTTTCCCCCTCTCGGTTCCGAGAAGCCACCCGCCCCATTCCCAGAGGCGCTTAAGGAGAGAAGAATCATCGACGACAAGGACCTCTTCGAGACTTTTAGCAAGTGTGAGGTAAACATCCCTTTACTCAAACTTGTTACAAGTATTCCCAAATATGCTCGTTTCTTGAAGGAACTTTGCAAAATCAAGAGGACACAGAAGCAGAAGCAAAAGAAGCAGGTCCAGGTGAGCGAGCAAGTATCTGCTGTGTTTCAAAGGCGTATGCCTAAGAAGTGCAGTGATCCAAGTATGTTCTCTATCCCTTGCATCATCGGTGAGAAAAAGATTGATAAAGTTATGCTAGATCTTGGTGCAGCTATTAATGTCTTACCATTGTCATTATATGAGTCTCTTGGTCTGCCACCATTACAGGACACTAGGCTAGTTATTCAATTAGCTGATGGAACCAATGTCTACCCAAAAGGGGTTGTTGAAGAGGTCCTTGTTATGGTAGATAAGCTAATTTTCCCCCCTGATTTTTATGTGCTTGATATGGGTAGTAGTACAGGTGCACCTATACTGTTAGGGAGACCATTCATGAAAACTACAAATACCACAATTTATGTCAGAAGTGGGAAATTAACTACGGAATTTGATGGGGATGGATTGAATATAACATATATGATATGAAACCTGTCATTAACACCTCTTTAAACTTTGTTGATGTAATGAGTCCTAACCCTTTGGATGAATTGCAACCTATAATAGAGGAGTCCATAGTTGACTTGCCTATCGGTATTACTATATATTCTAATCTGCATGCAGTCACGACTTTATTGGATGAGAAGGATGAGTCTCCTACTTCTCTTTTGGGCAGTTGCCCCACCTTACTCACTCCACAGGGCAAGAAGCCGTTCCATTTTGTTGCCCCACCTTACTGACTCCATAGGGTATCCCTTTAATTTCTGTTGTTCGAAAAAAAAAAAACCGAAAAAACCTTAAACGGATTTAAAAAAAAAAATTAACATTTCGAAAACGCAACAAAAAAAAGTTCTACCGGAGCTAGCTGCCCGGGTTCCCCATGGAGAAGGTGCGAATCATGTTGTCAATGAGGAGACATTCTCCCCACACATTATTTGGCAACGATGATGGCCCTACAGTCGACAGTTGAAGAGGAGGAACACCTGGGTCCACACCACGAACACATTTGGGCCCATTTTTTTGTGTGTTCATTGAAGGTCGTGCACCCCCAAATTCTTTGATATACCACTATTCACCAAAGTGGTTTCCTTTTGGTTGCACGGTAGATGAAGCTAATGGAGTTGATGAAGACACCCGCCGCAACACCAGAGACCTGAGCATTTATTGTTACACTGCCAGCAACAACCGAAGTGTCCAAGCAGCTCGGCGACATTTGTGAGTTCTTTCTTTATCTTCCCTGTGCTTTTATTCTTTTATCTTTCATTACATTGAGGACAATGCAATGTTTAAGCATGGGGGAGAGTTTTGTACTTGCTATGTTGTTGAGGAGAAAAGAAAAAGCCAAAAAATTGAATAAAAGGCTAAAATAGAAATCCTGGGATAGGTTGAAAACCTGAAAGGGCGGCCTAGGTAATAAGCAGGTGGCTTGGACCAGCATTAGGCTGGGGTAATAATTGGTCAAGAGTGACGTGAGCTTATGTGAGCACATCTATTGGAAAATGAAATGAGTGGCTTGGTGAAAACCCGGAAGGGCGCCTTGGCAAAATGAGTGAAAACAAGAAGAGTGATTTTTAGGATTCCCCATTGTTCTTGGCGTGGTGACATAAGAAGAGGTGATATAAGGAGGATTCGGGTAGGCCACTATGGAGTGCTAAGGTGTTAGATGGGAGTTAGGATTAAATTAGTCTTGCATCACTTGTTTTGGTTGTCTTGGAGCTTATTGTTGATGTGTTGTAACTACTAGTGTCATAGTTTCTTGTACTTCCTGAGGCCTTGGAGCATGATTGATGGAGTGAGTTCAGTTTTTAGCTTACTCGGGACGAGTAAAGGTTTAAGTATGGGGGAATTTGATATGCGATATATTGTATAGCGCATCTAGTGGTTATTAGAATGATTTAGAGGATGTTTAGAGATGTTTTGATTGTAATTCTATAATCCGGAAGAGAAGACGCGAAGTGAAGAAATCATGATATTTACAGAGATTTGAAGTACATTGAAGTGAAGAGTTAAAGAGCTGCACAAAAGAAGCAAGAGGAAGCAGCTGAAGAAGAAGAGTCTCTGGTGTCTTCACCGCACCCGCGCCCATACTCACCGCACCCGCGGTGAACTTGCTGAAGACAAGTGAAGAGGAGCCGACCGAAGACCCACCGCACCCGCGGTGGGATGACCGCACCCGCGGTGGTGCCGAGCTGGAGCTTTTTCTCGGATTTTATATCCGAGATCTTTCTTTCCTTATCTTTTATTCCAAGATTTTATTTTATCTTATTTTCCTTTTCTTTATTTCTAAACTATTTGTTTTCCTAGTATTTAAAGGTTTTAACCTAGACTTGGTTAGGTTAACCTCGTTCCATCTTTCATAGTTTTTCTCTAAAAATCTTATGGAGAACTAAACTTCCATTGTTGCACTTGACGTTTGAAGCCTTCAATTGATTGGTTATGAGTTTTCTACTCTTGTTCGATTTCCTATCTAGTTGTATTAATTCTCTTGCTCTTGAATGTTTATTGAATCTTATTGATTTATCTAGACTGATCACCTAGGTTTATTGATATTATCCATATAGCTAGGAATTGTCAATTCTAGGTTCGGGTTGCATATCTAGTAGCAAACACGATTTATATAAGCGGGTTGCGAGTGTTCATCGTGAGAGAGAGTTAATTGCATGCTTATAGTAACGGGTTGTTTCTATTGCATGTATCCTGTTGAATCCTTGTTTGAATGATATTGCTTTGTTGAGTCTTGAAGGTTTTCGGATTTGATTCAGTAATAAGTACTATTAGGGCTGGTAGAACTAATAGTTACATATGATCGGGATAAGAACAACCAAAGGAAAGATAAGAACTTGAGAATAATAGAATTCAGTGATCAACCATATCTCTTGTTGTGTGGATCTTTGTCAGGTGTGGCACCTTCCTCATATCATGTTCACATCCTTTGCTTTGCTTTTCTTGCTTTATTTACTTGGTTCGAAATACTACAAACCCTCCCCCTAGTTCCTAGTTGGTGACTTGCGAATTACAAGAACTGATAAACTGATTCCCTTGGGTTCGACCTTGACATGCTTGCTATACACTGTTTAGTAGGTACATTATGATTTCTTTGATTATGCACAACGACTTTAGGCCTGTCAAATTTGGCGCCGTTGTCGGGGAGTCAAAATTTCTGTTTTTGTGGTTTTGTTTGTTACCAACTTTGGTGTGGACCTAACTTATGGTCCACACTCGTGCTACTGACACACCTCTTGTTGATTGTGATTCAGAAATCGACAGAACATTCCACAAGAATCGCAAAGAACACTTTACACCACAAAATGCAATGGGTGACCAAACGCTTCGGCAATTGACTGCACCTAATCTGATGCAACAACCTTTAGCTATGGGTATTCCTGCCATAGGAGAAGGCGTCAACTTTGAGTTGAAGCTAGGGCTGATTCATTTGCTTCCGTCATTCCATGGACTAAGTGGTGAAGACCCAATCAAGCATATGGCTAAATTCCACACTGTCTGCATGAGTATAAAACCGACTAACGTCACTGAGGAACAAATCAAGATGAGAGCTTTCGGGTTCACCCTCAAGGACGCAACCGATGATTGGTACTACCATCTACCCACTGAAAGCATAGATACTTGGAACAAACTGCATAAGGCTTTTCTCGAAAAGTATTTTCCTATCAAGAAGGCGAATAGCTTGAAAAAGGCTATAAGCAACATCGAGCAAGAGGCTGACGAGACCTTATATGAGTACTACGAGCGGTTCAAGAGACTTTGCTCAAGCTGTCCATTCCATGGTTACACGAATCAAGATCTAGTGCTTCATCTTTACAATGGTCTGCTGGACAATGAAAGAAGGATTGTTGACGCTGCATGTGGTGGCAACATTCTCAACACAACACCGGTGGCGGCCATGGAAAAGATTCAGGAGATGGCAAAGGGGACGAGACACTTCGGTAAAACTTCTACCAAAAGAGGAGTCAATGCTGTGGACTCCGGACGCTCTGAGCTAGTAGGCGATATTGTTGAATTAAAGGACATGGTGAGGAGACTAACGCTGCAAGGAACTCCTCAACAACTCAAAGCATGTGGGATTTGTGCTGATCAATTCCACCCCACCGATGCATGTCCTCAATTGCAAGATGATCTGAATGCTGAGGTGAACACTGTAGGAGGTTATGGACCTCCAAGACCTCGGAACGATCCCTACTCCAGCACTTATAATCCGGGATGGAGAGACCACCCAAATTTCAGATGGAGGGATCAACCGAACCAACAACAACCTCAACTTCTACAAAGGTCACAAGGTCAACAACCCGGTACTTCTGCTTCAACTGAAGATATGCTCCAAACCTTGACTAAGCACTTTACAACTCATGTTCAAACTACGGAGTCAAGCATCAAGAATCTAGAGAAGCAGATGGGACAAATGGCTGAAGCTATCACAAAGATCGATGCAAAGATTTCGGGAAATCTACCATCTCAAATGGTAGTTAACCCACGGGCAAATGTTAGTGTTGTGATGCTTCGAAGTCGTAAGCAATTGAACGTCGTTCCTAGTGCTGAAGAGGAAGCCGCCGAAAAAGAGCTCTCTGAACCCACCCCACCGCACCCGCGGCAGGACGCCGCACCCCACGGTGCGTCTACAAAAGCACTGGAGAACTTGCCGCACCCAGCGCCCAACTTGGCGCACCCAGCGGCAAAATCAACAGATGGGTCTGTAACACAACCGCACCCGCGGTGGGACGACCGCACCCGCGGTGGGACTTCAGAAAAGCAGCAGAAGTCTCTGTTGACAACACCGCACCCCACGGTGGATGACCACACCCACGGTGACGGTATCGAGAAAGTCCGAGAATTCGCAGTTGAGATGACCGCACCCGCGGTGGAATCTGACCGCACCCGCGGTGAGACTTCTGGAATTGCTAAAGAGCCATACGTGCACGCCTATGTTCATCCGTACTTTCCCCCTCTCGGTTCCGAGAAGCCACCCGCCCCATTCCCAGAGGCGCTTAAGGAGAGAAGAATCATCGACGACAAGGACCTCTTCGAGACTTTTAGCAAGTGCGAGGTAAACATCCCTTTACTCAAACTTGTTACAAGGATTCCCAAATATGCTCGTTTCTTGAAGAAACTTTGCAAAATCAAGAGGACACAGAAGCAGAAGCAAAAGAAGCAGGTCTAGGTGAGCGAGCAAGTATTTGATGTGTTTCAAAGGCGTATGCCTAAGAAGTGCAGTGATCCAGGTATGTTCTCTATCCCTTGCATCATCGGTGAGACAAAGATTGATAAAGCTATGCTAGATCTTGGTGCAGCTATTAATGTCTTACCATTATCATTATATGAGTCTCTTGGTCTGCCACCATTACAGGACACTAGGCTAGTTATTCAATTAGCTAATGGAACCAATGTCTACCCAAAAGGGGTTGTTGAAGATGTCCTTGTTATGGTAGATAAGCTGATTTCCCCCCCTGATTTTTTTGTGCTTGATATGGGTAGTAGTACAGGTGCACCTATGCTGTTAGGGAGACCATTCATGAAAACTGCGAATACCACAATTGATGTCAGAAGTGGAAAATTGACTATGGAATTTGATGGGGATGGAGTTAAATATAACATATATGATATGAAACCTGTCATTAACACCTCTTTAAACTTTGTTGATGTAATGAGTCCTAACCCTTTGGATGAATTGCAACCTATAATAGAGGAGTCCATAGTTGACTTACCTATCGGTATTACTATATCTTCTAATCTGCAGGCAGTCATGACTTTATTGGATGAAAAGGGTGAGTCTCCTACTTCTCTTTTGGGCAGTTGCCCCACCTTACTGACTCCATAGGGCAAGAAACCGTTCCCTTTTGTTGCCCCACCTTACTGACTCCACAGGGCATCCCTTTCATTTCTGTTGTTCGAAAAAAATTAAAAAAAAAAG
Source organism: Rheum nobile (assembly GCA_027886185.1). Lineage (NCBI taxonomy): Eukaryota > Viridiplantae > Streptophyta > Magnoliopsida > Caryophyllales > Polygonaceae > Rheum > Rheum nobile. Next base: position 78,101 of record WOAB01000108.1, on the reverse strand, counting down.
TTTCGAAAAAACCTTAAACTGATTTAAAAAAAAAACAATTAAAAAAAAATTTAAAATTTCGAAAATGCAACAGAAAAGAGTTCTACCGGAGCCAGTTGTCCGGGTTCCCCATGGAGAAGGTGCGCATCATGTTGTCAATGAGGAGACATTCGCCCCACACATTATTTGGCAACGATGATGGCCCTACAGTCGACACTTGAAGAGGAGGAACACCTGGGCTCACACCACGAACACATCTGGACCCTTTTTTTGTGTTCATTGAAGGTCGTGCAGCCCTGAATTCTTTGATATACCACTATTCACCAAAGTGGTTTTCTTTTGGTTGCACGGTAGATGAAGCTAATGGAGTTGATGAAGACACCCGCCGCAACACCATAGACCTGAGCATTTATTGTTACACTGCCAGCAACAACGGAAGTGTCCAAGCAGCTCGACGGCATTTGTGAGTTCTTTCTTTATATTCCATGTGCTTCTATTCTTTTGTCTTTCATTACATTGAGGACAATGCAAGGTTTAATCATGGGGGAGAGTTTTGTACTTGCTATGTCGTTGAGGAGAAAAGAAAAAGCCAAAAGTTTGAATAAAAGGCTAAAATAGAAATCCTGGGATATGTCGAAAACCTGAAAGGGCGGCCTAGGTAATACGAAGGTGGCTTGGACCAACATTAGGCTGGGGTAATAATTGGTCAAGAGTGACGTGAGCTTATGTGAGCACATCTATTGGAAAATGAAATGAGTGGCTTGGTGAAAACCCGGAAGGGTGCCTTAGCAAAATGAGTGAAAACAAGAAGAGTGATTTTTAGGATTCCTCATTGTTCTTGGCGTGGTGACATAATAAGAGGTGATATAAGGAGGATTCGAGTAGGCCACTATGGAGTGATAAGGTGTTAGATGGGAGTTAGGATTAGATTAGTCTTGCATCACTTGTTTTGGTTGTCTTGGAGCTTATTGTTGATGTGTTGTAACTACTAGTGTCATATTTTCTTGTACTTCCTGAGGCCTTGGAGCATGATTGATGGAGTGAGTTCAGTTTTTAGCTTACTCGGGACGAGTAAAGGTTTAAGTATGGGGGAATTTGATATGCGATATATTGTATAGCGCATCTAGTGGTTATTAGCATGATTTAGAGGATGTTTAGAGATGTTTTGATTGTAATTCTGTAATCCGGAAGAGAAGACGCGAAGTGAAGAAATCATGAGATTTACAGAGATTTGAAGTACATTGAAGTGAAGAGTTGAAGAGCTGCACAAAAGAAGCAAGAAGAAGCAGCTGAAGAAGAAGAGTCTTTGGTGTGTTCACCGCACCCGCGCCCATACTCACCGCACCCGCGGTGAACTTGCTGAAGACAAGTGAAGAGGAGCCGACCGAAGACCCACCGCACCCGCGGTGGGATGACCGCACCCGCGGTTGTGCCGAGCTGGAGCTTTTTCTCGGATTTTATATCCGAGATCTTTCTTTCCTTATCTTTTATTCTGAGATCTTGTTTTATCTTATTTTCCTTTTCTTTATTTCTAAACTATTTGTTTTCCTAGTATTAAAGGTTTTAACCTAGACTTGGTTAGGTTAACCTCGTTCCATCTTTCATAGTTTTTCTCTAAAAACCTTATGGAGAACTAAACTTCCATTGTTGCACTTGACGTTTGAAGCCTTCAATTGATTGGTTGTGAGTTTTCTACTCTTGTTCGATTTCCTATCTAGTTGTATTAATTCTCTTGCGCTTGAATGTTTATTGAATCTTATTGATTTATCTAGACTGATCACTTAGGTTTATTGATATTATCCATATATCTAGGACTTGTCAATTCCGGGTTCGGGTTGCATATCTAGTAGCAAACACGATTTATATAAGCGGGTTGCGAGTGTTCATCGTGAGAGAGAGTTAATTGCATGCTTATAGTAACGGGTTGTTTCTATTGCATGTATCTTGTTGAATCCTTGTTTGAATGCTATTTCTTTGTTGAGTCATGAAGGTTTTCGGATTTGATTCAGTAATAAGTACTATTAGGGCTGGTAGAACTAATAGTTACATATGATCGGGATAAGAACAACCAAAGGAAAGATAAGAACTTGAGAATAATAGAATTCAGTGATCAACCATATCTCTTGTTGTGTGGATCTTTGTCAGGTGTGGCACCTTCCTCATATCATATTCACATCCTTTGCTTTGCTTTTCCTACTTTATTTACTTGGTTCGAAATACTACAACCCCCCCCCCTAGTTCCTAGTTGGTGACTTGCGAATTACAAGAACTGATAAACTGATTCCCTTGGGTTCGACCCTGACTTGCTTGCTATACTCTCTTTAGTAGGTACATTAGGATTTCTTTGATTAGGCACGACGACTTGAGGCCTGTCAACACCTCCCTCAATTACCCCACCTATAACAAAAAGCTCTATGCCTTGATCCGGGTTCTCAAAACTTGGCAACATTACTTGTGGCTAAAGGAGTTCATCATACACTCAGATCATAAGGCCCTCGCTACTTGAAGAGCCAAGGCCACCTTGGCCTGTGCCATGATTGTTGAGACCCTTGCCTACTTGAAGAGCCAAGACCACACAAGGAGTGCTCCTTATGTGGTCAAGCACAAGAAGGGCCAAGACAACATTGTGGCCGACGCATTATCTTGGAGGTATGTGCTTCTTTCTATTCTTAATGCTTAAGTTTTGGGATTTTCTCTTATTAAGCCCTTGTATGCTCAAGATCCCTTCTTTAGCCCCATCCTTGCCGAGTGTACCACTAAGGGTGAGTTTGAGGGATATTTCTAGGATGATGGCTTCCTCTACCGAGACGGTAAACTTTGTATCCCTAGATCCTCCATTAGGAATTTGTTGATTAAGGAAGCGCATGAGAGTCGTGGACATTTTAGGGTTCCAAAAACAGTGGCTTCACTCAAGGAACATTTTTTTTGGCCTAAGCTTGCCCACCATGTGACTAAGTTTTGTCAATCTTGCGTCACTTGCCATAAAGTCAAGTCTAGATCCAACCCTCACGGCTTCTACACTCCCGTACCCATCCCATCCACCCCTTGGGAAGATATATCCATGGATTTCATAACTGGATTGCCCATGTCTAAGAAGGGGAGGGATTCCATTTTTGTGGTAGTAGATCGCTTCTCTAAGATGACCCATTTCATCCAACCCTCGCGGGAGCGAGTGCGGTGGCATTGGCTTGCTCTTGCTCTTCTTGATGGAACATAGTCGCATAACCTCTTGAGTTCTTTACTGAGCTAGACGAGCTAGTCCACAAGGCCAGTGTGGCCACCACGCCCGCATCTTTCCACACCATGTTTTTGCGTGGCCTTGAGGTTGAGATCCGTGAGCCCTTGACCCTCCTCCTAATCCGGGATCTCAACACCCTCACTCACACGGCCATGGAGATAAATAATCAACAACAACAGAGGAAGAAGGCCACTTGGGCTTGCTCATAACCATGGCCCGGCACCCTGCGCACGCGCAGGGTGCCGGGCCCGCAGCCGCGCCCTGGCTCTTCCTCAGCCACGGCCGTGCCAACTGGTGCCATCAGTGTCGCTCGCTTGAATGCCCCACCCCGTGGCCCGGCACCCTGCGCACGCGCCCCGGCCCCCACCTCCGAGCGGTCTAGTGACCAAGCTTGTTTCAAATGTGGCGGTCGTGGCCACTATTAACGAGATTACCCCAAAAACAAGCGGGACTAGTTCACCTCTCAAAGCTGCTATAAATTCTTTGAGGACTAGAAAGAGGCCCTAGAGGAAGAACATGAGGCCATCGATGATGCCACATATGAGAACTATGCTTGCACCCCTCTTGAGCATGCAGCCGCCACCCCGCTTAGCTTGGTGACTCGCCGTGTGCTATCGGTCCAAGAAGGTGACACAAGGGGCCAACAAGAGAATCGTTTTCACACTCGGTGCCTCATGGGCACCGCCTCACTTAGTGTGATTATTGATGGTGGGTCATGTGCTAACATTGTCAATGAGCATGTGGTCAACCATTTCAACCTCACCACCACGCCTCACCCTCAACCCTATAGCCCCCAATGGCTTTCTGATAGTAAGGATGATGTGGTAGAGAGGCAATGCCATATCACACTCTCTATTGGTCATTACTACGATTCGGTTTTGTGTGATATTATGTCTATGGATGCAACTACCTCTTATTAGGTAGACCATGGCAATATGATCGGCGAGTGCTCCATGATGAATTACTTAACACTTTTATGTTCGTTCATGGTGGGAAGCGTATCACACTCTTGCCTATGTCCTGGAGAAAAAATATTGAAGACCAAGCTGAGCGCAACCGCCTCAAGGCAATAGAGGCCTCCACGCCCCTGGTGCCTCGGCCCAAGGATGTGGTGCCCATGCATGCCCGTGCCTCGGTGCCCCACCGCTCGAGCAAGGGTGAGTGCGCGCCCACTGGTGCCCCGTCATCGCCTGGCGCGCTCAGCACCGGCAGGGCCTCTGCCTCCACCGGCACCACATCCTTGGGCCGAGGCAAAATAGGTTCGGGCTTCAGAGTGGTGTGATAATAGAGTATATAGCCCGGATCTAAAAAAACACGCCAGGGCTAAAAAACCTTGACTTTTTAGCCCGGATCTTTACAAGTCTGCGCCAAAATGTCCATTTATTTTGAAAAAAAAACTAGGCATTTTAGCCTGGGTATTTTGACATCCGGGCTAAAAAGTCCCTTTAGTTTTTCTAAAACTTATTACACCACCACGATACCACTGACTAGTTCCATCACTTTTCAAAGAAAGGACTCTTGCTCAACAAAAGTTACCACCACTTACTAGTTTCACCACTTCTAGTTCCACCACTTTTCAAACTCATTTATCAGTACAAAAAGAAGAAAAAAAAAGTTCATCACAACAAACAACATAGGGAAAGCAACTAATTTTCAGTTTCAAAATGTAGTGAACAAAGTAAGTATCATATGACTCTAAAGATGATAATTAAGGACTTATGTGTCAATTAAACAGAGAGATGATGCATTATAAAACATAAGCAAAACTTTTACAGGGTAACAGTATTGTTAACTCAATAAGAGCACCTGGACAATAGGACAATCCATGTCCTTGACAAACTCAATCACTGGTTAAAGTTGCAAGTCTTATATTTCAAAACGATGTGAGTACCTCTCTTTTAGCTTGAAGTTGGATACGAGTGTTGAGCTCCGCAAGGAGGACTAAGTCAAGAATGATGGTTGCAAACAACAAGGAGTCATCATGAGGTATTGTGCATCACTATGGTGTTTGTACATCCCATGAATATTTCTGAGGTGTACTCATCCATGGACCTCTTTATGTCTCCAACGTACATAACATACTACATACATGATAGTTCATCCCAATTCTATCACTAGACGTGCTTAAAATATATTCTATTTATAAACAATAATTAAAGAAACTAAAAGGGCATTGGTTAGCTAATGAAGGCCCTTACCTTGATAACCATCACATGGTCAGGGTGCTCCCCTGGCTCGTAGAGGCTACCGTCGCTCGGGACCATCATTGTTTCCCAAATGGTTGTAGCTCTATTGAGGTTGGCTGCATACACAATCAACTTTGTATCTTGCTAATTAGTCATCTCATTGCACCACATAAAAGATTCAAACTACTGATTGTTTAGCTAAGAGGAATATACCTCGATTCCAAGACCAACAAGGAAATCCACAAGCAAGGACTTCATCTTGGTCTGGCCAAGTCATCTCCTGCAATGAAACTGTTCCTCTAAATGTCCAAATCAGTACATCCCATAGAACCCACAACGAACACCAAAATCATACACAAGTCCCTCATACAACCCAACTAATCAAGTTCTATGATTGAAGATGCATTATCAATAGATAACAAAAGGCATTTAACATAGTTTGACAAACTTGGTAAAAAGGTTCTGAATGGTGTCATTCATCCAAACCAGGCTCTCCATGTAGGGCCTCAGCTGCTTTTGCAGGACAATGTCCAACACCTTGGCCCTGGCATTATAGTCTGCCAAGTTCATGTCACTTATGTCCCAGCCTCCAAACACCATGTCATTAGGATTCACCTGATTCATCATCCAAGTTATATATTTATCACATTCATACTATGCATAAAAATCACAAGCAATGATGAGCACAATCTGGCACCTAAATTATATAACACACGGATGCACATTAGTCACATGCCCAGGTGGATGGTAGACGGACACCCCAAGCAAGAATACATGATTAATTGCAGCATTAGGAACATGGAAGACCTCTTAGAGTGTATGTTGCTCGCCATAAACTCCCCAAAGATCGCAAAACTTTGTTTCATATTAACTCAGATTATTTCAAATGCATTTGTCACTAGGCTAGAGGATATATCTGTGTCCAAGAAAGAAACTCAGTCATAATAGGCAAAGTTCTGCCTCCCTATGGTCAATATTTGTCAATATTTCTGCACAAATCTTGAGAGCATTGCTAACCTCTTTTCTTTCTTACAGCTTAAATGAAGTTTTGGTATTATTCTCAATGGCTAATTTAGTAATTCAGAGATAAAAGTACTATTTATTGTTTTCACATCTCATATAAGCAAGAAAAATCCCTTTTGAATTTGGAAATGTTGAAGGGTTGCATTAGTTACCTTCAATGAAATTGTCGTTAGACAACCAGTGGTAGTTGCCACATAAAAGATACTCTTAACCTCATCAAGTATAGGTGGACTGAAATCACTTCCTCCACATGGAAATTGATGTACACAACAATGATTCTATAATCAAGAGCATAAGGGTGTGTTTGGATTACGCATTATAATGTCAAAAACTGACATTATAATTCCAAAAATGACATTATAATGCCAGTTTTTTACATTATAACGCGAGATAATGCATAATCTAAACACACCCTAAAGCTTCCTTATAGGCTTTGTTCCAAGAGCTTAACCTTGCATGTGAGATGGACTAAAGTAGGAAAGTCCAACATTCCCTTTTTCCCAAAAGCTTCCTTGTCTTCAAGTTTGACCATTGCATGTGACTTCCCACAAAAGAAGCAAAGGCCAACATCAACTTTTCCCACACACCTCGTTAGCTTTTTTAGTGGGATTTAGAAACTTATTAGAAAAGTTGTGCTTGCTTTGCTTGACATTACTTTGAGCTATTGATGTCTTGCATGAGATCATGTCTTAACGAGGTGATCATGGCTCCCCTAGCTGGCGCCCACACCATGGCGTTGCGGGTCCACACCTTTGACAGTCACAGAGACAAGGAGGAACTTTTGGAGTGGGCGCACCACATGGCGTATGTGTTTCACCATTCCACCTATGATTTCTATCATCACGTGTACATTGCCACCGGGTGCTTCACCTACAATGCTTAAGATTGGTGAGTTTGGCTCCAAGGCAATCATCGTAGTCACGGTTTGCATCCCGTGGACGTATGGGCTTAGCTCGTCTATCTCATGGCTAGGCGCTATGCCCCCGAGTCCATAGTAGCTTGAAACAACACCAATGGCCGAGCCTCTCTTGTCACCCCTCCGTCGGCCCTGGTGCCCGCGCCTCCGCCTACCCCGGCACACTCGCTCCCACTAACCTCATTGCCCGTGCCCCCGCCGGCCCCGTTGCCTATGCCTCCGTCGGCCCCAGTGCCCGCGCCACTGCCTGCCCTGGTGCTCGTGCCCCCACCGGCCCCGGTGCCCGTGCCCCCGCCGGCCCCCGTGCCTATGCCCCCCGTCGGCTTCGGTGCCAGCGCCACCGCTTGCCCTGGCGCTCGCGCCCCAACCGGCCCTGGTGCCCGCCCCTGCGCCTCGGCTGGCTCCGATGCCCGTGCCTCTGCCGACTCTGGTGCCCGTGCCCCCATCGACCCCAAAGCACGCGCCCCCACCAGCCCCGAATCCCGTACTCCGGCCGACCCCGGTGCCAGCGCCCCCGTCGGCCCTGCTGCATGCGCCTTTGGCAGCCCCAGTGCTCGCGCCACCGCTGGACCCATAATGCCGCCTTGACCATGTGCCACTTTTTGGCATGTCGCAGGCACCGGACCCGCGCATGTGGCTCGCGCATGAGCCCTCTCATGTTGGTGTGCCCATGGAGCCTCCCGACAATGGTTCTTGTATGGTTGTGCCTATGTTTGTTAGTTACGGTCTCCCTCGAAGCTAAGAAGGGGAGAGTGATAGGCCCCGACATTGCCCTCGCACCTTGGCTCTTAGGCCCTTGGCACACTGATGCCTTGGCTTGATGCCTTCGACGCCATGACTTGTCTTGCCATTGGTCGTGACATATACCATACACATCCGTGCTTATGGCGCGCCTATCCGGACCCAATTAGGGGTTCATATCCTAGCTTACTATTTGTAGTAGTAGTCTTTATGAACTTGTTGTCTTTATTACTGTTGTTTCCTTTTTGGGTGTGTTAGGCCATTTGCAAATGGGCCACATCCCACTAGTTGGCAAGGCATTGTTGGCCAAGTGTTGGCTTCCTATGTTACCTAGTTGAAAATTATTGAATTGGAATCCAATTTGGGTTGAGGAATACCTCCCCAAGTTATCCAATCTATCTTCCCACTCCAACTCTCTCATTTCTCCTCTCTTTCTTTCAATCACACGCATCTTGATGTGTCCCTATCTCCGAATGACGGCACAAGTGTCGTGATGGCAAGGATCCAGATCTTGATTCGCTTGGCTTTGAAGGCCGGCCGTGGAAACCTTGGCTTTGGCCTTGTTGAATTGCATGAATGGCTTCAAAGCGGTGTCGTGAACAGTGAACTTTGAGGTTTACTAACACGAGGAGAGACTGGGGATGACGGCGAGGAAGTTGGCATCACTGGGAGTGGGCTCGACAGCGGGTGCGAGAGCGACGGCGATGACGATGGCAATAGCGATGGGGCTAGCGACGACGATGGAAGCAGGTGCAATGGTGGGCACGATTACGATGGTAGCGATGGTGGTGGATCTTGAACGCGACCTCAGGACTAGGCGCATTGGATGGAATGGGTGGCACGATGGGTCGAGCACGGCCGTAGCGTCGGCAACGGAGGATGGATAGACTCGATGGATCGAGTGGGTGCCGTAGCGTCGGCGGCGGAGGAAGGAGATGAGAAGTAGAGTTTGGGGTGACGTCGATCTAAGAGAGGAGGCGATGGCACTCAACAAACACTTATAATAAATTATGATGTAACCAAGTACAAGAAGCCAAGCTTGGCTTAAATAGGGGCACGGCACTTGGATGGGCCGAGACGCGCCCATGGACTAGCCCACTAAACATTAGTGAAGCACACGCCCAAAATAGCAAGGCTATATGTAGAAACTTACTAAAATTAGAAAGTACTAAATAAAGAAAGTCTTCAAATGGAATGCCAATTACATCAAATAAACCTCTAAACCCAAAATGGTCTAAGGCTAGCACTTGCGCCTTTGTAGGAGTTGTGTGAGTTGTCAAAGAGGGAAAGCTAGGTCGAGTCCCCAAGGTTTATACACACCCCTACCTATTCCCCATGGCCCTTGGGAAGCGCTCCTTGCATAAATGCACCCACACCATGTCACCAGGTGCAAATGTGACCTTGCGCCTGCCGGAGTTGTGCTGGTCCTCGTATTGCGCCGTCCTTCTCTCTAGTTGCTCATGGGTTCGCCGGTGAAGCTCTTGGACTTGGTGGGCGCGGTTGGCCGCGGACACGTGCTCACCATCCTTGAGTGGGAACGGCAACATATCCAAAGGAGTCAAAGGATTCCTTCCATACACAACCTCGAATGGTGTCAATCTTGTAGCCGAGTGCCTGGACCTGTTATAGGAAAACTCAACAAGTGGAAGTAAGTCATCCCAGTGCCTGGGATTGGCCTTGAGCATGGTTCGAAGGAGGGCTCCTAGGGTCCTATTGGTGAACTCCGTTTGGCCAACGTTTTGGGTGTGGTAGCTTGTGGAAAATAAGAGCTTGGTCCCTAGCTTCCCCCAAAGTGTCCTCCAAAAGTGCCCAACAAACTTGGTGTCTCTATCACTCACTATGGTCCTAGGCACACCATGTAATCTCACAACATACTCAAATAAGAGCTCGGTAATCTCACTAGCACTAGGTGTGGTTCGACAGGCTATGAAGTGGGACATCTTGGAAAACCGATCCACGACCACAAAAATAGAATCTTTGCCTTTCCTAGACTTAGGCAATCCAGTGATGAAATCCATGGACAAATCTTCCCAAGGGCCATGGGAAATAGGTAGGGGTGTGTATAAACCTTGGGGACTCGACCTAGCTTTCCCTCTTTGACAACTCACACAACTCCTACAATACCTTCGAACTTGTGTTGCCATATGTGGCCAAAAGAAATGCTCTCGCAAGGCGGCTAAGGTCCTAGCAATCCCAAAATGGCATCGGTCATCATGTGCCTCTTGAATGAGGAGGTGCCTAATGGAAGAACTAGGGATACATAACCTCCCAGCCTTGTACAAATACCCCTCATCCACAAAATAGGACTCAAACTCACGCTCTCAAGGCATCTCTCATAGATAGGCTTGAAATACACATCAACCAAATACAAGTCCATAATTAAAGAAAAACCAAGTACTTTAGTTTGGAGATGAGTCAAGAGAATGTACCTTCTAGATAGAGCGTCAGCCACGACGTTCGCTTTCCCTTTCTTGTGCACTACCACATATGGAAAGGTTTCCATAAACTCCACCCATCGAGCATGGCGCCGGTTGAGTGTCGTTTGGCCTTTGAGGAAGGTGAGTGTCGTGTGATCCGAGTGAATCACAAACTCTCTAGGCCATAGGTAGTGCTTCCATGTCTTGAGGACCCTAATCAAAGCATACAATTATTTATCATAAGTAGGCTAGTTTAGGGTAGCACCTGTGAGCTTCTCACTAAAGAAGGCAATCGGCTTCCGCTCTTGATGAAGGATACCTCCAATGCCAACATTAGAGCATCACATTCGATCTCGAAGTGCTTGGAGAAGTATGGAAGCTGTAGAAGTGGAGCATGACACAAAACCTCCTTCAAGGCCACAAATTCCGCCTCATGCTTGGCAAGCCACACCACCACGGCTCCCTTCTTGGTCAACTCGTGGAGAGGCACGACAATCGAGCTAAAATCCTTCACAAAGTGAAGGTAGAAGCCATCTAACCCCAGAAATGATCTCACCATGGTAGGGTTGGTAGGCGTGGGATACTCCTTTATTGCCTTGACCTTCTCTTCATCAACACGTAGCCCTTCTTTGGACACGACAAAGCCAAGAAAGTTGGTCGTGTCCGAGACAAAAGTACACTTCCCAAGGTTGGCAAAGAGCTTTGCCTTTCGAAGTGTTTCCATCACCTTTCTAAGGTGCTCGGTGTGATCCTACAAGCTACGTGAGTACACAAGTATATCATCGAAATACACAACAATAAAATGTCCCAAAAAATCCCTCAAAGCATGGTTCATCAAACGCATAAAAGTAGTTGGGGCATTGGTGAGCCCAAATGGCATAACTAGCCACTCATAGAGACCATATTTGGTCTTGAACGCCGTCTTGCACTCATCCCCTTCCTTCATTCTGATTTGATGGTAGCCACTTCGCAAGTCAATCATCGAAAACAAGGTGGCACCATGGAGCTCATTGAGCATGTCATCAAGGTGAGGGATGGGGTGGCGATACTTCACCATGATTTGGTTGATGGCGTGGAAGTCCACACACATTCTCTAGGAGCCATCCTTCTTCAGCACTAGAATCACGGGCACGGCACAAGGGCTAAGGCTTTCGCGAATATAGCCCTTGTCAAGCAAATCCTGGACCTGGTGTTGCAGATCCTTGGTCTCTTCAGGGCCGGCCTTGTAGGCGGCACGATTGGGCAAAGAGGCTCCAAGGACCAAGTCAATCTGGTGCTCGATCCCCTTTACTGGCGGTAGGCCCTGGGGCAACTCCTCCGACAACACGTTGGCGAACTCCAATAACAACTCGGCCACCGGCGGAGGCAAAGGATTGTCGGAGGCGCAGGCAGGGCTCTGAGTAGGCACAAGCAAGAAGCAAGGCATGTGACCCTTCAGCGCCTGGGTCATGTTACTACGCCTTGCCAAAAGAAGCCTGTGTTCGTAGCGGCCTTGTAGAGTCGGCGCTGGCGGCGTTCCTGTGGCCAAACTCGGAGACAGTAAAGCACTGGACACGGAATGGTTGGCACTAGGGTGTTTGAGGCCAGTGCTCGAGCCAGAATTGGTCTCGCCTGGCCAGGCCTCCGTGGGCCTTTGTTTGCTCCTCATCGCGGCAGAGTTCGCGGCGCTGGCTGGCTGTAGAGAGGCGCTTTGCTGGCTAGGGGTGGCGTTGAGTTTTTTGGTGCCAGTGCTCGAGCCAGAAATAGTGTGGCTAGGATTAAAGTCGAGGCGCTGCGGTGGGCCTGGTAGAGACGCGTTTGGCATGGCCGTGGCGGCTTCAATGGCCTTTTGGCGATCCATCTCGACCTGGTCCTGCAATATCTCATGTGGAGTCATAGGTAAGAGAGTCACGCGCTTCCCGTGGTAGGTAAACACATAAGTGTTTAGATACCCATCGTGAAGCACGCAACGGTCAAATTGCCATGGACGCCCAATCAAGAGATGGGTGGCGTCCATTGCAATGACATCATACAAGACTGAATCACTATATTGGCCAATGGAAAAAGAGATGAGGCACTATCGAGTGACAGTGTTACCTGAGCTAGAGGAGATCCATTAAAGGCCGTAGGGCTGTGGGTGAGGTGTGGTCTCAAGGTTGAAATGCTTGACCATCTTGTCATTGATGATGTTCCAACAGCTACCACCGTCAATGATAACACTCAGCTAAGCGGTCTTGACCAAGCACCTTGTGTGAAAAAGGTTCTCTCGTTGGTCGACAAGGCTAGCCTCTTCCATCGTGAGGATGCATCGCGTCACTAGGCTCAGCGGCGTCCCAACATGTAGCGCAGCGGGCTCACAAGCATAGCCTTCCTCGATGTCCTCCTCAAAGCCTTCCTCTATAGTCTCCAAGTTGGCCTCCTCCTCCTCCTCCTCCTCCATGGACTCGTATCCAGCAGCGGCGGCGGAGAAGAGAACCTTCTTGGCATTGCGGAAATCCCTCTTATAATGGCCTTTTCCACCACACTTGAAACACTCCAAGTCGCACGCGCTCGGTGCCCGCTGGGCCATGTCTGGGTGTAGGGGCGCGGCTGGTCGTTGAGCTCGGCGCCGTGGCCTTTGAATTACGGCCTTGGCTAGGCATGGAGGAACATGTGGCTGGAGAACGCACATTAGTCGAAGGAACATGACTAGATTAAGAATCATACATGCATTGGCCATATGGTTGGAAAGGAGCTTGACGCTTTCGCACTTGTTGGTTGTGGAGTTGCATGGCCATGTGCGTAAGCGTATTGAGATCCTTGATAGGCAAGACACTTTCGCACATGTATTACAACGCTTTGATAAGTGGCGCATTTGGTTCTTGTAGTCACCCTAATGTTGACATTAAGACCACTCAAAAACTTGGTCCTCAAGGTCGAAGGTGCAACACTTATCGAAGCGTTGTAATACATGTCTTCGAGTTGTGAAAAGAACTCAAGTGGTGTCTTCGAGCCTTGTCGAGCCATGGCGATGTCAAGGCGCATTTGGTTCTTGTAGTCACCTGGCACATACTTTTGTGTCATCACAAACTTCAATTGATGCCATTCAGTGAGAGGAACCAAATGTCGCCTAATGCGATCATCCACGAAGCGATGCCACCAAACCCTAGCGGCGCCGCAGAAGTGTATAGTGGTGGCGGCGACGTGTTCCTTTTCAGGGATCTTGCAATAGAGTAATGTGTATTATGTGGCTTGTAACCATTCAAGAAACACAGCAGAATTGTACTCTCCAAAAAAATGATCAATTTTTACCTTAACCTCATGGCGGTTGAGCCTCGTGACGGCGGCTTGGTGGAGCTGTGGCAAGCACGGCGCTGGGATGTCCAAGGGTTGATATCCATGCCCTTGGGCCTGCTGGAAGTAAGCTTGGCCAAGCTGGCGTCGTCGACCGACTCTATAGCCGCGTTCTTCGCCCATTGCGGCCGGTGGCTCCATATCCTGGGCGCGATTGCGGCGTTGGTGGCCTTGGTATGGCGTGACGCGGCGACTGTCATGAGGCATGCCGCGCCTATGATCCATGGCATTGTGCCTGTCATAGCCTGACTGGGCCTGATTTGCGCCTTGTTGGAGCCTTGGTGGGGGAATCCAATTGGCGGGCCTATCTTACAGCTCCATAGGGTCACCGAGTGGGGGTGGAAATTTCCTGGGTTCATCATCCCAGAATCCTCAATCTCCTCGTCATCAAACTCTTCAAAGTCATCGTGGTGGAGAGGAGTGGTGGAAAAGTAGCCATCCGAGCAATAGCGCGGGGTCCTCGCACTTTGGTGCCCCAGGTGATCCTCCACGTCGAAGGGGACTGGGGTAGGGGCGACAGGCCTTGATGCGCCTCCATCGTCTGTGGGGCGCCTTGCATGCCGATGCCTTTGGCTAGAATCATGCGTGTTAGTGTGGGTGCGGCTGTCGCGAGGCGCGGTGGTGGGCATGCGGCGGAGTCTTGATCTCTCGGCGGCATACATGTCATTAAAATCGTAGGGGTCAGAATACTCTCATTGGGAGTCATGGGCCTCCTCGTCGCCGGTGTGGTAGCCGATTGGCGGCTCTCTGGGCACGTATCGCTCACGGGGTGAGACATGGCCTTGTCTTCTCTCGATGACCGACTGGATGCGTTGGAGGCGAGGCTGTTGGTGATATGTGGATGGCATGACTCCTTTGCCGTTGTCAAGGCGCGCCGTGCTTGGGCCGGCCACGGTGGGGCGAGGCAAGCCCGTTGCGTCCGTCTCGGCTAGCGGTGTCGGTATTGTCCTTTGGCTTTGGAGTTGAGCCACAAGTTGCCTAAGCTCTTGAATTTTCCTTTGCTCAGCCGAGAGCTCCAAGATGGGTTCTTGTTAGGGGGGTTCTCTTGAGGAACAACTTCTTGGGGAGGGTTGTTGTTGTTGCCATCTCCTTGGACATTGCCACTCGTCGGCTTAAGGCTAACACAAAATAAGTGTGAGATGCAAGCACAAAACCAAACGAGACCAAGTAATTAAGTCTTAACCTTTACGCAAAAAATCATAAACACACAAAGCCAACCTCTAGGTGTCGACCTAGACGGTGGAGGGGTAGAGAAATGAGCCAAGCCGTTGGTGTAAAAAGGTTGCCTTATTTTGGCTTTCCTTCTTTTTTTAAAATAAAATAAGTCGTGTCTTTTTTTTAAAAAAAAAATTCCGACTTTGACTTTTATTTTTTTTTGAATTTGAATTTAAAAAGCCGAGATCTTTGCCTTTGACTTTGAAGGATCTCGGATAAGAGCAAATCAAACAAAAGAAACGGCTTAGTAACTATGGAAAGAAATCACAACTAATTCGGTGATTGGAGAGAAAAGAATCTTGAAGATTTTGTGGCTAACAACCTAAAGATATGGCAAGTAAGAAATCCGAAAATCACACAAGCAATCAAGCAAATTAACCACTTAAATTCGAAAGATTTTATGCAAACAAATCACACGAATTTCAGAGGGAATCAAAAGATTCGGCCAAGGACTTGCCCTATGCAACCGATCGGACATGCAAGGAAGAAAAGAAGGAAAAAATTGTATGAATGGTGGCGGAAGCAAGTGATGGAGAAGAAAATTTTTTAGTGAACAAATGAAACTTGATAAGCGACTTACAAAATCAAAGGCTCTGATGCCAGTTGATGTGTCCCTATCTCCGAATGGCGGCACGAGTGTCATGATGGCAAGGATCCATATCTTGATGTGAGTCGCTTCGCTTGGCTTCGAAGGTCGGTCGTGCAAAACTTGGCTTTGGCTCTGTTGAATTGCACGAATAGCTTCTAAGGGGCATCGTGAACAATGAACTTTGAGGTTTACTGACACGAGGAGAGACTGGGGACGACGGCGAGGATGTTGGTGTCACTGGGAGTGGGCTCGACAGCGGGTGCGAGAGCGACGGCGATGACGATGGCACTAAAAATGGGGCTAGCAATGGCGATGGAAGCGGGTAAGATGGTGGACACGATTGCGATGGTAGCAATGGTGGTGGATCTTGAACGCGACCTCAAGACTAGGCGTGTTGGATGGAATGGGTGGCTCGATAGGACGAGCACGGCCGTAGCGTCGGCAGCAGAGGATGGATACACTCGATGGATGGAGTGGGTGCCGTAGCGGCGGCGGCGGAGGAAGGAGATGAGAAGTAGAGTTTCGGGTGACGTCAATCTAAGAGAGGAGGCGATGGCACTCAACAAACACTTAGAATAAATTATGACGTAACCAAGTACAAGAAGCCAAGCTTGGCTTAAATAGAGGCGCGACACTCGGATGGGCCGAGATGCGCCCATGGACTAGCCCACTAAACATTAGTGAAGGACACACCCAAAATAGCAGAGCTAAATGTAGAAACTTACTAAAATTAGAAAGTACTAAATAAAGAAAGTCTTAAGGCTAGCACTTGCGCCTTTGGGGGCCTCGACGACGGCGACAAGACGCGGCAAAGAAGGCACTAGAGCGGCGCGCTAGGGCGCGAGTGAGGCGATGGCCTCGCTTAGGCTTGTAGAGGCTCCTCCAATGATGGGCTCAAGTCAGAAGTTGCAGTGCCTGGCTGGATGTCCTTTGGGCCTTGGATGGTGGCGAGAAGTCGAAGTGTAGGCGCGGCCACGGGCACGCCTTGGCTAGCAACTAGGCGCGCGACCAGGGATTGGGTGGCCTTGGCAATGGCCTTGGCACGAGCCCTGGTCACGGGCCCATCACTCTTGATGCTCATGGACTCCTCTTCTTCAGTAGCGCTCATGGCAGGTAGGGTCACATCACATCTCTTGCTCAAAATCTCTCTCTTGTTCTTGCTACATGAAAATCCAGCCAAGGAACCGCCCCTAGAGGTTCCCTTGGCCTTGCTCCTCACGGCTGCCCTCAAGGACAACTCGGCTGCCCTCAAGGAGACCCCCCTTTACTTCTTCCTTTATCCAGCCCTCTAGAAGCCAACAAGAGCTAGTTGGAGCCCGGAGAGAAGAAGCATTACCTTGCTAGCCACGATCGAGCCCTAGCCGTGAAGAAAGGCTCCTCTTAGAGGCTTGATTCACATCAATAGGAGAGTCACCTATGGAGGAGCCCCTTGAGGCCGATAGTTGGAGCAACCAGAGCTCCACACCACCCTCTCTCTCGAGTCCTTTGGAGCCCGGATGGCAAAGGAGGCTTGCGCCAATGGAGCCAGGGCGGCCGAAACGAGCCGCCACGACAAGGCTCTAGCCGAGGAGGCCCACGATACCAAGGCCCAACTCGTGTCCACTGACACCCGGTTGGCTAAGGTGCTCTGCCACACGGAGGCCACAAATGCCCGGTTGGCCGAACTCGAGCTCCTCTCGGCCAACATCCATACCGCCCCTGTGGCGCCCATGCCGCCCATGACCCCTCCCCGGCCGGCACCCATTCTCACCGGAGCCTCTTCCCTAGGCTCGACTAGCCTCCCCCACCGAGAGGCCTTGGCACGCGACCGCAACAAGGGTCCCATGTATCCCACACCTCCCTCAGCCGCCTTGGAGCTCAACGCGTCCTTGCCACCGCTGCATTGCCCCCCACTATGACAACCCACCCATGCGTGAGGAGCCACAAGCGCCTTCCAACGCTTGGCCACTGTCGGGCCGGCGTCAGTGAGGCCAAGCTAGTGATCCCATTTCCTTGGATGGAGGCCACTACCCAAGCGCCCCTCCTAGGCCCACCGCCAAAGATGAGGTCCACCGTCGCAATGGCTATAGCTTTACCGACTTCAATGTGGAGGATGAGTCTTTTGGAGTCTATGAAGGGGAATACCCCTATGGAGAGCATCAAGATTCCTTTGAAGATGACGCTTTGGCGGATGTGTACCCATGAGACCATGGCCATGCCCGGGGCCAGCCCCGACGCCCGCTAGACCGTCGTGATCCTCATTGGATACCGCCTCCACACACCGACATCCGAGCCAATGGTCATGATTACAACCCTAAACAAGACCGGCGCCATGATCTCCTTGGCCCACATCAAAACTTTGGTCAACGCTAGGAGATCAAGGTCCGAATTGAGCCTTTTTTATGGCGAGTATGATGCCGGTAAGTTCCTTGATTGGAAGCAATCCATCGAGTATGCATTGAATCATGGCCATTATGACAAGTTTGAGAAGGTTGAGATTGCCACACTTCACTTCACCGGTAATGCCCGATCATGGTGGTTTTGCTTCACTACCGACCGAGCTAGGCGTAACTTGGAGCCGGTTGTGGCTTGGAATCAACTCATCCATATCATGACCATGAGATATGTGCTGGAAGACTATCTTGAGAAAATGCGCCTCCAAATCGCTCTAGCCCGCCAAGGCAACCACACACCTCTTGAGTTTTTTGCCGAGCTAGAGGAGCTACTCCACAAGGCCGGTGTTTCCACCACACCCGCCTACCTCTGTAACATGCTTCTACGTGGCCTTGATATTGAGATCTGTGAGCCTTTATCTCTCCTTCCAATCCAGGATCTCAACACCCTCACTCACACGGCCATAGAGATTTACAATGAACAACAACGGAGGAAGAAGGCCACTCTTGTTGCCCCGCAGCCGCGCCTTGGCACCGACTCAGCAGCGGCCGCACCAACTGGCGCCCCCGGTGCCGCTCGACTGAATGCCCCACTTTGAGCCCCAGCCCCCGGCGCGCCCACCCCGGTTCCCACCTCCGAGCAGTCTAGCAACCGAAAATGTGGTGGCCGTGGCCACTTTCAATGAGATTGCCCCAACAACAAGCGGGTCTTGTTCACCTCTCAAAGCGGTTGTGAGTCCTTTGAAGATTAGGAAGAGGCCCCGAAGGAAAAGCATGAGGCCACCGAGGAGGCCGCCTAGGAGGACTATGCTTGTGCCCCTCTTGCACATCGAGCCGCCACCCCGCTTAGCTTGGTGACTCGTCGTGTTCTTTCGGTCCAAGAAGGTGACACAAAGGACCAACGGGAGAATCTTTTTCACAGTCGGTGCCACATAGGCACCATCTCAATTAGTGTGATCATCGATGGCGGGTCTTGTGCCAACATTGTCAACAAGTGCGTGGTCAAGCATTTCAACCTATCCACCACGGCTCACCGTCAACCTTATAGCCCCTAAGGGCTCTCCAACGATTAAGGTGATGAGGTAGCTAGGCAATTCCATATCACATTCTCTATTGGTCCTTACTATGATTCGGTTTTGTGTGATGTCTTGTCTATGGATGCAACTCACCTCTTATTAGGTTGACCATGGCAATATGATCGATGACTGCTCCATGATGGATTCCTCAATACTTGTGTGTTTATTCATTGTGGGAAGCGCATCAGACTTTTGCCCATGTTCCCGAGAGAAATTCTGGAGGACCAAGTCGAGTGCAACCGCTTCAAGGCCATTGAAGCCTCCACGCCCCCGGTGCCTGGACCCAAGGATGAGGCTCCTAGATCGGCATTCTCCCCGATGCCACAACGCCCGGGCAAGGGTGAGTATGCGGCCACCGGTGCCCAGCCTCCGCTTGGCGCGTTCACCACCGGCACGGCCTCCACCGGCGCGGAGCCCGTGTCGGCGGCATCCAACCTCCATGCCTCACGCGGCGCCCCGGCTCCCTTATAAGGGTGTTGCGAGCCTCAGATCCTTTTGGCTCGCCACCGCCACCTCACGCCGGTGCCACAAGGCCGGCACCCTTGTTTCCCCTTGGTGCCTCAGCATTGCCTCACCACCACGGACGGCGGTGCCTTGTTGCCACCTTGGTCGGCGCCCTTGTTGCCTCTTGGTGCTTCACCTTTACCTCACCCCCAAGGAGGTCGGCGCCTCATTTCCGCACTATCAAAAGAATATCTCATCCACGCCTCATTGCATGTGTGACCGAACGCGTAATTGCTCTTGATTGTGTTTCTTTTGGTGTGAGCTCTTCTAGATCTTGATGTGACACGGGCGTGATCACAACACCCAAACTCTTAGCTCTTGTGTTCCCGCAAATATTTTGACAAAATAATATGATTCACGCAATGAAATTGACAAATTTTGAAACTCATGACTTTCGCTCAAAAGTTGTGCCTTTTGTCGTAAATGGTAAATCGTAGGTGTTTTTAGTGTTGTTTGTCGCCCAAACTCTTATCTCATTGTTCACCCGTCCCCCCAATATTTTGACAATGTATGATGACTCACAGAAAGATATTGATAAATTTGACACTCATAACTTTCGCTCAAAGTTGTGCCTTGTGTCGTAAGTGGTAAATCGTAGGTGTTTTTTGTTGCACAAACTCTTACCTCTTTGTTTTCCCCTAATATTTTGACAATGTAAGATGATTCACAGACAGATATTGACAAAATTTGACACTCATAAGTTTCGCTCAAAGTTGTGTCTTGTGTCATAAATGGTAAATCGTAGGTGTTTTTAGTGTTGTTTGTCGTCCAAACACTTAGCTTTTTGTTCCCCCCTAATATTTTAAGAAAATAAGATGATTTAGGAAAATAAATTGACAAAATTTGAACTCATAACTTTCTCCCTAAGTTGTGCCTTGTGTCGTAAATGATAAATCGTAGGTTTTTTTAGTGTTGTGTGTCACTGAAACTCTTAGCTCCTTTTCCCTCCCCCCCAATATTTTGACAATATAAGATGATTCACCGAAAGAAATTGATAAAATTTGAAACTCATATCTTCTGCTCAAAGTTGTACCTTGTGTGGTAAATGGTAGGATTTTTTTAGTGTTGTTTGTCGCCCAAACTTTTAGCTCTTTGTTTCCCCCCAAATATTTTTACAATATAAGATGATTCAGGCAAACAAATTGACAAAATTAGAAACTCATAACTTTGCTCACAGTTGTGCCTTGTGTCGAAATGGTAAATTGTATATGTTTTTTGTGTTGTTTGTCGCCCAAACTCTTAGCTCTTTGTTTCCCCGCAATATTTTGACAACATAAGATGACTCACGGAAAGATATTGACAAAATTTGAAACTCATAACTTTTGCTCAAAGTTGTACCTTGTGTGGTAAATGGTAAATCATAGGTGTTTTTAGTGTTTTTTGCCATTCAAACTCTTAGATCTTTGTTTTCCCGCAATATTTTGACAATATAACATCACTCATGGAAAGATATTGACAAAATTTGAAACTATTAACTTTTGCTCACTGTTGTGCCTTGTGTCATAAATGGTAAATTGTAGGCGTTTTTAGTGTTGTTTGTCGCCCAAACTCTTAGCTCTTTGTTCCCATTAAATATTTTGACAATATCAGATGATTCACGAAAATAAATTTACAAAATTTGAAACTCATAACTTTTGCTCAAAGTTGTGCCTTGTGTCTTAAATGGTAAATCATATGTGATTTTAGTATTGTTTGTCGTCCAAACTCTTAGCTCTTTGTCCCCCGCCCCCCCAATATTTTGACAATATAAGATGATTCACAAAAAAATATTGAAAAAGTTTATCACTCATAACTTTCACTCAAAGTTGTGCCTTGTGTCATAAATGGTAAATCGTAGATGTTTTTTGTGTTGTTTGTCGCCCAAAGTCTTAGCTCCCCCCCCCCAATATTTTGACAATGTAAGATGATTTATAGAAAGATATTGACAAAATTTGACACTCATAATGTTCGTTCAAAGTTGTGCCTTGTGTCGTAAATGGTAAATCGTAGGTGTATTTTGTGTTGTTTGTCGCTCAAACTTTTATCTCTTTGTTTCCCCCCAATATATTGACAATGTAAGATGATTCACAGAAAGATATTGACAAAATTTGACACTTATAACTTTCGCTCAAAGTTGTGCCTTGTGTCATAAATGGTAAATCATAGGTGTTTTTTGCCATTCAAACTCTTAGCTCTTTGTTTCCCCCCAATATTGACAATAATTGAAACTCGTATCTTTTGTTCAAAGTTGTGCCTTGTGTCGAAAATTGTAAATCGTATGATTTTTTAGTGTTGTTTGTTGTCCAAACTCTTAGCTCTTTGTTTCCCCCCAATATTTTGACAATATAAGATGATTTACGCAAAGAAATTGACAAAATTTGAAACTTATAACTAATGTGAATCAAGACACCAAAGGAGCCTCTCTTCATGGTTTGTGCTCGATCGTGGCTATCAAGGCAAGGCTTCACCTCTCCGGGCACTAACTAGATCGTGATGGCTTCTTGAACGGTCGAACTAGACGGAAGCAAGTGAGGATGTTCTTGAGGGGAGTCGAGAAGAACAAGGCCAAGGGAACCTCAAAGGGAGGTTCCTTGGCTGATTTTCGTGAATGCAAGAGCAAGAGAACTTTGTTTGAGTATAGACATGGTTTGATTGAGTGAGAGAGATGAGAAAAGAGTGATCTTGAGTAGGAAGTTAGATTGGAGAACATGGGGAGGTATTCCTCAACCCAAATTGGATTTCCAATAATAATGTTCAACTAGGTTACAATGACGCCAACACTTGGCTTAAATACTAAAGACAATTCTCTTGGCCAAGAAGGCCGTGGTCCATTTGCAAATGGTCCAACACGACCAAAAAGGAAACAACAATAATAAAGACTACTACTAATAATAGCAAAGCTAGGATAAGAACCCTTAAGTGGGTCTGGATAGGCGCGCCATGAGGCGCGGATATGGATGGCATACGTCACGACCAATGGCAAGACATGTCATGACGTCGAAGGCATCAGGGTGCCAAGGGCCTAAGAGCCAAGGTGCGAGGGCAATGCCGATGGATGTGCGCCGAGTGCCAATAGGATGATGGATCGTCGGGAACCAACGGGCGGGGGCCTCACCGGGGGCTATTACTCTCCCCTTTTTAACTTCAAAGTGTCCTCGCTTCGAGTGTGTAGGAAGGCCGGGAAAGTAGGGTGTAGGGAGGCCGGGGAGTGGCGAAAGGGAGGCTCGGACAAAGGTGCTTTTGCAAGCTAGTATGGACTCCGGGGCAAAGTGCCTAGCCATGATGTAAACGAGCTGAGCCCAAGTAAGGACGGGTGGTAAGCCACGGTTATTTAGGGAGTCTCGTACCTTTGACCACTACGTATGGGCATAGTCAGTGAAGTACCGGGTGTTAATGTGCACCTTCTCGAGTTCATCATAATCTGAATGGCGAAACACATATGTTGTGTAGCGCGCCCATTCCAAGAACTCGGAACCATCATCGTCATAGCCGGCGATGGAGTAAAGTTCCATCCCGAAGCCATGGCTCACGGGCCGGCTAGGAACATGAGGGTCCGGCCAAGACCGAGCCGGGGCATGCCGATATTGATGTGATTATGGACCACATCAAGGCCCATGACAAGCAAGACAAGGCTAAGACTTTAACCATGACCGAGGAGCTTGGACCAACGCCGCTCAAGTTAGGGTTTCTCAAACCAGCCAAGCCAACTTCGTCAAAACTAAGCCGCCAACTCACCATCTTTTATGATATGCCAAATGAGGATCACATTCCAAAAACTAGGCCATTTGGAGAACGAATGCCTAAGGAGTTGCGAGGAGGCCTAAGGAGCGTCGATCAAGCAAAGGTGGGCAGCGGCCATCCCCTAGATCGGGTTCGAACTCGCCACCCACATGGGCTCCAGGAGGCACATATGGACCCAAGGAAGCTACGGACCAAGTTTGGCTCGAAACGCACGAGCGGATTGAGCTATGGCTCGATGAAGCTCTTTGTGCCGCACACACCAATGCCAAGGGCGTCGGGCCTGATTTTTGGAGCTAGAGAATAAGAGTTGGTTTTATTGTGTTGGGATCTGGTTTTGGCCTATTTGGTGAGGACCAACTAGTACTATTTTTTCCTATTTAAACCCCACCAACTCACTTGTGCAAGTGTTGGCAAATTGATATAAAGAGACTCTTGAAATTTTGGTGTCTTGTTTTTCTATCAAATTCCAAAATCATTTCAGCTCAGTTTTCATTTTTTTCTTGTGGATTTATCAAGAACCTTGGTTGATTATTTGGTGAATCTATCCAAAGGCATCATCCAAGCCCGAATTCTCAGCCTCGTGGTGGATATATCCTCGACATCGCGTGTTCAACCTCTTCAAACCTTGGTGGGCATATCCAAGTCAAGAAGAGTCTTTCAATCCTCTTGTGTTGATTCGTTTGAGGAGTTGATTGCCTATCTGATGTGTTCTTGACTCCGATGAAGGTCACGTTGTCAAAGGTGGCCCTTTTGGATCTAGTCTTGGGCGAGAAGTCACAACCTTTCCTTGTTAAGCCTGTCATGGAACCCTTGGGTAAAACCCTTGTTGAATTGCATGAAAGGTTTACACTGGGATACGTGTACATGAACAGTAACTTTAAAGGTTATCTGACACGATGGTGGTTGGATGCGAACCCGGTGGCAAGTGTCTGGGTGGTAACGGCGGCGGCAGCGGTGGCGATGATGAGTGTCAAGACGAGTGTCAAGACAACGGTGGTGATGGTGATGGCGATGGCGAGCGATAGACTGGGTTCGATGGCGACGGAGATAGCGAGGGAGAAGTGGATGTCACGAGCGATGGAGCTAGCGACGACGGCAATGGTGGACTGGGTCTGATAGCGGATATGATGGGAAGCGAATGGTGGATAGCGATGTAGCGATGGTGTGGATAGATGGCTTGAAGGTCAAGCTTTGTCATAGCGTCGGCGGCGGGGTGAAGGGAGATGCGAAGGAAGAATTGCTTGAACGGTTCCAAGCAATGCCGTAGCGTCGGCGGCGGGTGAAGGGGGATGCGATGCTAGAGATAGGTTGATGTCCGATCAAAGGAAGGAGGAATTATCACTCGACTTAAGCTTTGATTAAAATTGAACGTGAAACAATAACAAGACATAAGTTTGACTTAAATACTAGAGGCGAGACTCGGATGGGCCGAGTCGAGCCTAGTGGGCTAGACCATGCAACATGCAATGGACACACACCGTAAAAATAGAAATAACTCTAAATGGAAACTTTCTAAAATAAGAAAATACCAAAGATAGAAATGTCTCAAAATAGCAATGTCTAATACGAGGCAAATAAACCTCTAAATGCAAAAGGTAGGCACCGGTGTCGGCGAGGCATGGGACGCGGACACTGGGAGCAGCAGCGACGTCAAGGATGACTGGGATCGATAGTGGGTGCGTCTGTTGCCGATAGCGATGGGCTTGTCTCTGCGATGCCGATGGTGGCGAGGACTTGGAGTCTGGGCTCGGTCTCGGGTGTGCCTTGGCCAGCGATGATGCGAGCGATGAGAGATTACACGGCATCGACGATGGCCTTGGCTCTCGATCTTGTCACTGGACCTTCTGAGCGTAGGCTCATGGCTTGCTCCTCTTCTGTGGCCGTCATGGAGGGCAGGGTCATATCACCCTCCCCCACTTGGCTGTGAAGCGTCTCCGCTTCACCATCATCAAACTCAGGCTCCACATAAGGTGTCAAGTCCGCTATGTTGAAGGACGCATGGACTCCATAGTCGGATGGGAGCTCGAGTTGATAGGCATTATCTCCAATGGCCTTGATCACGCGGAATGGTCCATATCCGCGAGGGGCCAGCTTGTGCTTGCGTCGTGAGGGGAATCTTTCCTTTCGTAAATGCACCCAGACAAGGTCTCCGGGTGCAAAGACGATGCGGCGGCGGCCATGGTTGTGCTATGAGGCGTATTGCGAGGCTCTTCTTTCTAATTGCTCACGTGTTCGCCTATGTAGTTCTTGGAATTGCTCGGCGCAGTTGGCGGCAATGATGTGCACTGGGTCCTACAGTGGGCGCGACGACATATCCAACGACGTCAAGGGATTCCTTCCATAGACGACCTCGAAGGGTGTAAGCTTGGTTGTCGTGTGCCTGCATCGATTATAAGAAAACTCGACAAGAGATAGTAAGTCCTCCCAACGCCTAGGGTTGGCCTTTAGCATGGTGCGAAGGAGGGCTCCCAGGGTTCTATTCGTCACCTCAGTTTGGCCATCGGTCTGGGGTGGTAGCTAGTGGAAAAGAGAGGTTTAGTGCCTAGCTTTCCCCAAAGTGTTCTCCAAAAATGACCAACAAACTTAGAATCCCTATCACTAACAATGGTACATGGGACTCTATGAAGACGCACCACATTCTCAAAGAATAAATCGGCTATCTCACTAGCACTATGGGTTGTCTTACAAGCTACAAAATGGGCCATCTTAGAAAACCTATCCACAATGACAAAGATAGAGTCCTTACCTCGACGAGAGAGGGGCAAACCCGTGATGAAATCCATGGAAAGGTCTTCCCAAGGGCTGGTGGGTATGGGTAGTGGAGTGTAGAGGCCGTGTGGACTAGATTTGGCTTTGGCCCTTTGGCATGTCACACAACTCCTATAGTAGCGGGTCACCTGGTGGGTCATATGTGGCCAGAAAAATTGCTTCCTAAGCGCGGCCAATGCACCAAGTCGATTTGGTGCTCAATGCCCCTCAAAGGTGGTAAGCCCTGGGGAAGCTCCTTTGGAAAGACATCGTCGAAGTCGGTGAGCAAAGCAGCGATTGGAGGCGGCAATGCCCGTCAAAGCTACAGTGAGCTCACTTGGCCGTGCTAGAAGCAGCTTGTGTTCACAGCGGCCTTGCAACGGAGGCGTCTGTGGCGATCGAACGGCCAACTGTGATGGATGGGAGGCGCTTGGCGATTTTTGTGAGGCACTGGGTGTGTGGACACCAGTGCTTGAGCCAGAATGGGAAGTGCCTGGCCAGTTCTCTATGGGCTTTGTCTTGGCCTTCCTAGCGGCAGTGGTAGCGGCACCATCACGATCCAAAGAGGCACTAGGTGCCTAGGGGAGACAAAAAAGTGCCAGAGTTGGTGGATTTTTGCTTCTAGAGTGCCGCTGGCATCCCTTCTTGCCTTATAGCGGCCGCCTCGATGGCCTTCTAGCGGTCTCGCTCAACCTGGTCCTGCAAAATCTCATGGGGAGACATTGGATACAAAGTGACGCGCTTCCTGTGGTAAGTGAACACATATGTGTTCAAATAGCCATCATGGAGCACGTGCCTATCGAATTGCCATGGTCGCCCAAGCAAAAGATGTGTGGCATCCATTGCAATGACATCACAAAGTTTGGAATCACAGTATTAACCAATAGAAAAGGAGATAAGGCACTGGCGAGATACTGTGTTACCTAGACTAGACGAAATCCATTGGAGGGCATACGACTGTGGGTGAGGTGAGGTGGGCAAGTCGAAGTGTTTGACCACCTTCTCATTAACAATGTTACAACAACTCCCTCCATCGATTATGACACTCAAGGAAGCGGTCTTGATGAGACACTTTGTGTGGAACAAGTTCTCGCGTTGGTCAACTAGGCTAGCTTCCTTGACCGTGAGGATTCGCCGTGTCACTAAGCTCAAAGGTGTGCCGGTATGCAGTGAAGCAGACTCACAATCGTAGGCGTCCTCGTTGTCCTTGATGCCTTCCTCAATGGGCTCGAGTGTGGGCTTGTCCTCCTCGTAAGACTCATAGCCGTCGGCGGCGAAGGAGAAGATCACTTTCTTGGCGTTTGGGCAATCTTTCTTGTAATGGCCCCTACTTCCACATTTGTAGCACTCTAGGTCTCGCGCTCGATCGGTGCCCGGTGTTGATGTCTTGGGCGCGGTCGCGCGGCTGGCAGTGGGCTGCGTCACGGGCTTCAGCTGGCGGCCTTGGCTAGACGCAGCTGGGGCTGAGGCAGATGCACGCACATTAGTAGAAATTGATTGATTAGGGTTAGATGCATACCTTGTCTGGCCAGATTGCCAAGTGTAATTCTTGCGGCGATTGAGCTGGTTGTGGATTTGCATCGTCGTGTGGGTCAATGTGTTGAGATCCTTGATGGGCAAGATCTCAAGCTGGTCTCGTATGGGAGCATTCAATCCACTCAGAAATTTTGTCCTTAGTATTCAAGGGGCAACACTAATCGAAGCCTTGTAGTACATGTCCTCTAAGGTGGAGAAGAACTCAAGACGGGTCTTGGTTCCTTGGCCAGCCATGGCAATCTCCATTCGCATTTGATTCCTATAATCTGGAGGCACATACTTCTTCGTCATCACGTACACCAATTGATGCCACTCGGTGACCATGAGAGGACGGCGTCGGATGGAATCATCGACGAAGTGATGCCACCACACACGGGCGGCGCCTTCCAAATGCAAGGCGACGGCGTCAACATGCTCCCCAGGCGGCACATGGCAATGTCTCAGGGTGTACTCAGTGGCATGCACCCATTCAAGAAAAACAAAAGGGTTGTATTCACCAAAGAAGTGTTCGATCTTTACCTTGACTTCGTGTCGTTGGTAGCGTGGCGCGGGCGCTTGATTTGGCGCGTTGTTAGGCGCGGCTGCAAAGAGAGGGTTTTGGTAGGCGTGCAAGCCAAGGGGTGGAACGCGTCCAAGCTGTCGCCTTTCGAGTCCTTGGTGGGCATCGTCATGGGCTAACTCGTCCCTGGGCGGGTAGGCGTCGTCGTGGCGGCGTTGTCGCGGCTGGGCATCGTAGTCGGATCGGCGACAGAAGTCATATGGCAACTCGTCTCGGCGCTGGCCGCGAGTGTCACGAGCATCAGCGCCTTGGGCTTGAAGGCGCAGTGGTATCCAATCCGAAGGCCTATCCTGCAATTCAATAGGATCTCCAAGAGGTGGATGGAAAAAGTTAGGATTTACCATACCTGAGTCTTCGATTTCTTCATCGTCGAAGTCATCATGGATGGTGGGCGTCGAGGAGCCATAGCCATCAGAGCCATAGCGAGGCATCCTCGCACTTTGATGGCCAAGATGCTCTTGAACGTCATATGTTCTGGGCTGGGTAGTGGGTGTACTCCTAGGCGCGTCGTTGCGTCGCTGTGGTCGACTGGGTCGTTGACTGGGTCTCATCGGTGCGCCAGTGTCAAAGTCATCGTGGCATCCTCGGCTGTCGCGTGGCGCTGAGCCTGGCACACGGCGCTGGGTGCGTCTAGAGGCATACCTAGCATCAAAATCATAAGGTTCAGAATAATCACCTTAGGAGTCGTCGGCACGGTCGGAGCCGGTGTCGTAGCCAGCGGGTGTGGCCTTGGGCACGTAGCGATCTTGATGTGACACGTAGCCTTGGCGACTCTCAATGACACTTTGGATCCGATTGAGGCATGGTTGAAGGTTGGAAGTCGAGGTCATCAACCCCTTCCCTTTATCCACGCGTGCATTGCTAGGGACGTCGGTGGCGCGTGGCACAGCCGGCGCGTCCATGGGGATCACGGGTGTCGGTGTGGGCATAAGTAGGGCCGCTCTTTGCAAGGATTGCAAGTGAGCCACTTGTTGTCGAAGGGATTGGATCTTTCTTTGCTCTTCGGACAACTCCAAGATATGATCTTGTGGTGGTTGATCTTGTGGGGGATCCATATGGGGGATTTGTGGGTCTACATTGTCGGTGCCGGTGTTGTCTCCACCCGATGTGATGGCCGTCATGCTACCTATAACAATATGACCAGACATAGGAGTAAAAATAAACAAAAGGCACAAAGAACAACAACTATCAAGAAATCACTAGTCAAGTCAACAATGTTCACGTGAGGGGAGGGCTTGTTTGGCTTGCCGTGAGGGCGGCTATGCCTAGTCACAAGAGATGGCGTGAAAAGCAAGTCGTCTATCAAACAAACAAGAACAATTGAAACCCTAAACCAAATGTAAACAAGTAAACCAAACTAGCAAGAATTACCTTCTAGGAGATTAACCTAGACAGCGGAGAGATTGAAAAGATGAGCCTAGGCCGATGCGAGTGGGTTAGGGTTGCCTTATTTTGGCTTTCCCTAACTAGTTGCCTTGTATAACTTCTTTTTTTTGCAACCGATTGGCTTTTTTTTTTTTTTTTTAATATCCAAATATCTTATCTTTTGACTTTTGAGATATCGGATAAGGAAAATAAAACAAAAAAAATTGCTGAAGTAACAAGAAAAGATCACGTGAGATCTTACAAATAGGAGAGAGAAAATAATATAAGATTTGATTTGATTTCTTATAGATGGAAATTGCGGGTAACCAACTAAAAAGCAAATCAAGCAAGATATGGAAACAAAATCCATGCAAGAAATAAGGAAACAACTACTCTAGCATGCAAGATATCCGAATTACCAAACACACCAAAACTTATGGGGCAAGAAAAAAATGCGGCCAAGGTATTACCTAGTGAAAACCGAAGGACAAGCAAATATGGAAACTTTTTGTTTTTATCTTGATTATGCGGAAGCAAAGGATGATGGACAAGAAAAATTTGTGAACAAGATGAAGACTTGATTTTGTGACTTACAAGACGGCTGGGCTGTGATACCAGTTGATGTGTTCTTGCCTCCGATGAAGGTCACATTGTCAAAAGTACCACATTTGACAACGTGACCTTCATCGAAGGCAAGAACACATCATTATCCCCCACTCTCCTGGCCACGTGAAGACCATCCTCCACTTCCCATGCAAAGTCATCCAAAATCCACTTCAGGAAGTAGACGTCATCTAAGTTTTCTCTTCTTTTTCGTGGGATTCAAGCTTGCTTCAAGAACCATTGTTCAAGGATCCTAAGGGGTACATCAAGTGGTATCAGGGCCACTCTTGAAGTATGTTCCTCAAGGCTAGAGGGTACGAATTGATTTCTTATGTTCGCTCTTGCAATTGCTCAATTTTTTTGAATTTTTTTGACTTTTTCTTGATCAAGGCCGGCCCTATCTTCACACAACCATTGTTGTCAAAGGTTGAGTGCTCATCTT
Organism: Rheum nobile; assembly: GCA_027886185.1. Classification (NCBI taxonomy): domain Eukaryota; kingdom Viridiplantae; phylum Streptophyta; class Magnoliopsida; order Caryophyllales; family Polygonaceae; genus Rheum; species Rheum nobile. The sequence continues at coordinate 47,560 of WOAB01000108.1, read as the reverse complement.
CAACCTCTAAACCATCAATCCACGTCCCAAAACTGCCCCAAGAGAGGTGAAAAGACTCAAAACGGTCAGCCATTAAGAAGCATACCCAAAAGGTCACAAAACTCTTCATTTGGCCTTCATTACAACACTACCTTTTAAGTGGGATTACTCCCATTAATTGGCTGATTGTATTTCCTCTTTCACCCTTCCATAACTCACCCATTCATTGCATGATCTCTCCAAAAACCAAGCACTAAATTCGCTGATTTATTGCATTTCCCACTTCACCTCTTTCACCTTCCACCCATTAGCCATCTCCCATCAATTACTCTCTATCCATCCTCATTAAAAGGTTGCCATAATCCAGCCTAATCAAAGGACTTTGGCATTCAATTGCCACCCTTCCAACTTCACACTTCAAAGCAACCATTAGTGCTAAAATTCTGTAAGGCTTTATTTCTTCTCTTCTCTTCTCATCCTCATTCAAGTCTATACTTCTTTCGTGTTCCATCTTGGCTGAACAAAATATTTAAAAAAAATATTGGTTCAACTTTCAAAAAAAAAAGAAAAAGAGAGAAGTCGAAGTTAAAAAAAGAGAAGAAAAAAAGAGTGAGCAAGTAAAGCCAAGCGTGTGTTCATTTCTTCTCTTCTTCTTCTTCACTCTTTCTTATGTCAAGCTTGAAGGTTGTTGTCTGTATTGAGGGAGACCTAAACCAAGATCACCACAAGAACAAGCGGCCTATCCTTCCCTTGTGTCACCTCCTTCCAAGTTTTGAGTTTCTGTGGGTTCATCTTGAGTTGTCCACATAATCACTCTAGTGCTTACTTTCTTGAGTTGCTTGCTGCTTTTTGTGTGTGTTTTCTTTGGTGATTTGTGCAGCAGCTATTGGTGGAGTTGCTCTCTCAAGTGGACTACATCAACAAAGCTTTGGGAAGTTTTCTTGGTTCTCTCATTGGAAACCTTCAAATCAGTTTGCTCGGTTCCCTCGTTGGTGCCATTCAATTCAGTTTATGAGGAGAGTGTGAGACAAACACAAGTGAGGAGAGTCCACCCCCAAAGGAAAAATCAACGAGTGAAAAAAAAAGGAGGGAGGCGAGTGAGAGAAAGTTTTGGATTATCACTAACTTTGACCATTTCATTGTTTTGGTGATTTTCCTCTTTCTTTCTTGTTTTCCTTTTGTTTGTTACCATGTCTACACAGGATCTCATGGACAAAAACAAGCAAGTGTCTCATGAAGAAGAGAATTCGCCAGTGAGCATGGCAGCTCTTAGAACACTCATGGAGGAAATGGAGCTGATGTTTGAGAGAAAGCTTGAGGAGAGGCATGCATCTCGAAGAAGTTCAAGATCAAGGAGTAGCCTCCGCTCAAGTCGATCCCACACACCCACACCCGAGGAGGCCCAACGACTTGCTCAAGAGGCCTTGAGTCGACAAGGCATATCCATGAATCCCCCTACAACACAATGGCAGCCAAACGCACCCAAGAGAGTTGTCGCGTCGATGCATGTGTCCTATCCTCCACTGCCGTTATTTGTGCCTCCTACAACCATGTTGTCTCCTTCAGCCGTGTGTTCTGGAGGTAGGTCGCCCTGGCCAACAAGTGTTCCATTAGGGAGCCAACAAATGGTTTATAAATCATCATATGGTTGGCCCTTCCAATGCCCTGCCTCACCCACACATGCGTGCGGCCTTTGTGCAGTCCGTTAGCTCTTTTGCATGCCCTCTCTTACAGCCAAGGCGTGTTCCCATGGCGGAAGCACCTTGGCAGCCCTATTTCCAGCCAAGGAGAGAGGATCTCTATCCACACCGCTATGGATACGAGCCTGTCATTTCGGACCATGAGGGTTCGCTCGCACTACCTCCACGCCGACAACACCATGGCGTCCAGGTGAGTATTCCATCTTTTACAGGTACATCCAATCTGGAGGCTTACTTTGAATGGGAGATGAAGACTCAACAAGTCTTTGACTACTATGGTTATAGAGAAGCCGAGCGATTCAGCCTCGCTACCATTCATTTCATCGAGTTTGCACTCCTTTGGTGGAATGATGAGAAGGAGGCGAGAGAGTGCAACCTTGATCCTCTTATTGACTCATGGACTGCCTTGAAGGATGCTATGAGGAGGCGATTTGTGCCCTCCAACTTTGAGCAACAAGTGAATTCCAAGCTAGAACGCCTACGCCAAGGCAACCGGACACCGGATGAGTACTACAAGGAACTTTGTCACCTCCTCGTTCGATCGGGACTTAGGCTTCCCGACAGGTATGTATTATCAAAGTTTACCTCTGGAATAAATCATGAACTTAGTGTACAAGTAGACTTGCAAAGGTTTGATCATGTCCATGAAGCCTTATACTATGCTACACAAGTGTATGACAGGCGACATGACATTGGAAACGGATCCAAGAGGTGGGATTCTAGTTCATCCAAAGGTGGAGAGATCATAAAGGGGTCGGAAGTAAAGCCTATCACCAAGAAGGAAGCACCCGCCATAGCCTAGATTGACACTAATTCTCGCACTAGAGACATTAGGTGCTACAAGTGCATGGGGCGAGGACAGATGGCAGAGGATTGTCCTACCAAGAAGAAGATGTAGAGCATGATGATGAGCTAGCCAAGAAGTTGCAAGAAGAGGAGGCCATGGAAGTCTATGTCGCTCAAAGGGAATGTTTCATGGTGTCTCACGTTGAGGATTCCGTTGATGGACCCTTGGCACCGCCCCTCTTAATCAATGGCAAGAATCTGTGCTCCAACATTCACAAATCTTCTACCACGAGTGCAAGATAGAAGGTTGTGACAACCATTACCTTGTTATGGTCGATAGTGGAAGCGATCACAACCTCATCTCTCAATCTGTGGTCGACCAACTTTGCCTTGAAACATTTCCTCAACCCGTGCCCTACACCATGAGCTGGATCAATGATGAAACCCAAGTGACCGTGACAAGGAAGGCCTATGTCAAGTTTGAGGTAGGGTCTTACTCGGATACAAAAATGTCCGAGGTGCTTTCCCTTACCGCTTGTGAGCTTCTATTGGTGCGTCCATGGCAATTGAACATGGATGTCACCCATGAGGGAAGACGAAATGTGCTCTGCTTTGTGAAAGATTGATGGCGTCATTGTTTAGAGTCTTTGACTCCTGGACAACTCTACCGAATTAGGAGAGAGGCTAGAGAGTTGCACCATGCTATGGTCATCACCACTCATCGCCCAAGATACCCCCGCATGCCCTATGAGTTCTTCATCTCTTCCAGGCGCCCAAATGGAAGTGGCTGGCGAGTGGGATTTCCCCATGAGTTTCTCAAGCCACTACAACAACCTAAGGGAGTACTCTTGCCCTCTTTTATTATCATGAACTTCAGTCTTAGGCTGCATTTTCAAGCATTTTGTGTTCATGTTTCAAAATTTCTTGGAATAATGTCTACCTTCTCCCTTGCTATATTTCCAAGCTTTGAAATAAGGGATAGGGTACGCATTAGGAGGGGAAGACCCATAAATTTTTTGTCTATCTATGCAAGTCGATTAGGTCAAGTTCATGTGTGTCACAAGCATCATGAGTATCTTGGAGTCTTTAACTTGCCTAATGTCTTGTGCTTTCAAATTGTAGGTGGCCAGGATTGGAGGTCGAATCCTCTTCAAGGAGGGGAGGATGATGTGATTATGGACCACATCAAGGCCCATGCCAAGCAAGACAAGGCCGAGACTTCAACCATGACCGAGCAGCTTGGACAGGCACCGCTCAAGTTAGGGTTTCTCAAACCAGCCAAGCCAACTTCGTCAAAACTAAGCTGCCAACTCATCATCCTTCATGATATGCCTAATGAAGAGCCCATACCAAAAACCCGGCCATTTGGAGCATGAATGCCTAAGGAGTTACGAGAAGGCCTAAGGAGTGCCGAGCAAGCAAAAGAGGGCAGTGGCCATCTCTTACATCGGGTCTGAACTCGCCACCCACATGGGGGTCCAGGAGGCGCATATGGACCCAAGGAAGCTATAGACCAAGGTTGGCTTGCAACGCACGAGCCGATTGAGCTATGGCTAGATGAAGCTCTGTGCGCCGCACACACCAATGCCAAGGGCGTCAGGCCTGATTTTAGAGCTGGAGCATGGAGCTGGTTCTATTGTGTTAGGCTTGTGTTTTGGCACATTTTTTGAGGCCAACTAGTACTATTTTTGCCTATTTAAACCCCACCAACTCACTTGTACAAGGGTTGGCAAATTGAGATATAGAAACTCTTGATATTTTGTTATCTTGTTTTTCTATCAAATTCCAAAATCATTTCAGTTCAGTTTTCATTTTGTTCTTGTGGATATATCAAGAACCTTGGTTGATTATTTGGTGGATCTATCCAATCGCATCATCCAAGCCCGAATTCACAGCCTCGTGGTGGATCTATCCTCGATGTCGCGTGTTCAACCTCTTCAAACCTTCGTGGGCATATCCAAGTCAAGAAGAGTGTTTCAGTCCTCTTGTGTGGATTCATTTGAGGAGTTGATTGCCTATCCACCACTCTCACAGTCACGTGAAAGTCATCCTCTATTTCCCACGCAAAGTCATCCAAAATCCAGTTCAAGAAGTAAACGTCATCCAAGTTGTCTCTTCTCTTTCATGGGATTCAAGCTTGCTTCAAGAACCGTTGTTCAAGGATCCTAAGGGGCACATCAGGTATCCTACATAAGACATGACTCCAAGACAAATCAAAAGCTCAAAGAAAAGACAAGCAAAGCAAGTAAAACTTATTATAACAAGTTTCTAAATCCCATTCAAAAGCTAACAAGAGAGAAAGATGTTGATAGGACAAAAACCTACCCACAAGCGTATGGGTTCAGTTGTAGTATTCTCAAGTGTCGTTCCCAACGAGGACTATGTAGTATTAATTGTATCTTAAACCAGTAAGCTAAGCCAAAAGATTATGAGTTTTGTTGAACTAATGACTAAAATTGAGAAACAAATGCAAGTGATGATTGTAATCAATGGAGGGGAAGTTTCCAAGGCAAGGGATCCCCGCAACTATGCTTCAGTAGACTTAACTAGATAAATGTCTGAACTTGGTTTGTCTTTGTTGAAAGTAACTATCTTAGGTAATTACTAATTCCTCTCGGATGATAGTAAACGTGCCTAGATTCAATTAACATCCACTCTCGCAACTTGCTAATCAAGATCTAGACCCCTTGAGCACTTAGAATCTAAGGTCAAACTGAATCAACATCCACTCTCGTGACTTGCTGAATCCAATCTAATCTTAGGGTTTCTATGATTGTTATTAATCCACAGGAGAAAATAAGACGCTCTCGTAATAATAAAATCTCAGGTTCAATTCCTAGTATTCTAATAGAAGTTATCACCTCTCGGTCTCAAACCCTATCTGACTACCTATTAACGTTTTTACCTCTCGGTTGCAAACCCTAATAGGATCCAATTCGCATAAGCTAATTTGGGCATAAAGCATCTAGGAATGAATCAACAAAGTTTCAGACTTCCATTCAGACAAATATCAAACAAGTCTACCTACGCATAGTTGGGATCACCCCAACCCTAGAAATATGGAAATTAGCTAGACATAATCGCAAAATCAACCAAAGAAAACATAATAACGATGGAAATCATAAACAAGATTAAAGAGGAAGATAAACTTAGTCTCGAATCCAGTAGAACAATCTCCAATGTTGTAATCTCTTCCAAGGAGGCAAAACAATTAGGTCTAGAGTTAGAAAAATGGCCAAAGGTCCGGAAAAACCTAAAATCCGAAATACTTATACCCATACTAAAAAATAAAGTCATTCGGGTAAACTGCACGGCCCGTGCTTTGGCCGTGCGAAAAACGCACGGGCAAGCGCACGGCCAAAATACACATAAACATGACCGCACGGCTTATACGAAAAACGCACAGGCAAGACAAAAAACGCACAGGCAAACAGCGAGAAATCACCGCCTGCACGGCCGTGCGCTAAAACGCACGGCCTCCTTGTTTAACTCTTGATGAAATGCACGGCCTCTTTGTGTTTCTGCCCTACTTCTCGTTTCAGCTCGGAATCCGGTCCAAACTCCTCATAGCTCGTCCCGTTAGCCTTCGGATGACATCCTAAGTCCCAGCAGTGTCCTTAAACAGCTCCAGAAATCCATCCAAGTACCTGTAAACACACATTTCCTAGAGTAGACCTCCAAAACGAATAAAAACAATGCAACACACAATGTATAAAACAACTCAAATTAAACACAAATGCATGTCCTAGACGTGTAACAAATTGGATGTCAACGGCCAAAGCACGGGCCGTGTAGTTTACCCGAATGACTTTATTTTTAGTATGGGTATAAGTATTTCGGATTTTAGGTTTTTCCGGACCTTTGGCCATTTTTCTAACTCTAGACCTAATTGTTTTGCCTCCTTGGAAGAGATTGCAACATTGGAGATTGTTCTACTGGATTCGAGACTAAGTTTATCTTCCTCTTTAATCTTGTTTATGATTTCCATCGTTATTATGTTTTCTTTGGTTGATCTTGCGATTATGTCTAGCTAATTTCCATATTTCTAGGGTTGGGGTGATCCCAACTATGCGTAGGTAGACTTGTTTGATATTTGTCTGAATGGAAGTCTGAAACTTTGTTGATTCATTCCTAGATGCTTTATGCCCAAATTAGCTTATGCGAATTGGATCATATTAGGGTTTGCAACCGATAGGTAAAAACGTTAATAGGTAGTCAGATAGGGTTTGAGACCGAGAGGTGATAACTTCTATTGGAATACTAGGAATTGAACCTGAGATTTTATTATTGCGAGAGCGTCTTAATTTCTCCTGTGGATTACTATCATAGAAACCCTAAGATTAGATTGGATTCAGCAAGTCACGAGAGTGAATGTTGATTCAGTTTGACCTTAGATTCTAAGGGCTCAAGGGGTCTAGATCTTGATTAGCAAGTCGCGAGAGTGGATGTTAATTGAATCTAGGCACGTTTACTATCATCCGAGAGGAATTAGTAATTACCTAAGATAGTTACTTTCAACAAAGACAAACCAAGTTCAGACATTTATCTAGTTAAGTCTACTGAAGCATAGTTGCGGGGATCCCTTGCCTTGGAAATTTCCCCTCCATTGATTACAATCATCACTTGCATTTGTTTCTCAATTTTAGTCATTAGTTCAACAAAACTCATAATCTTTTGGCTTAGCTTACTGGTTTAAGATACAATTAATACTACATAGTCCTCGTTGGGAACGACACTTGAGAATACTACAACTGAACCCATACGCTTGTGGGTAGGTTTTTGTCCTATCAAGTTTTTGGCGCCGTTGTCGGGGATTATAGCTAGTATTAGTTGTGTTCCTACAACTGGTTCGACTAAGTCTTTGTTTTATTTTTGATTTCATTTTTTGTTGCTTTGCTTGCAGACTTGTTTTCTACTCATGCGAAGAGTCCTGAGCACTGGTAATCTCAACGACTACGATCCCGAACCTGAGCGTACTCTTCGTGCTAGAAGAAGACAACTACGCGAAGCTAGAGAACAAGCCATGGGTGACAATAGAGTGGAACAAGATCCTGCTCTGGAAGTTCAAGGGCAACGTATGACGCTTGGTGATTATGTGGTGCCAAATCACCTTGGTCCTGTCTCTGGTGTGGTCCGACCTCCTGTGCAAGCTCGTAACTTCGAGCTAAAGGCCTCTCTGCTCAATATGGTTCAACAGAATCAGTTTGGAGGTCTACCGTCTGAGAACCCACACCAGCATCTAGCTACCTTTACTGAGTTGATGGACACAGTGAAGATCCATGAAGTGTCCCAAGATGCGCTCAACCTGCGAGCTTTTTCATTCTCTCTGAGGGACAGGGCCAAAGCTTGGTTCAAAGCCCTACCTCCAGGGTCAATCACAACTTGGGATGAGCTAGCAAAGGCATTCCTGCAGAAATATTTTCCACCGAAGAAGACTGCTGAGATGAGGCATCAGATTATTGCCTTCCATATGAAAGACCAAGAGTCTCTCTATGAAGGGTGGGAAAGATTCAAGGAATTGTTACAGTTGTGCCCCCATCATGGGCAGCAAAAATGGACCCTGTTGCATGTCTTCTACAACGCTATTGACTATCCTACCAGACTAATCATTGATGCTTCAGCGGGTGGAAGAATCATGACTATGGACGTTGATGATGCTTGGGATTTGATCGAGGAAACCGCTCAACACTCTCATTATTACAGTGATCCGCGATCTACTACAAGTTCCAAGAAGCCTACAGGGATGTATGAGGTTAGTTCTGACACACACCAACAGGCTCAGATGGACGCTATGGCACAAGAGATAAAGAGGCTGAATCTATTGGTGCAAAAGTCTCAAGCGCAGGGTGCAGGGCAATCCACACAGGTTGTTTCCGGTGTAGTCTGTTAGTTTTGTGGAGATGGTGACCACACTATATCATCTTGTCACCTATTCACTTCTCGGAATGAGTCTCAAGGAGAAGTGAACTACATGATTAACTTCAACAGAGGACCTAGGAATGATCCATATTCCAATACCTATAATCCTGGGTGGAGGAATCATCCAAACTTCTCCTACAAGAATGACGATGCTCAGCAAAGACCACCTCCAGGGTTCCAACCGAGAGCCTCTCAACCGCAAAATCAAGCACCCGCTCAGACTTTTGATAATTCCGCACTTCAGTCTGTGTTGATGGAAATGGCTAAAAATCAAGGGACCATGGCTTCTCAGTTGGAAGCCCTATCCAAGATGGCTAACAACTTTGAGAGCTTGCCTAAGAGGATGGACCAATTGGAGAATCAGTTGGCCCAAATTGCTATGAATGTTCCTAGGCCTGCTGGTCAACTTCCTGGTCAACCTGAAGTCAATCATAGGGAGCATTGCAGGGCTGTCTCTCTGAGTGAAGAAAAACAGTTGGAGGAGAACATACAAAGAGAAAAAGAAGCGATAAAGGAGCCTGTGGAGACACTACAAGAAGAAGAACCCAAGTATGTTGCTCCCCCACCATACAAGCCACCTCTGCCTTTTCCTCATAGAAGGATTCAGATACAGCTAGAGCACCAATTCGTGAAGTTTAAGGAGATGATGAAGAAGCTGTATGTTGACATACCTTTCACAGATGTCCTCACTCAAATGCCTGCATATGCTAAGTTCCTGAAAGAGATTCTGATCAAGAAGAGAAGGCTGGAAGACTATGAGACTGTGGCTCTGACAATGGATTGTGCTGAGAAGATGCCAAAGAAACTACAAGATCCGGGTGAATTCTTTATCCCTGCATATTTTGGCGATCTGACCTATAATTGTCTTTGTGATCTCGGGTCTAGTGTCAATGTTATGCCTTTGTCAATCTGCAAAGAATTGAAATTGGGTGAGCCTGTTCCATCCAAGATGCGTCTCATTATGGCTGATAGGTCTGTTACTCAACCTGTTGGCATAATAGAAAATATCCCTGTGAAGGTGGGAAAGTTCTTCATACCAGGAGATTTTGTGATACTTGACATAGAGGTTAGTGATAAAACTCCCATCATCCTTGGGAGACCATTTTTAGCCACTGCTAAGGCTAATATTGATGTCAAGAATGGGAAACTTTCATTCACAATAGGGGAAGAAAAGATTGAGTATAAATATTTCAAGGATTACTTCCTTGAGATATACAAAGACACTCCACCAACTCCTATCACAGATGCCTGCTATAAGATTGAGGTTGATCCCGAGCAAGATGAGATCATATCTGACATTGCTTGTCTGTTGGATTTGTCTTGGGGAGATCCGGACCCAGATGATGGTGAGAATGCTAATGCAAAGAAAAGGCAAACTCCAATGAAAAGGAAGAAGGCCAAGAGAATGGTTGAGTTCAAGAGTGGAAATATGGTGTTGTTATCCCATGAAAAATCCAACATGTTTCCTGGTCCTAAGGGGACAAGATGGTCAGGACCATATAGGGTGACTCGAGTTCTGAAAGGTGGGACAATTGAGTTATGGCATAAGAACTCTGGAAAATTCAAGGTGCAGAGTCGTCGATTGAAGCATATTGTCACATCTGATCCGATCAAGCAGGGCACCACCGACCCTCCTGATCTGAATACTTAAAGTTGATGGAAGGTCAGGCTACGGACCTTAAACAAGCGCTTCTTGGGAGGCAACCCAAGGTATGTATTTCTTTCAAAAAAAAAAAGAAGGAGAAAATCGGTGTTCGAGAGCATCGCACAGCCTGTGCACTTTTTCGCACGGCTGTGCATTTCTAGTAGCTGTTTGAATTTAAATTAATTTCCCCTCTTCGAGAGCATCGCATGGCCTGTGCACTTTAGTGCACAGCCGTGCGTTTTTGGGAATTTAATTTAATTCTCACTTCTAGAGCACCGCACGGCCTGTGTACTTTTTGGCACAGCCGTGCGTTTTTCTCCTGGAAAAAAATAAATAAATAAAATTCCTCCCCTTCTCCTTTCTTTTCCTCCTACCCTGCCTCCTCACCCCCGAACTCCCTCTCACCCATCCCTTCTCCTTCCACCTCCATTCTCGTTCCCCTTCACCGAACCACATCGACCACCGGCGACCCATTCCCAGCCCAGACCTGACCATCGGCGACCACATCCCGCTGCCATTCCTCTCCGCCATCCCTTCTCCCTTCGACCTCCGCTGCACACCACGGCCACGTCGGAGCTGTTCCACCCCTACCACCACACCGCCCCTGATTTCATCCTCACCCTCTCGCCGGCGACCCCCCAACCCCGAACCGAACCCAGATCCGCGCCCGACCTGCTCGCGAGCCACCTCCCTAATACCACCACCACCTCCTCAGTAGACCTCTTTGGTGCGTTTCTTCTTCCTCTTGTTAATTTCCTTACATTGGGGACAATGTAGATTTTAGCTTGGGGGGGTTGACATTCATTAGTAGGATGACACATTTCCTTTTGCATTTCCATTTAGTATTAGTTGTCCATATATTTTTTTATGATGTTTGCATGCATTGCATTGTTGGATGTTGGATTTGACTCCCTTATTTCTTTCCTTTGTTTGTTTTTCTTGCAACCCATGCTTTATGAGTCCCCTTAACATGTTTTGGTTGTTAATATTACAATTGCATTATGGGCATGATATGACTGGTCAAACTTTTGACAATAACCTGAGCATGTGGACTTTGATTGAGATGTGTTAGAACCGATATTCTAGACAAAATGTCCTAGTGAGCTTGTTAGCCTTTCTTGGACTACAATTGCATAAGTCCTCTTATTTTCTTGTGTGACCTCTCTTTGCTTGCTATCTCTAGAACTTGCTTCAATGCCTCTTCGAGACTGCATTTAGGACGTATATGCATTACATTTTTGATTGAGGCATTATTTTCATGAGCCAATATTTTCCTTGACCACCCTAATATTATTTCCCTCTGCTTGAAGCCCTCTGAGCCTTATAGCCTATTCTTTGAAAGCTCCACAAAGCAATCCGAGCCTATTATATATCCTACCTATCCAGGGGGTTGAATTTTAGTTTGCTAAGTGTGGACATGGACTAAGCTTGGGGGAGGAGCATAAATGGTGGGTGATCATTCATATGTACCATTCTGTTCAATATATATGCTTTCTTCTTCTTCATTGAAAAAAAAAAAACAATTTGATGAAGAGGAAGAAAAGAAGTGCGTAAACAGAATGATGAACTTTGGGTTGTTATTTTTGAGCTTATTGTAAAATCAGTTTATGCTTGGTGTCATTGTGAAGTTCTTTTCCCTGGATTTAGCACCACATGGCCAAAATTTATCCATGCCTTATTAATATACCTTGGCCCCATCACAACCCCATTTGAATGTCTCATGATTGTGTTTTGCATTGTCTCTAGCAGTGGAGATCTAGATATTGTTGCAAGCTGATGGTAGTTAGCATTCAAAGTAGAGAATTGAGCGAAACACATATCCCAAACACTTGAGTGTGAGTGATTTTATATTTATCTTGGTGAGGTCTAGAGTAGAAGAACTAATTTCATCTTGTCATTGATTGAGAAGTATGCTAGGAAGGAAGTTGTCATTTGTTTGGACTTTCATGGTCATTGTTCACTTGTCTCTTGGATTGAAACAACCTTAACATATTTTGTGGATTCATTGATTATGTACTTGCTTGAGGACAAGCAAGGGCTAAGCTTGGGGGAATTTGATGACATCCAATTTGTTACACGTCTAGGACATGCATTTGTGTTTAATTTGAGTTGTTTTATACATTGTGTGTTGCATTTATAGCTAGTTGCATTGTTTTTATTCGTTATGGAGGTCTACTCTAGGAAATGTGTGTTTACAGGTACTTGGATGGATTTCTGGAGCTGTTTAAGGACACTGATGGGACTTAGGATGTCATCCGAAGGCTAACGGGACGAGCTATGAGGAGTTTGGACCGGATTCCGAGCTGAAACGAGAAGTAGGGCAGAAACACAAAGAGGCCGTGTATTTCATCAAGAGTTAAACAAGGAGGCCGTGCGTTTTAGCGCACGGCCGTGCAGGCGGTGATTTCTCGCTGTTTCCTGTGCGTTTTTTGCCTTGCCTGTGCGTTTTTCCTATGCGTTTTTCGTATAGGCCGTGCGGTCATGTTTATGTGTATTTTGGCCGTGTGCTTGCCCGTGCGTTTTTCGCACGGCCAAAGCACGGGCCGTGCAGTTTACCCGAATGACTTTATTTTTTAGTATGGGTATAAGTATTTCGGATTTTAGGTTTTTCCGGACCTTTGGCCATTTTTCTAACTCTAGACCTAATTGTTTTGCCTCCTTGGAAGAGATTGCAACATTGGAGATTGTTCTACTGGATTCGAGACTAAGTTTATCTTCCTCTTTAATCTTGTTTATGATTTCCATCGTTATTATGTTTTCTTTGGTTGATCTTGCGATTATGTCTAGCTAATTTCCATATTTCTAGGGTTGGGGTGATCCCAACTATGCGTAGGTAAACTTGTTTGATATTTGTCTGAATGGAAGTCTGAAACTTTGTTGATTCATTCCTAGATGCTTTATGCCCAAATTAGCTTATGCGAATTGGATCCTATTAGGGTTTGCAACCGAGAGGTAAAAACATTAATAGGTAGTCAGATAGGGTTTGAGACCGAGAGGTGATAACTTCTATTAGAATACTAGGAATTGAACCTGAGATTTTATTATTGCGAGAGCGTCTTAATTTCTCCTGTGGATTAATAACTATCATAGAAACCCTAAGATTAGATTGGATTCAACAAGTCACGAGAGTGGATGTTGATTCAGTTTGACCTTAGATTCTAAGTGCTCAAGGGGTCTAGATCTTGATTAGCAAGTCGCGAGAGTGGATGTTAATTGAATCTAGGCATGTTTACTATCATCCGAGAGGAATTAGTAATTACCTAAGATAGTTACTTTCAACAAAGACAAACCAAGTTCAGACATTTATCTAGTTCAGTCTACTGAAGCATAGTTGCGGGGATCCCTTGCCTTGGAAATTTCCCCTCCATTGATTACAATCATCACTTGTATTTGTTTCTCAATTTTAGTCATTAGTTCAACAAAACTCATAATCTTTTGGCTTAGCTTACTGGTTTAAGATACAATTAATACTACATAGTCCTTGTTGGGAACGATACTTGAGAATACTACAACTGAACCCATACGCTTGTGGGTAGGTTTTTGTCCTATCAGATGTGTAGGAAAAGTTGGTGTTGGACATTGCTTCTTTTGTGGAACATCACATGCAAGGTCAAACTTTGAAGACAAGGAAGCTTTTTGGAAATAGGAATGTTGGACTTTGCTTCTTTAGATGATTCACAGAAAGAAGTTGATAAAATATGAAACTCATATCTTTTGCTCAAAGTTGTACCTTGTGTGATAAGTGGTAAATCGAATGAGTTTCTAGTGTTGTTTATCACCTAAATACTTAGATCTTTGTTTGCTTTAAATATTTTGACAATATATGATGATTTACGCAAAGAAATTAACAAAACTCTTAGCACTGTGTGGTAAGTGGTAAATCATATGAGTTTTTAGTGTTATTTATCGCCCAAACTCTTAGCACTTTATTTCCCCCAAATATTTTGACAATATAAGATGATTCAAGCAAAGAAATTGACAAAATTTGAAACTCATAACTTTCTCTCAAAGTTGTTCTCTGTGTCGTAAATGGTAAATCGTAGGTATTTTTTGTGTTGTTTGTCGCCCAAACTCTTAGCTCTTTGGTTACCCTAATATTTTAACAATGTAAGATGATTCACATAAAGATATTGACAAAATTTGAAACTCATAATGATGTGACTACGCGCCATCAAGATTATCAAGGGAACCCAGACGTCCAAGTTGGCTCACAGCAATGACGAAGGAGTTCAAGCCATGTGAAGGAAGGAGGCCCACGGCCACCTTCAAGGCACAAGGCCCACGGCCATCCTTGGGCTTCAAGGCTAATTTAAGTGTTTTTATGTGTTTTGTTTTTAATTCTAGAAATTAGCTAGTGGCTAAGTTAGTGGAGTTAGTGCTTGATTAATTGTATTTTCTAGCATTTTCTTTTAACTACCTTATAGCCTATTTAAGGCCTGATGAACCTCATTGTAAAAGCAGATTTGAATGAATGATGAATGCTTGAAAGCTAATTTTTGTCTCATTCTCTCTTTGAGAGTTCCTGAGTGATGGCTTAGTGAGTCATATCTAAATCATCATCTCATGGCCTTGGTGGGTCACATCCTTGGCAAGGTTGCTCAAGAGTAGTGAGTCACATCTATCCTTGTTTAGCCTCTTCTTGAATTTCTTGGGTGAGTTGTATCCTAAGATGTTCAAGTTGCTTATCCTTCTTCTCAATTCTTCAAGGTGCGTTATATCCAAAGAGAATCAGGTTGCCTATCCCAAACATTCCTTGATTCTTCGAGGCAAGTTATATCCTCTTTCTTTTTTCCAAAAACACGTCAAAACACCAACCGTATTAAAGAACTTGGCCGATAGCTTATCTCCCTCGCGGAACTCTATGTGACGCCTCAGTAAAATCAGCATAACTTTTGATTCCCAAATTTGTTCATTCTCAAATTTTGAGGGCTTAAACTAGACTTCCAGATCTAACTCCTCGTTTTAGAATCATCAAATGTGCAGGTCGGAGCAGAGAGATCTACTCCGTGAACGTCAGGTCGGAATTCTGGAATCTGGCTGTCGTGAGCCCTTGTGTTTGGAGGCGACTAATAGCCTTCCTTGCACTGAGTCCAACCTTAGATCCTTTCTCATCAAGTGGTATCAGAGCCAACAAGGTATTGCTCAAAACTTGGCTTTAAATGTGAAAGAAAATTCAGTTTGCAAGCCTAGAAATCAAGCCCTAGGTGTTGCGTCGTTGTGTCTTGTGTTGAGTCTTTGTGTCTCGTTTTTTATTCCGGTTCTTTGTCTTGTGTTTGAGTCATGTCTTGTTCATTTTTTTGAGTCCATTGGCTGTGTTTTTTGGGTGGAGAAACCAAGAGATAGTCGAGCCTAAGAGAGAATCCAAGTGCTTAGTTAGATCCTAGATTTTAGGGATTTTCTTGTTTGGTTGTTGTTGGCTGATTCCTTTGTTGTTACAGCCCTTGCATTTCTCCGTTTGTTGGCTATTTTGTTGGCCAAGTGATGTCAAAAGTCAAATTGAGTGCTAGTCCTTGTTTGGCTACAAACCAACCTTAGCAATTGCATAACACTTGTTGCTTGATTGTTGTTCAAGTGTTTCAATTCCTTGTGTTGTTTGTTTCTACTTCTTTTGTTCATTTTTTTTTGAGTCTAGGGACCTTGAGCTATGCCCAAATAGAAGTGTTTGCTTGCTGAAAATTCTTGGCTTTAAAACAAGTTTAGAGTTCCTTGTTAGCTTAGGGTCCACTAAGTAATCTAGTGTCTTTGAGGACTTCTTGCTTGGCTGCCTTTTTGTTGTCTTTTCATGCCAAGGTCAGGACATCCAACATATGGCTGGTTCGGTTCACGTCTTGATGGATGAAGATGAAGACCTTGACGAGCTGGATTCGAGGTCAAATCCCTTTCAAGAGAGGGAGGATGATGTGACTACGCATCATCAAGATTATCAAGAGAACCCAAACGTCCAAGTTGGCTCAAAGCAATGACGAAGGATTTCAAGCCATGTGAAGGAAGGAGGCCCACGGCCACCTTCAAGGCACAAGGCCCACGACCATCCTTGGGCTTCAAAGCTAATTTAAGTGTTTTTATGTGTTTTGTTTTTAATTCTAGAAATTATCTAGTGGCTAAGTTAGTGGAGTTAGTGCTAGATTAATTTTATTTTCTAGCATTTTCTTTTAACGACCTTGTAGCCTATTTAAGGCATGATGAACCTCATTGTAAAAGCAAACTTGAATGAATGATGAATAATTGAAAGCTAATTCTTGTCTCATTCTCTCTTTGAGAGTTCTTGAGTGATGGCATAGTGAGTCATATCTAAATCATCATATCATGGCCTTGGTGGGTCACAACCTTGGCAAGGTTGCTCAAGAGTAGTGAGTCACATCTACCATTGTTTAGCCTCTTCTTGAATTTCTTGGGTGAGTTGTATCCTAAGATGTTCAAGTTGCTTATCCCTCTTCTCGATTCTTCAAGGTGCGTTATATCCAAAGAGAATCGAGTTGCATATCCCAAACTTTCCTTGATTCTTCAAGGCAAGTTATATCCTCTTTCTTTTTCCATAAACACGTCAAAACACCAACCATATTAAAGAACTTGGCCGAGTCCAACCTTAGATCCTTTCTCATCACATACCTTTTGCTCAAAGTTGTGCCTTGTGTCGTAAGTGGTAAATTGTATAAGTTTTTAGTGTTGCTTGTCGCCCAAACTCTTACCTCTTTTTTTCCCGCAAATATGTTGACAATATAAGATGATTCACGCAAAGAAATTGATAAAATTTGAAACTCATAACTTTCTCTCAAAGTTGTGCCTTGTGTCATAAATGGTAAATCGTAGGTGTTTTTTGTGTTGTTTGTCGCCCAAACTCTTAGCTCTTTGGTTACCCCAATATTTTAACAATGTAAGATAATTCACATAAAGATATTGACAAAATTTGAAACTCATAACTTTTGCTCAAAGTTGTGCCTTGTGTCGTAAATAGTAAATCATATAAGTTTTTAGTGTTGGTTGTCGTCCAAACTCTTAGCTCTTTGTTTCCCGCAAATTTATTGACAATATAAGATGATTCACGCAAAGAAATTGAAAAAAATTGAAACTCATAACTTTGGCTCAAAGTTCTGCCTTGTGTCGTAAATGGTAAATCGTAGGTGTTTTTAGTGTTGTTTGTCGCCCACACTCTTCGCTCTTTGCTCCCCCCCCCCCCCCCCCCAATATTTTGACCATGTAAGATGATTCAAAGAAAGATATTGACAAATTTGACACTCATAACTTTCGCTCAAAGCTGTGCCTTTTGTGGTAAATGGTAAATCGTAGGGCTTTTTAGTATTATTTGTCGCCCAAAATCTTAGCTCTTCGTTGCAACCCCCTAATATTTTGACAATGTAGGATGATTCACAGAAATATATTGACAAAAATTCACACTCATAACTTTCGCTCAAAGTTGTGCCTTGTGTCGTAAATGGTAAATCGTATGTGCTTTTAATGTTGTTTGTCGCCCAAACTCTTAGCTCTTCGTTTCTCCCCAATATTTTGACAATATAAGATGATTCACGTAAAGAAATTTACAATATTTGAAACTCAGAACTTTTGTTCAAAGTTGGGCCTTGTGTCGTAAATGGTAATCGTAAGAGTTTTTAGTGTTGTTTGTCGTCCAAACTCTTAGCTCTTTGTTTTCCCCCAATATTTTGACAATATAAGATGATTTACGCACATAAATTGACAAAATTTGAAACTCATAACTTTCTCCCAAAGTTGTGCCTTGTGTCGTAAATGGCAACTCGTAGGTTTTTTTAGTGTTGTTTGTCACCCAAAATCTTAGCTCCTTGTTTTCCCCCAATATTTTGACAATATAAGATGATTCACTGAAAGAGGTTGATAAAATATGAAACTCATATCTTTTGCTCAAAGTTGTGCCTTGTGTGGTAAGTGGTAAATCATTTGAGTTTTTAGTGTTGTTTATCGCCCAAACTCTTAGCTCTTTATTTCCCCCAAATATTTTGACAATATAAGATGATTCACGAAAAGAAATTGACAAAATTTTAAACTCATTACTTTCTCTCAAAGTTGTGCCTTGTGTCTTAAATGGTAAATCGTAAGTGTTTTTTGTGTTGTTTGTCACCCAAACTCTTAGCTCTTTGGTTACCCCAATATTTTAACAATGTAAGATGATTCACATAAAGATATTGACAAAATTTGAAACTCATAACTTTTGCTCAAAGTTGTGCCTTGTGTCGTAAATGGTAAATCGTATAAGTTTTTAGTGTTGGTTGTCGCCCAAACTCTTAGCTCTTTGTTTCCAGCAAATATATTGACAATATAAGATGATTCACGCAAAGAAATTGACAAAATTTGAAACTCATAACTTTGGCTCAAAGTTCTGCCTTGTAAATGGTAAATCGTAGGTGTTTTTAGTATTGTTTGTCGCCCAAACTCTTCGCTCTTTGCTCCCCCCCCCCCCCCAATATTTTGACAATGTAAGATGATTCAAAGAAAGATATTGACAAAATTTGACACTCATAACTTTCGCTCAAAGTTGTGCCTTGTGTGGTAAATGGTAAAGCATAGGTGTTTTTAGTATTGTTTATCGCCCAAACTCTTAGCTCTTTGTTCTAACCCTCCAATATTTTGACAATGTAAGATGATTCATAGAAAGATATTGACAAAAATTCACACTCATAACTTTCGCTCAAAGTTGTGCCTTGTGTCGTAAATGGTAAATCGTATGTGTTTTTAATGTTGTTTGTCGTCCAAACTCTTAGCTCTTCGTTTTCCCACAATATTTTGACAATATAATATGATTCACGCAAAGAAATTGACAATATTTGAAACTCATAACTTTCGTTCAAAGTTGGGCGTTGTGTCGTAAATGGTAATCGTAAGAGTTTTTAGTGTTGTTTATCGTCCAAACTCTAAGCTCTTTGTTTTCTGATGAGTTCCACCTTGGCCCTCATCAAGCCAATCCAAGGCCTCATCTCCAAGGTCACCAAGGGCCAATCATGTCTCGGCACCTCCATGGCAATGGATCCTAGCCTCCAGCCACCAAGACCCGACGCCTAGATGCCATGACAATCAAGCGCCCGACGCTTCGACTCCAAGGTATTCTAGGCGCGCGCCTCAAGCCAAGCCTTCAAGGCTTTTACCCTTTCCCTTTTTATGTCTTCATTTATGTTATTGGGCCTTTCCTTGGGTGTGGGCTTTCACTTGCATGTGCAGCCAACCCACTTGGAAAACCCTAGAGTATTTAAACTCCTCTTTGTCATCTTTGCTCATTAGTTGAAGAATTAAAGAGTGGTCAAAGCCTTGGGTAAGAGTTTATCTCCCCTAGGCAGCCACTATCTTCTATCAACTCAAGCTTCCAACTTTCCAATCCCTATTTTCCCCTTCAATCTCGTTTTGGATCCGTCAAGCTTACAAGCTCTCATTTGAAGAAAGATAATCTCAGCCAAGGAACCTCCAAGAGAGGTTCCCTTGGCACCTCCACCGTTCGCATCTCCTCTCGACCACCCTTGGACCTATCGGCGCCTCCCTTGGTGTTCCGCCTCTCCCACGACCGAGAGTCCCTTCCAAAGGCCATTGGAGACCAATCAAGCTCAAGAGTGGAGAAGGATCCCTAGCTTGGCCACGATCTAGTTTCCCTTGGGAAGAAAAACCTCTTTGGGGGTTTGATTCTCATCAATTGGTATCAAGAGCCAAAGCCCAAGCTAAGTCCCCTTTCTCCTTCTTCAAATTCAGTGTTTATGCTTATTTTCTTAGCTTGCATGAGTTCTCTTCTTGCTTCCATGTTGACCATGTGTGTATGCTCATTTCCCATCTTACTAGCTTGAAATTTTACTTGTTCTTCATGTCTTTGTTTTCTGTATTTCATGCTCAGTTTTTTTCTTGTTTCCATGACTTTTTTCCTTGTTTCCCTGCTAGCATAGTGTTTAGTTTAGTTGGACTTTATCTCCCCTAGGCAGCCACTATCTTCTATCAACTCAAGCTTCCAACTTTCCAATCCTCTTTTCCCCTTCAATCTCGGTTTGGATCCCTCAAGCTTACAAGCTCTCGTTAGAAGAAAGATAATCTCAGCCAAGGAACCTCCAAGAGAGGTTCCCTTGGCACCTCTACCAATCGCATCTCCTCTCGACCACCCTTGGACCTCTCGGCGCGTCCCTTGGTGTTCCGCCTCTCCCACGACCCTACAGCCACCATCACCTCCCCCCATGGTCATCCACGTGCCCCTCTCCCAGTGCTAGCTCCATTTTGAATTGTTAAGTCTTGCATGTGACATTAGTATTTTGGGTAAAAGCTAGAAGCACTTTCTCTCTTTGGCTTTTTGGTTGTCTTAGCCTATTTGAGAAAATGCCAATGGTGATTCTTGGCTAATTTATTTGGGTTAGTGAGCTTGGAAGGTTACTTTTTGTGGGCTTCAAAAAAGAGGGGATTATACTTGGCAAGTCAACAACCTTCTTTCCCTTCTTCTCTTCTTCGTCCCACCCCTAAAAAGGGACATTGATCTTCAACCAAATACCCATTGTTGCCAGCCCTCATTTCAATCCAACATTATTTGTTGTGGCCCCACGCCTTTCTTACTCCCCATGCACCTTGTAATTTCGGCCATCACTCCCATTGTATTAGAAAAAGCCTTTTGTAAGTCAAGAAAAGGCAAAAGGCCCAATTTTTTTTAAAAAAAAAACAAAAGCGAAAAAAAACAAAAGGGAGTGGATCGTCAATCTTTTTTTTCTTATCTCTTTGGTTGGGCCACAATTCATTGGTGGGATGTCTCACCCTCACTTGGCAACATGAGCCACTAAGCCCACCTCTCCATGTTCCTCTTTGTTGCTTGCCATTACAATTCCCTTTTCGTGGGCCCATAAGGTAACTAACTTGATCACTTGCCTAGGATTGTCATTCCTAGTTTCATGATTGGCCTTTCCTTGTTAGCCTAAGTCATCCAATTCGGCTTGTTGTGGGGAAGTGCCTTGGCCAACCCCATGATCCTAGGTTACATGTCCTTGATCATCAACCTCATTTTGATTGGGCCCAACTATCTCTCAAAGTAGTGCCTTATGTCGTAAATGGTAAATCATAGGTGTTTTTTGTGTTATTTGTCGCCCAAAATCTTAGCGCTTTGGTTACCCTAATATTTTAACAATGTAAGATGATTCACATAAAGATATTGACAAAATTTGAAACTCATAACGTTTGCTCAAAGTTGTGTCTTGTGTCGTAAATGGTAAATCATATAAGTTTTTAGTGTTGGTTGTCGCCCAATCGCTTAGCTCTTTGTTTCCCGCAAATATATTGACAATATAAGATGATTCACGCAAAGAAATTGACAAAATTTTAAACTCATAACTTTGGCTCAAAGTTCTGCCTTGTGTCGTAAATGGTAAATCGTAGGTGTTTATAGTGTTGTTTGTCGCCCACACTTTTCGGTCTTTGCTCCACCCTACCAACATTTTGACAATGTAAGATGATTCAAAGAAAGATATTGACAAAATTTGGCACTCATAAGTTTCGCTCAAAGTTGTGCCTTGTGTGGTAAGTGGTAAATCATAGGTGTTTTAATATTGTTTATCGCCCAAACTCTTAGCTCTTTGTTCCAACGCCCCAATATTTTGACAATGTAAGATGATTCACAAAAAGATATTGACAAAAATTCACACTCATAACTTTCGATCAAAGTTGTGCCTTGTGTCGTAAATGGTAAATTGTAGGTGTTTTTTGTTTTGTTTGTCGCCCAAACTCTTTGCTCTTTGTTTACTCGCAATATTTTAACAATATAAGATGACTCATGGAAAGATATTGACAAAATTTGAACCTCATAACTTTTTATCAAAGTTGTGCCTTGTATCGTATATGGTAAATCGCATCAGTTTATAGTGTTCTTTGTCGCCCAAACTCTTAGATCTTTGTTTCCCCCAAATATATTGAAAATATAAGATGATTCACGCAAAGAAGTTGACAAAATTCGAAACTCATAACTATCTCTCAAAGTTGTGCGTTGTGTCGTAAAGGTAAATTGTAGCTGTTTTTAGTGTTTTTTGTCGCCCAAACTCTTAGCTCCTTGTTTTCCCCCAATATTTTGACAATATAAGATGATTCACGGAAAGAAGTTGATAAAATATGAAACTCATATCTTTTGCTCAAAGTTGTGCCTTGTGTGGTAAGTGGTAAATCATATGAGTTTTTAGTGTTGTTTATCGCCCAAACTCTTAGCTCTCTATTTTCCCCAAATATTTTGACAATATAAGATGATTCACGCAAAGAAATTGACAAAATTTTAAACTCATTACTTTGTCTCAAAGTTGTGCCTTGTGTCTTAAATGGTAATCGTAGGTGTTTTTTGTGTTGTTTGTCGCCCAAACTCTTAGCTCTTTGGTTACCCCAATATTTTAACAATGTAAGATGATTCACATAAAGATATTGACAAAATTTGAAACTCATAACTTTTGCTCAAAGTTGTGCCTTGTGTCGTAAATGGTGAATCGTATAAGTTTTTAGTGTTGGTTGTCGCCCAAACTCTTAGCTCTTTGTTTCCCGCAAATATGTTGACAATATAAGATGATTCACGCAAAGAAATTGACAAAATTTGAAACTCATAACTTTGGCTCAAAGTTTTGCCTTGTGTCGTAAATGGTAAATCGTAGGTGTTTTTAGTGTTGTTTGTCGTCCAAACTCTTCGCTCTTTGCTCCCTCCCCCCCAATATTTTGACAATGTAAGATGATTCAAAGAAATATATTGACAAAATTTGACACTCATAAGTTTCGTTCAAAGTTGTGCCTTGTGTGGTAAATGGTAAATGGTAGGTGTTTTTAGTATTGTTTATCGCCCAAACTCTTAGCTCTTTGTTCCAACCCTCCAATATTTTGACAATGTAAGATGATTCACAGAAACATATTGACAAAAATTCACACTCATAACTTTCGATCAAAGTTGTGCCTTGTGTCGCAAATATCAAATTGTAGGTGTTTTTAATGTTGTTTGTCGCCCAAACTCTTAGATCTTCATTTCCCCCTAATATTTTGACAATATAAGATGATTCACGCAAAGAAATTGACAATATTTGAAACTCATAACTTTCGTTCAAAGTTGTGCTTTGTGTCGTAAATGGTGAATCGTATGAGTTTTTAGTGTTGTTTGTCGTCCAAACTCTTAGATCTTTTTCCCCTCAATATTTTTAATATATATGATGATTTACGTAAATAAAATGACAATATTTGAAACTCATAACTTTCTCCCAAAGTTGTGCCTTTTGTCGTGAATGGCAAATCGTAGGTTTATTTAGTGTTGTTTGTAGCCCAAACTCTTAGCTCTTTGTCCCATCCCCCCCAATTTTTGACAATGTAAGATAATTCAAAGAAAGATATTGACAAATTTTGAAACTCATAACTTTCTCCCAAAGTTGTACCTTATGTCGTAAATGGTAAATCGTAGGTTTTTTTAGTGTTGTTTGTCACCCAAACTCTTAGCTCCTTGTTTTCCCCCAATATTTTGACAATATAAGAAGATTTACGGAAAGAAATATATAAAATTTGAAAATCATATCTTTTGCTCAAATTTGTGCCTTGTGTGGTAATTGGTAAATCTTAAGAGTTTTTAGTATTGTGTTTCATCCAAACTCTCAGCTTTTTGTTTCCCCCTAATATTTTGACAATATATGATGATTTACGCAAATAAATTGACAAAATTTCAAACTCATAACTTTGTCCCAAAGTTGTGCCTTGTGTCGTAAATGACAAATCGTGGATTTTCTTAGTGTTGTTTGTCATCCAAACTCTTAGCTCCGTCTTTTCCCCCAACATTTTGACAATACAAGATGATTCAAGGAAAGAAGTTGATAAAATATGAAACTCATATCTTTTGCTCAAAGTTGTACCTTGTGTGGTAGTGGTAAATCGTATGAGTTTTTAGTGTTGTTTATCGCCTAATCACTTAGCTGTTTGTTTTCCCCAAATATATATTGACAATATAAGATGATTCACGCAAAGAAATTGACAAAATGTGAACTCATAACTTTCTCTCAAAGTTCTGTCTTGTGTCGTAAATGGTAAATTGTAGGTCTTTTATTGTTGTTTGTCGCCCAAACTCTTAGCTCTTTCTTTCCCTACAAGATTTTGATAATATAAGATGACACACGGAAAGATATTGACAAAATTTGAAAAGAGATAACTTTTTATCAAAGTTGTCCCTTTTGTCGTAAATGGTAAATCGTAGGTGTTTTTAGTATTATTTGTCGCCCAAACTCTTAGCTCTTTGTTGCAACCCCCCAATATTTTGACAATATAAGATGATTCACAAAAAGATATTGACAAAAATTCACACTCATAACTTTCGATCAAAGTTGTGCCCTTTGTCGTAAATGGTAAATTGTAGGTGTTTTTTGTTTTGTTTGTCGCCCAAACTCTTTGCTCTTTGTTTACTCGCAATATTTTACCAATATAAGATGACTCATGGAAAGATATTGACAAAATTTGAACCTCATAACTTTTTATCAAAGTTGTGCCTTGTATCGTATATGGTAAATCGCATCAGTTTATAGTGTTCTTTGTCGCCCAAACTCATAGATCTTTGTTTCCCCCAAATATATTGACAATATAAGATAATTCACGCAAAGAAGTTGACAAAATTCGAAACTCATAACTATCTCTCAAAGTTGTGTGTTGTGTCGTAAAGGTAAATTGTAGCTGTTTTTAGTGTTTTTTGTCGCCCAAACTCTTAGCTCATTGTTTTCCCCCAATATTTTGACAATATAAGATGATTCACGGAAAGAAGTTGATAAAATATGAAACTCATATCTTTTGCTCAAAGTTGTGCCTTGTGTGATAAGTGGTAAATCATATGAGTTTTTAGTGTTGTTTATCGCCCAAACTCTTAGCTCTTTATTTTCCCCAAATATTTTGACAATATAAGATGATTCACACAAAGAAATTGACAAAATTTTTAACTCATTACTTTGTCTCAAAGTTGTGCCTTGTGTCTTAAATGGTAATCGTAGGTGTTTTTTGTGTTGTTTGTCGCCCAAACTCTTAGCTCTTTGGTTACCCCAATATTTTAACAATGTAAGATGATTCACATAAAGATATTGACAAAATTTGAAACTCATAACTTTTGCTCAAAGTTGTGCCTTGTGTCGTAAATGGTGAATCGTATAAGTTTTTAGTGTTGGTTGTCGCCCAAACTCTTAGCTCTTTGTTTCCCGCAAATATGTTGACAATATAAGATGATTCACGCAAATAAATTGACAAAATTTGAAACTCATAACTTTGGCTCAAAGTTTTGCCTTGTGTCGTAAATGGTAAATCGTAGGTGTTTTTAGTGTAGTTTGTCGTCCAAACTCTTCGCTCTTTGCTCCCTCCCCCCCAATATTTTGACAATGTAAGATGATTCAAAGAAATATATTGACATAATTTGACACTCATAAGTTTCGTTCAAAGTTGTGCCTTGTGTGGTAAATGGTAAATGGTAGGTGTTTTTAGTATTGTTTATCGCCCAAACTCTTAGCTCTTTGTTCCAACCCTCCAATATTTTGACAATGTAAGATGATTCACAGATACATATTGACAAAAATTCACACTCATAACTTTCGATCAAAGTTGTGCCTTGTGTCGTAAATATCAAATTGTAGGTGTTTTTAATGTTGTTTGTCGCCCAAACTCTTAGATCTTCATTTCCCCCTAATATTTTGACAATATAAGATGATTCACGCAAAGAAATTGACAATATTTGAAACTCATAACTTTCGTTCAAAGTTGTGCTTTGTGTCGTAAATGGTGAATCGTATGAGTTTTTAGTGTTGTTTGTCGTCCAAACTCTTAGATCTTTTTCCCCCCAATATTTTTAATATATATGATGATTTACGTAAATAAAATGACAATATTTGAAACTCATAACTTTCTCCCAAAGTTGTGCCTTTTGTCGTGAATGGCAAATCGTAGGTTTATTTAGTGTTGTTTGTAGCCCAAACTCTTAGCTCTTTGTCCCCTCCCCCCCAATTTTTGACAATGTAAGATAATTCAAAGACAGATATTGACAAAATTTGAAACTCATAACTTTCTCCCAAAGTTGTACCTTGTGTCGTAAATGGTAAATCGTAGGTTTTTTTAGTGTTGTTTGTCACCCAAACTCTTAGCTCCTTGTTTTCCCCCAATATTTTGACAATATAAGAAGATTTACGGAAAGAAATATATAAAATTTGAAAATCATATCTTTTGCTCAAATTTGTGCCTTGTGTGGTAATTGGTAAATCTTAAGAGTTTTTAGTGTTGTTTGTCATCCAAACTCTCAGCTTTTTGTTTCCCCCCAATATTTTGACAATATATGATGATTTACGCAAATAAATTGACAAAATTTCAAACTCATAACTTTGTCCCAAAGTTGTGCCCTGCGTCGTAAATGACAAATCGTTGGTTTTCTTAGTGTTGTTTGTCATCCAAACTCTTAGCTCCTTCTTTTCCCCCAACATTTTGACAATACAAGATGATTCAAGGAAAGAAGTTGATAAAATATGAAACTCATATCTTTTGCTCAAAGTTGTACCTTGTGTGGTAGTGGTAAATCGTATGAGTTTTTAGTGTTGTTTATCGCCTAATCACTTAGCTTTTGTTTTCCCCAAATATTTTGACAATATAAGATGATTCACGCAAAGAAATTGACAAAATGTGAATTCATAACTTTCTCTCAAAGTTCTGTCTTGTGTCGTAAATGGTAAATTGTAGGTCTTTTATTGTTGTTTGTCGCCCAAACTCTTAGCTCTTTCTTTCCCTGCAAGATTTTGATAATATAAGATGACACACAGAAAGATATTGACAAAATTTGAAAAGAGATAACTTTTTATCAAAGTTGTCCCTTTTGTCGTAAATGGTAAATCGTAGGTGTTTTTAGTATTATTTGTCGCCCAAACTCTTAGCTCTTTGTTGCAACCCCCCAACATTTTGACAATATAAGATGATTCACAAAAAGATATTGACAAAAATTCACACTCATAACTTTCGATCAAAGTTGTGCCCTTTGTCGTAAATGGTAAATTGTAGGTGTTTTTTGTTTTGTTTGTCGCCCAAACTCTTTTCTCTTTGTTTACTCGCAATATTTTACCAATATAAGATGACTCATCGAAAGATATTGACAAAATTTGAACCTCATAACTTTTTATCAAAGTTGTGCCTTGTATCGTATATGGTAAATCGCATCAGTTTATAGTGTTCTTTGTCGCCCAAACTCTTAGATATTTGTTTCCCCCAAATATATTGACAATATAAGATGATTCACGCAAAGAAGTTGACAAAATTCGAAACTCATAACTATCTCTCAAAGTTGTGCGTTGTGTCGTAAAGGTAAATTGTAGCTGTTTTTAGTGTTTTTTGTCGCCCAAACTCTTAGCTCATTGTTTTCCCCCAATATTTTGACAATATAAGATGATTCACGGAAAGAAGTTGATAAAATATGAAACTCATATCTTTTGCTCAAAGTTGTGCCTTGTGTGGTAAGTGGTAAATCATATGAGTTTTTAGTGTTGTTTATCGCCCAAACTCTTAGCTCTTTATTTTCCCCAAATATTTTGACAATATAAGATGATTCACACAAAGAAATTGACAAAATTTTTAACTCATTACTTTGTCTCAAAGTTGTGCCTTGTGTCTTAAATGGTAATCGTAGGTGTTTTTTGTGTTGTTTGTTGCCCAAACTCTTAGCTCTTTGGTTACCCCAATATTTTAACAATGTAAGATGATTCACATAAAGATATTGACAAAATTTGAAACTCATAACTTTTGCTCAAAGTTGTGCCTTGTGTTGTAAATGGTGAATCGTATAAGTTTTTAGTGTTGGTTGTCAC
Organism: Rheum nobile; assembly: GCA_027886185.1. Classification (NCBI taxonomy): domain Eukaryota; kingdom Viridiplantae; phylum Streptophyta; class Magnoliopsida; order Caryophyllales; family Polygonaceae; genus Rheum; species Rheum nobile. The sequence continues at coordinate 19,742 of WOAB01000108.1, read as the reverse complement.
CCAAACTCTTAGCTCTTTGTTTCCCGCAAATATGTTGACAATATAAGATGATTCACGCAAAGAAATTGACAAAATTTGAAACTTATAACTTTGGCTCAAAGTTTTGCCTTGTGTCGTAAATTGTAAATCGTAGGTGTTTTTAGTGTTGTTTGTCGTCCAAACTCTTCGCTCTTTGCTCCCTCCCCCCCAATATTTTGACAATGTAAGATGATTCAAAGAAATATATTGACAAAATTTGACACTCATAAGTTTCGTTCAAAGTTGTGCCTTGTGTGGTAAATGGTAAATCGTAGGTGTTTTTAGTATTGTTTATCGCCCAAACTCTTAGCTCTTTGTTCCAACCCTCCAATATTTTGACAATGTAAGATGATTCACAAAAACATATTGACAAAACTTCACACTCATAACTTTCGATCAAAGTTGTGCCTTGTGTCGTAAATATCAAATTGTAGGTGTTTTTAATGTCGTTTGTCGCCCAAACTCTTAGATCTTCATTTCCCCCTAATATTTTGACAATATAAGATGATTCACGCAAATAAATTGACAATATTTGAAACTCATAACTTTCGTTCAAAGTTGTGCTTTGTGTCGTAAATGGTGAATCGTATGAGTTTTTAGTGTTGTTTGTCGTCCAAACTCTTAGATCTTTTTCCCCTCAATATTTTTAATATATATGATGATTTACGTAAATAAAATGACAATATTTGAAACTCATAACTTTCTCCCAAAGTTGTGCCTTTTGTCGTGAATGGCAAATCGTAGGTTTATTTAGTGTTGTTTGTAGCCCAAACTGATAGACCCTTGATCGGCTTGGGAGTGGTGCAAGGTTTGGTCCACACTTGGAGGCAATGACAACCGGAGCAAGGGTTGAAGTGGGTTGGCGTTCTCCTTGGAGGCGGCGACTCCTGCGGCGGTTCTTGGGGAAATGTTGGCACAACGGGGGTGGAAGAGAGTGGTGGTGGTGGTCGAAGCCAGTCGTGGTGGTGGTGGAAGAAACGGGCTGCCCTAGCGGAGGTGTCACCAAATGAAAGCAAGCGGCAAGGTGGGAGGCGATCTTCTTGGAGGCGTTGGATTCTGAGGCGGAGATGGTGGCTTTGGAGGGCCCAAAGTAGGTAGTATTGAGTGGTGGTGGTGGCTGGAGTGAGGCGTGGTGGTGGTGGTGGATATCGGCTGCCCTAGGTGGATATTACGCACCACCAAGAGAAAACCGTGTGACTCAACCAAGGATATGACTCACCAAGGTTGAAGAGGAAGGGATAGGGGTTCAATATGACTCATGAACCAAGGGTGAACTTCTGGATCAAAGCTCTCAAAGGGAGTGTTTTGTATTGATCAAAAGTTGAGTTTTACATCAAGAAATACACGGCTATATATAGCCCAAAACCGAGAGCAAAAGCAAGGCATTCAAAGCCAACCCTTGGACGTCCCTAGGAGGAATATCAAGAGTTGAGATGAATGCACCAAATGCTTGGAAAAGACTAAGATTAAATGCAAAATAAAAACAAGTGTTTAAGACAACTAGATGAATGCACCAAAGGCATGATTCTTCACATTTCCACACGGCTTCCACATGGCCGAATTTGCCCTTCATGGGCTTGGTTTGGGCTGGACTCCTTCGGCCTTCAAGATGACAAAAGGGCCTTTGTCATGCTCGGCCCCAAGTCGTGTGGAGAGGAGGCCCACGTCGAGAAGTTGTTGTAGTTCTTTGGCCTTAGACCGAGTGATACGTTTTGGTGCCGGATCTTGAGTTGGCATTGGCTTGGCTTCCATGCTTGGTTCAAGATGTGAGGGATTCACATCATCCTCACCCTCTTGGAGAGGATTCGACCATGAATCTTCAGCTAGGGTGTCCTCTTCATCTTGCGCCAAGTAGGGCTTCAAATCCGACACATTGAAGGTGTCATGCACTCCATAGGTGGGCGGCAATTTTATCTTGTATGCATTGTTGTTAATCTGCTCGAGCACTTGGAATGGTCCTTCCGCCCTAGGCTTCAACTTGGAGTTTCGTTGTAGGGGAAACCTTTCCTTGCGGAGGTACACCCACACCAAGTCACCGGGCTCAAAAATCAACTCCTTGCGGCCTTTGTTTGCTTGCTTCTCATATTGGGCCATGCGCTTCTCCAGCTGCCTCCGAGTTTCTTCATGCATCCTTTTGACATACTCCGCTAGTTCTTGGCCTTCTTTGCTAAGAGAAGCAACATTTGGGTGAGCAACAAGATCTAAGGGAGTAGTAGGGTTCTTACCATAGGCCACTTCAAAAGGAGACTTCTTGGTGGCTGAATGTGTGGAGCGGTTGTAGGCAAACTCTATGAAAGGGAGGCACTCTTCCCACCTGCGGAGGTTAGTCTTAAGCACAACACGAAGTAAGGTGCCAAGCGTCCTATTAACCACTTCCGTTTGCCCATCGGTTTGGGGATGGCAAGTGGTTGAGTAGAGAAGCTTGGTACCCAACTTGGCCCACAAGGTTTTCCCAAAGTGACTAAGGAACTTGACGTCCATATCCGACACTATGGACTTTGGAATCCCGTGCAAGCGAACCACAAAGTCAAAGAAGAGATTAGCAACATTAGTTGCATCATCGGTTTTGTGACACGCAATGAAGTGTGCCATTTTGCTAAACCGATCCACAACTACAAATATAGAATCTTTTCCCCTTTTGGTCCTAGGAAGACCTAAAACAAAGTCCATGGATAGGTCTTCCCAAGGTTGTTGGGGAATGGGCAAAGGCATGTACAAACCATGAGGGTTCAACTTGGACTTAGCTTGAACACAAGTGGCACAAGAAGCACACAAACGTTCGACGTCCCTAAGCATATGCGGCCAGAAGAAATGTTCCTTCAAGGCTTGCAATGTCTTAGCAACGCCGAAGTGACCCATGAGACCACCTCCATGTGCTTCTTGCACAAGCAATTTCCTAGTTGAACCACTAGGTATGCACAATCTATCCTTCCTCATAAGGTACCCTTCATGCAAATAATATTGATCTTTGCTTCCCAAGGAACTACATGCCTCAAATATGTCTTTGAAATCCTCGTCCAAGACATATAGTTCCTTAATGAAAGCAAAGCCCAACATTCTAGAATCCAAAGAAGTGATGAGGGCATACCTTCGAGACAAAGCGTCCGCCACAACATTGTCCTTTCCCTTCTTGTGTTTGATCACATAAGGGAAATACTCAATGAATTCAACCCATTTGGCATGGCGCTTCATCAACTTATGTTGACCCTTGAGGTATTTCAAAGCCTCATGGTCAGAATGAATCACAAATTCCTTAGGGAGGAGGTAGTGTTGCCATACCTTGAGGCATCTTACCAAAGTGAGAAGCTCTTTGTCATAAGTGGGATACTTGAGCTCAGCCTCATTCAACTTCTCACTAAAGTAGGCAATGGGCCTTCCTCCTTGCATGAGCACGCCTCCCAGTCCCACTCCCGAAGCGTCACATTCAATCTCAAAGGTGCTTGAGAAATCCGGCAAGGCTAGGAGAGGGGCTTGTGTGAGCTTGGCCTTAAGGGTGTTGAATGCCTCCTCTTGCTTGGGCCCCCATTGGAAATGGACATTCTTCTTTGTCAAATCAGTGAGAGGCGAGGCAAGGGAGCTGAATTCTCTCACAAACCGGCGATAGAATCCGGCGAGGCCCAAGAAGCTCCTTACTTGGGTCATGCTCACGGGCACCGACCACTCTTGTATGGCCTTGATCTTCTCTTGGTCCACCTTGAGTCCTTCCTTGCTCACTACAAATCCAAGAAAAACCACATGATCCGAACAAAAGTGACATTTCTTGAAGTTTGCATAAAGCTTTTCTTTCCTAAGGACCTCAAGTACCAATCTCAAGTGTTTAGCATGATCTTGCAAGTTATGGCTATAAACAAGGATATCATCAAAATATACAACCACAAACTTGCCTAAGAAAGCCCTAAGTACATGGTTCATTAGCCTCATAAAAGTGCTAGGCGCATTGGTTAGCCCAAATGGCATGACTAACCATTCATATAAACCATATTTAGTTTTGAAGGCAGTTTTCCATTCATCACCTTCTTTCATTCTTATTTGGTGATAGCCACTTTTCAAGTCTATCTTGGAGAATATACTAGCACCATAGAGCTCATCCAACATATCATCAAGTCTAGGTATAGGATGCCTATACTTGATAGTGATGTCATTTATAGCCCTACAATCCACACACATTCTCCAAGATCCGTCTTTCTTAGGAACTAAGATGACGGGAACCGAGCAAGGACTCAAACTTTCATGCACATAGCCTTTGTTTAGAAGCTCAACAACCTGTTTTTGTAGTTCTTGTGTTTCCATGGGGTTGGCTCTATAGGCTGCCTTGTTGGGGATGGAAGATCCAGGCACAAAATCTATTTGATGCTCTATTCCTCTAATCGGTGGGAGTCCAGCCGGCACCTCATCTTGGAAAAGGTCTTTGAACTCCTGCAAAAGAAAAGCAATAGGTGAGGGCAAAGCATCTAGATCTTGAGTTGAGAAAAGCACATCTTTATAAATAAGCAAAAGGCAAACTTGACTTCCCTGGATTGCCTTCTGAACTTCTCTTGGCTTGGCAAGGAGCATCTTCTTTCTTTGCTCATTGGCTATGTGGTCAGCCATGATCTCATATGGAGCTAAGGGATGCAACGTGATCCGCTTGCCATTGAGGTGAAAAGAGTACTCATTAGACACCCCTTGGTGAATGACCCCACGGTCATATTAACAAGGTCGTCCCAAAAGTATGTGGCAAGCTGTCATAGGAAGAACATCAAAAATAACCTCATCCTCATATCCTCCTATGGAGAACTTAATCTTAGCTTGTTCAGAAACCTTAAGAGGTGTGTTAGAATTAAGCCAACAAAGAGTGTAAGGTTGCTTATGAGGAGTAGTATTGAGGGCAAACCTTTTGACCACCTCTTGGTCTATGAGATTGCAACATGAGCCTCCATCAATAATCAAATTGCAGATTTTACCTTGAATGAGGCACCGTGAATGGAAGATTGTTTCCCTTTGATTTGGAGGTGTAGGAGTTTCATTGGTCATGAGAGTTCTTTTCACCACAAAGCACTCTCCTTGGAATTCAGCTTGTACATGGAGCTCCTCTTCCTCATTCTCTTCCTTGGTGGGCTCTTCCTTTTGCTCCTCATCCGAATAGTAGTCCCTCACCGTGGAGAGCAACACTTGGCGTCTTGAAGGGCATGCATTGGCCATGTGCCCACGACCTAAGCACTTGATATCACTAGAGTGGCGCTCGCCATCTCTTCTTTGTCCTTAGGGAGGCCTAGATGGCTCATGTCTTGGCTACACCGGTGTGGTATCCGTCCTTGGCTCTTGGCGCCGGGGAGGGTAGCTTGGTGAGCCAGAGCTTGAATTGTTCCACGGCCTTGAAGTAGGCGCATTGGTGCCTTGGTTGCTCCATGGCCGTGAGCTTGTAGGATGGCTTTTCTTGGTGGGCAAGCTCCTATACACATGGTTGGTGTAGTGAAGAACCTCCTCCACCGTAGTTCCTCTAGCAAAATGCTGCATAGACATAATAGATTTGAGGTCAGAATTCAAATTTTCAACAAACTTAGAAAGGACATACTCATCCGGAAACTTGATTCCCGATCGAAACAATAGTGTTCTCAAATCCTTGTAATACTCATCGGGGGTACGAGTGCCTTGCTTGAGTTGCTCAAGCCTCTCATGGATCCTAGCTGAAAAGTTGGTGGGCACGAATCTAAACTTGAGGGCATCCTTGAGCTCGTTCCATGTTTCAATAGGAGGGTATCCATTTCGAGCTCTCTCCTCCTTATCTTGAGTCCACCATTGATCCGCAAACCCTTCAAACTTGATGCTAGCCACAGCCACACGTTGGGCTTCGGTGTAGTTGAGAAAGTCAAAGATTTGCTCCGTCTTGCTTAGCCAGGTTAGGCACTCCTCGGGGTCAGCCGTGCTCCCAAACTTCTCTATTTCAAGCTTGGTGTTAGGGAGCCTCACACGATCTTGCTCATAGCCATGAGCACCTTGGGGTTGAAAATTTTGAAAATAGGGCTCTTGTTGGTGCCCACGCCCATGGCCTTGTTCCCTTGCAAGCCTATTGCCATATCCTTGCCTTTGGCCATTGATGATCCGCATGGGCTGGGTCAAGGGCGCCACATATCCCGTATTGGCCCCTTGGTGTCCTTGAGCCTCTTGCACCTTCTCATTGAAAAGCCTTGCGTCTTGCCCTGAAATGCTAGGGACCACAGGCGGCATAGTAGTATATTGTGTCACAATAGGAGGAGTATAGGTGGAACTCATACCTGGATGGGCACTAGAGAGAGTGAGGGCCGGGATGGCCGAAGGGTTGATTCCTTGAAGATTAGGGAAGGTCATGTCCCTAGGCATGGCGTGAGAGGAGTTACCTTCCAAGAGAGAGGGTTGGAAGGCCCCACACAACCGTGTTACATCCACCATCTTGCTATCGGTGGCATCCATTCGTGCCTCAAGTCTTCTTAGGTTGGCTTGGTTGTCTTGTTGAGAGCTTGCTAGCTGGGCACTAAGTTGTGCTATGGCCTCCATGACGGAGTCCATGGTATGGGCACCTTCTTGGTTCACCGAAGGTGAATGGGAGGAACTCCGATTGTCATCCACCATGATCGTGAGCTGCAAACCAAGGCAACACAAACAAGACGACTAGGAAACCCACAAGTGGACCCGGCACACGTTAGGGGTCCAAACTGAATTTTCCAAGTACAAGGCAAGCAAGAAAAACAAGTTCACATAGGGTTACGAGCTAGCCAAGGACAAGGAAAGGATCAAAGAAGCACAATACCCAAATGTTCAATAGTTGCAACAAGTGAAGTGCGGAGAAGGTACTAAGATGCAAGCAACGATTACACTTCACTATCTTTTGAAAGATTTTTGCTCTTGGTCAACTCGCTTTTTTTTTCTATGGCCTCTCCTTTTTAGACCGGGTTTTTCTTGAGTGTTCTTCCAAGAGCGGCTCAATTTTTCTAAGGTCTCTCCTTTTTAGACCGGGTTTTTCTGAGCCAATACAATTTAAATCCGAACCACAATCTTACAACAATTTCTGATTTTTGCAATTGTCTTTTCAACTTACAACCGAAACTTTTCTTTTCCCTTAACCCCGTGTGAACTTCACTTGATTTATGCAACAATTGAACAAGCAAGTAATGCACAAAGCAATCAAGAAAGAAGTTGAAAGGAAGGGTCAAGGTGCGGCTGAATTTCGACAAGAAAAAAGAGAGCAAGTGATTAGTCCAAGTATTTATGATAAGTGTGTTCACACTTCTTGGTTCAATGGATGCAGTTCAAAGGGCCTTGGGACGTTTTGTTTGGTCTTCTTCAACCTTAGTTTACATGGAAATTCAGAACTCAAAGGACAAGCAAGGCAATCGGACAATCAACCAAACAAAATCCGGTTTTAGGGCCAATTGAAACTTGTCATTCAAAACTCGAACTTGGACTTAAAGAAAATCAGTTTAGATGACCAAACCTTACGTGGCTCAGATACCACTTGATAGACCTTTGATTGGCTTGGGAGCGGTGCAAGGTTTGGTCCACACTTGGAGGCAACGACAACTGGAGCAAGGGTTGAAGTGGGCTGGCGTTCTCCTTGGAGGCGGCGACTCCTGCAGCGGTTCTTGGGGAAATGTTGGCACAATGGGGGTGGAAGAGAGTGGTGGTGGTGGTCGGAGCCAGTCGTGGTGGTGGTGGAAGAAACGGGCTGCCCTAGCGGAGGTGTCACCAAATGGAAGCAAGCGGCAAGGTGGGAGGCGATCTTCTTGGAGGCGTTGGATTCTGAGGCGGAGATGGTGGCTTTGGAGGGCCCAAAGGAGGTAGTATTGAGTGGTGGTGGTGGCTGGAGCGAGGCGTGGTGGTGGTGGTGGATATCGGCTGCCCTAGGTGGATATTACGCACCACCAAGAGAAAACCGTGTGACTCAACCAAGGATATGACTCACCAAGGTTGAAGAGGAAGGGATAGGGGTTCAGTATGACTCATGAACCAAGGGTGAACTTCTGGATCAAAGCTCTCAAAGGGAGTGTTTTGTATTGATCAAAAGTTGAGTTTTACATCAAGAAATACACGGCTATATATAGCCCAAAACCGAGAGCAAAAGCAAGGCATTCAAAGCCAACCCTTGGACGTCCCTAGGAGGAATATCAAGAGTTGAGATGAATGCACCAAATGCTTGGAAAAGACTAAGATTAAATGCAAAATAAAAACAAGTGTTTAAGACAACTAGATGAATGCACCAAAGGCATGATTCTTCACATTTCCACACGGCTTCCACATGGCCGAATTTGCCCTTCATGGGCTTGGTTTGGGCTGGACTCCTTCGGCCTTCAAGATGACAAAAGGGCCTTTGTCATGCTCGGCCCCAAGTCGTGTGGAGAGGAGGCCCACGTCGAGAAGTTGTTGTAGTTCTTTGGCCTTAGACCGAGTGATACGTTTTGGTGCCGGATCTTGAGTTGGCATTGGCTTGGCTTCCATGCTTGGTTCAAGATGTGAGGGATTCACATCACAAACTCTTAGCTCTTTGTCCCCTCCCCCCCAATTTTTGACAATGTAAGATGATTCAAAGAAAGATATTGACAAATTTTGAAACTCATAACTTTCTCCCAAAGTTGTACCTTGTGTCGTAAATGGTAAATCGTAGGTTTTTTTAGTGTTGTTTGTCACCCAAACTCTTAGCTCCTTGTTTTCCCCCAATACTTTGACAATATAAGAAGATTTACAAAAAGAAATATATAAAATTTTAAAATCATATCTTTTGCTCAAATTTGTGCCTTGTGTGGTAATTGGTAAATCTTAAGAGTTTTTAGTGTTGTTTGTCATCCAAACTCTCAGCTTTTTGTTTCCCCCCAATATTTTGACAATATATGATGATTTACGCAAATAAATTGACAAAATTTCAAACTCATAACTTTGTCCCAAAGTTGTGCCTTGTGTCGTAAATGACAAATCGTTGGTTTTCTTAGTGTTGTTTGTCACCCAAACTCTTAGCTCCTTCTTTTCCCCCAACATTTTGACAATACAAGATGATTCAAGGAAAGAAGTTGATAAAATATGAAACTCATATCTTTTGCTCAAAGTTGTACCTTGTGTGGTAGTGGTAAATCGTATGAGTTTTTAGTGTTGTTTATCGCCTAATCACTTAGCTGTTTGTTTTCCCCAAATATTTTGACAATATAAGATGATTCACGCAAAGAAATTGACAAAATGTGAACTCATAACTTTCTCTCAAAGTTCTATCTTGTGTCGTAAATGGTAAATTGTAGGTCTTTTATTGTTGTTTGTCGCCCAAACTCTTAGCTCTTTCTTTCCCTGCAAGATTTTGATAATATAAGATGACACACGGAAAGATATTGACAAAATTTGAAAAGAGATAACTTTTTATCAAAGTTGTCCCTTTTGTCGTAAATGATAAATCGTAGGTGTTTTTAGTATTATTTGTCGCCCAAACTCTTAGCTCTTTGTTGCAACCCCCCAACATTTTGACAATATAAGATGATTCACAAAAAGATATTGACAAAAATTCACACTCATAACTTTCGATCAAAGTTGTGCCCTGTGTCGTAAATGGTAAATTGTAGGTGTTTTTTGTTTTGTTTGTCGCCCAAACTCTTTGCTCTTTGTTTACTCGCAATATTTTACCAATATAAGATGACTCATGGAAAGATATTGACAAAATTTGAACCTCATAACTTTTTATCAAAGTTGTGCCTTGTATCGTATATGGTAAATCGCATCAGTTTATAGTGTTCTTTGTTGCCCAAACTCTTAGATCTTTGTTTCCCCCAAATATATTGACAATATAAGATGATTCATGCAAAGAAGTTGACAAAATTCGAAACTCATAACTATCTCTCAAAGTTGTGCGTTGTATCGTAAAGGTAAATTATAGCTGTTTTTAGTGTTTTTTGTCGCCCAAACTCTTAGCTCATTGTTTTCCCCCAATATTTTGACAATATAAGATGATTCACGAAAAGAAGTTTATAAAATATGAAACTCATATCTTTTGCTCAAAGTTGTGCCTTGTGTGGTAAGTGGTAAATCATATGAGTTTTTAGTGTTGTTTATCGCCCAAACTATTAGCTCTTTATTTTCCCCAAATATTTTGACAATATAAGATGATTCACACAAAGAAATTGACAAAATTTTTAACTCATTACTTTGTCTCAAAGTTGTGCCTTGTGTCGTAAATGTTAAATTGTAGGGGTTTTTTGTTTTGTTTGTCGCCCAAACTCTTTGCTCTTTGTTTAATCTCAATATTTTAACAATGTAAGATGATTCACATAAAGATATTGACAAAATTTGAAACTCATAACTTTTGCTCAAAGTTGTGCCTTGTGTTGTAAATGGTGAATCGTATAAGTTTTTAGTGTTGAGTGTCACCCAAACTCTTAGCTCTTTGTTTCCCGCAAATATGTTGACAATATAAGATGATTCACGCAAAGAAATTGACAAAATTTGAAACTCATAACTTTGGCTCAAAGTTCTGCCTTGTGTCGTAAATGGTAAATCGTAGGTGTTTTTAGTGTTATTTGTCGCCCAAACTCTTCGCTCTTTGCTCCCCCCCACCAATATTTTGACAATGTAAGATGATTCAAAGAAAGATATTGACAAAATTTGGCACTCATAAGTTTCGCTCAAAGTTGTGCCTTGTGTGGTAATGGCAAATCATTGGTGTTTTAATATTGTTTATCGCCCAAACTCTTAGCTCTTTGTTCCAACCCCCTAATATTTTCACAATGTAAGATGATTCACAAAAACATAGGTGTTTTTATCAAAGTTGTCCCTTTTATCGTAAATGGTAAATCATAGGTGTTTTTAGTATTATTTGTCGCCCAAACTCTTAGCTCTTTCTTGCAACCCCCCAACATTTTGACAATGTAAGATGATTCACAAAAAGATATTGACAAAAATTCACACTCACAACTTTCAATCAAAGTTGTAACTTGTGTCGTAAATGGTAAATTGTAGGTGTTTGTTGTTTTGTTTGTCGCCCAAACTCTTTGTTCTTTGTTTACTTGCAATATTTTAACAATATAAGATGACTCATGGAGAGATATTGACAAAATTTGAACCTCATAACTTTTTATCAAAGTTGTGCCTTGTGTCGTAAATGGTAAATCGCATAAGTTTATAGTGTTCTTTGTCGCCCAAACTCTTAGGTATTTGTTTCCCCCAAATATATTGACAATATAAGATGATTCACGAAAAGAAATTGACAAAATTTGAAACTCATAACTATCTCTCAAAGTTGTGCGTTGTGTCGTAAAGGTAAATTGTAGCTGTTTTTAGTGTTTTTTGTCGCCCAAACTCTTAGCTCCTTGTTTTCCCCTAATAATATGACAATATAAGATGATTCACGGAAAGAAGTTGATATAATATAAAACTCATATCTTTTGCTCAAAGTTGTGCCTTGTGTGGTAAGTGGTAAATCATATGAGTTTTTAGTGTTGTTTATCGCCCAAACTCTTAGCTCTTTATTTTCCCCAAATATTTTGACAATATAAGAAGATTCACGCAAAGAAATTGACAAAATTTTAAACTCATTACTTTCTCTCAAAGTTGTGCCTTGTGTCTTAAATGGTAATCGTAGGTATTTTTTGTGTTGTTTGTCGCCCAAACTCTTAGCTCGTTGGTTACCCCAATATTTTAACAATGTAAGATGATTCACATAAAAATATTGACAAAATTTGAAACTCATAACTTTTGCTCAAAGTTGTGCCTTGTGTCGTAAATGGTGAATCGTATATGTTTTTAGTGTTGGTTGTCACCCAAACTCTTAGCTCTTTGTTTCCCGCAAATATGTTGAAAATATAAGATGATCCACGCAAAGAAATTGACAAAATTGGAAACTCATAACTTTGGCTCAAAGTTCTTCATTGTGTCGTAAATGGTAAAGCGTAGGTGTTGTTAGTGTTGTTTGTCGCCCAAACTCTTCGCTCTTTTCACCCCCCCACCAATATTTTGACAATGTAAGATGATTCAAAGAAAGATATTGACAAAATTTGACACTCAAAAGTTTCGCTCAAAGTTGTGCCTTGTGTGGTAAATGGTAAATCATAGGTGTTTTTAGTATTGTTTATCGCCCAAACTTTTAACTCTTTGTTCCAACCCCCCAATATTTTGACAATGTAAGATGATTCACAAAAAGATATTGACAAAAAATCACACTCATAACTTTCGATCAAAGTTGTGCCTTGTGTCGTAAATGGTAAATTGTAGGTGTTTTTAATGTTGTTTGTCGCCCAAACTCTTAGCTCTTTGTTTCCCCTAATATTTTGACAATATAAGATGATTCACGCAAAGAAAATGACAATATTTGAAACTCATAAATTTCGTTCAAAGTTGTGCCTTGTGTCGTAGATGGTGAATCGTATGAGTTTTTATTATTGTTTGTCGTCCAAACTCTTAGATCTTTTTCCCCTCAATATTTTGACAATATATGATGATTTACGCAAATAAAATGACAAAATTTGAAACTCATAACTTTCTCCCAAAGTTGTGCCTTTTGTCGTAAATGGCAAATCGTAGGTTTTCTTAGTGTTGTTTGTCGCCCAAACTCTTAGCTCTTTGTCCCCTACCCCCCAAATTTTGACAATGTAAGATGATTTAAAGAAAGATACTGCCAAAATTTGAAACTCATAACTTTCTCCCAAAGTTGTACCTTGTGTCGTAAATGGTAAATCGTAGGTTTTTTAAGTGTTGTTTGTCACCCAAACTCTTAGCTCCTTGCCAATATTTTGACAACATAAGATGATTCACGTAAAGAAATATATAAAATTTGAAAATCATATCTTTTGCTCAAAGTTGTGCCTTGTGTGGTAATTGGTAAATCATAAGAGTTTTTAGTGTTGTTTGTCATCCAAACTCTTAGCTTTTTGTTTCCCCCCAATATTTTGACAATATATGACGATTTACGCAAAGAAATTGACAAAATTTGAAACTCATACCTTTATCCCAAAGTTGTGCCTTGTGTCATAAATGGCAAATCGAAGGTTTTCTTAGTGTTGTTTGTCACCCAAACTCTTAGCTCCTTGTTTCCCCCCAACATTTTGACAATACAAGATGATTCAAGGAAAGAAGTTGATAAAATATGAAACTCATATATTTTGCTCAAAGTTGTACCTTGTGTGGTAATTGGTAAATCGTATGAGTTTTTAGTGTTGTTTATCACCTAATCACTTAGTTGTTTGTTTCCCCCAAATATTTTGACAATATAAGATGATTCACGCAAAGAAATTGACAAAATGTGAGCTCATAACTTTCTCTCAAAGTTCTGCTTTGTGTCGTAAATGGTAAATTGTAGGTCTTTTATTGTTGTTTGTCGCCCAAACTCTTAGCTCTTTGTTTCCCCGCAATATTTTGATAATATAATATGACACACGAAAAGATATTGACAAAATTTGAAAGACATAACTTTTTATCAAAGTTGTCCCTTTTGTCGTAAATGGTAAATTATAGGCATTTTTAGTGTTGTTTCTCGCCCAAACTCTTAGCTCTTTGTCTCCCCGTAATATTTTGACAATATAAGATCACTCATGGAAAGATATTAACAAAATTTGAAACTCATAACTTTCGCTCATAATTATGCCTTTTGTTGTAAATGGTAAATTGTAGATGTTTTTAGTGTTGTTTGTCACCCCAACCCTTAGCTCTTTGTTTCCCCCAATATTTTGACAATATAAGATGACTCATGGAAAGATATTGACAAAATTTGAAACTCATAACTTTTGCTCAAAGTTGTGCCTTGTGTCGTAAATGGTAAATCATATAAGTTTTTAGTGTTGGTTGTCGCCCAACCTCTTAGCTTATTGTTTCCCGCAAATATATTGACAATATAAGATGATTCATGCAAAGAAATTTACAAAATTTGAAACTCATGACTTTAGCTCAAAGTTCTGCCTTGTGTCGTAAATGGTAAATCGGAGGTATTTTTAGTGTTGTTTGTCGCCCAAACTCTTAGCTCCTCATTTTCCCCCAATATTTTGACAATATAAGATGATTCACGCAAAGAAATTGACAATATTTGAAACTCATAACTTCCGTTCAAAGTTGTGCCTTGTGTCGTAAATTGTGAATAGTATGAGTTTTTAGTGCTGTTTGTCATCCAAACTCTTAGATCCTTGTTTCCCCTCAATATTTTGACAATATATGATGATTTAACGCAAATAAAATGACAAAATTTGAAACTCATAACTTTTTCCCAAAGTTGTGCCTTTTGTCGTCAATAGCAAATCGTAGGTTTTTTTAGTGTTGTTTGTCGTCCAAAATCTTAGCTCTTTCTCCCCTCCCCCCAATTTTTGACAATGTAAGATGATTCAAAGAAAGTTATTGAAAAAATTTGAAACTCATAACTTTCTCCCAAAGTTGTACCTTGTGTCGTAAATGGTAAATCGTAGGTTTTTTAAGTGTTGTTTGTCACCCAAACACTTAGCTCCTTGTTTTCCCCCAATATTTTGACAATATAAGATGATTCACGGAAAGAAATATATAAAATTTGAAACTTATATCTTTTGCTCAAAGTTGAGCCTTGTGTGGTAATTGGTAAATCATAAAAGTTTTTAGTGTTGTTTGTCATCCAAACTCTTAGCTCTTTGTTTTCCCCCAATATAGTGACAATATATGATGATTTACGCAAAGAAATTGACAAAGTTTGAAACTCATAACTTTGTCCCAAAGTTGTGCTTTGTGTCGTAAATGGCAAATCGTAGGTTTTCTTAGTGTTGTTTGTCACCCAAACTCTTAGCTCCTTGTTTTCCCCCAACATTTTGACAATATAAGATGATTCAAGGAAAGAAGTTGAGAAAATATGAAACTCATATTTTTGCTCAAAGTTGTACTTTGTGTGGTAAGTGGTAAATCGTATGAGTTTTTAGTGTTGTTTATTGCCTAATCACTTAGCTCTTTGTTTCCCCCAAATATTTTGACAATATAAGATGATTCACGCAAAGAAATTGACAAAACGTGAACTCATAACTTTCTTTCAATGTTCTGCCTTGTGTCGTAAATTGTAGGAGTTTTTATTGTTGTTTGTCGCCCAAATTCTTAGCTCTTTATTTCCCCGCAATATTTTGACAATATAAGATGACACACGGAAAGATATTGACAAAATTTGAAACACGTAACTTTTTATCAAAGTTGTGCCTTTTGTCGTTAATGGTAAATTGTAGGTGTTTTTATTATTGTTTCTCGCCCAAACTCTTAGCTCTTTGTTTCCCTGGAATATTTTGACAATATAAGATCACTCATGGAAAGATATTGACAAAATTTGAAACTCATAACTTTCGCTCACAATTGTGCCTTTTGTTGTAAATGGTAAATTGTAGGTGTTTTTAGTGTTGTTTGTCGCCCAAACTCCTAACTCTTTGTTTCCCCCAATATTTTGACAATATAAGATGACTCATGGAAAGGTATTGACGAAATTTGAAACTCATAACTTTTGCTCAAAGGTGTGCCTTGTGTCGTAAATGGTAAATCGTATAAGTTTTTAGTGTTGTTTGTCGCCCAAACTCTTAGCTCTTTGTTTCACCCAAATATTTTGACATAATAAGATGATTCATGAAAAGAAATTGACAAAATTTGAAACTTCTAACATTCGCTCAAAGTTGTGCCTTGTGTCGTAAAGGATAAATCGTAGGTGTTTTGAGTGTTGTTTGTCGCCCAACCTCTTAGTTCTTTGTTCCCCTCCCCCCAATATTTTGACAATGTAAGATGATTGTAAAGAAAGATTTTGACAAAATTTGGCACTCGTAACTATTGTTCAATGTTGTCCCTTGTGTCGTAAATTGTAAATCGTAGGTGTTTTTAGTGTTGTTTTTCGCCGAAACACTTAGCTCTTTGTTACCCTCAATATTTTGACAATGTAAGATAATTCACAGAAAGATATTGACAAAATTTGACACTCATAACTTTCGCTCAAAGTTGTGCCTTGTGTCGTAAATGGTAAATCGTAGGTGTTTTTAGTGTTGTTTGTCGCCGAAACTCTTAGCTCTTTGTTTCCCCCCAATATTTTGACAATATAAGATCATTCACGTAGAGAAATTTACAATATTCAAAACTCATAACTTTCGTTCAAAGTTGTGCCTTGTGTCGTAAATGGTAAATCCTATTTTTTTTATGTTATTGTCGTCCAAACTCTAAGCTCTTTGTTTCCCCCAATATTTTGACAATTTAAGATGATTTACGCAAAGAAATTGACCAAATTTGAAACTCATTACTTTCTCCCAAAGTTGTGCATTGTGTCGCAGTTGGTAAATCATAAGTTGTTTTAGTGTTGTTTGTCACCCAACACTCATAGCTCCTTGTTTTCCCCCAACATTTTGACAACGTAAGATGATTCACGGAAAGAAATATATAAAATTTGAAACTCATATATTTTGCTCAAAGTTGTCTCTTCTGTGGTAAGTGGTAAATCATATGAGTTTTTAGTGTTGTTTATCTCCCACTCTTAACTCTTTGTTTCCCCCAAATATTTTGACAATATAAGAAGATCTATGCAAAGAAATTGACAAAATTTGAAACTCATAACTTTTGCTGAAAGTTGTGCCTTGTGTCGTAAATTGTAAATCGTAGGCTTTTTTAGTGTGGTTTGTCACCCAAACTTTTAGCTCTTTGTTTCCCCCCTATATTTTTACAATATAAGATGACTCACGGAAAGATATTGACAAAATTTAAAACTCTAAACTTTTTATCAAAGTCATGCCTTGTGTCGTAAATGGTAAATTGTAGGTGTTTTTAGTGTTGTTTGTCGCCCAAACTCTTTGCTCTTTGTTTACCCGCAATATTTTGACATTATAATATGACTCATGGAAAGATATTGACAAATTTTGATACTCATATCTTTTGATCAAAGTTGTGCCCTGTGTCGTAAATGGGAAATCGTATAAGTTTATAGTGTTGTTTGTCGCCCAAACTCTTAGATCTTTGTTTCCCCCAAATATTTTGACATAATAAGATGATTCACGCAAAAAAATTGACAAAATTTGAAACTCATAACATTCGCTCAAAGTTGTGCCTTGTGTCGTAAATGGTAAATCGTATGTGTTTTTAGTGTTGTTTGTCGCCCAAACTCTTAGCTCTTTGTTTCCCTCCAATACTTTGACAATATAAGATTATTCACGCAGAGAAATTGACATTATTCAAAACTCATAACTTTCGTTCAAAGTTGTGCCTTGTGTCGTAAATGGTAAATCCTATGAGTTTTTTTTGTTATTGTCGTCCAAACTCTAAGCTCTTTGTTTTCCCCCAATATTTTGACAATATAAGATGATTTATGCAAAGAAATTGACTAAATTTGAAACACATTACTATATTCCAAAGTTGTGCCTTGTGTCGCAAATGGTAAATCATAGGTTTTTTTATTGTTGTTTGTCACCCAAAACTCATAGCTCCTTGTTTTCCCCCAACATTTTGACAACGTAAGATGATTGACGGAAAGAAATATATAAAGTTTGAAACTCATATATTTTGCTCAAAGTAGTGCCTTATGTGGTAACTGGTAAATCATATGAGTTTTTAGTGTTGTTTATCTCCCACTCTTAACTCTTTGTTTACCCCAAATATTTTGACAATATAAAAAGATCTAGGCAAAGAAATTGACAAAATTTGAAACTCATAACTTTCGCTCAAAGTTGTGCCTTGTGTCGTAAATTGTAAATAGTAGGCTTTTTTAGTGTGGTTTGTCACCCAAGCTCTTAGCTCTTTGTTTCCCCCCTATATTTTTACTATATAAGATGACTCACAGAAAGATATTGACAAAATTTAAAACTCATAACTTTTTATCAAAGGTGTGCCTTGGGTCGTAAATGGTAAATTGTAGGTGTTTTTAGTATTGTTTGTCGCTCAAACTCTTTGCTCTTTGTTTCCACGCAATATTGTGACAATATAAGATGACTTGCGAAAAGATATTGACAAAATTTGTAACTCATATTTTTTTATCAAAGTTGTGCCTTGTGTCGTAAATGATAAATTGTAGGTGTTTTTAGTGTTGTTTGTCGCCCAAACTCTTAGCTTTAAGTTTCCCCAAAATATTTTGACAATATAAGATGATTCACGCAAAGAAATTGACAAAATTTGAAACTCATAACTTTCTCCCAAAGTTGTGCTTTGTGTCGTAAATTATAAATCGTAGGCTTTTTTAGTGTTGTTTGTCGCCCAAACTCTTTGCTCTTTGTTTACACGCAATATTTTGACAATATAATATGACTCATGGAAAGATATTGACAAATTTTGATACTCATATCTTTTGATTAAAGTTGTGCCTTGTGTCGTAAATGGGAAATCGTATAAGTTTATAGTGTTGTTTGTCGCCCAAACTCTTAGATCTTTGTTTCCCCCAAATATTTTGACATAATAAGATGATTCACGCAAAAAAATTGACAAAATCTGAAACTCATAACATTCGGTCAAAGTTGTTCCTTGTGTCGTAAATGGTAAATCGTATGTGTTTTTAGTGTTGTTTGTCGCCCAAACTCTTAGCTCTTTGTTTCCCCCCAATATTTTGACAATATAAGATTTTTCACGCAGAGAAATTGACATTATTCAAAACTCATAACTTTCGTTCAAAGTTGTGCCTTGTGTCGTAAATGGTAAATCCTATGAGTTTTTTTTGTTATTGTCGTCCAAACTCTAAGCTCTTTGTTTTCCCCCAATATTTTGACAATATAAGATGATTTACGCAAAGAAATTGACTAAATTTGAAACACATTACTTTATTCCAAAGTTGTGCCTTGTGTCGCAAATGGTAAATCATAGGTTTTTTTAGTGTTGTTTGTCACCCAAAACTCATAGCTCCTTGTTTTCCCCCAACATTTTGACAACGTAAGATGATTCACGGAAAGATATATATAACGTTTGAAACTCATATATTTTGCTCAAAGTTGTGCCTTATGTGGTAACTGGTAAATCATATGAGTTTTTAGTGTTGTTTATCTCCCACTCTTAACTCTTTGTTTCCCCCAAATATTTTGACAATATAAGAAGATCTACGCAAAGAAATTGACAAAATTTGAAACGCATAACTTTCGCTCAAAGTTGTGCCTTGTGTCGTAAATTGTAAATAGTAGGCTTTTTTAGTGTGGTTTGTCACCCAAGCTCTTAGCTCTTTGTTTCCCCCCTATATTTTTACAATATAAGATGACTCACATAACGATTTTGACAAAAATTAAAACTCATAAATTTTTATCAAAGGTGTGCCTTGGGTCGTAAATGGTAAATTATAAGTGTTTTTAGTGTTGTTTGTCGCCCAAACTCTTTGCTATTTGTTTCCACGCAATATTGTGACAATATAAGATGACTCGCGAAAAGATATTGACAAAATTTGAAACTCATATCTTTTTATCAAAGTTGTGCCTTGTGTCGTAAATGATAAATTGTAGGTGTTTTTGGTGTTGTTTGTCGCCCAAACCCTTAGCTTTAAGTTTCCCCAAAATATTTTGACAATATAAGATGATTCACGCAAAGAAATTGACAAAATTTGAAACTCATAACTTTCTCCCAAAGTTGTGTTTGTGTCGTAAATTATAAATCGTAGGCTTTTTTAGTGTGATTTGTCACCCAAACTCTTAGCTCTTTGTTTTCCCCCTATATTTTTAAAATATAAGATGACTCACGTAAAGATATTGACAAAATTTAAAACTCATAACTTTTTATCAAAGTTGTGCCTTGTGTCGTAAATGGTAAATTGTAGGTGTTTTTAGTGTTGTTTGTGGCCCAAACTCTTTGCTCTTTGTTTCCCCATAATATTTTGACAA